>CDHK01000002.1:2905981-3613739 GCA_001048715.1 Penicillium brasilianum | reverse complement strand
GGACAAGGCACGGCTAAAATCAAGATCTATATGCATATCATTCCACACACATATCCATATCGCGACTAGGCGAGCTTGCCTTGACTCTCGGGTTCCTCCACCAAAAAAAGCAAATTCGGAAGCCTCGTTAGCTCAACTCGAATGAACCTCCTGACTCGTTATTGTCAGCTTGGATGGCATGTGGCGGGGGTCGTCACCCTCCAAATCCATAATCGAGGACTAGAGTCACTCATCCGAGACAACTCCCCCCCCCCCTTCTGTTCATTCCCACCGAACGGAAGAAAGGAACGAGAGGGAAGCAAACGGCCAGAGAGAGTAATGGAGAGAGGTACGTTTGTCAGCCATCTTAGCCACTGAAAACCATCGGGACACTCTCGCCTGGGATGCTGATAGGTGAGAATCCGGATGGAGAGGAGGGAAGGTTTACTCCAGGGTGGTCCGAAGGTGTGGGTGTCGGCTGATCGTCCATGGGAGCTGAAGTCCTGGTTGGTCGGTTAGAACATCCCTGACTCTTCCCGATGCTTTGCAGCGATCATGAAGATATTTACTTTGGCTGATTCGTGATTCATATTATCATTCGTGGTCATTTTTGGCGGTGGTTGTAGGGAACTGTTTCTGACTATTTCTAGAGCATCGTCACTGTGGTTACTCTTCAGAGACGGTGAATCGTAGAAATGACCAGCCACCCATGACCAGTCTTCTCGGAGATCTTCATCCCCCGCTTGCCCGTTTGCGTGGTGCCTGCCACCCTGGAGATCGGGTTGACGAGGATGATCCCATATCAGGTACGTGATGTGAAGAACCCACCCACACTCGGTCCGGGGCTGTGCCTTGGAACGAACGGCTTGCTCGGGTCACCCGGCGACGCCGCGTGGAGAACGTACGTTGAAGCCTTCGAGAGAAAAGGGAGAGTACCCAGATGACACATAGAGTCCGTATAACTAGTCAGTGCTAGTATCTCCCCCGGACAGGAGGTGCTAGTAAACAGTAAAGCAGTTAGCCCCATGTTGCACAGGTGCCTGGCCAGCTGCAAGCTTTTATAAACCAGCCGTTCTCTGCATAGTCCGTGTCTTCTTATTTCCTATTTCCCCCCTTCTTCCTACTGAAGATCCTATTCCGACTCTATAATTTCCTCGAGTATATCGATCAACCACGATCACCCGCTCAGTTTTGAATGAGACTGGGCCCTTGCCAACGTTCTAGACTGGCTTGAAACGACTCTGGGTCCACCGTACCGTTGAAACTCGGTCCAACCCGTGCCAGAATCCATACTCATCCCCTGTATGCGGTCCACGGCAAATCAGCAGGAGCTCGGAAGAGAGACTCCGGGCTAATCCCCAGGGGGATACGATAGGGTGATCTCATATGGTGATTCACTTTCGATTTTATAGACTGATAGATTCTCATCTTCCCAATGGTACGTGGTTTCTTCCTTTTGTCTCGTTTTTCTTTTTTTCCCTCTTTCTTTGGTCAGTCCAGGAACACCGATGGCATCCGCAGGGAACCGTGGAATTTGCGGCGCCCCAGTGGAGCCCGGGTGATTCTTTCACGTACGCCAGACTCCATCCAGAACGCCTATCGAAGGGGAGGCCTTGGAATTTTCACTCACAATTTCCCCTAATCTGTGTTTTTCTCCCCAAATCTCATGGAAATGACGACATTCCGGATAGGCGGCCCACCCCCGCAAGCGAGGCGTCCACCAACTTCTTGGGCTAACTCGAGAGAAACAGACGATGCGCCGCAAACAATTAAAACCAGCATCCACCTCCCCTTTTTCATGCTCTTCTTCCTCGTCATCCTCCTTCTATCCCTCCTCTCTCAGCAGCACTTCGTACTCTGACAGTAAGTGACACCCCCGTCTTTTATTTTATTTTTTATATCCATTGGTCTTCAATGAGCAATATACTCCACTCTCTCCAAGTCTATCCTATAGACTTTTCCCCTGATCACCGATCCCCAATACCCACCTATCATGTCTTGATACGTCTATGCCCTGCCCAATAATTTGAGAGATTCTCATCTTTGTGGCCGTTTGTCGTGTCTGCCCCTCCTTCCCCCTCCCCAATCCATCCTGATACATTCCACTCCTCGACACGTGTGACATTCCGTCACCTCTCATTCCAGGCCTGACCCTCTTAGGCCTTTCCTCTGGATCGCGCTCCCGTTCGTCACCCTCCCGACCGCGGGACCATCTCGACCATCTGATCCTCAAGCACGGCTACCCCACTCCGGTCTCCCTGTCCTCCCTGCGGGATTTGACGGCCACCTCCTCAACATATAACCCGCCCACCCCTCCTCACCCACGACGCCCTCGTCGATCGGATTCAATTCCCATCGACGCCTTCGACTCTCTAACCCTCTCTGCCTCGTCGACCAGGCCCATTCCAATCCCTCGCCGCCGCCACGGCCTAGAGTACGACGACCATTTCCCGGTCACGCCGCTGACCGGCCGCTTCGATCACGACGATTACTTAGAAGACTGGGAGCGTGCCTCACTCTCCGCTAGATCCAGACATCTCCGCTCGCCGCCTGGATCAACCCGTTCACCACGATACCATCATCACCCTCCTCTGCCTCACAGCATGCGTGCCGATCATTCCCCCTACTACTCGCCGGTTGCTTCACCCGTGATGTCCCCCCGCCGCCCAAGTTCCCCACAACCTTCGCGCTCGCGCACCCAGAACTCGGCCAAGGCCATGCCAAGCTTTCACCTGGGGAGTCTACCTCGCTTCCACCCAGCCGTCTACCAGTCCAGCCCGGGCGGCCACTCGGTCACCGGCCAGCCGCCGTCTCCCCGGCAATCCCGGCAAGGGAACTACCGCACGGCATCGGGGTCCCGCGACATCAAATGGCAGTACCGGGACTTGCTGGACGGCGCAACGCAAAGTCCGTCGGCTCCGCGCCTTGATCCCCTGCGTAGCCCGGGTCCGGTCACGCCGTTGGCTCTCGAGTCTGCTGACTATCTGGCTGCCGGGAATGCCGGTAACGTAGGCCATGGCTCGCGTGATGCTGTAGGCCAGCACTCGGGTCCCCCGGCAGACTTGGTGGAAAAGTTGATTGCGCGTGAGAAAGAAATGGCACGGCAGAAGAACCGCCTGTCTGCAAAGGGGCGATGATGGGGTCTTTGCTTCCCTCGCTTGTTGTATGGCATGCCTCGTGCCTACGGCTACGGCTTCGACTACACTTCCCGCTCTTGCATCTGAATTGGTGTTTTTTTTTTCTTTTACTTTTCTTGGACTTCCTCCTTCTCCCCTCCCGTTCTCTTTTTCCATTTTGTTACGGTTTTTCGAGCATGGAAACAAACCAAGGGCGCTACAGGTCGAGCTGTGCACATGAGATATGCGTTTGGATTCCCTTTGTCTTCTCGCATCCTTCCATTGCTCGTTCTCTCCGCGCGTGATATCATTTGTTTCCAGCCTAGACCCTATCAGACCACGGTCTGTGTCACAGGTTGTTTCTTTGCATTACGACAGCATATATCTATACCCCGCGCTGGTCTCACAGGACGGCGATACGCATTCCAGTTCCAGACTAGCCAGACCTTTTGTTCTATTGAATATCATTATCTTGAAGGCTTCTGCGACCTTCATTAAACCAGACTTTCTCTTTTGTATGTCTTAGATTTCGCAGAGTTTGGATGCCATAAAATGCCCCGCAATTGGTAGCATCGTCGTTGGCTTAAAGTAGTAGTCCCACTTGATTGTCCCCCAGAGGTGAAATTCTTATCAGTCAGAATTTATTTACAATTTGCCTACAGAGTACTTGTTTGCCTTTTTCCTCATTCGATTCCTTCATTCATGAAAATTGCGGGGATAAATGCCAAGGCCGTCAACTCTACAAGTACTTTCGCCTTGGCAATACCATCGATCGCAGTCTCAAGATCTCTAAATCGCCAAACCGGATCCCATCCATCATTGGATCAGACCTAGATCTAGATCTCATCTACGAAACTTCAACATTTTCTACAAATCACAGAATTATCATAACAAACTATATCACCGATCGATCGATCCCACCCGCATCAATCCCCCAGCGACATGCTCCAAACCTCCAGAGTTGATGACTGAGGTATCCACCCAAGCGGAGTCCGGAGGAAGACAGCCACTCCCCGGGCAAAAGCTGCGGTTGCGGGGCCCTCTTCAAGGGCGGATCATTCAAGACTTTCCGATCTCGCTCCTCTTCAATTGTTTCTTTTTGGGCCTCTTTTTTCTTAACGTACATAATAACAATACTCTCCCCCCGCCTTCGAGGCTCCGTGTCCCGCGATCCCACGATCTCAACATTTCAAGGTGCTCCGCTCTTACCTTACCTCGGTCTACCGGGTCCATCTCACAGCTCCGGCTACGCTAGGAGAAACCGCGAACCTTTTCCCGCATTGATTCTTGGCGCCGCTGACGCACGCGTCGGGTTTTTTGGGTTGGATTTTCACGATGTCATCGGCGCAGGCGCCCTTGGAAGTCTTGCCTACTTCTACGATGACGGAGAAGCAGGTTGTGAGGGGGGCCGGAACGGAAAAGAGTGGGAGTAATGCGCCTGCGGCGGCAAGCAAGTCAAATTACAAAGGGTTTGTGGCTGGAGTCTTCTCGGGGATTGCAAAGTTGAGTGGTGAGTTTTTTGGTCATATTGGCTTTCAGAGTTTTGATCGACAGTCGGGGTTTGGGTGTCCTTGTCAGTGCGAGTGCTAATGGGCTTTCTTTGAAATCTTTTAGTTGGACATCCGTACGTCATTCGAGGTCCCCTTTATTTCCCATTTTACCCCTCCCCTTACTTGTCGCGCGTTGGGGTCGAGTGTAATAACCGGTTGGATTTGATAGATTTGATACTGTCAAGGTTCGACTTCAGACTAGCAAGGATGCGCACTTTAAGGGACCGTTGGACTGTACGTTGCAGACGGTGCGCAAGGAGGGTGTGCGGGGGTTATACAAGGGTGCTTCACCACCGCTGGTCGGATGGATGATGATGGATTCTGTGTGAGTATTCCTTGGCGGGACGATCCCCCGCCGTCAGACGGAGGGGGCCATATGCGGAAGACCGATGCTGATGATCTTGTGGAACAGAATGTTGGGATCTTTGACATACTACCGAAGACTGCTTCTAGAGAATGTCTTTTCGAAGCCTGAACTCCGCCGATATATCCCCTTCTCTCGCAGCACCGATCTATCAACACTGCCCTCCTTCGGTCATGGTATGGCTGGTGTCCTAGCTGGTATGACGGTCAGCTTCATTGCCGCTCCGGTCGAGCACATCAAGGCTCGACTACAAGTACAGTATGCGGCGGACAAATCCAAGCGCATGTACAGCGGGCCAATCGACTGTCTACGCAAACTTGTAAGCTATTCCCCCCTGTCATGTTTTTCCACAGTCTAACAGAAGCTTTTAGCTTCGCACACACGGCATCAGCGGTGTATACCGCGGCCTCGCCGCCACCATGTTCTTCCGCTCCTTCTTCTTCTGCTGGTGGGGATCCTACGACGTTCTCACCCGCTATATGACCAACAACACAAGCATGTCCGCGCCCTTGATCAATTTCTGGGCCGGTGGAATCTCAGCTCAGATCTTCTGGCTGACAGCATACCCCTCCGACGTGGTGAAGCAGCGCCTGATGACAGACCCAATGGGTGGTGCCCTGAATGATGGGCAAAGACAGTTCCACAGCTGGAAGGATGCTGCTCGGGCTGTATGGCGGGAACGTGGGTGGAGAGGGTATTGGCGCGGATTCGTCCCCTGTTTCCTGAGGGCGTTCCCGGCAAATGCCATGGCTCTGGTTGCATTTGAGGGCGTGATGAGGACCTTGCCTTGAAGGAAGTGAGGTGTATTGGGACTGCTTATATCTTCACTCTATGAATTTGTACATATACACATGAGATGCTGATAGATTCGGGAAGCATTTAGAATAAGAAAGGAACAATTACTAGACGTCATTCTCTACGAAGGCTACCGCTCCCTGTTCTCGATTGGGAGCTACGCCGAGGTTATCCGAGCTGAGGAATGTGAGATGTTGACAACCCGCTTTCGGAACACGGGCTGCTTCGGGCATTCCGCGGTTAAATCATCAGGAAATGGGTTTCCAGGGATGCCATGCGATTTGGCGATTGGGTAAAATGTATTTTTTTGTCGAGATTTCTGCTGTTTAAGGAGAGTCTCCCGATAGGAAAGTTGCATAGGTAAAGCCAAGCTCTGGGCATAGTTCTCTTTCCGGCCCTAAAACCCAAAGCTCGAAAACAAGATCTGAGCTTCAGCGATACACTTTCTCCTCTTCAAATCCTCGCTCATCAACCAAAATCCCCTCGGAGTCCGGACCAGGCCGTCCGTATCGACGAGCAAAATCACCAATTAACCACTTGATACCAGGATACTCGGTGGGCCAAAGATTGAGATCGTCCGCTAGCAACTCCGCAGGCTGCCTGAGGCGACGACGGGCGTGCTGATCGCCGTTTCAGATCTGAGCTCCCGCGATTCTACAATCTGTCCCAACTACTCCAACTTCAACCACTCGCTATATCGCAATTGGACGGAGAACGGCCATGGCCGTCGCACGCACGATGCGCCGTACGAGCCCCATCAGTCTCGTGCTGGCTGCCCTGCTTGCCTTTGGCTTCATCGTGTTCATGCTATCATCTCCAACGCCCTCCGTCTCCGCATCCGCATCTGCACTCACCTCGCAACATCGCCAAGAAGACGCCGCCGAACACCCTCTCTCCCCACCGACAAAACCCTTCCTCAAGTCCCAGGCCGTCCGAAGCGATGGCGTCCAAGCCGCCCCGCCCGTCGTCCACTATAACCTCAACAACTTGACAAGTTCGAGTGACGCCATCGTCAACCGCGAGCGCATCCTCATTCTCACCCCGCTAGCCCGCTTTTACCAAGGATACTGGGATAACCTGGTCAAGCTGAGCTACCCCCACGAGTTGATCTCGCTGGGATTCATCGCACCCAAGACCAAAGACGGAAACGCCGCCATTGCCGCGCTCGAGAAGGCCATTCATACCACTCAGTCTGGCCCAATCGATAACCGCTTCGCAAGCATCTCCATTCTCCGACAGGACTTTGAGCCACCCCTGCAATCGCAAGATGAAAAAGTCCGACATAAAATGTCCGCGCAGAAAGAGCGTCGTGAATCTATGAGCCGCGCGCGCAACAGTCTCGTCTTCACCACGATGGGACCCAGTACCTCATGGATTCTCTGGCTGGACGGGGATATCATCGAAACGCCTTCATCTCTCATCCAAGATCTCACAAAACATAACCAGCCCGTCATCGTGCCGAACTGTTACCAGCGGTACTACGACTCCCATTCCAAGAAATGGGATATCAGACCCTACGATTATAACTCGTGGATCGATAGCCAGCAAGCGCAGGCTCTAGCTGCGGAGATGGGTCCCGATGAGATTTTGCTGGAGGGCTACGCAGAGATGCCAACTTACCGCACGCTGATGGCCTATTTGCCCAACTTCGACTCTCTGGATCCCCACCGCATGGTCGCGCTAGACGGTGTCGGTGGAACCGCGCTGATGGTCAAAGCCGACGTTCACCGTGATGGTGCCATGTTCCCCGCTTTCCCGTTCTTCCATCTCGTCGAAACGGAGGGTTTCGCGAAGATGGCTAAACGGTTGGGCTATGCCGTCTTTGGACTGCCGGATTATTTCGTACGTGTCGTCTCCCGATCCTCTAACAGGAAAGAAGCATTCCTTGCTGACGCCAGAACTTCAGGTCTATCACTACAACGAGTAAATGTGACCTAAATGAGTCCCTACTTCTAGAATAACCGATTCAGCATGCAATGCATGTGTCGCGCGCTGTGCGCTCGATCTGCGTCTTCCATTCGTCCTTGCTAGCAAGAGGGCGGAGGACGCTCCTCCAGCATGAGAAACTATATCCCTCGGCGTCTTTATTTTGTTTTGTGAAATTCTTTGTGTTTTATTTCTGATTTGTCTTCTTGACATTCTTCTTCGTACGCTTTTCTATTTGTTGTCCCTACGAGCAGAGGAGTCGAAATCTCATGGGAGGACAGACTTGAGGACTGGACTTGATTATGACTTCGTTCTCACGTCGGTTGTTTGTTGTGGCGTTATGGAATCATTTGTTGCATGGGTGTCTTTCTTCTGCATACATTGGTGGTCTGCATCAGACCAGCTGGGGTTGGTGTGAAGCTTAGAATTGCTAGATAGGTATACGATTGAGAGATGGCTTCTTTTTCACAGTATCCGATGTTTTGAAATAGACGAGCAAGCGAGGATGAATGCCACGCTCTAATTATCAATTGCCGACACCGAAATTAAATTCTACTATTTACTATTTTACCCCATATAATAGAGGTGAGCTACCCATTACCTTCTGGGGGTTATTCATATAAGCCCCGACATATCTCGACTCTTTTAATCCCAAGAGATTCTATAGATTGAATTAGTCAAATCATTCCTCGGTAATCGGGGGTCAAGATACTTACGCAAGCATGATACCCGCACCCACGGCAACAGCCAGGAACTGCGTGATAGTCTTCCGCACCTCGGCACCCTTGTCCTTACCAGTCTCCAACAACTCGGGAATCACAGCAACGGTACCGACATACAAGAACGTTCCCGCGGTGAAAGGAAGCAACATATCACCCCACTGGAGGCTAGTACCCCATAGTCCAGCACCAGGACCAGCATCCGAAACCGCACTGTTACCCCCGAACTCCTGGACAGCAATACCAATGAATGTTCCCAAGAAAGCACCCACGGCCGTGACAAACTGCGCGCCCATGGCCTTGCGCTTGGAGAAACCGGATTGGATGAGGAGGGCAAAGTCGCCGACTTCGTGGGGGATTTCGTGGAAGAACACGGCGACAGTGGTAGTTGCGCCGATGGTGGGGGATGCATAGAAAGATGAAGACAGGGCGAGACCGTCGGTGATGTTGTGAGTAAAATCTGCGATGAGGTTGAGATATCCGCCCAGCTTGACGCTAGGGTTAATCTCCTTCTCTGGGGTCGAGTCCTCGGAGAGCTCCTTGGCGGACTTGGCAGATTTGCGCTTCTTCAGCTCGCCACTGGTCTTGCCATTTGTGTTGGAGCTTGTGGTGCTCGCGGCGGCTACTTCGGTATGGGAATGACCGTGGGAGTGGTCGTGACCGCCCTCGCCACCTGTCGCGATGCGCAGGGCCTTGTCCATGGCGACAAAGGTGAAGAAGCCAACCATGATACCCAGACCAAGCAGGAGGTTCTTGTTCGGTTCAACCATAACGAAGCTCACATGATCAGGGGAGCCTTCGCCAAGGAAGATCTCTGGAAGAAGGTGGAAGAGAGTATCACCAAGTAAGCCTCCAACGGCAAAGGCGACCATGATGGACAGCGAGGCGGGGTCAATGTTAGGCGGGCATAGTGCCAGGAGGAAATCTGTCGATGTGTAAAGATATTGTCAGTCAAAGCTCCGATGTACATATTTGATAAACTCGATGAGACGAGAGACGTACTAGGAGGACCGGAAATATACAGCGTAGCCAGCAGGGAGTTCACGGCTGGGCTTCCAGGGAACAGCACGGCGAAGATCTGCGAGGTAAGACTCGCAGAATCCGGCGCAGAAGCTCTCTTTTGCTCATTGAGAGCTTTGACCAGGGGGCAGTTCTGAAGGAAAGTGTCAACATCTGCAATGAGGGAGCCAAATAGGGTCTACAAGCTCAAGTCGATCCCAGCTCGTGATGTATTTATTACCTGCAATTGCTCCTCGATCTCACCAACGGACAAGTCACCCGGGCGAGCTGTGGCAGCAGCCAACGCCGAGAACAAAAGACATCCAGCAACGAGCGCAAAGCCCATGCGGCGTGATGGCATGAATCGCGAAGCCATTGGTGAGAAAGTAAGACGAGAGACGTAGAAGGTACAACAAGGGAATAATAAACAGCCCGCGATGTGGATGGGCCGCTTATCGCCGTGGTCGGACCACTGATTACTTTATCGCGGACCCTGGGACAAACATGCCAAGCCTCCAGCACCGAGGAAAGATGCAAACACAAAAAAGTTTCGATAACGCTGATACTGATTGAATTATTCTACGATCCCTCCGAACATCCATCCACATCAACAGTCGCAAACATGGGCAAAATTCTACAGAAAAGGAAGGCTCGTTCCGGTCTCTCTAAGGCCAAGGCCAAGAACAACCGTCTGAAGAGCGGTAACAAGAAGATTAACGTCCTGGGCAACGCCATCATCGCGCAAAACTGGTATGCGGGAAACAACCCCCCAAAAAAAAGGATTCTCCTATAATAGCATTCGCTGACATTGTTTCCTCCCTAGGGACCGTGAATTGACCCTTACACAAAACTACAAGAAGCTCGGTCTTCTGCACAAACTCAACGCCCCCACCGGTGGTAAGGAACGAATCCCCGGACGCAACGACCTCGGCGAGAAATCAAACTCGCTCCACATCAACGGCAGCGCCGTTGCCGCCGCTCAGATCGATCTGGGCGAGACAAAGGTTGAGCGCGATCCCGAGACCGGCAAGATTCTGCGAGTCATCCACGACTATGATGAGATCGAAGTTGCCGGCAAGAAGCGCCGTCGTGACAACCCGCTCAACGACCCTCTGAACGAGCTATCAGACAACGAAGACACCCCTGGTCGGGTCATTTCCGGCTCCAAGGTTGTTCAGCAGTTGGAGCGCCAGGCCGACCTGGAGGGACAGGGAGAGAAGGCTAAGAAGCCGCGGCATCAGAGCTCGCGCGAGGGAGAGTGGATCTCGCGGTTGATTGAGAAGCATGGGGATAATATCTCGGCTATGGTCCGTGACCGTAAGCTGAACCCTATGCAGCAGACTGAGGGTGATATCCGGAGGAGACTCAACAAGTGGAAGAAGGGCCAGGCATGATATCGAGGAACTCGTTTCATTTCAGCATTTGGTTAGGGCGAGTTTGGCGTTTTTGACTTTTTGACCCCAATCTGTGGTGGTTTTTGATAAAAGTACCTCTTTCTTTAGATATTCACGAGGGAGATGTACTTAAAACGGTGTATAATTCCTTCATACTGAGCACATATCAGAGTTATCAGTGTCTACTATATACATATGCCTTGATTTAATCTTGGTATCATTGCGCGGTCGTACATTCAATTATGACCCAGAGTAGAGTACGTGACTGTTACAGTTCCAGCTGGTGGAAGATTCATGCGCTGCACAATTCGCACCCACCGCCGGCGTCGCCACTCTCCTACCCCATAAGAAGCAGCAGCTGCTTCCTCCCAGTCTCCAGACAACTTGGCCCGGTGCTTGCCCTTGTGCGGCGAAGGGCCTTTTTGACTGGACGAGGGGGTCGACACGTCCAGATCACCGTAAGCCATGGGAGTCATCTCCTCATCCTCTTCTTCTCGCGCAGTGGTTTGCTCAGATGGGAGATCCCACACCCAGCCACCGACCTGGTCAACGATAGTGCTGTTATCTGGGGTGACCCCCTGGAGCTCGAACCCGACACCTGTAATCATGCGCTCTACCACCCACTCTCGACAGTCCAAATCGAGGTGCCATTTCTTGCTCTTCCATCTCCAGCCAGATGGAGGCTGTACGTCATCAAAGAACCGACATCCACGAGGCCGGTCTCCCGCGATGCGTGAGGGCGACAAAGGGTCATACGGCTGGGGACTGAACAGGAAATTCTCCCATCCAGACTCTGACACACCAGATGCTCGATGCTGGAGCTCAAAGATTTCAACTTCTCGCTCTTCGGGATCGGTGTCGAGTGAGATCTCTGCCAACTGTTCCAGTGCAGACATTGCAACGGACGGGTCCTTGGGGATCGCGGCTCCAAATCTGCCTTCGTCCTCGTCGCCAGCTGTCGAGTCCAAGTCCGATAACCCACCGCCCACGTCCTCCATCAAAGCCTTGACAAAACTTTGCACTTTGGGATTGATGGACAGAACGGCAGCGTTCCCAACTGCCAGCATGATCAACTTCAAAGGCAAGAGATGCGCCATGATGAACATCACCGCTGTAGCCACTGTGCCACCTAGGAAGATAGTCGAAGATAGCTTTTCATTGGAGAAATTCGTCAGTGGAGCAACTATGCCGATGATTGCATCATGAGCATCTGAGAAATCCGCCATGACGTTCTGAAGATCTCGCATGTTGCGGAAGAAATCCTTGGAGGTCTCCGAAGCCGGTTTGATTGTCTTTGCTGGTGCTAGAGCCGGACCTTCATAGGAGTAGTACGGGACGATACTAGACGTAGATGTAGAGGGTGGTGGAGGGTGGCGGGTGATAAAGGCCGGCACCATGATGAATAGAAGCAGAATCACCAAGGGAAGGATCAGAACCAGGTGCGGATCCAAGCAGATGAAAGAATAAACGAATAGAAAGGATATCGTATGCGTTGGTGTTTCCCAGCTGAGCAGACGTTCAACTTGAGTCTGGAAGAGAAACACTACGCCAATTCTATACAACGTGGTTAGCTCTTTGTAGTCGGGCAGTCCGAGTATAAATGTCTCGGGTTCCAACTCACCTTGCATTGAACCGGCGGAAATTGTTGGACATAGTCGGTAGACTAAAGGGTGGCCGCTTGGGAGATGCCACAAAGGCCTTGTCCCCGAGGTCGGTACCATCCTCATCGTCGTCGGCAGGAATGATTTGCTGTAAAAGTCTGGGATTGACACCGTTAGAAAACCAGCATACAACCCCTATAGGAGTCCGGTCTGGACAGGTGAATATGGTACTTGGAGAATAATCTGTCTTGGATAGAGTTTTTTGACTGCGAGGATGATCGTGAATGCGCACTGTCTGGAGAGCCGCTTCTCTGGCGCCTCGGCTTCTTCATGTCCAGCATGGGGGCAAGATCGTCACGGTTCACCATGGCGTCCGGAGTATATTCATCCATGCTGAGAAATGGTCACCATGGCCTGTAAGAAGACAGTAAGAGGACTGAAAGTAAGAGTAGGACGAAGAAAGCAGGAGGAACGGCAGCTGGGGGGAATATCGGCGAGCTGTCGGGGCACATGTGCTCTCTGTCGATGCCTGCTGAATCGGGCAAGGATCTCTTTCTGGGGGTGGGCGGTACCGCGTATTGTCAGATCATCGCCGGCGGAACTGTAATGGCAGGAATAACGCTGGAAACTGTAGTATGGTATGGTAAAGGTCTGTTGTCCGCAATCAGGGGGAGTTCGGAATTGAGAAAGTCGAGGAAGCGGCATGTTTACTCTTTTCCTCTTCTTGCCCCCTCACTTTCCCTTTTGCTCAAGCTCTCTTTGCCCTTCTTCTTCAGATTTTCTTGCAGCCTTTCATCGAGGGTCTCCTTTGTTGGTACGTTGTTGGTGGTGGATCCCCATCGTATCCAACGCGACCGCCTTGTGCTCCTGCCCCAGCAACACGACAAGGAAAGCTTCGCTGAAATTATTTCCCCAGTACTGGAGCCCAAGCCAAAAAAAAAACAGCCCACCAACAACTTCTCCTGGCACCGCTAATCGGCCATTCCTCTCAATTTGCTCCCGAAATGGACCGGTAACCGCTTCTTGACGGGTCGCGCGACAGTGCTTAGGGCTCTTCCTTTTTCTTGATCGTCGAGGAGGCCCGCTTTCTCCTGAATGCCATTTACCGTCGGACCCTGACACGTCTGGGTTTCGTCTCTAAGTGGGCTGTCAATTCGACGCGAATCCGACTCTTCCACAGCCCACAATGGATTCTTGGACAATGCCGACCAAACCGGCGCAGACTTCGGGGAGGGGTCCAATGGGGACAACCCAATCTCGGGGCTCCAATCCATCTAGACACGACGACTCGGGCTCTGGAGGTAAGGCGATCACCCCTCCTTGGGTGCATTGAGGTCTCTATAGCTAACAATGTTCATCACAGCCGAAACCCCAGCCCTTAGACGACTGCAAAAAGCCGCCTCAACTACCTTCCACATGAATACCACGACCAATTTCGACTCGCAGTCCTCGAGGGACATTGCAGGCCCGCGCTCAGGGGAAATGGGTAGGAGAAGATTGTCTATCAGAGGTCCAAGGGCTCCTCAGGGGCCTCGCCCACAGGATGCTTTGCGCGGGAGGTAGGCGCCACTTTTCAGTTACCTACAACCCCTCCCCCTATCTCGCCCGCACTAGAGTTGACTTGGGGGATAACAACAATCACAAAAAAGCTAACCACCAACGGTTCATAGCAAACCCTCCGCCACTTATTTCCACTCCGAGAGTTCCTCAATTGATTCTACAACGGATTCAACAGTGCCACATAATCTTCGATCTACAAGTGTAGGCAATTTGTCGAAAGCAGACGCCAGCCAAGCCCCTCAAGCGGAAAGAAACGAATTTCTAGCACCGATCAGTTTCGATGATTTCCACAATAGCATCATGGCCGAACCCAGTCTCAGTCATTTCCCCATGCCTGGTAATGGCGCCCTGGGATCTGAAAACAGGGACTCTGGGTTGTCTACAACCAGTTCTTGGACAACCCACAGCCATGAGAGCGCTGCTTCGGAGCGGACGAGAGGCCCTACATCTCGCCGAAAGAGCGAAGTCCACCGCTTCAATGTTCAGACTCCTACGAATTCAGGGCTATCGGCTGCCTCTGCCAACTCGCGTAGCCGCCGCCAAAGTCTTGCTCAAACCTCTGCCGCGACCGCCGCCAGTACACGAGGATCACGCAAGTCTATAAGCTCGGGTGCTTTCGCGCCTACCAATGCGTCTGCTAGGCGCGCCAGTCTCAGCGCTCGCAAAGTCAGCGTCGACACGACACGAATTGATACGAACAATTTTCTTCGCCCACGGGCCCAGCAACCGAACCAGGGCCAGGATGAGACCAAAGTTCCGTCTTCAGTCCGAAGCCTAAAGGCCAAATCCTTCCAGCCATCTCCACGCGAGCCACGCAGCGCGTTCTTGAACGCCGCTAGGACCACGGATCATACAAGGTCTTCTTCGACCAATGCAGTTCGTACGCCGGTCAAGAATCCCTCTGGGCCTAATGTTGCAAACACGACACCTTCCTCATCCTCCAAGCGCATGTCTACCATGCCTCATGCGACCGGTTTGGGTGCCCGCACCGTCAGTCCTACAGACGCACGACGCATGAAACGCATGTCAATCGCGCCTCCTGCGCCACCCATGCCGCATACCCCTCCCACGCAGCAGACGGAGCCTCTTCCCACCCGACCAATATCCACAAATCAATCCCCGTCATTTATTCCGAGGAAGAGCGTCACCCCTTCCTCTAACCGAACAACTCCTGATCCGAATCGCAAGTCATACAGTTCAGGGCTATCGTTGTCATCGAACACTAGCTACAATTCTGTTCGAAACTCTGGAAGTTCGCTCCAGCCTCGTCTTTCTCAGAATTTCTCCTCATCACGGCTACCAACCCCCAAACCGCGCACGGAGCAAGCCTCCAAGGATTCGGAGGAAGAGGTGCCCCCAGTCCCCGCAATCCCCAAAGCATACGAATCCCCCAAGGCCGAGCTTGATGCGCCAGTCTTTCCTACGCCTAGAAAGTCAAGCTTGCCGGTTGATATTAGTCTTCTCAACATTGCGCGAGACTCGGATTCTGATGCCCTCGGCGGCCTTGGTGTGACTGTAGGCGACAATGCTGACATCACTAATGGCCGGGTCACAAAAACCCCAGAGTCCCGGACGCGGACTTCGACAGTGCTAGGTCGCAAGGGTCTGCAGCCATTGAAGCTGCCGCCTCTGAACCTGCTTCCTCTGGGGACTCCAATGACAACGAAGATTGAGGCACTGAGAGACAGAGAAGCCGAGGATAGGAAAGCCCAGACCCCTTCCAACCAAGTCATGTCAAAGACACCCAGTACCCCCATGACTGCCTCCAAGGCGAACTTCTGGTATCGTGATGAGGATGACAAGGGCCCAGCAACTCAAGTTCGCAGCAGCACGTCGCACTTTGCACTTAGCTCCGTCTCCACAGCCGGATTGCGCGCGGCCAGCAGCACCAGTGCCTTTGGCCCTACAGATACGCCCAATGGCACTCGAAACATCTCGCCGTACGCCTCATATACGCTTCCAAAGTCCGGCTCCGAGTTCAATGCTCTCCGTCATCAGGCTAGCGGGGATTATTCCAACCGAGTCTCTCAGTCCTACAAGATCACTGGGCCTCGACCTCAGACCCAGAGCGCCATTTTCGCACCATCCTCTGAGAGACTTAGCCAAATCTCGACGCCATCCGAGCCTGAAAGTACCACGGTGGTGCCGGCTTCCACTCTGAAAGATCGCCTGAATGTGGCTCGCCTGCGCAGCAATTCCAAGGCAAATCTTGCAGCCGAAGCTGAAGCCGACCGTGCCAAGTATGATAATATGCCGCCACCAAAACTTCCGGCTTCTGCAACATGGAATAACCTCTCTTCCGTGACTTCGACTAGCCCTGTTACGAAGACCTCGTATCTCAAGCCTCGGCGCCAATCCTCCGTTTCGAGTATCACCAAACAGTCTGCCCCTCGCAAACCAAGTGTGAGCAGCGATCGAAGCCTTCCCCTCGAGCACACTATGACCAACGAGTCCACGGGCAGCGACCATTCTCACAACCGTGCTGCTGGCAACTATGTTTCCTCTGTCCATAAGATTATTAGCAGTGCTCGATCCAGTGCGGCCGCTACTTCACGCACAGTCAATGCCAGCGTCGACGCAGATACAGTTATCGCGGATGAAGAGATGAGGCGGTTGGGTGCGAAGCGGAAGGACTTTGAGACTGCGGCTAAGCAATTAGATGAATTGCGCCGCAAGGCCGGGCCAAAGGATCGTGTCAGTCCAGCTCAGGCACTCAAGATGGCAAACTTGAATATCTTTGAGCGTGGTGAGATCATTGACTACAGGGACATCTTCTTCTGTGGCACGCAGAATGCGAAGAAGCACGTGGGAGATCTCCACTCGGGCGCTGCGAATTTTGGCTATGACGACGACCGTGGAGACTATAACATTGTGATTGGTGATCATCTCGCCTATCGCTATGAGGTGGTGGATGTGCTAGGCAAGGGAAGTTTCGGACAAGTGGTGCGCTGTGTTGACCACAAGACTGGGGCTTTGGTGGCTGTCAAGATTATTCGCAACAAGAAGCGATTCCACCAGCAAGCTCTCATTGAGGTCAATCTCCTCAAGAAGCTTAAGGATTGGGATTCTGAGCGCCGGCACAGCGTGGTCGCTTTCGACCAAAGTTTCTACTTCCGTGGTCATTTGTGCATCTCCACCGAGCTCTTGGGCATGAATCTTTATGAATTCATCAAGGCGCACGACTTCCGCGGGTTCTCGCTGAAGCTTATTCGCCGCTTCACCAAACAGATGCTCAGCAGTCTGGTTCTGTTGCACGCTAAGAAGGTCATTCACTGCGATCTGAAGCCCGAGAACATCCTTCTTGTTCACCCGTTGAACTCGGAGATTCGAGTCATTGACTTTGGGTCAAGTTGCTTTGAAAATGAAAAGGTCTACACCTACATCCAGAGTCGTTTCTATCGCTCTCCGGAAGTCATTCTGGGTATGTCGTACGGCATGCCCATCGACATGTGGAGCTTGGGCTGTATTCTAGCTGAATTGCTTACCGGCTATCCAATTTTCCCGGGTGAGAACGAACAGGAACAGCTGGCTTGCATCATGGAGGTCTTTGGCCCTCCCGAAAAGCATCTGATTGAAAAGAGTACTCGCAAGAAGTTGTTCTTTGATTCTCTCGGCAAGCCGCGCTTGACTGTTTCGTCTAAGGGTCGCCGTCGCCGTCCTAGCTCCAAGGACCTTCGGCAAGTTCTCAAGTGCGACGATGAGGCCTTCTTGGACTTCCTCTCTCGTTGTCTCCGCTGGGATCCCACTCGTCGACTGAGCCCCCATGACGCGTTGAAACATGAGTTCATCACCGGTGTCAAGTCGTCCACTCGACCTCGGATGTATGCCGCCGCTTCACCTTCCAAGCGAGGAGCCTCGACCTCCAGTTCGCGTCCGCTGCCCGAGCCTCCCGGTGGCACTCTGAAGAGTGCTCGCACTCGCGATGTCTCGGGCACATCCCCGGTCAAGGGCAGCAGTGCGAAACGGCACTCAACGGTCACCGGTCTGCCGCCCTCCAGCCCCGCTAAACGAGGTTCAAACACTTCCACGATCTCCGGGACTGGACTGCCCCGTGCCTCAGCACGTAGTATCAGTGGGAAGCCAGACCTCGCCACGGCGGCGGCTGCAACCAGCCTTGTGAGTTGAAGATGCTGCCAGCCATGCCAGCGCTATGAGGATGCGTGCTAACAAGCAACAGAGGAGCAAATAAGCCGTCTTCTTTCTTTGCCCTCGCCTCCCTTCCCATTCCATAATCCTGATCCTATCCCTGGATCCCCATTCCCCTTGTCCATTTCCTACTTTTCCCTTTTCCCTTTTCCTCATATAATCATAATTGCTCTGGTTCTCTATTCGTTTGGCTTGTTTTATTCTCATGCATCAGGTGGTATGTCATGTCAGCTTACGTTGGTCTGGTTCGGTGAACCCATGGAGATGAAAATGGACGACATGCATCCTATACCCATTTTATGTTCGTTGATAGCATTTGCATCTGGGCCCTGATATGATTATTTGTGAAAGGGTATTGCGTCCATGTCCTCCCATTCTCACGTTCGCTTTTTCTTACTATATGACGACCCCCCCCCCCCCCTTCCCCTTTTCATCAGGACTCCCTTTCCGGTCCTGCTATTTGTACATTTTTTTTTCTTTATCTTATCTCCTTGCATCTCTCCTCGAGGGTTTCACTTCATGATGAAGTTGAACGAATCGTGGAGAGCATTCGGATTGGCAATTAAGCTTGCATTTGCTATTCTCAAATACACTTTTACCATTTTTGTACAGTAGTGATATACTTTTAAAATGAAGCATCCCTCATCATAGATGATTTTTCAGGTCGAATATCCTTGCGTTGTTCTGCAGTTCGAGTCGAGCCTAAGAGGGGCGATCAGCAACTGGTGGATCGCGGCAATCGGGCTACTTGGCCTCATCGCCTTATCTTGACTTTCTTACTCCACTTCCCAATCCTCCCCCGACCTTCTGCCATTGGCGAGACATTCGCTTTCCTTCATGTCGCTGCTGGGCCTGCACATTCGCAATGAATGGCTATGAAGCTAAAGGCCTCAATGAGGATGCCTTTGGGGACAAGGGTAAACTGTCAGGGCTAAAGACCTTCGACGCTTTCCGTAAGTTTACAAACACCTCCCCCCCCCCCCGATGCAGGAACAAGGAACAAGCCAGGAACAAGCCCTTGACACTGCACAACACATGTTTCTATACTCTGATCACCTCCAATTCGTCCCGAAATTGGCAGATAGAGCTAACTTTACCAATTTCTCGCAGCTAAAACCAAAGCATCCTATACAACACCCACCACCCGCGGCGGCCAATGGACCGTTCTAATTCTCGCCATCTGCACGCTCTTCAGCTTCTACGAGCTCAAGACCTGGTGGCACGGCACAGAACAACATAATTTCAGTGTGGAAAAGGGTGTCTCACACCAACTCCAGCTCAACCTCGACATAGTCGTCCACATGCCTTGCGACACCCTACGCGTCAACATCCAAGACGCCGCCGGCGACCGCATCCTCGCAGGCGAACTCCTCCAGCGCGAAGAAACCTCGTGGAATCTGTGGATGCAGAAGCGCAACTACGGATCGCACGAGTACCAGACGCTCAGCCATGAGGAGGCTGATCGGTTGAGCGCGCAGGAGGAGGATGCACATGTACACCATGTTATGGGTGAAGTGCGGCGCAATCCGAGGCGCAAGTTCGCGAAGGGCCCTCGGATGCGATGGGGGGAGAAGTCGGATGCTTGTCGGATTTATGGGAGTTTGGAGGGGAACAAGGTGCAAGGGGATTTCCATATCACGGCGCGTGGACACGGATATCGGGAATTGGGGGAGCATTTGTCGCATGAGAGTGAGTTCTTTCCCCGTTCCTTTCTAGCAGATCATACTGCGGATGTGTTCAATTGCTCCGAATATGTTGACGGGATCTGCCTGGATCTACTCTCCATCTACCTTACCCATCTATTCGGTTTTCCACTAACATTCATACTTCAGCATTCAACTTCTCCCACATGATCACTGAGCTCTCCTTCGGCCCACATTACCCAAGCCTCCAAAACCCCCTCGACAAAACCATCGCCGAAAGCGAGATCCATTACCACAAATTCCAATACTTCCTCTCCGTCGTCCCAACCCTCTACACAAAAGGCCGCTCCGCCTTCAACGCCTACACCCTCAACCCTTCCTCCCTCGAAGTCCGCCAAACCCGTAATGCAGTCTTCACAAACCAGTACGCGGCAACCAGCCAGTCCGGTCCAATCCCCGAATCCCCTTACCTGGTTCCGGGTATCTTTTTCAAGTATAACATTGAGCCGATCTTGTTGCTGGTCAGCGAGGAGCGGACGGGGTTCTTGAATTTGATGATTCGGTTGATCAATACTGTTTCTGGGGTGCTCGTTACTGGAGGTTGGCTTTATCAGATTTCCGGTTGGGTGGGTGAGATTTTGGGGAGAAGGAGGAGGCAGACTGAGGGTGTTTTGACGGGGAAGCATTATTCGGATTGATAGGAGTTCTATCTTTTGGATTTGTTTGAATTTTGATGTCTTTTTTTCTCTTACTTCTATTGCATTGTACTGAGTATAGGAATTCATTGCATTCGTCTTTCCTGTTGAGTAGAACTACTGTCTGCGTATGCCGATTGCGAGTTTGTTATCATTGTCATGAGAACAGAGCACCATCTTGAGGTTTGCTCGGTCTATTGTACCAATATATGAGATCATGTCTCTGGTGAAGCAGCATAGACAAGGCCAACCTATATAGATCCCTGCCAAAAGGTTGTATTGATAAAATAATTCGTGGTATATATAACATGAATACGCCTCCACCCTGTCAACCCATACTTCATACCCACCCGTTCCATGAAAGACACAGACTACACAATACACAACGAAGCCTCAAACCTCAAAGATCTGTCCCAAAGCCAAACCAGGACCCTCAGCCCCGGCCCGGCTATCAACCAGGTCCAGACGCCAGCCCTGCCAGTCCCGAAGCTTACGCTTAATCTCACGCACCCACTCCACCCGCTTGCGTGCCTCTTCCTCGGCTTGGGCACGCGCAAACTCTGCCTCGTCGAATTCATCTTCCAGGTTTTCTTCGGACAGGAGCTCGAGACTACCGCGGGTGGCGGGGTGCGGTGGGTTCGATGAACCGGCGCGAGCACGGTTCCCACCCGTGAAAGCGGCAAAGCCACTAGACAACACATCGGACAGGGACGAGTGCTGCTGTTGCAGTGCCATACTTCTCCGGCGGGCGTGATCGGGTCGACCACCGACTAGATCGACATCGTCAAAGGCGTTTGCCGCAGCATCGCCTCCAGACTCGGGTCCCTCGTCAGGATATTGCTGGCCAGCCAACTCCGAGCGCTTGTCTTGCCAAACACCACGACGCAGATCAAAGTTCTCGCCTTCCAATTCGCGAATACGGCGCTCAAGACGCTGGCGCTCTTCATCTTCAAGTTCGTCGAGGGCCTCGTCATCTGTGCCACCGGCATCACGCTTGCGCGTGCGATCACGCTCTTCGCGAAGTCGAAGGTTCTCATTTTCAATGCTGGCGAGCTTCTTCCGTAGCACTGCGGTTTCTTTCTCTGCCTTTTCGCTCTCGCGCAGCCGGGTTTGGTGCCGAGATTCTGATTCTTTGTGCAGGTTGCTCAGTGCCACGAGTTTCTTGTCCAGAGTCTCGATCTTCTTTTCTCCTTCAACCTTTTCATTCTTTAGCTCTTCCACTTCGCGCTGCAGCGATTTGATCAGGGTTTCGGTAGATGTCTTGTCCACGCCTTCCTTGACGGCTTTCTCTGATGCGCGGGTAAGGGCTTGTTTTGTGTCATTGAGTTCACGCTGTAACTTCTCAATAGCGGCCTGGCTCTCCGATAGCTTCTCTTCAAGGGCAGTCACCTGGGCCTCATGCGCGCTGTTCGAAGATTGCTGCAACGTCACCTGGGCGCGCAGGTTCGAGATCTCTAGTTCCATAGCCTCAATAGTGGCGGATTTGGACTCTAATTGGCAGACAAGATCTGCTGGTGGTGATTTTGACGTCCCAGGCACGGAAGCACTAGCATTATTGCGGTGTGACCTGGACTGGAGCTGTGAGTTTTGCCGTTGTAGAGAGGCAATCTCCTCGTTCTACCAAGCAAGTCAGCTCAACTCTTTCGTAAATTGAAGTCTCAATAATCCATACCAAAGCCTCAATACTAGCCACCTTCTCCTCAGCCTGCTTCAATCGCTCCCTCAACTCCGCCCCATCCACACTAGCCTCCCGCAAATCCTCCAACTGGTCCTCCGTCTTGCGCCAGCGAGTCGTCGCATCGGAAAGCTCCTTCTCCAGTCTCTTATTATCCCTCTCCAATTCCTCAATCTTCGTTGACTGCTTCCGGAACACTTCGTGGACGGAGTCCCCGTCCCCTGTCAACGGAGGTAGAGGTTGTGGTGAGGTTTTAAGAGCCGATGGAGATGGGGCGCTACCCTGGGATATGGAAGTCTTTCGGAATGACGACGAGCGCATCTTCGACTGGATCGACAGGGACGGTTGGCGGCCGTGCCCGGCGCGAGGGGTATCCAGACGTGCAGGCTGCGACTCGGTCTCTGGACCAGGCGAGGTGGGGGCGGGGGGCATGGGCTCGACAGGGGACTCGGCAGGTTCTGATAATTCAGTTGACTTTTCATGCGATGCCGGCTCTGGTTCTGGCTCTGCTGGTTGTTCCGTGGCCGTGGTCTCTGCTGTCGTGGTGTCTGCTGGCGTGGTCTCTTGTGGATTCTCCTCGGCGGGGGTATCTACTGGAGGGGTAGTCTCTGTGGTAGCCGCAGCCTCTGGCGAAGCTTCAACTTCTTTGGGAGTCTCGGCATCTTTGGGTGTATCTGTAGCGGCTGAAGCCTTCTTGCTGGCCTTCTTCTTTTGCTTCTGGAGCTGGGCTACCTGCAATGACACGGGAGTGATTAGTGATTGCAATAGCACCACCGACGAGGCAAGCATACCCTTTTCTTGGCAGCGGCAAGCTTCTCAGCCTTAATGCGCTCCTCCTCGTCGGCCATCTTGTAATGTTTATAGGGGTATCAATGGGTGCGGAGTAGTTGTGTCGGAGTGGAAGGGAATGGAGAATGGACAGCTTTCCCCATTCGGCGCACGGGCCACCTCCGATGTATACGGCAGGCGTGATAACACGAGCCAGTATTCAATGACAACATCAGCTGGTTTACAGCTGCGAGGAATTACTAGATACGCGATATATCTTTTACTTCATATCAGATTCTGGGTCCATATATGCTCTTCGTCACAACGCATCTTTATACCAGATGAAGAGACGCTCTCTGGTAAAGCATCTAATAGACCAAAGCATTCGGTACAAATCCAAGATAAAAAGGAGTACATTATTAGAGTATAGACAGGAGCAGAAAAGAAGGGCTTCGGCATGAGAGTCAGAAGGGGGCGGTGGTTCATATCAGTCTTGCCCATCGTAACGCCCCTCGCAGCGGAAATAGTATAAATGCAGGTTGAATTGCTCCACAAGTCCATCGAGTCCCAGAACCCCAACGCCCCCAGCTAAAAAGACGGTTAACGATAAGGAAGAAAACCAAATCACCGATCAACGGGACCTGAAAGAATCAAACACAATCAAAAAACCAAAGACAGAAGAAGCTTTCCCGGTCGCATCACTCATATCTCCATGGTATCCACGAGCTCCTCACTCATCGCCCGAACCATGCCCTTGCTGCCCCTACGCGAACGGGTCTCCTCGTCACTGAGGATGTAATGATCATCATCGTCATCCGCGTTCTCGGAGGTATGCAACGAAGACTCCGCACGAGTACCGAACCAGTACCGGGCTCGCTTGCTTGAGCTCAGATCCGGCGTCAGGTAGCCGTCGTCGAACGTCCGCTTGCCGGTAGGGGTAGAAGCAATCTCGCTATCTTCGGGCGGTGTGTGGCTAAGGATCGGGATTGCACGGAGATAGAGGTAGCAAACCCGTTTCCGTAGTGGGTTGAAGAAGAAGTAGTGCAAGCTCCAGATCGCTCCGTCATCGGCGTCGGAGGGGTCCTCCTCGGGGGAGTACGAGTAGACCGCGCATTCCTTAAGCGACATGTGCTCATCCACTATCCGCCACATCCGAGGACCCCAGGCAGGGGATGATGAATTGTATGATCCAGAAAGGGTGGCTGGTGACGATGGAGAGAGATCGAGTGATTCGCGGGGGCGGAGGTTGAATAGTGTGGAGTTGACCGTATTCATCACGCGCTTGATGTGTCGCTCGCGCCGGAAATCAGTGGGTCTCAGCACATGCGAGAAGTCGTAATCAGGATGGCTGGCGTTGAGCGTCGCGATGAGATAGGCAAAGGTACGTCGACTGGAATGCTCGCTCAGGGGGCCGAATGGACTCGATCGGGATAGGTTCAAGGTCTCGGCCGCATCGTGAGCATTCGGCGGGGAAAGTGACGCTGATAGACGAAGAATTGATTCGTATTGGGCTTCAAGGGATTGCTCGATGTGATTGTAGAGTTTCCGATCGGATCGGGCAGCCTTGGTTGTGTAGAGGTCGCATCCACCCACGATGTGACAATCCGCCGTATCGAAATTCAAAGAGCTCGTGACATCTTCAAAATCGGGAAGAGGTAGGAACTAGATAGCGAGAGGAGTAGATCAGTAACTGTGACCAGAATGATGATGGAGCGATGGGATTCGGCGTTATCGCCACGGCGACCGAGGGAGTAACCAACCTTCATGTTGTCAGAGTTGCCGTGACAGTTCAGACAGCTAAAGCGGTCGGTGAAATAGACTTTGAAAGTGTGAATGCCCTGCTGATTTCGATAGATATCACGATCACCTCACTGGCGCTGGGGCGATGGATGATGACGCGAGGTGGTCGCGCCGGAGACGGAGGTGATGGTGCCGATCGGCGATAACCGCAAACAGGACAGATAAGGGGACCAGTGGGAGTCTCCGCGGCACGGTGCAGACCCAGAGAATTGCCTTTATATAACAGGAGGCAAAGAGTAGAGAGAGTCTCGAATGCGATCAAGAAATGGAAAACAGATGCGCTTCCGATCGACCAGACGACGAGGGAGGGGGAGGAGATGCGTTGCGACCGGGGGATCACGTGCCGGGTCGGGGGGGGCCAGTGAGAGCCCGCACTGACCTCACGGGCGGGCCAACCCTTTGGGTGTCCAGTCGTCGTGTTAGCAGGAGGCCTAGAGGGAGGACGTAGTGGAATGAGTGGCCAGGGTTGGTCCAGAGCAGTCCCGAGTTGCTTTTGAGTGGTCTGACTGGGCAACGGAGTGGGCAGGTCTGATCAGAACTGGTTCGGGCCAGAGTTCCATGGGTCCAGCCTGGCCTCACAGCCCGACCCGGTCCAGGTTGCGCGACACGTCTTCCGAGTCCTGATAATGGGGCAAGTGATATTGATTAGTAGGTAAAAAATAGACAGGTGGAAACACGCTACGGCAAACAAAGCAGAAACAAAGACAAACGACCAAAGCACACAAAAAGAAAAGAAAAGCAATTAACAAAGAGTCTTGAATCCCGGTCGCTACATGATCTTGGTGACCACATCTTCCTCGACCTGGGGCGGAGAGCATTAGCCCGATTGCGCCTAGGAGAGAGAGGGGAGGAGTAGAAGGTCAATGAGAGACGGGGAAAGGGTATCCCATCTGTCGGGCACTGACTGTAGCACGGCGCATGACAGGGGATCCACTTGAGGGAAGTGGAAGAAGAGGGCAGCAGTGGACAAAGCATGGTCGGACTTACCTCCATATCCTCTAGGCTGTCCTGCTGGCTGATGCAACGAAGCACGTTCTTCTTGCTGCTTTCTTGCATCTCACCCGCTAGTAATAGCTCATCCAAGATGAAGTATGCTTTCTGGAAATTGAAGATGATATCCAGCTCGCACACGTTCCCATAGTATTTGTCCATCTGCTCGACGTAACGGTGGACGATCTCGAGGGTGATCAGTTCGTTATCGGTTGATGCGCAACCGGCGATGAAGAATAGGGAGGCATATCGGCGGTAGACGACTTTCGAGTCTGGACAGTCCCATCGTGGTCAGCATGCTGTTTGTACCTGGAGGGTCGGGGCCGCGGAGAAGAAGAAGAAGCCACCTTTGTATTCGAGGAAATTGCACATCCGCGTCCGGCGGGACAGGACAAGTTGAGTCACATCCTTGATGATCTTGGCCTTTTCCTTGGGGGAGAGAGTAGTGAACCACTTGGCGAGACGCTGCGAGAAAAATTGGGTCAGTCGGGGGGGGCCTCAAGCCGGTTGAAGAAACGGGGTGGGTGACGAGGGGGTTCGGACGCACCACTTTGCCCTGTCGGGACAAGAGGATAAGGTAGCTGAAACAGAGTGTTAGAGGCTTCTTAATTCGTTCCAATGCTCATCTCGCAATCTCACCTGATGGGCATTGCGATGAAGTCTGGGAGGTGACAATGGGATGGCGAAACGGGAAGTTGGTACTGTCAAAGCCGTGGCGGACCCGAGCTCTGGAGAAATTCTTCGAGTGGAGCAGAGGAGAAATGCCCCGCTACCGAGCCCTAGCTTGAAACTGCCAACTGGAGAATGTCAAATGATTGATGAAACACGATGATGAGGGAGTTGATCAGAAGAGCAGCGTTTGCGTTGAAGGTCAATGAACTGAGGTGTTGTGTTTCTCCTGCGCACGGATGAATGAGTCAAGGCTGCCGCCCCCATGGCGGCTGAGAATCCAGCAATTTCTACGTCATGCGATCAATCTTCAATACCCTCTAGCTTCGCAATGAATGAGAAAGCAAAAGGTAGACTGTAAATTCCAATAGAATATAATTGCAGTAGTTCAACACCATAATAGCCGGACAGGAGACAACTCTTCCGGTCGGGTTGGCGAGTACGAATGCCGCATGAGCTGTCGGAGTATACCGAGGTCTATATCTTGCATGCAGCTCACCCAAGCGCTTTTCAACAATATCAAGAGCCCTAATGCCATCCCATCTACCAGAAACGAGTTACGAGGAATCCCTTTCATAGACGATAGATCAGAAGCTCTGGCATTGTCCGGACAATCGGTATCAAAGCTCCAAAATTGATCAATAATATTAATAACATCGTAGTAGCCCAATAGCACCCAAACGCATTATTCCATGTCACGCCTCGTCGCACGATATTACCAAGACAATAAGAAAGTAGCCTGCATCGTTGCCTTTCGTTTTCCATTTTGCATTATCCATTTCGAGTCATCCAGGATCCGGGTATGAGAGGGAAACCAGAGGGACATTAGATATATATATCTCCTGATAGGTTCCATCGAACCAGATCGTCAAGTCATACAATCGTTTAACAGTCCATTGCCGTCAACGCCGTTGTCGAGTCACAAAGTATACCCGTGGTGTCAGTGGTGCTTCGCCATCATGACACTATCGTACCACCTTCGAAGCAATAGACGAGCCTGTAGGCCCCCTGGACAATGACATTCTTGAAGAAATCCAGGAAGCTCACAAGGCCCCTCGATTTTGTCTGCGAAATTAGACCTGGGTCATGTTGGGGCGGCGGCGGCTACCACTGCGACCACGAAGGTTGGAAGTCGACGACCGAGACGTGAGCACGGAGATGATGACGGAGGCCATGTATCCAGCCCAACCAAACCACAAGAAAGCAGTTGTCGCTTGAGCCTCACGGCAGCGCTTCCCCATGTTGTTCGCGCCGTTGGTAATCTCGTTGCTAGCCAGATAAGACTGGTATCGTTAGTAGAAGATTCCCCCTCATGTGAACGGAAACTGCAGAACTGGCGACAACGTACTTGGTTGCTGCAAGAGTGGCACGTCAACTTCGCCGCGAGCGCGATAGCCGCGGTGAAGAAGAATATGCAGTTGAGCACATCGACCACGACCATGATGATCGGGTGGAAGGCCCAGTCCGAGTTCCACGAGGCCGGTATCAGGTAGAAGAGTGAGACCATCGAGAATACCGACACGAACATCGAGTAGTTGACGGTTCCCGGGTTGCCCGCGAAGGCATCGGCGATCATGTTACCCACGAGGGCCATGATGAGCAGAGACCATACGAACTGTAATAAAGATAAAGGGTGTTAGCCAAAGCATATTTGCGCCATGTCTCCTTTAACTTCATCTGATACGTACCTCCCACGCACGGAGACCCAACTGAACACCCCGCAGACCCATAGTGGATTTTAATATGGAGCTTGCTTGAGTAGTGAAGAGGTAAAGAGGTTCGCGGTTCGCGAAAGGTGTCGAATATAAGTTTTAAGCTGTAGGTTAATATCGAACACCGAGTCGAGAAGAAAAGGATGCAGGATGTTGAGGGTATGACAGGGATATTGCAATAGCTTCGACTGCTTCTGCATAATGCAGGGCCCTCGCTACGATTATAAAAGTTGCGGATCGCCCGGAGGATGGTGATGACGATATAGAAAGGCTAACGAAGACCTTCGCTACGTCATGCATCGACGCGCTCGGGAGCCGGCGGCAACAGAGCAAATCGGTGTATGATCAGGTTTGAAAAGCATGCGACCGTCAAGGTATGGGGTTACTGGTTGGTCAATGACCAAATGAATTAGTCGGAACGGGTCATCGTCAATGATTAGCTTGACTGAAGCTTTAGGAGTGGTTCCTTGGCGAACCGGCTATACGGAGTACAGTTGACTACTACATACTGTAACTGCTTTTTCATTTTTTCGCAGGCTACGAAGAGGGGTATTGTAAAAATGGGTTGCAACTATTTACTACTGCCGATTGGCATCCTGGTAGTATTTTCCGCGGTACAACAAGAGAGGGGGGTGGTTCATCCCATGCTAATCATTTCCTGTTCGTTTCATGCGCCGATCCTTTGGGCGGGGGAGCATTTGGGATGGAAAAGTGAATCTAGTATTGTGGGAGCGTTGAGAAAATAGCCTAGTATGATAAATGTTCTCAGATGAATTTTCTCGGGATAATGAACTTCGACAAACGAGATTACCAAAAAAAAAAAAAAAGTCGAGAAGAATAATGAGGGAAGAGGAATGCTGAGCGAGTTATGCGTGGAGCGAAATGAAAAAAGACAAAAAGAAAGTGGTCCCAGAGGGGGTCGAACCCTCGACTTTGGCGTTATTAGCACCACACTCTAACCAACTGAGTTATGGAACCCGGTTCTTGTTGAAGACATCGACACAATTCAAATATATAATCTTGAACAATTCATACTCGGCCACAATAAGTAGAGTAGTACTACGCTCAGCCCCAAACCACAGTGATCCATGTCTCGTCTCGAGGATTTACAAATCTTGCGAAGTTCTCTCATAAACCAATTCATTGTGCATCGCCGTCGCAAGCTCATTCGTCTTCGGGTGCCTATTGACTGCCCACTCGATCGCAGCTAAGATGGGGCTTTATCTAGTAGATGATCGTCAAGCGCAGGTGCATTTCGAACGTGCGTCTCCCCGAATGCACCGTTGACAGGGGTGATTTTTCTCGTTGTAGAGTGATCCTTCTGGGGCGATTTCCCCCCCCCCCACCTCCCTTCCGAAGAACATGGACGTCCGTCGAAATATATATCGTCAACCAAGCAAATGTGCAGCTACCTGACATCATGAATAGATCGGAAATCTACAAGACGGCAATTATTCTCATATTCTTCGTAGTATTATGCCTCGTTATTGTGTATGCAAAAAATCAAATACGCTGAAAATCATGGGCAGTCTCGATTTCGAACACGCCATGAAGCGCATCGAGCCGAACGAGAAGAACGTAGTAACTACTTCGGATTGAATGCACTCTGGACAGAGGCATACCTGGAACTAGTTGTTAGAAAGCACATTCTAAACTCCATATCGAAAATTCCAAACAACTTACCCCTGAGGACATTGACGACCCAGCGCAACGCTCCCACTCCGCATGTAACAAATCTTCGCCATCTGGCAAGCCTTGGTATCGCAAACTGGACTCTTGACGCTCATTCTGCCCTGGAGGTGAGTCTGCAAAGTGACAAGACTAATATCCTTCTCCATAGCCTCGGTGACACGGTGCCAGAAAGTCGCGTTTAGCGGAGCATTTGTATCCCACCCCGCCGCAGGACCGTACGTATCGCGAGTGGAATACTCGAAGCGGTATGTCGGTCCTGTCTCACGGAGACTCGTATACTCAGAGACATTACTGAAGAAAGTGTATGCCTCGTAGACGTTGAAGTCTCCCGTGTCAACCTCGTAGAGACGGAATCCGCTGTTCATGTTTGTTAGGGGTGTGACGCTTGGTCCGATCCAGCCAGTGGTGAGGGCGTTGTTTGCATTTTGAACCGTGCCATTATGCGCGTAGTAGATCATGAATTGGTCCTCGAGGTTGTGGCCGAAGAATATGTTGGCAATGACGTGTGGGGAATAGCGGTCCACGATTTGGTAAAAGAGGTTGGTGGGATCTGGGATTGGGTTGCTGCCATCCCAGCCGCTGGGGACATGGCCAACGAGCCAGACGCGTTCGTTCGTGTCCTCGGCCTTTTGGAGCTCCTCGATCATCCAAGAGAAGACACCTGCATTGTCTGGATTGGTGGTATTGATCATATTGAGGAGGTTAGATTTGTACCAGAAGTCTATGGCAGCATTAGCCTATCCAGTCCGCCAATGAGTCTGGTGATCAACATACCCGTATTAAAAGCAATGACACGCAGCCCGAAATGAGTCTTGATGGAATAACCACCGTAATGTGTCCGCGCTTCCTCGGCTGTCCTATTGCTGATCCACCCCTCGTGCTGCCACAGACCAGCTAGATGCCGATAATTCCAAGAAAACTGCTCTCCAAGACGCCCGGGAAGGCTATGCGGGGAGTCGATATTCTCCGGACTGGAGTCGTGATTTCCCAAAGCCGCAAAGACAGGCCCTGAGAGGTATTTCTTGAACATGTGGAAGACGCTGGTCTCGGTGTATTCGAGGTATTCACGAGACATTTGAGACTCGGGATCATGGGAGATCAGATCGCCAGTGTAAAGAGTCCATGCCAGAGACTCTTCTTTACAGCCCTGACCAGTGCCGGTCAAAGGTCCCACGGCCTGCAGAGCAGCCAGGCCTAGATCGTACGGGGTATCGCAACGGAAAGCCCCATAAGCGGAGGCTGGAGAGACAATGTGATCCTCCGAGCCAGCATGATGCTTGTCGCTGCGACAGCACAGTCCACCCGTACAGTCGGCTTCCGCACTGACCGCATAGCGCGCATCAAGATGAAAGTCTGACATGTGGAGTACCTTGACACGCTCTCCACTGGCCTTTGGTACTTGCACCTGCGCTGGTTTGGGCTTGGGGAACAGCTTGGATGTATCCAAGTGCTGGGTCTGAGGCTGCTCGCAAAAGTCACTCTTGAGATAATGGCAGATATATTGCCCATCCAGACCCTCTACATCGGCATAAGCTAGGACCTGCGTCCAGATAGCACCGAAAGCCTGTGGGGCAAAGGTCTCCTCGCAGGCATCCTCAGATTTGAAACCGAAAGTCGTGCACATGCTGATCAAGGCATCCGCCACCAGGAGCGGAGCGTATAAGGCAGCCGGCTTGGCCGCTGCCAATGCCCTCTTGCATTTTGAGCAACGGGTCTCCGAGCCCCCGGACTTGATAATCTCGGAAACATTGGTCTTGATACCCTCGACCAAGGCGTGTTTTTGGTGCGAGTTCAGGTTTCCCTTCGGCACAGGATAGAACACCTCATCCGAACTCTCGGGGATAATATATGGATTGGTCAGCTCATAGGGAAAGGTGAGATCCAGCACGGGATCGTAAATGATCGGCTGAGGCTCCCGGGTTGGCAGAGCAGGGGAGACATAGTAGGATCTGCGGATCAGATTAGCTTTAGATTTGGACCGTTACCCCAAGCTCCTCGGTAATGATTCCCTACCCAAATGCCGAAGTCGGGAATCCCGGCCCAGCGACGTATGAGCACAAGCCAGGAAGTGAGAACGCCGTGACATTTGGAACCAGACCTCCCAAAATTTCCTGCATTACGAGTAATGGGACCAGGGACCAGAGCCACTGGAGATGAAGAGTGAACTTGGTCATCTCGGAGGGACACGGGAGTGGCTGTTTGGCGGTGGGTAGCGTTGTTGATCGTTCCTGAATGGGCAGTGCACGTGGGGAAGAAGGATGAGAAAGAGAGATGGGTAGGAGGTGGTGAGGTGAGGTAAATCAAGATCAGCAAGGCATTGACTAGTATAAAAATAAAGAGCCATAATGCGTGATCTTTTCCGAGGGGGGCGCGTTCAGCGCCGAGTCGAGTATGTTGTGATGGTCACGTCAAAGCCATTCTTAAGCTCTCGGCTCTTCAAAGTACATAGAGCGAAGCTGCAAAACCCCTCATTTGAGGCCTACACTTGATTGGCAGATCAGGATTACAGGGACTAATAGTAAGATAGAAAGAGGACTGAATTCATTGATTGCACCGTCCATGAAGATCCTCTACAGCATCGGTAGGATCTTGAAATAGAAGAAGTCAGGAACAGACAATAAACACGGAGCCGATTGGATGAACCTGATTGGCCAATTCCATTGCCGCCAAAACTGTCAAAATGATCCGCGGAACAACAAAAAGCCGAGTCCACACGTGATCCACACCATCAACCAAAATTTTCTTCAAGGCCACAGGCCGAACCCTTTTACTTCAGCTATCCCCTTTAATTTCCAATGATTTTCATTGAGTCGAAGATGCGACCACAAAATCACCTGACCCTTTTTCATTTAAAGGTCCAAAAGATGCACGCTGGCCAAAGAAAGCATTGTGAAGACTGATAAACTGTGTCGGTACAGGTGGGTCTGTAAGGGTACCGATGTAGATACAATGTCAGGGAATTATGAGCAGCTCGACCAAAAATAGAGGTACAACGCGGGCTTGTGGCCTAGTTGGTTAAGGCGTGGCTCTTATGCGATGGTCTCTCTATGGGACGTTGTCATGATAATATTAGCCGAAATCGGGAGTTCGAGCCTCCCCTGGCCCATGATTCATTTTTTGACTGGACCTCGGGCGCCCAAGATCTGGAAATCTCCTCCTGACTGGGAAAAGCTTGGTTCTACTTGGTCTTAATCTATGCCCGATGGCTGGACATGCCATTGGACGGTCGCAAATAGATTTTCAATATTGGTCAACCTATTTTTCAAGTCATGATGTCATTCAGTTAGCCGCATCTATCTATGTCTGCGACTCCGTCATTATTAGCAGGTAGTTGTATGTCTGGACAGTTACGAAGGTGGGTGACAAAGTGGGTTGTGGTTACGTAGAGCCGTCGGCTGGCTCGGATCGAATTAGAAACGAAGGGATAATAGATCGGATGAAAACCGGATACAATGCATGCCGAAATACCGAAATGCTGTATAATTGTAGTTTAATCCCATCCCTCCAGACCTGCTAATCAGGCCGTTTGAAAGCTCTGCGTCTCGATTGGACTTTTTGTATCCTGACTTTCATTTACAATCCATCCAACTTTTCCAAAATAGTCCCTCTCAGCCATCACAATGCCCGTCCGCCCCTCTTTAGAAGGCTCATCTTTTGATGCTGACCTCCGTGACCGTCACTTGATATATGACTACGACGCAAAAGACAGCGCCGGTCGACCCGAGAAATGGCGTTACGAGATGTGGTTCCAGAACGAAGATCGCATCAACTATGCAATTCACGGCGGGCCAATGGCAGGCCGCATAAACTTCCAAGCCGCCGAATATCAATGCATCCGGCCTGGCGAGCTATGGCAATGCAACTGGCTTGAAGAGACTGGAACAATGTGCTCGCTGGTCTTTGACATTCCGCGACAGAAGATCACCACCATGCTGGGGTTCTCCAAAGGCCACTGGGAGAAGGCGGAAGATGCACATGGCGATAAGAGGAATCCGGCGGATCTAGAGAGGTGGAGGGGCCTTGCGAAGATTGGGATCCAGACGGATAGAGTGCTGCTCAGTGAGCAGGCTGATATTTTGGAGGATTTCCGCGGGCCTGGCAATCTGAAGCCTGTGGATAATAGCTGGCCGACTTTGTGAAGCGTAAGGGTGTCGACGGCAGGAACCGCAGAGCCGATGGGACGAGAAGCGCATCGGTCTCTTGGTGTTGTTGCTTTATGTATGTTACTCAAGGTGTTTGTATCTCGAGTCCATGCATTTATATATTAGTCAAAACCATATTGAGACCTTCGATAAACCCCTGGCTGGGTTGCGTAGATAGCGAGACATGCTGATCGGGTTCGACATGAGCCTGGTGATGAATTCAATCATGACCATATCATAGACCTGCATTGTAGCTGTTCGACAGTGTGCCATGCGAATAGTCAACTGAATAGGAAGGCATATGCGATCAATGGATTATCGAAACCGCAGTCAGCAGTCAATTATTTTGCGTTAACCGTCGGGTTGGAGAAAAAAAAATGAAGGTGAGTCACGAATGATTGGGTCATCCTTTTGTGAAGCCCCTTCTATCATGATCCCTTGGGAGGCCCGACCGGCGGCCCTTGTGGAGCCTGAAGGCACACTAGCTCTACCTGGATTTCATCGGGAGTGAGCGGTGGCGGGCTGTTATACGTCGGTGAGCGAGCAATGATTCCAACTGCGACTTGGGAGGCTTGCTGTTGCGAGGTCATGCCATCGATGTACCAAACCTGCCACGGGTGATGGCCCGAGCCCGGAGGCATCACACTGACATTAGGACCTGGGATTCTCTCCTTGGCAAATTCTAGAGGTCATGGGTTAGTGGACAAGGTCAACACTTCGAGAGTACCGAATCAGGCACATACCCTGCACAGGAATGGATGCCACATCAAAGATAGGAGCTCCACAATTCGGGAGGGGAGGAGGGTACAACATCATGTGGGCCAATGTCGCTTCGAGAGGCTTGGAATAGTATTCGCCCGACGTAGCAAGGCGGAAGATGTCATGCTGCAGAGCACCTTTGATATCATGCGAACAAGGGTTCCCCCAAATCCCGTCGCAGCCATTTGTAGTTCCCGACGGCGTGCCGGTGAGATTGCCCACACGCAATGCAACCTCGGAGGTCCGATTCGATTTCACCTGATTATTATCGATCTTGCGATCCTGATATCGCAGCCAGTAACTGGTCTTGGTCATCGGGCCCTGGCCTTTACCGGATATAAGTTCATCGAAGCCATAGTAGAAGGTGATAGGGGTTGGAAATAGCGGCGAGAAGTCAATCGGAACGGCGGTTTGGGCAAGCGGGTCGATACAACCCGACTCCCAGAAGGAGCACATCTGGGCTGAGCCGCACCGCAGCAGAACCAGCAAGATCAGTAGAGCGTAAGGCCGCGCAACGGACGTGTACTCCAGGACGGAAGCCATTGCGTTCGAAAGTCTCGGTCGGCCAGAGGTGATAATGGCGATTGTTTGATGATCTCAGGGTCCAAGGTCCACACGAGCGACCGCGATGGGCCCTCGAAGGTACCACGAAGAACGAGAAGGACAAGCCAGAACAGCCTCGATCATGCTCTACTCATCGTCTGGCGCCGAAAAGGGTCGTGTGTTGTGGGAGGAGTCTGGGTATAGCCTCTCACAAGTCGACAAAAGGGATTCAGAGTTCGATTAGAGGGTGAAGGAGGGAATAATATTGTCCAAGCAAAACCAAACCAGATTCCCACGGACTAAGGAGGAGTGACGGACTAGGACCCTGCAACTCCAACAGTGGAAGCCAAGGGAAACGGTCCCCGCAGCACTAGGGACACGGCGTTGTTTTGGTGGCCTTGGGTCCCTGTGGCTTTTTCCGACTGGCTCCTCTTTTTCCAAGGTTGACCCAATTGGCGAAGGCGGACGGCGGAGTTCTGTGCTCGGAATAGATAACGCCCAGCAGGAAAATAAAGAAAAAGGGTCTTCGAGAGTGGATGTCGATAAGATTAGCAGTTCCCAATGGACAAGCCAAGTCCTGCGAAAGGGAAATGAACCAGGGAAGGGAGATTGGGCCTTGGGATGTAACGAGGTCAAAGGGATAATTTCGACAATTCGATGATTGCCCAGGAGCCACAGCGGGCAGCGGTACCGGCAATTGTCCGAGGATGGATGCAAGCGATTAAATTAATAAATAATCCAGAAAGTATTGTTTTTCTCCAGCACATTCTCAGGCGAATGGACCGGACCAGATTATACCAGTGAAACAGGAAGGCCCGGCGGGTGGCTGTGGGGGACTTGCTACCTCGGGGCTACCTGCAGCGCTCGTTGTCAGAGTAGAGGCCCAGCATGTCATCGGAAGGTCTCGCAGCATTGCTCGATGGCCACAGGCATTACCATTGGATTCCTTCTCCCTCTTCTTTTTTAGACTCTTGGCAGGAAAGAGCAAAAAAGGCACTAGGGAAGCAAGTTAGGGATTGGGTGGCGGGTGTGGAGTCTAGTGGAGTTGAGGCATGAACCAGTTGGATGTAGTTGGGCGGAGGCAGCCGGTCCTCAGCTGGCGAATCACGAGACAATCACGGGACCTTCTCGGCGAGTCCCCGCATTACCGCCCGCCCAGATAGGAAAATATAGACGGTGATCTTTCAGGGTCACCCTTCACAGGGGTTGCTGAAAGCAGGGACCAGCCACTCAACTTTGCCCTTCCTACCACTCTCTTCCACCCCTCGGCCACCGACGGACCATGAGAAAGGGACTCCCCGGAATACTCGATATCTCACTTCGATTGGTGCATGAGATACACCATCAACAATTTGCTGCACGCGGGACGCTACATGACACAGATACCCCCAGAGTTCACCCATCATTCGGTCATATCGCTCCCAAAACCGAGTCAAGCATGGAATGTGAGATCAGAATATGGATTCCATGTAACGTGGTTAGTTTCCCAGGTGCCAACTAGAAGAACTTCGAATTGCGCCCACGAACCTTGTTGATACTCTCATCTTCTTGGCTTGAAGACGGAAATCATGTCGGAAGACCCCCAACCTGATGATCGGTATTGGGATGCAAGATTCCTTACACATTAATCCATCGTTCCACTTATTTGCGGTGCATTTCAGGCCCTGCAGAACAGTGGCGCAGATAGATCTCATTATCCATCACGACATGCTTCATAGTCTGTATACCCTTGTGGTGCCTTTACAGAAGAAAACATCCGTGTATACGATGCGCTCCGATTGCACCCCCGGTGCATTTCATCCTCTGCCAAGGAAGACTCCGGACATAGTCTTGTATCAGATCTGAGATGGTGATCCATACATAGCGAGTGATCGACTCGTGTCAATCATTCAACTCCCCGGCCCTACGTGGAGTTGCGGGCCTGATGATACCACACTAGTGGACCCATTCTATCTCCCTCTGTCGTAGGAGCGCATCAAGTGGGAATCGGAGCATTCCGAAAGGAGCATCACGAATGTTGCCCTGCGTCATAGATGGAACTGGGAGTCTCAGATAGCGCGTTTTCATTGGACCTGCAAATCCTTAACGCTTCGGGATCTGTGGTGGACTGGTGGCGCCCCCACCAATGAGAACCCTTTAGGTGCATCGTGAGGCCGATAGAGTCAGTCGGTCGGCACTTCAAGTCTTGACGGGTTATCATTTGGCGGATTGTCGGGCTAGAGCAGGAAGCGTCAGAGCCTGAGCTGTCCGGCTCGGGTTGTACAATGGCTTTTACTGATCCTACATTGTTCCTTTGCGAGGTTGTTGAGATGTCAAACAGAAATGTTTGTCCAGGAGGGAAAGGACTCGAAGGACCCAGAGCAAGGATTACGACAGAGTCATGTACCTGACTTGGTTTAATAGTCCTTGGGCCGACAAACACATCTAAATGGCTAGAGACCGCCCCCCGCAGGGAGATACGCCAAACACGAGAGTATCCCCATTAGAAATCACAAATTGGTATACTAATCCTGACCAATCGAGGGCTATCGTGACTTCCTATCAACCGTCCATCCTCTCCAATGCTATCAGCTTACCCTTTTTTAAGGGCTGTTTCAGCAGAGCTTGTCGCACGACCTGGGACGCATAGCCTCCAGTAGCTTGCGCTGACGTTCGTTCTCTCGTGCTACGTTCCACTCCACAGAATAGTTGATGGCCTGTAAAGCCTCGAATTCGCAATCGGACGCTCGCGTAAGCCTGGTAGCGGGTCACAATTCCCGAAGTGAGCTTTCTCATTGATTGAGCCCCATATTGACGGCCTTGATAAGCGGTGACAAATCCAGAGTTCAGACCGTCAGTTAGGCGGCCATTTCGGGGGGTGGCGCCCTGGTGGATCTAGAGGATGTCCGTTGCGACTGCGCGTTGGGAAAAGGCTCTGGAGAGTAAGCACGTGGACAGTAGGGAATTTGTGGCCCACCTGGTAGTAGCATGTCATGGCTCTTCCATTCGTTGAAATGCTCAATCTCCGTCGATAGCATGCCCCACGGCGAGTTTTTCGGCACTATGCTTGAATGTTAAGGCTTGGTAGCTTGCGGTCACCTAGGCTGAGGCAGATAACTTGATCGCGAGGATAGTCTGTATGCTCAGCACTTCTAGAAAAGTTGAGAGACAACTATAGATAATCCGCTAAAAGTACCGTAAAGTTCATTACTTTTATACCTTGACCTGTGGATACTCCAATAATATCCCGTCCTCGGCTGTCCCGAATCCCTATACTATGCGGTAAGTTTGGCTCGGGCGTGGCTGCCGATCCAGTAATGGGCTTAAACTGCGTTCATGACCCAGCGAAAACAATTGGATTCCACAATAATAATAGATACCGTGTGCCTCCTTATCTACAATACAATGTGATGGCGTAGATCCTTTGCCTTCAAAGCATGTTTCATACAGAGGGCCATCTATATCACTAATCCAATGATAACGGAACCTCTATGGAGGAGTTATTCCAAAAAGGAGATCGAACCCGCCATTGCTTCAGATAATGGGAGTCCAGAAACCACTAGCCGTGTAACAGCTATCTTGACTGAGTATCTCTTTCCAAATCATGGCCTGAAAAACACCGCATGTTGCCCCCCCCCGCTACGGCCGGACTCCCGGTTCTTGCCCACACGCAATTACAGCATGAACCGCCCGCAACGATATTTGGGGCTTGTGTGTATAGAGCATTGAAAGATTGAGATGCATAATGAGCATGCCTCCTTTGATTGAATGAAAAGTCATGTCAATATGTGCTTGAGGTTGCTGGTTGGGATTTGGAAGCTTTATCGGATTCCTTAAACAGACTGTCCGATGAGTTTCAAATATCATTGTAGCCTCGGAATTCATATTTGTATTCCAGCTTGTGGTAGCACCCCTAGATTGTAAGTTTTCCAAGAAGGAGTCCACAAGGCGCTTTCTAACAGCTTGGTAGATTGGGTGTTTGTCAGTGGCTCTGGACTCGGTATTTCTATCGGGTTCAGCGCAGTTTCAAGCCAGGGTGCCTGCACCGCTGTGTTCTCTGCAGTTGCGGCAAATTAAGAATTTACGCTTAGCAGTGTGCATACTCTCGGTCAAATTACTTGGCTTGCCTGCTTTCTCACTGTTGCAGGCACCTATGGGTCAATAGGTGGGATTATATATTCTTATAAAGAGTCTGGGGGATCAGCTGCGTTCTCTTGCGCTGACAACTCCAACTCCACCTGAGGTTCAGGTAAATAGATCAAAGATGGGTGTTCCTGCCAAAAAACAATTTTTGGTGAACTGATTTGATAATGAAAATTGTTAGACTCCAAACAAGGCTGTGCATTGACTTATCGATCCTTTACATATCGAAACGATATGGTGATATTGATAATCACTCTGTAGACAGCCAAATTCTACAACTTTTCTAAGTCTAGAATGTAACAAATCGCTCATTCAATGGTAAATGAGGGAGGATCTTCTCCTGACAACCAATCTGGCCGAACATCCAACGCACCATACGGCATCCCTGGGTTGTGTATCTGATCGACGATAGAAAGGAATTCGTTGGAAGAGATTCCAATACTATCAAGGAACTCAACGTTGGCCGGAGTAAATGAGCCCGCAGAAGACGGTCGATTTTCTTGCACAGAAGACTGGAAAGCCATTGCTGGCTCTGCAACGGGTCTTTCTCCTGATTGAGACTGGCTAGAAACGTTCAGAGGAGCAAGATCTGTGAGCCCTTGATCCGCTAATGTCAAAATTCGAAGGCCTTCTTGCTCGACTCGTCTGGCGAGTTCCTGGAATAAACCCTCAATACGAATAAGTTCTCGTTTTCGTGCTTCCGCAACCCGGTTGCCGGAAAGGACCATTTCGTCAAGAATCAAATGCGCCACATGGCCATATGACTGGTTATCCGTATTGGGAGGAAAGAGTGCATTGGCCATCGTTAAGTGTAGAGCAGCTGCATAGGTTAACTCAAGATCAAAAGGTAAGAATGTTTCTAAGTACCAGTGAGTTAATGCGATCAGACATGAAAATTCAGTCAGACGTACCGAGAAGGCCATTCTCATCACCAATGATTTGAAGCGTTTTCTCAGCTGATTTGATGCCAATAGATATCAAGGATATGGGAAGGGCCAGAAATTTCTGCCAGTCCTCTTCGGCCCCGCCAAGCTTTTCAAGTCGCTCCTTGAGGACGGAGAGCAATAGCGGCCTCGTGGCAACGATAACACACTAGGGGATGTCAACCAGACAATTTTTAGAGTAAAGTGAGAAACGGGTCTTACTTACTTGATGATACAACAATATTGTGTGACGTGTTTCCTCGGACACATTGTCTATGGAGCCCTGAAAGCTGACATGGATCATCTTCTCGATCTCCTCGGCATACCTAGCCATAGTCTCTAGGATACTCCGAGTTATCTCTAAGAAAGTACCAAGTGGAGTCTTTTCCGTCTTGTATATAGCTTCACAGTATGACAGTCAGACTCGTATGGAGGCAAGAAGGATAGCGAAGAGAGACTTACTGCCAATGATGAATGAATGCATCCGCGTGATTCTCACTTGAAGACTAAATGCAAGATCTCGAGGACTGGAGCTTGGGGAGCTAATCAGCGTAGTAATTTCACTGTCTTTGGTTGTCATCGGAAGTCCCAAAGATGGTGAAAAGTGACGATCCATGATGTACAAAGACCACCACAGATTACGACACCGAGCAACCGTCATAGCCCCAAGAACTTCTTCGGGGAGTTGCGTATGCATTCCTTCCAGCTGTGCAATTCGAATCGCATGGCTAACCTAGATTTTTAGAAGTCAACAAGGCCTCTTGACGCGAGAAACATTGCAATGCATACATGAACATGAGCTGCTTCTCTATGGTCGATAGCATATAAGTACAGCCCCACCAATGCCAGGGCCTCGATGGCAAGAAGGCTATCTTTTCCAGTACTTGTATAGTTTGGCATAGCCGACATGGCACGTGCAAAGAATTTCGCTCCAGGAGGGTCTTTGTGATTGCGTGGCCTCGAAAGAAAAGCATTACCGAGGGCCAGCACCATCAGGAGCTGAACGAACCAGAAGCGAGGTTCAGCAGCCTTTCCGTCCGAGGGACTGTTGTAGAATTGACGAATTCGAGTGACGAAGGAATCCTGGTCGAAGATTCTGTACGCCTGACCAAGGTGGAATTGAACGATTTGGAATAGATGAAGAGCGTAATCGAGAGAGGGTAGGCCGCTTGTGTCGACTGGGTCAGCATTCGTGACGCGATTCCATGCAAAGGGATAGATATCTCCGTCCAGGTAAAATCGAGGCGGATCATTGGTGGAATCAACCTCGAGCTTTTCTGTCATCATAACGATAAGTCGAGCTGTGAGGGACCATGCCGAAGATGGGGCCAGCCAAACTATCCAAGCGTGAGACCATGAGAGATACAAGATATAGCGATACAAGATGCATCACTCACTCCAATTCCTTTGCTCTTGATGCGTGTCCTTGATGACGGTTGTTGGGAGAGTGAAGGGGCTTGCCCAGATAGTGCATGATAAATCAGCTGCAGGCGAAGTAGGAGATTCCCCAGGCGCTGAGCCTAGAAGCTCTGCGGTGGCACCAAATTCGTTAACAATATGCCCTGCATCGAGATCATCATCGAATCGGAAACAGTCCTCTCGAGAACGCTTGACACCTGTTGCTCTTTGCCAATTATATGCCTGTTTCTGCAAATCTCGAAGGTATCTGTCGTCAGTCCCAACCTATTAGTCAAATGCCACCAGTGAAGATAAGGAATTGAGGGATAAAAAACCTTTCGGAAACCAGGATCTTGTTATTCCCCTCCGCAAACTGACAAGTCAGGGATCGTCTTCGGCAATTGGCACATGGCTCGTCGCCAGAGCATTTGATCTTGCTCTGCCTGCAGGCGGTACATCTGCGACATCTCCATGTCAAACGGGTGTGTTTGCGTACGAAGCAATTGGAATCTTACGCGATAGCAGCCCTCCTCTGCTTCCGATTCGCACCAATCGAATCCGACCGTGGAGCAGGCTGCATTATGATCCAGCCATGAGTTCCAGTGCGACAAGATAAGGTCTTAAACCAAGAAAGCTGCGGCTGCGGTCGTTCTGGTCGGAACCCCGCACCGGCCCAAATTATTTCCTCTCCACCTCCCTATTTGGACCATTCGGTTGCTTGACGTAGCTCACGCGACGAATTTCCATTTTTGTAGAAAAAAGGCTCCTAGGGAATACGAATACCACGACTGTATTAGCATCAAGGTTAGAGCGTATTCCTTTCTCAAGTCGAAACTTGCCTTTGGTGTGCATCGGAGCAACAAATGCAATAATTATTGCGAATTATGACTGTTTTGCTTGCCAAAAGTCTCACCAATGGTGAAACTATCCCTATGATTGATTCAATTCTTACCAAATGGCTACGTGGCACGCATATGAAGCACAAGAGTGACCTTTGTTGCCCAACACATAAACCTAGCAGCACTAATGATTCATTCAAGACGGTTCGGCTCTGAAAACCGAGCCGATGGTGATCATGTGTGACAAATAGGTGATAAAACGCCACTATCCAAGGTTTGTACGAGGATCTATAGTTATACCTCGGGGATGCCGAACCCCCACGTCGTGCTCGGCTACGAAGCCGAAGGGTCTGGGGTCTTATCATCCTGGGGATGTGGGGCCTCGTGTCAAAGAATCCTCCAATCTGAGGCTTATCATTGGTCAACCATGAGATCTTCCGCAGTAGTCCGTCGTGCCTAGCTCCCAAGCTTAGTGGCGGCAACTGCAGCCTTTGAGGTGTTGGCCTTAAGCGTTTCGGCTCTGCCGGGGAAAGGTAGCCCAATCAGCACCAAGGTATAGCTGGTATCAAGCGCCCCAGTCCTAGATTGACGGTTCCAGTGCCTAATTTGGGCGACCTCATGCGCTAAGCTTTGGGTTACTTGACCAATTTGGAGTATAAGGCAAATCACCTGATCGGAGTAGATAGTACACCCCGATGAGATACCTGGGACGAGTTCTGGTATATATTATGGAGTACAAGGCCCTTCGATTCCGATGGTCTATAATCAGAGACTCGATCCAATCATTATTCAAACGATCTTGCGATCTTTATACCGCCTTAAACGCAATGGCGACTTCGATGATGCATTATTTCGGCTTCGGCAGCAATGCTTCTCCCTCTGCTAAAGACGAAGTGAAGAACGAACCCGTACGCGCTTTGCCTTCATCATGGTACACGTCTCGGGAAATGTATGAACTGGAGCGGCGGGCCATTTTCTCCAGGAGGTGGATCTTTCTCACCCATAGCTCACGCCTCAAGGAGACTGGTGACTGGCTCCGATATGAACTTGCTGGCTTCGACATCATTGTTACCCGTGACCGACAAGGAAATATCAACGCGTTTCACAACATCTGCAGACATCGTGCGTATCCAGTTATTGAGAAGGAGGGCTCTGGGAACTCGAAGATCTTGTCTTGTCGCTACCACGGCTGGTCCTACGGACTGAACGGTAAATTGGCCAAAGCCACTGGATTTAAAGAAGATAATAGCATCGACAAAGACCAAAACAGTCTCTTCCGCGTTCATGTCAAGATCGATGTCAATGGTTTCATCTGGGTCAACATGGACTCAAAGGAAGTTGCGGAAGTATCCTGGGAGGATCATTTCCGCGATGTGGACAAGCAAGAGCGATACAAAGCCTATAATTTTGACAACTATGACTTTGACCACTCGTATGAGCTAGATGGACACTACAACTGGAAGATTCTGGCTGATAACTTCAACGAATGTTATCACTGTCCCACGACGCACGCCGATATCCCAGAATTCCTCAACCTCGACTCCTTCGATAGCGACCTCAAGGACGGTCACATTCAACATCGCTGTATTTCCACGCCAGAGCAGATTGCTAAGGGTCTCTATACTGCCAGCACTTACTACTTCCCCGTCACTGCAATGGTCGTCTCGTAAGTTGCCTCACTATGGGCCTGTTCTATGAAACTGTCTGATCTCGATTTATAGACCACATTTCATAATGATCCAGAAATTCCTCCCCAGCAGTCCCAATAGCTCCAAGATGGCATACGAAGTCTACCGTAACAGAAACTCCTCGGACGCCGATTTTAAGCTCATCAGCGAGATGTACGCCCGTGTCATGGGCGAAGACAAAGTTCTTTGCAACAACCAACAGTTGAACTTGGATCGAAACGTATTCATCAATGGTCAACTCCACCCCAAATTTGAGAAGGCACCCATCTTCTTCCAGAGCACAGTTCGCCAGATTATTACAGAGCATTTTGACCGTGAAAAGGCCGAGGGTCGGGAAATCTGGCCAGCAAAACAGAAGTTGGCATGCAACTCGAAGGTCAGTGAGAAGGATGAGGAGATTTGTGCCGCTATCAGCTGTGGAGCACAGAGCGAGATCTTGGCCTGGTGAATTGGGACTTAGCAGCTGCAGAGCTCTCTTAGATGTTTCTTCCGTGAACTTGGGGCTTTTTATTGTCACTAGCTTTAGCAGAATGCATAGAGTTTCGAATTCGAACAAAGATGGCTTTCAATCTAAAGAATTGAGACTGATGAATGCAAAAAAAAAAAAAAAACACTTTTTCCTTGCCGCACACCGCACACCAGCTTCAGGGGTCCAGACAGCGCGACTCTGACAACAAGGTGATAAAATGTGTAATTATCTAATTATCTTGAGTGGCAAATGGCAGGCGTATTCGTGAGAGTAAACCGGCGTCAAAAGCTTTATGGGTATTCATTCCGCTCCGATGTATTTCACCAAATTTATCTCTGGCTTTCATTCAAGATCTAAAGGACCTCACAAACCAAATTGATCTTCTTATATAGAGTAGACTACTGAAACATACTTATAATACCCGGTATTTCTGCTATCTGGACTCGAGTCTGCATGAAGCCAGGTATGCAAAGATAGAGCAAAGATCAAAGTAATATGCTAATTTATTTGAAATTGAAAGGAAATCTGCCTTCAGAGGGAGTATGAAAAAAAAAGATACGGTAGAAATATCTTCAGAATGGTTACAAAACGTAGCAGCCCCCGCATCCACCTTGTAAACACGAGAGACACCTGCGCCGCCGCGAAGAACGGCGAAGAGTCTCAATGTCAAATCGTATGTTGACTGCTGCAAGATGATAGGTCACCATCCTTGCAATGCGTCGTGAGCCACGCGGATACGATACCAGAATCAAATATAGAACAATCTTCCCTATTCGAGTTCCTAGAAGAGCCTGATACTCCGGAGAGTTCCTCTTCCAGACACGGCGGTCTCCATGGTGATCGAACCATGTATATCCAAGACGTTCCGTCGTATAGAGGAGGCGCTTGATGAATGCCTGAGTCTGCCTGTTCACGACATTTTGAAAAAATAGGTGCTTTAGACCATCGATATCAAAAGCCCTCTCGTACACAATCTTGGTCACCTCCGCAATAGATGGAGAGGTAGAATCTAGGCCTCGTTCCATGTCAGATACCACGAGTAGTCCTGGACCGGTCCATACAATCCACCTAGTGCCCTGTCCACTCCATTCTTCATATCTGTAATCAAGGTCCTCCAATCGGCCAGTTGGGTTTTCGGGATCTTGCGGGACATCAAGACCCCGAATTTGATCAACCTCGAACCAATTCAAGTAGGGCTCACGATCCTGAATAGACCAACCTAGATCCAAAAGATGCTGAACGGTCAGTTCAGAATGGCCAATTGGACATGGCACTGACGAATTCTCAACCCAGGTCTGGCGGAGTGCGCCCGCAGCCTGGAATCCCTCGAAGGTAGTTGGAACTAGTTCCTCGGGGATTGTGATTCTTTTCGAATAAGTCTTTCTTGCTCCTCCCCATTGAAACCTCCTGGGCGTTCGGAGCCAATTGGACTGAATGAACCAGTTAAATTGTATAGAGCAACGATTTCTTGCTCTGACAGATTGACTTCCTTGTCCTTGACAACCCATGAATCAGAGGACTTTGGAGAATTCATGTTTTTTGAAGAGGTCATTATCGTAGATTATGGGCCTCGTGAAGATTGTCGATGTAATAGTCATGTTGAGAACGAGAGAAAATTGTTGATAATGAAAGTCAATGAGTAATAACCTTTAACATAGCAGAGTGAGGACTTTCATTTCCGTTGTCAACCCATAGTAGGCATTCAGTCCAAAGTTATTGATCTTGCTATCGGAAATCAACGTAGAGCAGTCGAAGAGTACGATGAACCATGGGTGTAAGAAAACCACACTATCAATCATAATGAAAAAAAGATAGGCTCGGGGTGTGTGTGCAAGCCAGTAATTGCCAAAGATGAAACTTGAAGAAGCCTTTCATGATTGTCTTAGAGTAAAATTAAGCAACAAGCCTCACTGTATGCGGTTACTGATTATACTAATGCTGTCGTACAATTGAACATAGCACTATGAAGGGCTGAATATTCCGAAAAGAAAATGATGGTCGATTTATGTTTAGTCCAACCGACACTCGTTTGAGAATGGGTAGTAGTCTTCCTCATCAACCCACTGTGCTTCGTAAAGCGACTCTCCCATCTGCGAGGCGTCCATCCCCAGTACAATCTCACTATCATCATATTAGCAGGCAGTTGATTGAAGACCCCGTATCGGTCATCTCAGTTCCAAAGAATTTCTCATCACTTACCTATCAGTAGCCAGGACCTCAAAGCCCGGCACACAATCAATCAGTGCGAAAAGCGCATAACTCCCAACGAAGCTCCAGACAAAGCCAACGACAGCCTCAATGATCTGAATTCCGAGTTGGTTCCAGTTACCATCAAAGAAACACCCACCGAGTATTTCCGTTGCTCCATCATATGCGGCCACATCTCTCCGTGCAAACAAACCAGTGGCTATAGTACCGGCCAAGCCACCGATGCAATGAGTTGCAAAAGTATCACCGTTATCAACCCATCTCCAGCTCACAGCCAATTTGGTGAATTTGATTCGCAGTGCCTGTCGACAAATCACTGCTCCTGCAATCCCAAAGAAGAATGCCGTAGTCATATCGATAAAGCCAGCGCTTGGAGTAATCATGATCAAGCCAGCGATTGCGCCCATGAATGTACTGTCAAGACTCCATTTCCCTGTCTCCCGATACGTGATGATGGCCCAAGTCAATGCACCAGACGAGGCACAGATATTGGTCACCACCGCGGTCATGATACTCTTGAAATTCAGAGCAAGGGTTGTACCAGCGTCAAAGGCTAGCCAGGCATTCCAGATGATCATCAAAGCTAGAAGCTGGCACATGCTATTGTGCGGCCGGTGGAGCTTCAAGTGCTGTGGTGTGCGAGAAGCAGATCGTCTTGATCGGAAAAGAGGATGTGATAGGTAGACACTCAGTGCTGTGGCTGATGCTCCGCTGCAGATATGAACGGGTGTTCCACCAGCGAAGTCGAGAACGCCTAGTGAGCCCAGGAATCCGGTCTCTGACCAGACCATGTGCGCGAGTGGCTCATAGACAAAGGTACACCAGAGCTGGTTTTCAAATTGAGTTAGAAACCATCATTAACAACTCGTCGTTAGGGGAAATCTGTGACATACAAAGATAAACGGGATCAATGGAAGTATCCTCCCTCGCTCACAAGCCCCACCAATCGAAATAACGCACACCGTAGCACAAAAGATGAGTTGAAACTCAGAGAACAGAATCTCTGGTATCGTCCCTATAGGATTTGCGAGGACATCAAAGTGGAAAGCTTTATCAAAGCCTCCAATAATACCACCCCCGGTTCCGTATGCTATTGAGTACCCGACGATCCACCATTGAATGGAACACACGGCGATAACGAGAAGACTTGGATAAAAGGATGCAAGGCCATTACGGTGAATGGAGTAGCCCGAATAACCGAGGCCAACTGCGGGGATGATCAGCCAGCAAAAGACACAGCAGACAAGGATGAAGAGCGTGTCTATCTTGGAGCATTCCTCCCACGCTGCTAAGACGTCGGAAACTGCCATTACGACCAAAGCCTAGAAGCCATATGCCGATAGAATTGACAAGCGAAAATGATATGGGTCCATTGCTAGTTCATATAGATTTACCAACGAGGGCATTCAGTAGTTCCCTCCCCTGAAACTGCAGCATCTTATCAGTACTATACAGTTGACCAGTAGATCCTGTGCGATAAGCTTGCACTCCGCATAAAGATGCCTAAAGTGGACTCGAGTGGACTTGAGTGGACTCGAGCGGCTTACTTCGTGCCAGTCTTATTCTATGCTACTATTCATGTGCCTTGAATTACTTTTCAATTGCGGGTGCAGTGGTGGTTGGTTAGTCTATTTTTACCCCGCGTTCAGTTCTCTCCGTTCAAATCTCGGTTGCGCCGCGGCTCTCGACGATCTACACCTGCTGAAGTTGAAAATTCCAAGTGATGCTCAAGCACAAGAGATGATGAGACTCAAAAATCGAGATAGCGTGTCGATGAAAAATATATTGATAAATATCATAATTGTACAAAATGGCATGCCTCCATCAACATAAGCAGGGCCGCACCAACACATCCAATTTCCCTAATATACACAAGTGAGGCGCAGAATCCTCGATATAAGCCCAACCAGGCAATATACATATCCAAAAATTCCAACAGCAAAAGATAAACAAAGAATGTCGTGGGAGAGTGTCCGTCGATAGTGTCCCCCAACTCCAGAAACGCCACGCTTGATAAAATCAGAAGATGCAAGGAGATACGCTCAGACCGCAACGATGCGGAGATGCGAAGATGCAAAGAAGTCGAAGATCAAAGAGAGATCGAGAAATATAAGAGCAAGAGGAGAAAAGGAGCCGCAATCCGGCCCTTCAGTTGTCATCGTCATCGACGTAGACACGCTCCTTGAGGCCATTGCCTTGCAACCACACGCGCTTCCAGGGGGCATCGGGTCCAAATGCAGCCTCGCGATCTTTGCGCATGCCCTCGAGAACACCGACGATCCCCCCACTGCGCAGACGTTCCAAAACCACGTTCATGCCCTGCTTGCTTTTCAACACAGCCTCGCGAGTTCGGTTCACACCGATCAATTCAATGGTCCGCTGGATGCCGGCAGTAGACAAGGACGAGAAGAAGCCCTTCTTGGGAGCCTCTTCTTCAGCGTCCGCGTGATCGATCGCATCCGCCTTCTTGCGACCGAGCAACTTGCCCTGGCCGAGGCGGGAGCGGAAAGTGACGGTGGTCCGTACGGTAGTCTGCTCCTTCTTATCGACCGAGAGACCGTCGAGGGGCTGGGAGTTATCCTCGGTCAGATGGCGCTGATACCGCTGTTTCTCCACCACACTGAGGATACCGGTCCACTCCATGTTTCGAGACTCGGTCTCCATCCAGCCTTCATTGGGGTCAACCACGGTGGTCTCGAGGATATAACTCTGGCCGGAACTGTCGGAGCCACCCATACCCTTGGGCAGCAATTTGAGGATGCCAGATGGGATTTTGGATTTCTTCAGATGTAGACGGATGGTATGTAGGCGCTGGGTGGCCGGATCGACATAGCGGTCGATCACATCGGTGGTGAGGACATGACGGGAGTAGGGGTTAGGATAGCGGAGGAAGTAGGCGAGAGAGACGGCAGGGAAGGAGTAGTCATAGGTGAACACATTCTCGAAGAACTTCATGATGGCGGCGTCCTGGAAGACATCAGCAACGCAGGGGGGATGATCGAAACTGGTCGTCTGATGGGGGGACTTTTCTGGCAGAAGGCGACGGAAGGTTGCTGGATGTGGGGACCCGGGAATAAGTTGTTCCGGAATAGTCACATGCCCTCCTGCCTATCACCGAAGCCGAATACCTAATGGTGATGTCGTATTCATGCACACAATCAAGGTATTTTCATTTTTGTTCTGCAGTAAATGAAGGTGAAAGTTCGACTCCTTGGCCTGTCACTCTTTGGGGATTATCTCAAAATTTGTCCTCGTACTGTTGACTAATGATACACCATAGATTGTTAGCATCAGTATTTTGTTCCATATCACTCGGTGTCAACCAAAGATTGATCTCTCTTATTCTATTCCTAATACTATCTCTCTTTTAGTCGATAATCGCCTCTATAGGCTTTGCCCAGTGCTATATACCAAAGTGGAAGGAGCTCTATTATTTTGAAATATAAAAAGAAGCATGCGAAATTTGACCAAGAAGAAAGGTTCATTCGGTATTCTTGAAAATGATGATAACCACAGTAGTAATTCTGATAGACACAAAGAAATTATGATATTTGGGGGTATTTCCAGCCAGCCAAGATTTCCTCCTCCGGAATCCATCTCGCATCAGCCCAGCATTAATATAAAACACAACCTGTCAGACATCTCCGAAACCACGATATACAGGCAGCATACGTCAGCACCCTTTCATCCACATATATCTACTGCTCAGCAAGAGTCTTCTGGTCCTCAGCAGAAGCAGCAGTAGGCAGGGCAATGCGATCCTGGATCTCCTTGCGCATACCACGGATCTCCGGGCTAGTACGCTCAAAGTAGGCATGCATCGAGCCGTGCAGGATGTTCTCATCAACATCATCCGTGTCAAACAAGGTCTTCTCCTCTCCACGAGCAGCAATAGCAGCCTCCCACTCCTCGCGGAACTCCTCAACCTTCATCTTGTAGTCCAACTCGGCATCGTAATGCTTGCCCTTGCCGGTCCAGCGCTCCCAGACAGACAAGTGCTTAGAGTGCACGGCAGGACCGTGGTAGTCCTGATCACGGCCCTCACGAATGAAGCGCCAGCGACGCTCCTGCTCGCGGAGATCGAGGCCGGTGGTGTCCGGGAGGAACAGCCAGGTCACTAGGACACCGGCGAGACCGAACCAGGGAACGATGTAGAATTGCTGCTGGGTGGTGGTGTAGGAGCCGATGACGGCGATGATCAGGGCACCGAGCTTACCGGCGGCAGCAGAGATACCATGGGCAGTGCCACGGATAGGGGTAGGGAAGACCTCGGCGGCGACGAGGAAAGTGACACAGTTCGGGCCGAACTGGTTGAAGAACGAACTCAAGAAGTACATCGCCTGGAAGGAGTGAATGTGGGCGGGCTCCTGGTAGTATTCGAACTTGAAGGCAGGGATGACGAAGAGGATGAAACACATCAGGAAACCGACAATTTGCATCCACTTACGGCCGTAGAGCTTAGTATCGATGAACCAGGTAGCGCAGTAGTAACCAGCCAAGCTGACACCAATGTTGGCCAAGTTCCACAGCCAGCTAGTGGTAACGTTGTTGGAGCTTGAAGGGCTAATGACCTTGATAAACTTGCTTTGGAAGAGCTTATTGCCGTAGAAGAAGACGTCGTTGGCGAACCAGCCACCAGCGGTCGCAATAACACGAGGGGTGAAGTAACGGAAAGTGAGCTTCAAAGATTCGGTGTCATAACCGGTAACGGAGGCCTTCTTTTTGGTAGCCTCGAGCTGCTTACTAGCAGCCTTCATGTGGTAGGTACGGTAGTAGACTAGCCAGGCAGTTCCGACGGCAGGAATAGCGAAAGAGACACGGTAAGTCCACTGAGTCGCGGTGGTCGAAATAGGAAGGGCACCGGTGCCATGGTGGAAGATCAGGAGCAGGATGATGAGGATGGCCTGGTTGGCGAACTGGCCCCAACCCTGCATCATGAAGGCACCGACAACGGAGCGGCCACGGTGCAGACGATCCTGGGAAGTAACGATCTTGCCCGAGCCGTAGCCATTCTCCATACCAATGGTAGCAGTCATGGGGTATTCACCGCCGACACCGATGGAGTAGAAGAAGAGAGACCAGGCGTAGCAGATCACCCAGCCGTTCTCAGTGAGACCCCAAGCGGCCACGAGCATGAGGAGACCGACGAACATGATCCCGGCATCCTGAATCAGACCCCAACGACGACCGATACTGCACAGATTAGAGATTAGTCCTGCTTGGAATTGGAGGGATCTTTGTGAGAGATGCAACGTACGAATCACCCAAGTAACCAACGAGGATCTGGCCAACGATGATACCTACAATCTCCATGTAGTTGATGGCAGCAATCCAGTTCTTGTCGCAAGTCTTGCCCTTCCAGCAGTTCTTGAAGGAGGCATCGAAAAGGGCAGTGTTGTTACTGATGGAGAAGAGCACGTAACTGTTATAAAGTCGCTAGTCAGCTTGATTCCATATACACATCGAATCGGCAGACTCCACATACCCTTCAAGACCCAGACCGGCACCAGGAAGAACAAAGTTCTTGAAGTAATGGGTGACTGGGGACAGAGGGTCCTTCTTGAACTCCGTCCAGAGCCAAGAGAACTCCTTGCTCGCCTCGGTGCGGTCCTGCTCCAAGCAGAAGCTGATACGCTGGCTCAAAGGCAGATCGGCCCAGTAGGTCCCATCTGGGGCATAGCAGTCCTTTGGGCGAATGACATCGTCAAAGGCGGCCTTCTCGTGAACCTCCATCTCCTCGATGGAGATAGCCTCCTTGGTAGTCGGATCCATTGTGAATCACGGTAGCAAGTGAACTCAATGTTCAAAAACCACAAAGGATGTCAGCTCAGGGAGGGAAAGAAATGCTGTGACTCGAAGAAGAAAAAAAGGAAAAAAGCTTCTGGACTGGCGCAGATGATCGTATTTATCCTGGCCGCCCTGCCCATCCGCTAGACATGGCTGGCAGGCAAAGTACCTAACCATGCAACCGAAGGTTAGTTAGGAAAGCCACGTTCTGACCTCGAACCAGGTCTAAGCGCACTCGGAGCCGAAGAGTTGCAGCTCTGGCACAGCTGGATCATCCTATCGCAGGCATAGATGAGCGCACGACTGGTGACATCGGTGGAGTCTTGCAATTTCCGTTCCGGCACTAGGTCGGGGTATCGCGTCTCGGGTGCTCTGACCGAAGGGAGGGATCCATCCGGCACGCGCCAGTGGAGATATCGAAGGTCAGTCCGAACCAGTCCGGCGAGATTGCCGGGCCAGGCGATAGGAAATTAAACCCACTCGTGCCTGCATCGGCGCAGTGCGTACCGGTGGATATGCTCCGGGAGTGGGAAGGTGAGAAGGGCGTGCTCGGTCGATGCGTGAACTGAGGGGATGGATACTGGATAGAAGTTAGTGGTGGGATTCAAGTGGAGAAAATCACTTCTAGAACGGCGCGGAATGGCCATTACAAGGCCAAAGAGTGACTGGCGTTGTGTCATTGGGTCGGTCTGATTGGGTCTGCGTACCCGGCTAGGTAATAGATTCGAAATACTAGTTAGGGACTAGGTGGATCAAATGAACAGAAGCAAGTGAATCGAGATCCAATGAGAGACGTAGTCATTGATTCACCAAATGTATACGAAAGTAATACTCTGCGCGTATACCTCAATCTGGTGATGATCGGAACATATCAAACACTGAGAGAGACAAGCAACGCCTTCAGCGCCGCATGCCTGGGTGGCCGGCTGGGCATTTTCTGGGCATTGCTTGTCTCTGCCAAGGGAGTGGATCAACCTGTTAATTTGAGAATTTATTATTTTGTGCCAGAGAAAAAGAACAGGAACAGGAAAGAGAAGATGAGAATCTCGTCGCTTCGGGTAAAACAGCACATGTCGCAGTTAAACTCCAAGTTGCTAGCCAATGAAATCACTCAATTCTACCCCGTGCTCCCATCAAAACAAGAGAGCCTCCGTGGGCTGGCCCAAGCTCGACATCGAATAAGATCGCCGGATAGCCCCACGCCCCCCTCCACGAGCTTCTCTGCTGCCACACGCCACTAACCATGCGTGTTCAGCTCGATCTCCGAAGGGAGCTAGACTCGGTTCAACACAACACCACCACAATCATCACACTATGCACCCGCTAAGCAGGAGTTCTCTCGCGGCCAATGCGACACAATGATACTCAGCTGAGACAAACCCCCCCCACCACCCCTCAAAGGTGCCAGTACTAGATAAAAACCCTCGAATATGGTCATCCCTTCGGCTAAAGAATACAACGCCGCGCATGGCCAGTCTAGCGCCCAAGCCAATACCAAAACGGACCTTTCGCCGTCCTAGATCTCAATCATGCATTTCTTAAACCTGCACCAACTAGTCACTACTCGGTTCTCAAGAGACTATATACCAGCCACCAGCATCCACCCTTCCGATCGGATAAACATCTAAATCAGCATATATACACACTTACGCACGCAATGCATCATGCAAAGTTATTCTAGCGGATCCACCACGAAACTCCCGACTAACCCCTCCAACTCACAGACCACGATCACCAGAGCTGGCTTTTTCGACGCATTAAGACCCAAGGATTTCGCGTCCAGGAAGCCAGTCACGGACGTACGATGATTGGACCATGCCATTTATGGCTGGTAGAGTGAGCTGCGGCTACCGTATCCGTGTTCGCCGAGATACATGGCTAAAAGCTTGATAAAGCTTGGTGGTTGCCACGAGTTGAGACGACATCGATGTGGTGACTACAATTTGCCACTCGCTAATATTTGTCGGTTGGTCAGGTGTCACTTTATTCGCAGGTATATCATTATGAATTGGTTCGGTGAGCGTGAACACGAGTGTATATTCTTCCAGCCTACCATCGCTTTATAAGTAAATATGCGCTGGATTGTTGATTTAGTAGGGTGACGAGTGATCATGCTGACCCAACTTGAATGAAAGAGACTAATCAATTGAGAGGGTAAACTGTCACTCGAGGGTAATCAAAGCCTCACTCCAGATGCCCGAACTGAACATACCTCGGCTATGTTCTTCAAGTTTCTGTTCTTGGCTAGTTTAACAGTCTCTACAAAAACAGCTTCAACATGACGATTTTGAAACAGGACTTGTGCCAATGCCACCGACATGTTGGATGGTTAGCACAGGAACGGAGCCGGTGCTTCGACGGTAGAAGTTGGTCTAGGACAAGATAAGATTTTCTTGCAATGTCTGTTTTGGTATTATATGTAAAGTCTAATTGTTCTATATTGTCAGTGTTGTACAGTGGTGGATGAATATATACAAAAAATAGTACATGAGTGAGGTGAGGGTAAATGACAAATCTTCAACGAATCCGCACCAATGGGATATCAAGTGCAACACGCTAGCATCGAGAGAAAGAGGTGAGAGGGCGGATAAGGGATAAGTGGACATATGCAGGAAAAATAGAAACGTTTCGACTCATTCCAAAACTTGAGACTGCCTCGTGGCCGAAATTCCGATAGAATTCTGGAGCATCCATGCCAAAGGCCAGGGTTTACCTGCCCACTCCTGATCCATAGTAGCGGCGGCCTCCAACATCACGAGCAGAGGGTACTTGGGAAAGGCGCCCGTGAGAATATCACGGTGCATATAGGCCTTGGCTAGTTTAAGCTGGAGTGCTCGTTCAGGACCCGAGGCCTTGAAGCCAGACACCAAGTAGAGAAAAGGATTGTGATGAAACTCAGGAGGGAGTTGATCGAGATGCTCCTGGCTGATCCTGAATTTGGCTCGTGCACTACGGCGAATAATCACCTTGCCGGCACAGATATGCCAGATTTTTCTGACATCGTCGGAGGACGTATTTAAGGACACATTGCGAGTCAGGGAGTCCAGGATTACCGCTCGCATGTGTTTGGTCGTAGTGTCTTCCATGCACGCGTAATGCCACAACACACGACAGATATTGTAGTGGCAGCCCTTGTAGGCGAAGAAGAAAAGCTTTTCCAAAACATTGCCTTCAAGTTTGAACGAGACCCGTTTCATTATTTGGGACGTGTATTCGAGAGCAGTGAAGATGTCGTTTTGAGCCAGATCCAGAATTTGCATGAGACAAGCACTATTCATATTAAGACGATATTCGATGCAGATATCAAGCAGCTCCTGCATAGCAACGCGATTTTTCAGGCGTGAGGTCACATCGAACATCTGGCTGAGTAGCGAGGCAGTGAACCAGTCCGCTCCGTGTGTCTTGATCATGAGATCGAAGAAACTGTGCACGTCCCGACCGCCCTCCAAGTGAACAAAAAAGGAATCTGAAATCGTCAACTGCAGCGCGCTGCGAATAGCGTTGATGTCTTTCATGTAGCCCTTCTTGGCCATATCCTTGATGATCGCGGCCTTGGTCTTTTGCGTGAGCATGCCCTGCAACAAAGCCAGCCAGGTTCCTGCGTTGGGGCGAATGCGCCGTTGAGCCATTGCCTTCAAGAAGAACTCGAACATTGGCTTGTTCTGGCGCAAGGCCGCAGATTGCAGCAAAATGTTATATGAGTCGACAGTTGCGAGATGCTCTGCTTCACTGAACACGGTCCGAGCAACACTGACACCTTCGTTCTTGTACAGATATCTTAGGGCACTGTTCAAAGCAGCAGTGGAACAGAACTTGCGGTTCGAGTCGCGGGAAAATAGCCGCGAAAGGTGGGTCGCAACCCGCGCCGGATAGGAGTGCCTACTATGTTCACCCTCCCGGCCCGCCTTGACGTGGTTCAGGGGTTGCGAATTGACCACTTCTTCAACATGATCCGCAAATTCCTTGACTGACGCGACTGATGGAGGACCGCTTTCGAGCAACCTATCTAAAGAGACCCCCTCTTGGTCGTCCAGAGGGGACGTCCAAGTTCCACGAACCAATGGCACTGGACGATTCAGCTGCCGTAGCTTTTGAATCGAAGCAACGATAGGCACCGGCGATTTCTGGACTTCGACAAGGGGGTCTCCACTAGCTTGCAGCTCTTGCTGCCGCTTGATGCTCTCCTCAACAAGTTCAATGGTGCCCTCCGAGCCCATTAAGACAACCTTGCGGCAAAGCCCATTCCCCTTCTCGGGAGGGAGAACGTGTACCAGGCATCCGTGGCGAACTGGAAGATGCCAGATATTCTCCTCCATGGCCTTGCCTGGAGTAGTGGCTCCAGACATAAGGGCGATGGTCTCCTCTGGAATAAACAATTCTTTATATTTTGTGCCCCTCCGAGTGGTGCTTTTGCTTTGCGATTGCACCTCCAGCAACAGATCTCGCAAGTCCATCCAAGATTTTGGATGCGTGGGAGTTCTTCCTTCGCTTTTTTGCCTTTCGAGGGTGAATTCGCCGTATCGAACCTGCTTCCGATTCCGTGGCGACAAAGTCCTTTCCCACAGGCCCATCGGAACACGATTACGCGACCCCGGCGTAAGCGGCCACACCTCTGACTCCTCTGGTATCGGGTATTTTGATTTCTTTGTCGCTCGGGCGCAGACGCCACTCAGCTTGGTGGTGGGTGCTGTCCGGTCTTCCAAGGCCGAGACAGACTGGATCGCAGGTTGCGAATCTAGAAGATGTTCTGTGTCCTTCTCTTCCGCTTTGTCTTTGATTTCATCTTCTGCGTGACCACCGGGCAGTTTGACATAAGAGTCACCATCGAGCTGAGTAGAGACCGCATCGTGGGAGATCCATCGGCTCGCGTGCCGGCAGGTCGGGGCGAATGATGTTGAAGCGGATGGACGGACACCAGCATGGGGAGGCAAGCTAGTATTCTTCCTGTTCTTTGGCGAGGCGGAAGCACTGGTCAAGGATGAGATTGGACGTCTTTGTCGGACGGCCGACGCGGCCCATCGGGGGTAAAGGAAAAGCAGTGGTTCATCGGGGCCAGCCGCGATGGAATCTAAGGCGGCAGACAAAGGCCTTCTTAGACACGTGCAGCCACGCGATATCATATGGAATGATGCCTCCCAGCAGCATTTACTGCATGAAAGGGAGGTTTATGAGCATGGAAAGGGTTCGAGGATGGAGTGCAAAGGCCGCACGCTTCCTCCGAAAATTATTGCGGCGCGGTGGCCTTTCGGGAAGGCGGTGACTGGCTGCCAGGTCCGGAGAGCGTGACTGTTCCGATCTGATAACGAAATACGGAGTTTGGTACTGTACCACGCGATAAGAGGGTCATGCAGATTTACAGATTGACCACGATTTTCGCCTTGAAGATCATTTTTATGATTTCTATTATGACAGAGGACAAGGAGAAGAACCATATCTGCGCTGAAAGAAGCCTAATTAGGACTCGGCCATCTCCACCAGCAATTCTCGCGTCACCCCCACCCAGCGCTTGATATCCTCTTGCCTTTCCATGTGCCGGTTGTAGCCTATGTCAAACTCCACGCATCCCTTTTTGACTATCACTGAAACCTCTATCAATCCAAATCTGCGTGCAGACTTGATTATGTCTGAGTTTGTTCCATCAAATTCTTCGGCCTGCTGGAGCAACGCGCCCTTTCTTTCCAACTGCTGGTAGAGACCGGAGTAATTGAGAACAATCTCCGGCGTTGCGAGTGTCTGGAAAGCCTTTTGCCCTTCAGGGTTGGTATAGCGAGAAGTGAAGTACCCCCAACCATGAAATGGCATTTTGGCGTGAGCTGCATGGACAGCTTCAATAGCTGACAGCAAATCTACCGTGCTGTCACAAGGCACCGGACAAGGCCAGATCGTGGTGAACCAGCCTACAGTCCGGGAAAGATCGAGAGACGAATCCCAAACTTCTCTCCCATGACCCTCGCAGTGGATGTTGGGGGCTGGTCGAGATTTGAAGGTGCGAACAAAGGACACCAGAAGAGCCGCATGATAGATCTCCAAAGGAGTGGCTTGGAGCCCATCTAAGCATGTAATCCCGTTATATAAAGAAGCTGTGGTTTTCATGTCTAGGTTAAATGAGAGGGTTGCAATGTCTCCCCAGGTGTTCTTGCTCTCAACGTCTCCCCAAAATCCTTCCACAGTGGGTTGAAGATCGAACGGAAAGACGTTTGCCGGCAATAGATTTTCCCTGCCATATTCTGCTTGCATTTGGCACCACTTTGGGAAGGGAAGAGACGGCGATGTCGATACTTCTCCTCCTTTGTGGAGAGCTTCTTCCAGGTCGGTAAGGATGATTCTCCAAGATACCAAATCCATGACCAGGTGATGAGCCACCAGGAAGAGATGTTGTTGTCCACCATCCGTTTCGACCAAGTCCGCTCGCAGAAGGGGACCACTGAAGATATCTAGAGACTGCTGGCTCTCCGAAACGATTTGGCCAATACCGGCGGTTGATTGGAGCGAATGAGATGTCAAGGTGTAGGATTCCTGAATGTCATTTTGTACTTGCTGTACCCAGCCCCCGTTCTCAGCACGGCGAAACCGAGCATGAAGCATCGCGTGATGGGCCACCACAGCCCACAAAGCAGCATCCAATTTGTCAACTACAACTTTCTCTGACAGACGGAGCGAGAAGCTTTGGTTGAAATAGCTGTAATTGTCATGGATTGTGTCAAAGAACAGAGATTGGATCGGCGAAAGACCAAAAGGAGCCATGATATTCGAATCCTGGTCTGGGATCACCACTGGGAACGATTGAACGCTGCAGAGTGCCATGCCAGCGATAGACTTGCGGGTCACGATGTCTGTCGCAGTGAGAGGAAGACCAACCGCCTTGGCCTTCGCTGCGACCTGCATAGCACTGATAGAGTCACCACCAAGACGGAAGAAGTCATCGTCCATTCCAATCTCTTTCAAGTCAATGTTGAGAACACGAGCGCAGATAGAGTGTAATTTTCGCTCAACTTCATTGCCTGGCGGACGCTTGGAAGTGGTATCTTCATCGTCAGTGGACGGGACAAATGAGTTGATCTCGTCACGAGTAAGACTAGCCACAACGTGACGAAGCTCTCGTCGATTGATCTTGCCGGTTCCAGTCAAAGGAATTGTTGCAAGGGGGATCAAAACTGTGGGAACCATGTACACGGGCAAATACGCCCGAATCTGTGCCAGAGCATTCGACGCTGCGTTCATGAACTTTCCAGTCGGCATGGCAAGGCAAGTGGCCGAGCGGCTCTCGCATGCATCACCGGTGAAAGCAAAAGCGACCAAAATGGCTCGCCCTCCAGAATTCGAAGGCACAATGACTTCCGCCACGGTTTCGTGAGCGCCAGGGAAACACCGGTGGAGGTGGTACTCAACTTCACTAAGCTCCACACGTTGACCACGCAGCTTGACCTGTGTATCGCGTCGCCCAATGAAACAGATAATTCCATCGTCACCATATCGAACCAAGTCCCCAGTCCGATACAACCTGCCCGTTTCATTACCTGGCCGCCAATTCTGGAGCCAAGGTGGAACATCAATAAAGCCGGCACGAGTTAACTCTTCGTTGTTGAGATAGCCCCGAGCAACCGCAGGACCCTCGACGACTAGTTCTCCAATAGCTCCAATGGGGGCAAGGTTGTTGGGGTCATTGATCACTGTGATCCAAGCGAGTCCACCAAACATGTCACCCACATCACCCGGCAGCCATGTTTTCGGATCAACAACACCAGCTGTACAAAAACAGGTCTCTGCTGGCCCATAAGAATTAATGAACTTGACCTTGCTTGCCCAAACATCCACGTGGGCTTGCGTGAGTGACTCTCCGCCAACGCAGAATGTTTTCAGGTCAGGGACATCTTCGGGACGGAACAGACGTAATGACGAGGGTGTCAGACAGGTCCAGTTGATACGATATTGCTTCATGCAGCCGGCGAGATCGGTTAGGCGTTGCTCCTCGGACGGAACACAGACACAGCCTCCGAATATGAGGGTGATCACCGTCTCATAGATACTCAAGTCGAAAGTATAGGACGCGAAATGAAGAACCCGACAGTCAGGCGTGTATCCCATTGGACTATACTGGTCTCTCGCACACGTGGCTAGGTTGCGGTGCTCAACAATGATACCTTTAGGCTTGCCAGTGCTACCCGAGGTAAAGACAATAAAGGCAGGGTCCTCCGGTGCGACCGATGGAAGTATCTCGGGCTCATACTCGGGGAGGTTCTCGAACGTGGAGTCAGAGATAGCAAAAGCGGCACAGCTTAGTCCTTCGAGAATATTAGCATGTCTGGGGGATACCAGGGCCAATTTGGCGCCAGTTTCGCGAATGATCCCTTGTACTCTCGCTCGGGGGTGGCTTGGGTCTGTCAAGACACAGGTACCACCAGCTCGAAGAACGGCTAGGATGCTGACGACAGCCCACTTGGACCTATCAAGACAGAAAGGGACCATGCTATTGGTGGTAACGAACAAGTCTCGCAGCCGTTGAGCAAAAGCACCGGATAGTCGTTCCAATTCACGGTAAGTAAATTCTCCATCCCACGAAGAAACTGCAGGCGCAAAAGGCTGCGAGACACACTTCTCCAAAATCATATCATGAAGACACTTTTCACAGGTAGATGGAATATCTCGGTTCCATCGGCGGAGATCTGCTAGGTCTTCCGGGCTGATACACTGGATCTGCCCCAGGCACAGTCCGGGAGCAGGATCCTGTAGCTGCACCAAGATATGACTGAACTGCTGCACAAATCGCTGTACTTGAACCCCAGTCATGACACGTGGATCGTAATTGAGTGCGATGTCGACTGCTTCACATGATTCATCCAGAGTGCACACCACAAGCAGTGCATACGAGGCAAATTTGGCATTTTGCCCATCATCCAAGCAACGTCCACTCTGTGGCACCAGGACCTCCCTGGAGACATTGACCCTGGAGGGTTGTATCACAAGGTGAGTCTGAAACAGATAGGCCGTTTCTGTATCCTCATTGATTCGACGGATGAACTGCAGTCCAGCTTGTTCGAAAGGAATCATGTCAGCCGCATCCTTTTGCATCAGGCTCAGTGCCCCTAAAACGTCATGTTCTGGATCCACTGTGAAGCGTAAAGGGATAGTAGAGAATGTTGGACCTGTCATTCGGTCAATGTCGGTAACAGGTGCCCCACGACCATTGACAGTAACTCCGAAGACAACATCTTCACAGTTTGTATAATGAGAGATCAGGATTGATAAGGCAAGGCGGATCGTGTTTGATGTCGTGTGGTCACTTCTCTGACGGATACCAGTGACACGATGCTCCAAGAACGCGCTCGCGGTGGGTACGAACCCTGCGGCGGGGAGGGCTGGGAAAATAGGTGCACTGCAATTGAGAAGGCGTGACCGCCAGAATTCATTATTCTTTTCCTGCCGTTGAATGTGTGCGATAAAGGGAGCAAAAGCAGGCACTGGGACGGAAAGGCCGTGGTATGATTCGTAAAAATGGTCCATCATGAGCCGCAGGGAAACGCCATCATAGATTGAATGGTGTAATGTCAGTACACAGAATGAGGACGAAACCATGCAAAGTCGAACAAGGGGCTTCCCAAGCCCCATGAGCTGCCCTCTGTCAATTAAGAGGAACTGCTCTAGATCTTGAGCGGAGGAGATTTCAATCTCCTTTCGTAGAACAACCTGCAATGTCCCAGTGTTGACAGTTATCATGCGGGTTCGAAGAATTGCATTCGCTTTGATGGTCTCCTGCCAGGCGTATTGGACACGTTGAGGGTCAATACCAGAGGCAAGACTGAATACATGCTGGGAAACATAGGCATCTGGCGTTTGAATGGACAATGCCATCAAACCCTCCTGTAAAGGGGTAGCTGGATAAATATCCTCAATCTCATCTAGCTCCACATTGCATTGTTGAGAAGCAAGAGCCAAAGTTCTGCGCTGATTCAATACGTCCCCCATCATGGAGAAAGGTACATACTCGTGCGGCAAATCCCGAGAGAGAACTTCTGAGATGGGCCTCATGCATGCAGCAATTGCAGAAAATGTGCCAGCATTGAAAATATCCGCAACAGTCAAGTGAAGATCTCTTTTACGAGCAGCAGACACCAGTTCCATGGCGCGTATTGAATTCCCGCCAGACTGGAAAAACCCATCATCCCGATTTATAATCTCGGGGCCTCTGAGCAGAACGTCAGCCCAGATCTCTTTGAGAGAAATTTCGATCTCTTCAACCGTTTCGACTGGGTGCGAGGAATCTAACGGCGGCTTTTGTTGGTACTCTGCCAGACGGGAGACCGGGAAATCTGACATCAGGTTCATGAGCGCTCAGCGATTCACCTTGCCCCCGGAGGTCAAAGGGAGCCTAGAAACTGGGAGGGCAAAGGATGGGATCATATACGCAGGTAAGAATTCTGGCAGCCGGCGTTGTAAATCCAAGGCCCATGTAGCAAAGTCACCGGTTGGAGAAAGTAAACGAGTTTGCATTTCGGAGACGTTTTGAGCAACGAAAGCGACCAAAGCCGAATCCCCTCCAGGAAGATGCACCACTTCAACGGCGACCTCTATAGGTGACACTGAGCACTTCTGAATATAGAGTTCAATCTCCTCGGGTTGAACCCGCTGGCCGCGTATCTTCACAAGATTGTCTTTTCGCCCAACGTATTGCATCGAGCCATCTGACATATATCGCACTAGATCGCCCGTCTTATATAACGGCGCTGTCGGAGAGCTATCAGGGCGGAGAGATTCTAACCAGGAAGGCACGGATATGAACGGAGAATCGGAATTGGCTTGGTCATGCAGATATCCTCGAGCGACGATATGACCCTCAACCACGAGTTCTCCAATCTCGCCAAATGGCAATAGACTATTGTGATCTTCCGGGTCCACAACCCAACTGAGACAGCTCATAGAGTATCCGATATTCCCAGCCTCTGCGTCTGGCTCGATAGGCGATGAAAGGCTAGTTCCAATAGCACACTCTGCCGGACCGTAATGGTTGATAAGATCGACATGCGGTGCCCAGGTGAGTATGTCCTGCTTGCTCATGGGCTCCCCTGCGAGAACCAAGGTTCTCAATTCAGGCACCTGCTTGGGAGACAATAAACGGGCCACTGATGGAGTGAGATCGACCCAGTTCACATGAAAGTTCTGAATGGTCTCGGGAAGGCGATTGACACGATCTTGTTCTGATGGAATACATACACAACCTCCAGCAATAAGTGTGGCGAGATGATCCGCAATGCTTACGTCGAAAGCATAAGAAGCAAACTGAAAGACCCGTGATCCAACCCCCAGACCGGTTCTTTGGATGAACTCTTGAGCCGAGGTAGTGAAAGCAGCATGCTCCATGACCACTCCCTTGGGCCGGCCGGTTGATCCAGAGGTAAACACAGCATAGGCTGGGTTGGAGGGAGAACGCTGAAGCCGAGGAAGTTGAAGACCACTACCCTGTTTCAATATCTTGTCGTCATCCAATGCGATGAAATTTGCGACACCGAGTAATTCGGCAATGTTCTTGTCGCGGGTTGATCCCAACACAGTGGTTGCTCGGATGTCCAAACAAATCTGGCGCAACCGATGGGGTGGATGAGAAGGATCAAGAAGGACAAATGCAGCTCCAACTTTGAGAGTCGCCAGCATGGCAACTGCAGTCCATTTCGACTTTTCCAAGTATAGAGGTATGAAAGAGGTCGATGCAGTTCCAAGATCAAGAAGATGAGCGGCGAAAGACTCCGAAAATGCGTTCAACTGTTGATACGAAAGGTTTCCATCCCATGCACATATTGCAGGAGCATCTGGCTGTCTTTGGCAGCGCTTCGCGTCCAGTTCCTCGCGTAATGCATCCAAAGCTACTGGGGTGCTGAGGAGATAATATGTTGCACAGGTCAAAGTATAGGCAGAGGTATCACTGCCAGCAATAATCAAGAGTGCAGCCTCATCGATCAGCTCTGTTGACGTCCGAGAATCATAATGCTTGTCCTCATTTGGCTGCAGCATTGCGTCGAAGACGGTGGTAATTCCTTCCGCTGTAGTCATTTGACCTTTCACCCGCCGTGCGCGAGTCTCTTCCACCCAGGCTTCACATTGCTATGTTTCTTGAGTTGGCTCCCGTGCATAGATTATTTGAGTATTGACTTACTTTAAGAAAACTCGCATATCCGGGTAGCTGGAACCTCGATGGCAAGCGTTGAGTAAATTTGTTTAAGAACGGAAAATGTTTGACTAAGTTGTTAATCGTTACTTTAATCCAAGTTTCCTTCAAGATGAGATTACACTAACTTAGCCACATTCGATCGGTGAACTGATCCATGCTCTGGATAAGCCCATGGGGCTGCTTGTAGTTCTCCACAAATTCATCAGGTCGTCCAAAAAGAGTCACATAGACCATGTCGACCTATCCACTGTCAAAATTATTGAAGCTTTTGTCTAGATGCAGAGTTCTCACCCCAAAGCATCGGAATAAGTGTTGAATCGAAATCGGTTGCCTAGTCTCAAGCTCTTCGGCAATCTTACCGGCTGTTTTCTGAATGAGTTGATGGATTCGGGGGGCGAAAGAGTCGATTGAAGCTGGCGAAAACAACGGGGCTATAGTGTTTCGGAAGATACGGTGCTTGGCAGGATCAAGAATGGAGATGAGTGATTCGGGGTTTCCGAGGCCCTTGTAGAAGTATGGGGCCTTGAGGTAATCTGTCCCAGCTCGATAGACACTTCATCTAGTTAGGGTTGCCAGCTCAGAAGAAGAGAAAGCGTTACTAACACATGGTAAAATTCTGGATCATTGACATGGACGTGGTAGGGGGATATTCTGATTACCGGAGACTCTAGAGATACAAGATTAGACATTCAAGTACAAATAAACAGATCGGTTATCCATACGATATTTCTGATGAATTCGAGGAAGGTGCTTGACCAAAGTACCATTATCCACGACATCAAAGTAGAACTCGTACCAACCCGTAAGTGCGGCCAATTTCGGTCCTGGAATTTTGCGCAATGGATGGAATATTATGCGTAGAGCTGCCAGGTACACAAAAGCAAGTCCTAAAAGCGTGAAAAAATATTTGATCAAAACGGACCTTTGACCACCGGGAGAGGGGAGCCATATTGGCATGGCATCAAAGGTGAAGTTCGACATAGCGTTGGGAATAACAGTTAGATTCCAAAATCGAGAGCTTCAAGTTTGTGGGTGATCCCAAAATGGCTGTATTTAAGACTTTTTCCAGATAGACCTCTCATACAAAAATTGCATGACCGGCTGATTGACTCTCGCCGTCAGCTCTAAATCGGCTTTTTTTACCGAGCGATGTGAGTACGCGCAGTCAATCAGTCAGTCAGCCGGTGTACGATCATTCGAACAGATCCACTTCCCAGTCTCCGTGCTGCTGGAATGTGCAAGGAGATCGGAACAGAGCCGAAATGCCCAGAAACCGAATTGATACGCGTCCTGCAAGATGCCACGTCAGTGACGTGCAAATCGCGATCTTGCGCTTGGGTGTACATAGAGAAGATCTTGCCAATCTTGTCAAGGGTGCATCGACCAGCAAAGACTGGTTGGGATGATCGTCGCCGTCAGGCTGCAATTCTTGGCTAGACACGCTTTAAGTTTCCGAAACTAAGAGGAAAATAGGCCAGGTCGCTTGTGGATCACGCAATGCAAAGAGCAAGGCTCGTGTTTGCTGGGAGCTAGTTCGTATTCGCATTAAGGCTGGGCTTCACTATTGACTACTCCACACTTGTTGAGAAAGTCTTCTCTATATTGAAGCCATCCGATCTAGAACATAATACGGTGTAAATACCTGTATCTGTCTGTAATTCTTCTGAAAAGGGGAATTGAATTCGCTAGTGTATTGGCTGGATCGGACCGTGACGATCATGGACCCACACCGAGGAAAAGCAACCGATCCGCGAGGCAAGTTCATGTACTCAATATGATTATTCACAAGTTTTATGTAACTATCCATTGAATCTTACGATATGAAAGTCTTTTAAGTAAGCCTCATTGTGGTCTACAATCTGTACGTTGTATAAGTATCATTTCTATCATTTTTCCAGCATGGGTTCTATCGCCTCCGAGTATCCCACTGTGGATGGCATCATTGATATCAGGCAATCCAATGGACATCATGATATGAAGAGTGCCATCCTTGAAGGTCTTGCTAAAAACCCTCGGGAGTTACCCTCGGTCCTCATCTGGGATATTAAAGGATTGGAAATCTACGATAAGCTTTGTCAAGAATCGGCTTACTATCCCCGATCTTGTGAGATAGAGATATTACAGAGACGTTGTTCGGACATGGCGAAGACTTTTCCTTCTTCTTCGATACTCATTGAGCTTGGCTGCGGGTATTGTTATTCTCCGCTTCTGAGATCAGGATCCATGAACTAAGACTTGAACTTCACAGGAATCTCCAGAAAACGGGCGCAATCTTGGGAGCACTTCAGGCTCAGAAGAAAGAGGTCTTCTATTATGCTCTCGATATTTCCATGGAATCTCTCAGGCAAGGTCTGCGTGAGCTTTCAGCTGGGTTTTCTTCCTCCTCTGCCGTCCATTTCGCAGGGCTCCTGGGCACCTATGCTGATTGTCTTCGCTGGGTCGAATCTATCTTCGATAGCGTATTGACCGATAACATTACATTTCTGTGGATGGGAAATAGCATTGCCAATGCAGAAATAGAAGACGCTAGGCAAATGCTCAAATCTTTTCGACAAGCCTGCAGAGGACGCTGCTCGTTCATCTTTGGAGCAGATGCATGCTCTGACGCATCACGGGTTCTTGCTACCTACAATGATAAGCCTGGTAACTTCCGCAGTCTGGTGGAAAATGGTATGCGGGGTGCAAACCTGGCATTAGGACGCGAAGTTTTCAGTCTGGAGGATTGGGAGATAAGGGTCTGGTTCGATCAACAAAGTAATATGATCAGGTGCAGTCATATTTCGAAGCGTGACTTGAGCCTCGATATCGCTGGCCACCCTTTCTTCTTTAGCCAAGGGACGGAGATCAAGCAACTTTTGAGCGGCAAGTGGTCGTATGATCAGATTCTCTCTATGACTCAGCGAGCCGGGTTTAAAGTTACCGACTTCTGGATGAGTTCAGAGAGCATATACGGTGCGCATATTCGAACTAAAGCTATATTACCGACCAGTTCTAATACTCACACGCTAGGTTTCTATCGAATCAATTCACATAACCTTCGAATCATGTGAAAAGAAACTTTTCTGTGTTGGAACAATGCAATAACCTCTTACGCATAAAGCTGTGCAGCTAGGCCGCACAAAGTCTTGTCTGTCCCATCGAATGTTCGTGCCATGCTTGCCAGTTCCGTTCCATTATGACTTCGATTGTGACCTGTATCTCATCTGCCACTTGATTATTACAATTGGCGCTTGATATTTCCACTGTAAAAAACTCGTAATCACAATCCATATTATTCAATCGTTTTTGATTTTATGAGGCACGTCCTTCGCTGCAGCCTGTGTCGTGACCAACACCGAAGCGACGGAGGCAATAGAACCAAAAAATGCCACCATGAAGCTCCAACCCGTATTGACAAGTGGATAGATGGCAATTGATATGATCGCAAAGGCCACACCCAATGTAAAAAATATCCACATTGTATTATAAGCCGGTGAGAACCAGGACTTTTTCAGCAGTGGGATGACCATTTCCTAGAACAGACATAATGCTGCTTTGGATCAGATACCAGAAATCGGCATCCCCAATCGAGCCTGGTGTGTTGGAGTCCATTGATATCGCGAATGCTTTGTATCCCGGGACTATAGCCGCAGTAAGAAACAGTAAGATCAATGCGATAAGAGCCACGTTTTCCTGTACCATGCGAAGATCAGCATTGAACCTCAGAGTCGGAGATTTCACAAGTACCTTTTCTTTTCCGGAACCCGGGGATTCCATAGGTGGGCTATTTTCCGCAGATGCAAGTATAGGGCGAGCTGCGGCAGTAACCAAATCCTCTAATTCCAATAAGAGGGGCCCCGTCATATCGCACACAGTACCAAGGACAGCAAGTCTCGCATCGATACCTTCCAAAATAGGAGGCAAGTCTTCCAATTTGTCTTCTGACTGCGCTTCAAGGTCACTTAGAAGTTGACGTCGTCCAGTTTTGATCTCCCTTTCCAGGCTACCCAAGACTTTGAGGACAATATCTCCACTCAATGATCGCGAGTTGGCACGCCACTGTAAGAACAAATCCAGCATGAGCTCCCAATAAGGAACTTCAAAAGCGTCTTGCAAGTATTCGAAGATTTCCTGGTCTCGTCGATGCGTTATGTGAAACTTTGACTGCGCGTACTGAATGGGTCTAGAATAGGGATTCCAGGCCTGAGATACCTTTTCACAGAACTCGTCCAGATCTCCAAGATAGTTGGTCTCTGGCTCATCCTCCCCACTCGGAGTAATATTTTGTGTCTGCCCCTTCGCAATATCCTGCCGAATATCTTTCAAGCGTTGCTGAACATAGGTTTTGTCAAAGGACGGTACGACAGTCTGAAAGTATTCCGCGAAGCCGCGGTCTAAAAAATTGAAGCGATTGGATAGATGAATGAGTCGCTATTTGACTGGGCGATCCTTGACTTCCACGTATGGCTCGTAGTAAGTGCGATTCTTGATTGCTTGCACGCGCTTGCATTGTGATCTGTTAGAGGGCGGGCTTCGCAGCTAAACGCGTCGGACTACTCACTCTTCTCCCGGTTTGCAGACGAGCTTTCTTGGAAAGAGTCGTCCTTGCCAATAGGATTGAGCGTTGAGACTGATTGTAAGCAGCCAGAGATTCGAAAAGTGTGGTTTCTTTGTGATGACTGAAAATGATATTCCCGTGATTGTTGCCAATTTGAAATCCAACATTATTTACTACGTGCGCCGCAGAGCCGAACTCCAAAGGTATTCCAGGCTCTTCAGCAGGGCTTTCGGCACTTGGCTCAACGGCCTGACTCTGCATGACTTTTGTTTTGAATGGAATCATTTTGGCAGATCTAGAGAGGCCGAGAGGCAGCAACTCCATGGACTAGTCCAGCCACCGGGGCGAGAAGACTTCTTATATGGCGAAATAATGGACATAACTAAGCGCTGACCGGCTAGGGTGGCTGTGTTTCACCTGGAATTGATTGGGTACGCCGTCAACACCATATGAAACCCGGGTTTACTTTGCAGGGGTATTAGCGCCGGGGCGCATCACGAAACGCAACCCATAGAAGTACAACTTGGAGGTGGTAAAAAGCTATTGATAAGTGCTGGGAACTAGATGTCTGTAAGATCAGGCCTGCTACTGCAAGCCTGAGTAGATAAATGTACCCTGGTGAAGTGGATGCACCACGACCAAGTAAGAGCCTCGTCCATTAACATCGGTAAGGGGACTCCATACCTCTATGAAGAAAACTTGGACAAAGCTTGAAATGAGCCACAAACTTGATTTTCTCACACACTCTCTCATCACTTCCCAATTTTCAAGCCTGAATAGCATCATCTCATACAATCCAACAAGGTACGGCGAGTAAGCTTCTCCGAAGATCCGCCCTAAGATGACTCGTCGCGAGAAGCTATACAGATGTCGTCTGTAGTCATTGACATTGCCCTGAAACTCGGAACTTGACTACTGCTGTAACTTGATGTTTAGGTATCGTGAGGAAATATAAAAGGCTGGCTACCTACTCCTAGGAATACTGAACCTTTAACATCCCATGGAATGGCTTTCCACACACTAGCGTCAATCTCGGGCCGTGGTGTAATATTGATTCATTATAATGCAATGAGAGCGCTGAATAGCAGTAGCCTAAGCAATACACTTCTTCCCTTCCACAGGAAAAAGGACAGCATTAATAAATATGAATTTCCCGGCCAACCTCTGCCGCCTTCGGAATGCCCTTAATCTCCTTCGTCTTCAGAACATGCAACGGCTCATCGACCATCTGGGCACGTTTCGACAATAAAGTGTCATGTCTTGATACAGGAGTCAAATCGAGTAGACCCGTCGGCGATTCGCCATAACTATCCGCGCAGACATCTGGGCCCGTGATATGACTTTTGCCGGACTCGGCTGCACGAACAAGATTGTCTCGTTTGCGCTGAATCTTATCTTTGTCTTCAATGTTCGGGTCGGAGAGTTGTTGGGTGAGATCGTCGATTGTTTTTGTGAGATAGGAGATAAACTGCCAGCGGGAAGCTTGGAAGAGGAACATTGGCATGATCTCCTGGATCTACGTAAGATCAAAACAATGTAATTAGCATGTTGCTTAGAATGTCCAAACCGAATATTGTTCTTACCTTGTCGTTCAAGTAATATAACTCCTCACCACCCTCCTCAACAAACTTCTTCAACGCATCGATCCTTTCTCGATCGATGGACGTCTGCTTCAACGCATGTAAAAGACTGGGGATATCCCCTATTTCCTCCATATGCGCCTCCTCTTCCACCTTCGAGCCAACGCGGCTTATAAAGCCCGACTCCACCCGCGACAACCCGGCCACGCTCTGTTCACGACTGCGCACCTTGGATGAATGAATGGTGAAATAATCCTCATTCAGCATATGCGCTCTCTCAAATTCCGAACGGCCACGGTGCCGTCTCTCGGTGATCTTCGTCCGAAGACGCACCCAGCGACGTCGGCGGACGAAAGAGTGGAACAAGGGGTGCGTGCCGTGCCATTGAGACGAAGAAAATGAAAAGGAATACTGCCAGCCCTGCTCATCGACATCACCGGACATGTCGACGTACCAGGTGCGCCAGGCCCATTCCCAGCTGGGGTCTGGGACTTGTGCATTAGTGACATTTACGGCGCTGGGGCGTTTGTCTTGCGTCATCCAGGCGGAGGGGTCGAAGTTAAGGAGGGAGCTATGTGAGTAATGAGGGATGCCGAAGAAGAACCAGCCGCGCTGGTTTTCGTACAGAATGTCTAGTTCGGAGAGAATCTTGGGTTCATCGGTGGTGGTGGGTGCTTGGTTGAGACCCTCGGTGGTAATGGTTTGGGTTTGCAAGGGCGCAAAGTCGGTCGTGTCGATTGCCGAGGCGCCTGCACCTGAACCGTTGAATGTGCCATTCCTCTGACGTGAGGATTGTCGACTTGTAGGACCTCCGGAGCTTGCTGCCGAGGTTGACCTTCGTGCCCGCGACGATTCTCTGCTCAACGACTGCTCCGTGTCGGACGTGAGGCCGAGTCTCTCCGGTTGCCATTTGGCATATTTCCTCTTAGCAAGTTGGCCTGATACGGATGCTCGGCTGAGGTGTTTTGTTAAGCTGGATTGGCGATCAGGTGCAGAGGGCTGTTGGGAGGATTCGCCGATAGTGGGTTGCTGTGAGGGGGCCGTGTTGTCCACGAGGGAAATGCCGTTGGAAGTCTCCATGGAGGATCGTGTGCTTGTGATGAAGTATGCCTTGAGATTGTCGTCTTCGGTATACACAGAGCTAGTGGTATGGTCAAACAGGTCGATGGACTTGGGCCACGAGCATTATCATGGTACTGGTCGCATCACTCCACCACCGCCAGTTGGAGGTTAAACGAGCAATCAAGAATGGATGGGAGTTGGAAATAATCAAAAAGCCGAAAGGAGTACACTAGGGAGATAGAAAAATGAACGAATGAATGGCTTTTGAAATGGCCTCCACAGTCAAGTCAAGACAAGAATCCAGTCCAAAAAGGAGAAGAGCTCCTCCTTGGGTCGCAGGCATCGATGACATCGTTTGCGGGGACTCCTGCAGAAACCTTTTCCCTGGCAACTTGGCCGCCAAGACTCTCCTCCAAACGCGTCTCATCAACAAATCCAATCAACCCCCCACTACTCCAACACCACCACGACCACCATCATGGCTGCACCGCACTACCGCAAAGTCGAGCTACAATCTCCAGCAGATTTCACCTATCTATATGCAAACACGGTCGCCCTCTCCCGGCAAAAATTGGACTTGAATCTACCCCCTTCCGCAACAAACGATGACAAGCCAGACCCGATGCGCGAGCGCGTGCGGGAATTGGTTGACGAGGTGAGAGATCAACTTCCCCCTCCAAAGCAAGCGGTTCAAGACGATACTTGGGTCTATCTGCCTCGGCTTGAACACTCGCACATATCCCTCATCTACATTTACACAAATCTACAACCCGCAAAAGACCAAGACCAAGGACAAAGAGCTAACACCGCCTTTTCCTCACACAGTACATAACCCGCACCTTCACAACAGCCTCCTCTTCAATTAGCATCAACGGCCTAGACTCCTCATCCCCGGCCTTCCCCTTCCCCGCGGCCTTCACCGCACCGGAAACGGTCGAATACGAACCCTTCGATTCAGAACTCGCCTCGCGCGTAAGCACTCTCTACGCCCAACTCGAATCTCTCACGACGACTGTCGCGCAATTACGGCGCGAAGCACCCCGGAAGGCGGCCAAGGCATATTCAGCTCAGTTGGCGGGGTTAATCGAAGAGGAGAGCAAGGACGAGGGCGAGGGCGCGGATGGAGATGAGAATGACGATGCAGAGGATCACGACGACACGCAGAACGAAAAGCCCGACGCTATGGATGTCGATACCGAACCCGCATCTGGATCGGCATCTACGAAACACCATCGTGCTCGACATCCCCGTCGTCCCCGTCCCAATCCAGCTTGGAATATAGACGTCCCCCTCGGCACGAACGAAGAAGCCGAGCGTTGGCGGAACGGGGATATGGCCGAGGTATACGAGAATGCGTTACGAACCCTGCAACGATTGCAGGGTGAAGGCGATAGCGAGGGTGGAGGCGAAGCTGGGTCGGAAGGGAATGCGTTGGCGACGACGGTGGGCAAGGCTGAGAGGGCGGCACGGGCAGCTGAGGTTGTGGAGAGTATGTGAAGGGCATGTCCATTTCAAATTTGGGATGATATTTTTTTTATCGGATCATGACTGGAGTGGACTACGACTGGATACGTTGTTTCGCTTTTTGGATGCAGGCTGAGGCGTTATGGTGCTGGATTTGGAACTAAGGATTATGATACCACTCACTTATTGTTTATTTTCTTACTACATGTTCATCGGGCTATCATCTCATCGAAAGATTCTCTCATCGCACGACTCTAGCATTGCTCTCTGACCTGATGCTATCAGATATAGACAAGATGAGATGGAAACTGGTCTGGAAGCAAATGCACTAAAGCAGGAAACACGTAGATGGGACTGTATTGAGACAATATATTGCAGTTAAACATAGACCAGAAATTCGGGGATATCAAATAGAATACGTTTTTTCTTCCAGTTGATCTTAAAAAAGACAGATGAGACGGAAGATCGCTCATGGACAAGATGTTTCCATCCAAACTCTCGCTAGTCTGGGTGATTGCGTCTCTCTCTCTTTTCTCTCTTTCCTATTTCATTTCCAAAAGGGCGGATTCGAATGTTTCGGTACGAACGAAATGGGGTAAAAAATTTGAAGGATGGGGTGGGCTCAGAAACAGAGCAAGACTGGATATGCTCCGGACGAATGCGAGGAGGCGAAGCGAAAGAATGGAATAAAAACGTTCTCTATAAATTGCTTTGAATTTGCTTTCCCAGCCCCCCACTCACGCTTACGCGCTAGCCTGGGCACCTTCCTGACCCTCAGTATCCTTCTTCTCGTAACCGGGATCCTCGTTCTGAATGACAGCCTCCTCACCCTCCTTCTTAGGAGCAGTGGTGGCCCACGCGGGAGGGCGAGCCCACTCGGACTCCTGCCAGGGGCCCATATCGGACAACTCGCAGCCGCCCTCGCACTTGCAGGAACCGCCAAACTCGGCGGGGAGGTTCTCGGCAGGGACCTGGGCGAGGAGCTCCTTCTGGTAACCGGAGCCGAGGACGTGGATCTTGTTCACGGTGACGGGGTCGAGGAAGCCCTTGACGACGGAGAAGACGCTGCTGAAGCCCCAAGGCGCGTTGATCAGGTACAGCTTGCCCAGGCGCTCGGGGTAGTAGTTCTGGGAGATCTCGGAGGCCTGGCGGACGTAGCCGTAGACGGAGGGGATGCTGGTGATACCAACGCCCTTCAGGTCCATGATGGTGCAGCAAGTCTCGAGGAGCTTGCCGGCCTTGCGGGAGCAGGCGGGCAGACGGGGGTCGGCCAGCTTCTCGTACTCGGTGACCAGGTTCTGCAGCATGCGCTCGCCGGTGGTGATTTTGTACATTTCGTCAAGGTTGATCTTGCCTAGCTTCTCGATGTAGACGGGGCGGCCATCCTGTTGTTAAGGCGGGGGTGGTCAGTCTGGTGTCTCCTCGAAGCAGGGCTATTGCAGCAACAACCACCACGCCACAACCCGAAAGAAACCTACCTTGTCGGTCTTGTGATAGTATTGAGGGTAGAACTTAAACACTTCGGCCTTCTCGGGGTACTCGAAAGTCTTGGGCAGGTCATCCGTGCCAAACTTCTTGCGCCACTCCTCACAGTTCACAAACCTATCCGGCCACGAAAGACACTAGTTAGAAACGATCATCCCAAAGATACCAACGATGACGGAACTGCGAAAAGCCGGTATTCAAGAAAAGTACTTGGGGATTTCTCCCAAGGACAGTACTTGATCGCCCCTCCGCAGCCCAAGCCAACGCCGTTCCAACTTCAGGGCAAGAAAACAACATACATAGCCTTGGCCGCCTCAACATCGAACTTGCGGGCGCGCAGGAATCGCAGCAGAGTCAAAGTATCCAATCGCTCCGTGTAGCCGAGCTGCTCGAGCATTGTCCGCAGCTGGTAAACCTTCGCATCCTGTTCCGGGGTGGTGTGGCCGGGGTGGCCATCTTGCTTCTCCGGCGCGGTGGTTGGGAAGTCGTAGTTGTCGTACTTGGGGTCGATGGGGAGCGTCTTATCGGTAGCGGCCGCCATTGTGAATGAATGTAGGGGAGGATGAAATAGGAAGGACGTGGAGGGAGAGGGAGGAAAGAGGGAGGGAGTTAGGAAAAAGGAGGAGGGGGCAAATAACAAGGAGGGATTGTTCGCGGAGAGTGGAGAGTGGGTGGAGGGCGGGATTGTGGCCACCTCGAGGTTTAAAAACGGGAGATCGGCTTGATTTGCTGCGTAAACAGTGACGACTTAAGGTTTTCATGGCATTGGTTTTATTATGCGGAGGACTACCTCTTTTCCTCTAGTTGAAATATAGAGCCCCTGGACCATTAGAGCCCATAGAATCTCTTGAGGCGACACTTTATTGATCCATATAGGAAACAATTCTCACCACCGGTCAAAAAAAACCCCAAATGTCCCAAGAAGAGGGGCATGAGGCGGTGTCGACCGAATCCACTTATAACACAAGACGCTAGGACAGCCAGGATGTTTTGACCACCGAATTCTTAGCTCATGCCAAGTCGAGCCAACTAAAGCGACCCGAGTACGACGGACTATAGGGGGCAATTATCCATAACCCTCAATATCTTCATAAGATCATTCACCGCTTTTCACCCTTTAACGCAATGAGCCCAAGTACTTTTTCATGATTACTTATATAGCTAAAAGATAAACCTAAAGATTTACTAGGAACTATCTAGGAGACCGTCCTGGAAAACGTCCTGGAAACTGTCTAGGAGTTTATTCCCGTAAATTGCCGCGGTCAGCAGGTTAATTCAAGTACTAGTTCGATAGTTTTACCGCTGCAAACTCGATTGCGATTATAAATGAATTTGTAGGATTATATTCGTATATAGGCCGCGGAGTCTACCCCTCCGTTCATGGGATATGCGTAGATTGTATGGGAGAAAGAATGCCCGAACTGGAGATTCTGCCGGTTCTAAAATTGCCGACAAAGGGTTATGGCCGCATCCCCCCTATAGTCCACCGTACCCGAGCAACACGAGATCATCGGCACTTACATATGAATTAGAGTCGCTGCAAATTAGACGGTCTTGCCCTGATTCTCAGATATACAATCTGAGGTGCGCTACATGGTACGGAGACGTGGTCAAAGATAAAGACTAACTTAGTCGATGAAACCTCAATATCAAAAGCCCGAGTGGATTCGCAATAACTATTAACGACCAATGGCTCGGCTCAATACAGGCAGGGGAATAACAGGCAGACGGGTATTCAACTCAACAGAAAGCCGCACAGCAATGAGCAGGGATTATTATACACAGCGCGACGAGGCCCGATAAACCGATAGGCACGGGCGGCGGCGATAGAAGATTCGAAAACGGAGAAGAACATGCTTGAAACGGGATTCACAAACAAACCCCTAGCCAGATCGACGATGTAACAAAACAAAAGCAGAGCCAATGGAGCCAAGGAAAAAAAAAAATCAAGAACAAGAACTATGCGCTGGGTATAACTTGCCACCAAAAAATCCACCACAAGAAGACACACAAAGGAAAATAATAAGCAGATATGAAATTCTGCAATCATTCGATCATTCCGATCAATTCAACAATCACTGGGAGGTCCCCGAGCCAGCGGGTTCCCACGGTGATCATCCTCCATCAGCTATGTTCGTGCATCACGAGACACACGCGCCACTCATGCCCAGCTCATCGATGGAAGGGTATAGATCCGAGCCAGTAGACGGGCGCAATCAAGTCATGGCAAGTGCATCAGTCCAGTCCATCGTTCTGTGAGGCCGAGGACGGACGGGTATATGTATATTACGGACATTTCCGTGTCCATCAAGATCATCAAAAGAGTATTAGGTGGCACAGAGTCAGGCCCACCTTATCCAAGTCACGGAGGAGGTTCAAGATACAGTAATGCTGCTGCTCCTTCGTGCTCGATCTCATCAATCATAAGGGGGGGGAGTTTCGTGGACAGTAAGGCGAGGGTATGCAAACCCTGTCTACACTTTACCACCCCTTCTTGCGTGCAAATCGTTTGTTCAAAAGGGCGAGCACCTTGGTGACGTTGAACTGGACGTACTCCAGGTCAAGGTCCTCCAGGTTATCCTTTTGCATCTCGAGTAGGTCGTCGAGCTTGAGATCAAGCTCCAACAATCCACGGGCGCGGCCTAAATTCAGTAATGAGTTAGCATACCTCGACAGATCAAATCATTCCCAGTCTCCTAAACTCACCCTTGTAATGAAGACTGATGACAAAGGTGCCAGGCAGTGGACTTTTGAACATGAAGTAAATGTTGGCCCGGCGGTTTTCCGGCACATTACTCCGCCGAATGACACCTTCCTTCTCCAACTGCTGGTGTGTAAACTTGTAGGGTCCCAGTTCTTGATGCTTCTGCTGTTTTCGCGACTTGCCCTCGGACTGGCTGCGCACGTTGTGGAGATACGACTTGTAAGTCTCCAGCTGACCGACCAGGTAAGCGTTATGGTCCCGGATGGTTGCAAACACCTCCTCGAGTTTCCCGGTCTCCTCGAGTACGTGGTGCTTGAGAGAGCCGAGATGCACGAGTTCCTGTTCGACTTCGTCCCGGAGTAGACTGAACTCATCGGAGCGATCAATCACACCCATATCCTGCAGTTGACTCAACAGCTCCATAGTGCGAATACCCTTCCGCACCATCACGGCGTCGTTCTTGAGAGTGGCAGCCGCTTCGGCGATACGATCCAGGCGCAAGGGGCGGCGAGCGACCGAGGAGTTGGGAGGCAGCGAACGAAGAATCTGAACGAATGTCGACTTGGCCTCCATGAAGAATACTTCTTCCTGAGTGATGTCCAGCGCAGCTGTCAAATCATCCAGAGCAGTCTCCCATCGGCTGAACAGGGGAACGGTGATGGTACGGTTCTCCTTGCGGGGGACCTGAGGCGGGGCAGCACCGAGCTCTTGCAGGAGCAGGGAGAGATGAGAGTTGTGGTCCTGGGCGAGGGCCAGGCTGTGCTTCTCCAAAAGAGCGTGGGTAGCATACATCTCGTTGAGAGTGATCTGGAGCTCGAGATCACGCTTCGACAGAGCCACGTAGTTGTCCATCTCTAGACTCTCGTAAAAGTCCTGAACTTCGCACAGGTCGAGGAGGAACTTGTTCACTCGCTCCTTGTTCTCCTCAATGAAAGGCTGCAGACTGGCCATGTAAGGCTCCTTGGCGTAGGAGGGCTTGTTGGCCAAGTTCTGAAGCATCTTGGCAATCAGAGTCAGGGTCCGGCGAGGCTTATCGGTGGGAGTGGCATCGATCAGCATGTAGGAGCGAGGAGTGACAATGGCGGGGTTGATGAAGCGGAGGAAGAAGAAACCGCCGATCAGAGTGCAGATCGTCTGATCTTGGGCATCGGGGTACTTGCGGCGGGACAGACTGCGAATCTGCTTGCAAATCCATCGAATACCGTACGGGGCCTCGTCCACCGACTCGATAATGGTGGTCAAGAACCCATTGGCGATATCGGTCAACATCTTCAGGCGGGGGGCAATAATGGCCTGCACCTGCTTGTTGTCGGCGGCATCCTCGGCGGTCACGGACCGGGCCAGATAGTCCGGAAGTGAGCCAGTTTCCTCCTCGATCTGCTTGACCATGCTCTCGTATACCTTCAACGGGTTGATCTCCAGATCGACGTCGCGCAACTCAATCAACGAATTGATGCGATCGGCGAGGACTTGCTTGAGGTAGCTCTGACCGGGACCACGACGAGTGTACGTAGTCATCATACGGGAGACCGGGGTGTTCTGGCGCAGGAGGGAAGAGTACTCGGGGGTGTTGTCAAACTGGTAGGTAAGGACGGACTGGAACATGGTGAGGAGCAGGTGCTCTTCACGACTCTCGTACTGGTTTCCGTAAATGGTGAACATGACGGTCTGGAGAAGGGAATCAATCTCGGCCATGGAGACCAGGCGGCACAGGTGGGCGATGTGACGAGGTTCGGACTGTAGCAGGAAGAGGAGGTTGCCGTATTTCTGGGTTCGTTCGTCATTGGGGAAGAATCCTTCTTGCGGATCGGCCGTGTCATCCAGGTGGCTCGCGACTTCGTTTTGCTAGAAGAGGGCCGTGTGAGTGAGATGACCATTGAACCTTCCCACCATTCGCATCAGGCTCTTACCTCTTCCAGCGCCATTCGGTTCTGAATCAGCAGCGCAATCCGCGAATCTAGGTATCGAACGTCCTTCTCCAAGACGAAGTTCTTCTTCGACTGCGACGAAATCTTGGTCTTGAGCTCGCGAAGATATTTCTGGGCTAGTTCACCGAGTCAGTACTACCACACTCCCAATCATGAATACCATAGGGGGGGCAAATTGCGATCGCGTACCTCGTGCCAGGTCATCGGAAATTTCCAAATCTCGGTCCTTTGCGGACATTGACAAGTAGAGAGCGGTGACCGACATCCGCTTGGATTGGCGGATGGACCTGGTATCGTGCGACGACATGGTGTTCTGTCGTGCGACGGGCTGAAACGAGGACGAGGAGGACGAGGAGGCCCGGGAGATTCTCGATGCTGGTTGAAGCATGGTCGCTACGGACATTGTGGGATCGGGCGACGTGCCGATTGGGGGACGAGGGGGAGATCAAAGGGCGAAGTCGACTACACCGCAGGGAGAACTGCGATGGTTGGGAAAGTCGTTTCGCGGCAGTCTGGTAGGAAATAGGGGGGATGAGTATATATCAATCGGGCTTTGACTGGCCCCGACTACGGGGACGGATGGAAATATGCAGGCGCCTACCTCGAATGTATCCCCAGCGTAGCGACGGTAAGGCGCACACCCAGTAGGGAGAACGAGAGCAGAAGTGGTTGGTCGGCAGAGGGTTTCGTTCGCAGGGCACGGAAAGGGGAGCGGGAAAATCGGGCGGACGAGAGACAACTCAATTGGCGCGGGCCGACACGAGGGCAGAATTAGGCGAGGATCACGATGCCCAACGGGAGGGAATACAAAGGTAGGGTTTTCAAAGGAGGGAAAGACGGAGAGGAGGGAGAAGAAGGTCAAAGAGAGTCACTAGGTAATAAGAAGAGGGGGCCGAGGGGGGGGGGGAGATGGGGAGATTAATCTTTTCGTCCGTGAACGAACTAGTTAGGGCCTGGGGAAACAGAAACGCGCCGGTGGATAACGCGGTGGAGCAGGAGGGGGGAGAGAGTCGATTATAATTCAGTCAGGGTTCTTGATAGGCGATGGAAAACATGCCGCACTCGCTGAACGATTCGGTCTAATTCTTGCTGTCGAAGCGAATAATAATGTTCTTCTACTGTAGCAAATACTCGACTCATAGAGGAGGGCAGCATACTTTTCCTCTTCATGCAAGGGGAACTTTCTTGCAAGTGAACTGTCGCCTTTTTTTTCTTTTCCTTTTTACCCCTGGACCAATGCACCAGTAGCTTACGGCGTTATGTGCTCATCGACCTTGTTTTTCGCCACAGCTACGAACGACTCTCCGCGATACTGTCTCCGTACTCCCCCCTTCCTCTGCCGATGTGAACATGCCCCTGACCCGGTCCCAAAGATTGCCTTTGCCTTTTGCCACACCCAAATCCCAGTCCCACAAGGTGATGATGACTTGATAATACGTAACCTTAACGAGCAAGGTTATCAACATTTGAAGAATCTTGATTATTCATTTCATAATCATCGCGCACGGCCTGTCAAAGTAGATCTTGAATTGGATCCTCCTGGTGGTTCCCCATACTCCGTACTTGTCTACTATCAAAAGAAGTAGTCTCCTATATATGAAATATGTACCTTATCTTGTACACGACAGACACGACTCATCGCTGTCTGAAGCAGTTCCTTTCACCCTATCATGGATTCACGATCGTCCAATATCCCCCTCCCATCTCCCATCCACGCTCGTCCAACCCGTACTCCACTCTCAACATCCGTCCCTGGTCCATCTTACTCCTCCGTCGAAGCCTGGTCCCTCTCGTTTTGACCTCCCCAATTCGTACCTACCAAGTCCATAGTCTTGACGTCAGTCAACCACCATCCTCGAGGGGGCCATGTCGGTGCTCAACGAGTGACACGGGTCTGAATGGCCCACTACTCGCGGTACCTGCATCCGAAGCAAGAATGGGGGAGGAGAACGGGGCCGCACTGACTTCCCGCCGAGTGACCACCAAGTGGGGGAGCCTAAAGCAGCCGACCAGTCAAGAGCTCCTTTTTCAACTGCGACTAGCGGGACGCTGTCCACGAGACCTCCATGTGGGATGGATGCTGTTCTTGCATTCCGACAGGCTTCAACGACTAGTCGAGTATCAGCAGAGGGAGCATGAACCACGGAGTGATCCGATACTTGGAATGTATATACTCCCCCCCTCCCGCTCTGAAATGCTTACCAGGTAATCTCTACGTGGAAAGTAACACCTAGTTTCAGATTGATTCTGACACGGGTTGGAAAGGGAGAGGGGAGAGGGTTTGGTTTGATCTCAATTACCCTACAAGATTCTATTAAAATCGCAAGAGTGTACGGCGTGCTATTATATGCCCCATACGGAGTATAGAGTAGCAGATAGAGTTTAACCATGGTCGGCAGCGACAAGAGGCAAGTGCCTCGAAACGTGTATTCATAATTGGTTCTTTATATATTTTTTTTCACTCTATAGATTTATAGTCTTGCTTCTGTCGGACTACGTAACCCTCCATCTCCCGCACCTACTTCAAAGGCGATGTGCCTGAATATCCGGAGTCAAGGGTACAACTAACTTCAAAATCGACCAGGACCCAAAAAAAGAAACATCAACTCCACTTGGCTTCCGCCATCCACAACACTGGACTGTTGCAGGTGCTGCAATCGTTCGACGCTATCAACGGGATGTCTCAGCTGCAAGGCTCCTAGCGGATCGCGGCCAAATGGGCTGACCTTCCGGCTCGTCCATCCGACATCGTCGCGGTCCGTGGTCCATTTTTCCTCATGGATTGCGCTACTCCAGACATATAGAAACGAAGACCTATAGACGTCCAATCTCTCGAGACGAGAGCCAGAGTGGCATCAAAGAAAGAACGAAACAATGGATGACTCCCAAGGCTTCGCACATCCGCATGATCACTTCCAACCTCAAAGCCGCACATTTTTACCTCGCACCAGTCAAGTAGCGTGATTCGGATAAGCGATTTCAGTTCAATAAACCCAGGTAGTCTACTCCGTCATGACCTTTTGGCGTCCCAAGCTCGAAAAAACACCCTCTTCCCATCCCACACTAACCCTAATAGACGCATAAGTCGCATGCGGGGGTGCGTCCGGGACCCCCTGTCTCGTCGTTGCTTTTTCTATCTTTGCTTTTTTTAATCTAACTATTTTCTTGATTTCCTTTTGGCCCCCTCCTTCGACCTTCACTTGTTTTGGACCTGGTCAGTGCTTCCAAGGGTTGGTCAGGGGTAAAATCTATTAGTGGATCCCCAAGTGGGACTGTCCTCGGGATGGAGCCATCCTGGAGAGTTCAGAGTTCCTTTTTTCCCCCGCTTCACAGTGCCAGGATGGACACTGGATCATGGACCTGCTGCATATTCCGACTTGTCGTATATGTCATGCTGCCCCCCCCTGATCTGGCGTGAGACATGCAGGTGCCTGGCAGGAACCGTCCATTCTTTCATACTCGACACATAGTTGGGGGTGGCGCTGGTAGGAGGTACTCATCTGGATGGCAGGGATGGTCCTCGGGACTCGGATGCCAAATAATAGTACGAAGTAATCCGTATAAGATAGTTATAACTATGTAACGCACGTACTACTATGACTACTGTACTGATATGTAGGGAGATTGATGGAACGGCAGGGAAATGGCATCTTAGGCGCCATCTTAATAATAAACTAGAACCAACCATAGTCATCATCCCAGGAAACGAAATCCCTCCTCTGTACCCCATAAATAATCTTGGAGGGTCACAGAGAGAGTCAACCGGTCATCTAAACTGGGCTTATACTGTATACGGAGTGCATGCAAGAGTGAACTAAGTATGAATCATGACAGTCCGCGCGCGAGGTTAAGCGCATGCAATACCCACCCCGACCCTCGCTGCTCGGCCGATCATCCATCCCACACGGGCCAACGTGCATCCCATCCCGTCCGTCATGAAACGCGCCAAGAGCCGTCGCAGATCCGTTGCAGCTTACTAGATATGGAGTACAAGAGAAACAAATGAAATGATAGAAACCCCATCAATTAGAATGCCCGGGAACTGCCGTGCCGCATGTACGGAGTACATTCTTCTCATCTTGTTTAGGAAGAGTCGAATCATGTGCGGAGTAGTCGGTATGTTGTACAGTATTGATGCAAAGCTGATATCGAATGTGAACCTTTGCAAGAGCTTATTTTCAGCAACTCTATGGATAGGTTTCCCATGAGTACCCCAGGATGATTATACCGAGAACCGTACTTTCTTTTCTCGCACAGTATTCTTTAATTAAGTTTCTTGGCCTTCCCTTCAGAGTCCCCCTATCAATGAGTATGACTTGAGTCTCTACAAAAGAATGATCGGGCCCCCGTAAGATCGACTCAAAGATACCACTTTAGGAGGCTCCTCGACCCGTTGAAAGAATATCGCCATGAAAGTGTATTCTACGAACTGCCTACCGGCGAACCTTACATTCTTACTTTGCGGGGAATGATCCATACGAAATTCACCAAGTTGCTTATCAGCTGACTGCAGCACATAGCCACATACTCGACCTAGGTTGGTCTGTGCTGGGAGGAGAGTCGAGTCTGGGGCAGTCATAAAGTGTTGATAATCATCGGCTGATGATGAGGTTGTATTGTCTTGATCATAAATAAAAATGCAAGAAATGCATGTATGCATCAGGCGACCCTGCCGCCGTCGGAATCCCTTGGTGGAGAAGTAGATGGTCCTCGGTCTCGTGTGTGATATCTATACTTTATCCGGAGTACATCACACGCGCCATGCGTTAGAGAGTGAATCATATCTCATTCCACATCTGCATATGCGACGGAAAGAAGCAAAAATAAAGGCAACCCAAACGAACAGCTTCCATTATCATAGCTGTTCATGTAACAATTTCATCCAAAACTTCAAAATCAAAACCATGACTTGACGGCACCTCATTTATCCTTCTTCTCATCCACCCCCGTCTCCGTCTCCGTCCCCATCTCACCCTGGCCCGTCTCCCCGTCACCATTCTTCGCTTCCTTCTCTACCTCCTGCGTCTTCGGCAGCCAAAAGCGCGCAATCATGCCACCCAAAAACCGTCGATCCACCCACTTAAGCAATCCATACAAAACCCACCCCCAACCCCACAACGAAACTCCCATCATACTCGCAACAAGCAGAATCGGTCCGAGAATCAACAGCGCCAAGACCGCCCACAACAAGACCGCGATAATCGCAAATATAACCACTCCGACCAGGAATACTAACAGCGGCACACCGCAGCATATCGCCTGGCAAACGAGAAACGTCGACGCAATAGGTCGCTTCAGCGCCTCCTCGTACAGTGCCGCCTGTTTCGGTGGTGGCAGGTACCGGTTCACGAGCCATGTCACTAGCCACTCGAAGCCGTCAAAGGCCTGAGGTATCATCGATGCGAACCAGTGGGTGATTCCGGCCCAGAGGCCGCGGAAGTTGATCTCGGGTGGAGGCTGGTCGGCGTCCTTGCGGGATCGGTCTTCTGAAGGGAATTCGCCCGGCATGACCGGGTCGGTGAGGGGTTTGGTCGTTTCCGTGACTTGTTGGACGGGCTTTTGGGCGGTCGATTGGACTGTGTCGGTGGCTGTGTCGGTGACTTTGTTGACGGGTAGGCCACGGCCTAGGCCACTGGTAACTGGGTCGAGAGACATCGCGCGTGTAGATGAAGTTGCTTGGAAATAATAGCAAGTAATAGGTTAAGTTAATTTAGAAATAGTTGGGAGAAAGTAAGTTTCCCTGTAACGTGGGATGTGGATAACTAGAGCTGTCAAAGGTATGTATTTGCTGTTTTGTATATCAAGATAATTCGATAATTCGGGCGATGGAGGCGATGACGTAGGGGGCGCGACGCAAACTTGATGAATATATTAATTTCTAGCATCTGTCCACCTTTGATGCAACCAACTTGGATAGAATCAAAACTATCAGGAGATTTCCGGACCAATTGAAGTCTAGGATATTGATACCACGCAGTTGATAAGGCTGATTATATATCCTGATTATTGGAAAGATCGTAAAAAGTGCGGATGTTACGCAGCGCTGAAGTACTCCATCTGTACACTGCACCTTTTGCCAGGTATTCCACGTAAGATCTGGATCTGGATGTGGATATTGTTTCCAGCCATCTTATGGTAGGTCGAATGGTACTAAACGGTCCTGTGTCGAGCTACTTGCCTAGTTGGAGGCTGCGATATCGTACACCGAACGAGCCTGACCAAGTAACATCCATAACCTGGAATACTTTGTCACCTGGTGGTCAGGGTCAAGAGCCTGTGAGGCTCGCGCATCTGCAGATTTCGGACATCCAAGTCTTCCCATCAGAGAATTCGTGAGATGCTTTTCCTCCATTTCAAAACGAAAAACTAATTCTAGGTACTACAAAATGTCATAATGCCGTCGATACATTTCTGGTGCCACCAACGATAGGGCCACTCAGGCGTGATGAGTAGACGAATACCATCTATTGCGTAATGACTATCCAAGGCAAAAGCTCAAGGAAAGACTTCAAAGTAGGTCAGTACAGGAGAACTGGAGAATCTAGAGAAAGTGAGAAATAAAGCCAGGCCAGTCCGACGGTGAAGCCTACCCGAAGTCGGACTGTCAGACTGCAATGTTGAGAGACAAGATATGCCAGATCTTGTGACGTTTTCGATAAAGCTACAATTAACTTGGTAGATGTCTGTCGTCAAATTGACAAGCAAATGCTTTGATATGGGCCATGCGAGCGCTTCTGCTTTCTCTCATTTTCTATCTTTTTCTTGACTCATCCTGACCTGTCGTACAATGTCCAATATTTGAGCAGTTCTTTCCATGACCAATGGACTAATTTTACCGCAGTGGGGATTATAGAAGCGCCTGATAGCGCCGACCTTTTATCTTGTCGAGATATATGCATAATGCCACGGCCATACGGCATTCCAGGTGCCGTCAACGGGTAGAACACTGCTTCGTAGGAAGATGGAGGTTACTTTAATCTCCCTTTCTTAATTTTATATTATACTATTCGCTATCAGACCCAGACGCCGATTGCAGGTGCAAGTGCAAGTCTATTCATTCATGTCGTTTCCCATCAAGTTATCATGATCATGCCCACCCTCCGCCACGGGGATTCATAATCAGATGTACTGCCGAGAGCACAAAGCAGATCAACTCCCATTGCCTTGTGTCGCTGTGGGAGCTTGATATAGCTGATCCATAGGCGGAGGCGGAGGTAGACCATACGGGTCAAATGACGTTCGAATCGAGCCAACCCCTTCCCTAAGATATAGGACGAGCCGGTAGGCGGAGTTGCCGTTCAAATAATATCGGTGAAGTCGCTTGCTCCGTAAGAAGCCTAGTCGCTCGTAGAGTTTCATTGCAGCGGTATTGGTGATTTCGGTTTCGAGGACGATCTGCACACGACACGCGCTACAGTGAGCAAAGCTAGACTCGCCAGAAAACCTCTTACTCGCCTTGACAGACACATACCTCATCCGCATTCCTCTCGGTCATTGCATCAATGGCCATGCGCACCAATTTCGTCGCAATTCCCCGCCCCCGGTATTCCTCGCGCACGGCCAGCATGGCGATATACCCTCGCAGTGGGCCACCACGATGCGGCTCCAGTTTTGACACCACCACGCCGACCATCTCGTCCTTGTCGTCCATGGCCAGAAAACAGAGGTCCCCCCACTGGTAGAGGAAGTAACGGTAGACGTAGATACTGTATGGTTCGGACAGGTCTTTGGAGATCAGCTGGCGCATGGCGGCGACGTATTCATTCTCGCGGGCGCTGTCGTACCGCACGTAGCGCAGGTCGGAGGGGGCATCTTGGGTCATTGCCACAGTGTTATGAGCTCATAGGTGCGGGGAGGTTGTAGACGTCGGAGCTCAGAATCTCGAGATTCGAAAAAAAGGCCGTGGACTTCTGTGGTGGTTGGTGGAAACGTAGATTGATTGGTGATTGAGAAGCGTTCGTGGGGCGGAGCCAGCTGGGAAGTAAGTTGGGTCCGCGATTGCCATGTGACGCCGATCGTCCCGTTCACGTTCGCGCAGGTACACACATTCCCTGATTTTAGGGCGATGCTCTCTTGGAGCTGAGTCGCTTCTACCTTTTCGCTTTTCTTACACCAACCATCTCCCTAGACACAGTGTATTCTGCTGGGTGCTGGTCATAGCTCTCTTGAGCAGCATACCCCTCTGAGCGGTCGCAATATGTTGCGCCGCCGCACGGGCAAGGACGATGCCCCTTCGCGCGATAGCGACAACAACAAGGACCGGCCGCAGCTGAACCGGATCCAGACGGAAGAGGACAAGCTTCGTGCTGAATTCGATGGTGCAAAGGTGAAACAGCTGGTTATCCGACCGCGAAGCAAACGTCGCAATGGATTCATCTTCGTGTTGGGTGGCCTGTTCGGCATATTTATCGCCCTGTTCTTCGCAAACCAGCAAGAGGTCATTTCCTTGGAGTCGCTACTGGATTTGAATCTTGAGTCATTGATCGATGTGATACCCCAAGGAATTGTGCGTGATGCAAAGGCGTTCTCGGTGCGTTTGCCTTGCGCCCTAGTTATCTAGCTACTCTGCGCTTGCTTTCGAGACAACCGCTAACTCTTATCGCGTGGTCTCTAGCAACATGAACGCGATGCCGTCAATTATGATTCATTCTCCGTTGGTCTACACCTTCAATCCCAAGGAGTCGAAGCGAAGCACCCGGTCGTGATGATCCCGGGTGTCATTTCAACCGGTCTTGAAAGTTGGGGCACGGGGGTCAATTCGCGCCAGTACTTCCGCCGTCGACTCTGGGGTAGCTGGAGCATGATGCGGGCACTGGTTATGGACAAGGCGGAATGGAAGAATCACATCATGCTCGATCGTGATACGGGACTCGATCCGCCCGGCATCAAGCTACGGGCTGCACAAGGATTCGATGCCACGGACTTCTTTATCACAGGGTACTGGATTTGGAACAAGATTCTTGAAAACCTGGCCACGATCGGCTATGATCCGACCAATGCGTTTACTGCAGCTTACGATTGGCGGCTAGCGTATGGCAATCTCGAAGTCCGCGACAAGTACTTCAGCCGGCTGAAATCTTATATCGAAACCGCGGTGGAGGGCCAGGGCGAAAAGATTACGTTGACATCGCACAGTATGGGCTCGCAGGTCGTGATGTACTTTTTCAAATGGGTGGAAAGCGAAGATCACGGCAAGGGTGGCAAGGACTGGGTCAATAAGCACATTGACTCGTGGGTCAACATCAGTGGATGCATGCTCGGTGCCGTCAAAGGACTGACCGCCGTGCTGTCCGGCGAGATGCGCGATACGGCACAACTGAATGCCTTCGCCGTGTATGGGTTGGAGAAGTTTCTGTCGAAGGAAGAGCGTGCAGAGATCTTCCGAGCCATGCCCGGCATTTCCAGTATGCTGCCCAAGGGCGGTGATGCCGTTTGGGGCAACGCAACTTGGGCCCCGGATGACCAGCCTGGGCAGGAGATCAGCTTCGGCAATCTGCTGAACTTCCGTGAGACCAACTCCTCCTGGACACGCCGCAACCTTACGACGAGCGAGAGTCTGCAGTACCTCCTGGACCAGAGTGAGGATTGGTACCGCGAGCAGGTGCTGGGCAGCTACTCGCACGGTGTAGCCCATACCAAGCGGGAAGTCGAGGCGAACGAGAAAGACCCGCGGACATGGTTGAACCCGCTCGAGGCGCGGTTGCCCTATGCCCCGGATATGAAGATCTACTGCTTCTATGGCGTTGGAAAGCCCACGGAGCGGAGCTACTTCTACCAGGAGGAGCTTGATCCCTTGGTCAACCTCAATGTTAGCATCGACACGACCGTGACCATTAACGAAAATATCGATCACGGTGTCATGATGGGTGAAGGTGATGGTACCGTCAACCTGCTCAGCACGGGCTACATGTGTGCCAAGGGTTGGCGCATGAAGCGATATAATCCAGCGGGCTCGAAGATCAAGGTCTTTGAGATGCCCCATGAACCGGACCGCTTCTCACCGCGAGGTGGACCAAACACAGGTATGTTCACCATCCCTCCCTTCTCTCAATTTCCGTGCATTCAGCTCAATCTAATCAACCCAGGTGATCACGTCGACATCCTCGGTCGATCCTCACTAAATGATCTTATCCTCCGCGTCGCCGGCGGAAAAGGCGACCAGATCGAGGAGACATTTGTGTCGAACATTCGCGAGTATGCAGAGCGTGTACAAATTTTTGATGACGAATAAGACCTACCCATAATATAGAGACTCTGATGAATTTTACAGGCGCGCATTGGCTAGTTTCTTGTTATGTCCATTCCATTTCTCCTACAGAGATTCGTAGGATACTTTCAAAAGGGCAAACATAATACAGCCAATCCGCTCCATTTATCCAAGTACTTACTAGCAGAATTTATTCCTGTAAGAAAATCCCACAATAAGACAAGGTCGGCAGAATTGAGGATTTCCCAGAACGAATTAGCGATCCAACGCACCGCTCCTCCAAAAGTAAAACCTACATGTACATATAGGTATGGGGCCAGACGCAAAACCCTCACACCATCACAATCACATCCCAAACAAACCTCGCTTGCATATTCTAGTAAAAAAAAAACGAATTAGACGAATACGAGTAGTCCCCCCAAAGAAGAATATTAAGCTAGCACGAGCACACGCACGAGCACAGCACGCCCTCTCCAAGCGCAAGTGCAGCTAAGCCCTGCGTAAACACAAGTCCAGCACAAAAGGCACTTAAGTGCACCGAGTCCACGGTTAACGTCTCACCTGACCCTGAGCAAGGCTACCTAAGCACTAAAGTTCTGACTCGAGTACTCCGTATAGTATTAGTGGTGAAGTGAATCAGGTTTAGCTCCGGACACTCGCGGAAAGGCACATGCACCATCGGGCCCGTGGTATCGACCCGTGCAGGATGGTTGGGCCAGTCATATGCTAGTGGGTGATCAGCAGAAAGGCGGGGGGCGTGTGAATCCCATACGATACAGGATGACTGTGAGTAATTGGTACGGTCAAGAAGACGGTATAACGAGTGAATACGGGGTTGTTCAATGTTACGAAGATAAGGTGGGAGGGAGATAGCTGTGTATATTGGTTGCTTGTGGCCCTTTAATAAGATGGCATCACTGAAGTCCGTACCTAGTACGTATACTGTATCCAGTGAGCAAGAGAGAATGATAACCACTACGAGAAGCTTACAAAGGGCACACGCAATGACATAATAATACTGTACAATTCTTCATAACTTCATCTAGGGATTAAGGATAATGCGAACGATGAAACCCACCAACCGTGAGCCTTGCAAGCCCTATAACCCGACAAGAGACGATAAAAGTCAACCACACAAGCACCCACCACCATCCCTAGGAAGGAAACGGAGAGAAGAGGAGACATTAGGAGTCAAACATCAAGAGTCGTGGAGGGGGTTGCATAGTATGTGTGGTGCACGTTTCGAATCAAAGTTGAGTTCGGTTCACGCCATTATTCCCGAAAGCCACCAGCGATGATTGGCGAAATAAACCTGGCCAGGCATAAAGAGGAGGACTCCGTCCAGATTCCCATCTCTCATCAACCTCCCAGTCGCCCAGAATTCCATCCCAATCGTTCAAATAATTCAAGGGTCATCTCAAACCCCGCCAAGGAGGATTCTTGCCGTGGCAAGAACTGCCCGGATGCCATCGACAAGAGTATCATAACACCTGCCAGCGAGGACGGCACCCCAAGGAGATCGTCTCTCCTCTCCCAATCCTCCTTCTATGTACCAAATGCAAAAATGTGCTCGAAGTAGCCAATGTCCAACCAAAAAATGTTCTAATGCACAGCGAGTGATAGTGCAAGCAAGGCGCCGAAACTTTTTTTTCCAGTCCTCGTAACCGTATCCCAAAAGTTCCCAGGCGCCATTTCGTAAGCGATCGACACGAATGATAAAAAAGTTTGTGCAACTGGATGAGCGGTGAAGCGAATAGTAAAAATAAAGGTCCATCCAGTGAAAAAAAGGGGTCGTAGCGAAAGACATGAGTGAGAAGTGAAGAATCGAAAAGTGATGGACTGTCTCGAACAAAAAGGGTCGAGGCGAGTCCGTTTTCTGTACAAGCGAAGGTGTCCAACGGTGGCGATGCGAGCGGGGTTGAGATGCATCCGCAGTCGCAAAAGCCCAGGTAGGCAAACCAGGGCCCGCCGCCGGTATTAAGATTATAGACGGAAATGACGCTCAACTCCAGTGGAGGAGAGAACGGTGGCAGGTACAGCCAGAAAGGTAAAGAGTAGGACCTCCAGCTTATGCGGGTCGGGAACCGCCTGATGCTGAGAGGTCCACAGTAGTAGGGGGTGTGATTAAAAGCCGTAGGTGTCGAAAATGGCTCGATGCAGATGATGGTCCCAAAAATTGTCGTAAAGTGTAACGCCGTCCCTCAAAGGGAAGAGAAAAAAGGATAAAAATGCAATAATGAACAAAGTCAGAAAAAACGATATACGCATGTCGAGAGAGGTGGTTTAGCGACCGGCTTCAAGGTCGTGGTTCGACGTCAGAGTCTCGCTCTCCCAGGTGTAGTGGTCGTCAACGGGGCTCAGCGAACCCGAGCTGACCGAGGATGAGGAACCGACGGTCCATTCATCGCTGTCCAGGTTGAAGTCCCCGTCTAGGCTAGCGAGGTCGTAACCGAATGCTCGAGAAGAGTCACCAATCTCGACATAGTCGTAGTCCCAGCGGAACATCTTGTCGGTCTGGATCCGGGGAAGGAAGCGGGTCTTGGCGAAGTAGAAGGCCACGGTGGCGAGCAGACCACCGCAGACCAGATCCACGGCGTAGTGGTGAGACAGGTACATGGTGGCCCACCACATCCAGAGGGTATAGGTGACCCAGAGGGGCTTCAGCCGAGGGAAAACGTGGCTCATGAACAGAGCGGCCAAGGTGGAATCCGCAGCATGGAGCGAAGGGAAAGCACCAAAGACCACGGGAGACTGCTTGAAGCCCGAAGTGTAGAGATCAATTCCCAACAGCTTGTCGATACGGGCCAGACCGGCCGGGTTACCCTGCATGGAATAGTCGGCCGGGGCGAGACCGTACAGGTTCTCATACCATGGGGGCGAGCAAGGGAAGACCAGCTGGACGGTAACAGCGAGCATGCTGATGTATCCAAGAGTGCGGGCGAAGAGGGGGGTCGTTCCGGGGGGTCCGAAGATGAACAGGATCAGGGAGACGACAAAGGGAGCACCGTAATGGCAGAGACCGTAGGGGATCCAGGCCAGCACATCGAGCACCACGTTTTGGTGGGCAGACAGAATGTTGCTAATATTGGCACCGTAGAGAATGTTCTCCATGGCGGGCAACACCCGAACCCAAATTGCGGGACGCCAGTCGCTAGGAACGAATCTGTTGTAATGAAGTCATTAGAGACCGAATTGTTTCAAGTTGTCGTATGCGGCAAAACCGAAACGAAGCTTTGCCTCCAGAACCGCGTCTCGGAGAAGCATTCCGGTCGCCATCGGTTTGGGCTTACTCGGTACGGGCGTAGGCCCGTTCGAGAGGCGATACAACCCACGAAAAAGGGAGAGTTGAGCTTGAGACTTACTGGCACGCATAGAAGAAGATGAGCCAACCAGCAACGGGCAGGAACGGTAGGAAGAACTGCCGAGTGATCGGCAGGAGAAGGGAGAACAAGAGGAGAGTCGCGATAGCGGTCTTGGCCAGCGGGCCAGGGGATTGAATGACCGTCAAGGAGAAGAAGCCGAGGATCAGGAGCAGCAGGTACTGAAAGTCATACATAGTCCAGCGATGGGACTGCAGCGAACGAAGCGTATCGACGGGAGAGAAAGAGGTCTGCAGAGTCGAGATAGACGAGGTTGGCGATAAGCGACTTCGAAGCTTGGAGCGAATCTTGCGACGCATGCGATGCGGTACGAGCATCTGAAACGAGCGCCATGGCATCTGGATCTGGAGTTTGCCGAACTGGTTCTGGGTGCGATCCTTCCATGATGGATAGGTGTTCATCGTTGCGCGGCGCGAGTCTCCTGGCGGAGAGAGACTCGGGAATCACTCGAACTGGGGAGAAGGGGAGGGAGGAATTTGGGCGGGAGGCAGGCGTCGAGGGATAGACCGCGTGGGATGAGACGGGAAGGAATTCGACAGGGCGGTGACGGCGAGATCCACGTCAACAGACCGGCATGAGAGGGAAAGAAGGGGTAGCGGTGGGAGGTCCGGTCTGTATGCAAGGCGTGGTGGCCGAGAGGATGAGGATGAGGCGATCAGGATTAGGATTAATTTGGAGAGGACCGAGGGGGGGAAAGAGTAAGGATTATGAAGGGGAACTCATTGGCAGCGCGTATGGAGAGCGGTATTGGTATTACCGGCGTTCCAGGGTTCCAGGAGAAAAAAAAGTCCATAACGTCACGAAGAGACTGACTAAGAAACTCCTCGCTGCACCGTCCGAGTTGACTAGTCCTCGGCAGCCGTAATTAAAGGAGCACCGCCCCAAGGAACTAACTAACTGGTCCCTAGAAGAATTAAAATCAAATAGGCAGCCATATAGTACATAAGAATGATGGTCTAGGGATAATGGATTCTTCATGATTGACGATAATGAGATCAAAACCCGATGCCGATTTTCTTGTGGTTTTTTGTCTCGTTACGATTCATACGATCCATGAACCTCCGGGAGAGTGCCGGGCGGATGCGGCGGAACGGAGTTGACGGAGGCCGATCGGGCTGAAGCACGAGAGGTCACCGAGATGACTGCATCTTATGAATGCCCGACTCTCGAGGATACTGCTGATACTGCGACTGAGACCGAGGCTTGACCCTCCAAGTCGTATAGCTACGCTAGTTGATCATCAAACGTACAAAAAAAATCTTGCCTATGAAGCTGAAGCTAGGATAGCTCGTGTCTACAAAGCTGTGCGCGATGGGACGATGGAGCACAAGGCAATCCAGCCACAATCCACTCCGTCCAGAGTACGAAGGTCGCGCTAAGAAACTTATGCAAGTATAAAACCAAAATACCGCAAGGGAGCCCACCAAAAGTGCAAAAAGAAGCGCCGAATAGGTACACGGGTGCAGCGATGAGCCTCGGGACCAATCCAAGGTCCCGAAACTTCGAATAAAGACCCGTTTGGGCCATTGAAGCAAAATTTTCCTTCACCAGAGTTTGGTCAGCCTTTGCCGCTTTTCAGCCCATTAGCTAACTACTTTTGGTAGGAACTAACTAGATCACGGTAAGCATGATTTTTTGTTAGCAGTACCTAAGCAGTAAAACTCATTCAGCTTCTTGGCCCTGCCGCACTCTTTCAATAAAGAGGTGTACTCAACTGCAGAAGATCCCATTATTGGACCCTCTTTAGCCTTGGCCCCCATTATTATTACCTCGTAAGCCAACGAGAATCCTGATACGGGAGTTGGATCCTTTTCACCCTCCCACCCAATTTCGCTTAGCCCACCAACGGTCGTACAGCGTCCGACTACGCATCGGTCGTCGGGGTGACTACACCTCAGTACACAGGACTCCAATATCCATAGTTCACCAACAATCCTCGGTAGTAGTGAAGCAATTACACCTCTGGTGTATTATTACTTAGTCAGCGGGTATTCGACCTTCCAAGAGTCGCCAATCTGGAAATACACGACGTTCCAAGGAAGCCGGGCCTCGGGGTGACGCGGCGGATCCAGGGGCATGCCCGTGAAATGGCGGTACTTGGTCGATGTGTGCCTGTTTGGCAGATCGTGGGGGGACTGTACTTCTGGTCGCGTGTGAACCTGCGTTGTACGACGAAAGGGACTGGATATCACCACATAGATGCACGGCAGTGACGGCAGTGGAGGTTATAGTGCGATTTGACAGCCGTAGGTTGAGACAGCCAATGGCATACTAAATACGGAGACCTAGTAACCAAATAGTGTGGCCAGCCAACGAGACTACCGTATGTAGAATACTCCGTACCAAACTACAGTAGCACTTCCTCGCAGCTTGGGCAGCAGACAAAAAGGCAACTCTCCTGAAATTTCAGATCCAGCCGGCACTACCGAAGACTATTTTCGCGGGAGCTGGAGCCGCCGAGGGCCCCAGCGCCTCACTGAAGAGATGAGGATGTGCAGCTCTATTGCTTTTTGTCTCAAAACGGTGCAGTTCCTCATGTCCCTCCCCAACGGGGCCCCATAAATGAAACATCAACAAGGCACCCTGATTGACTGCGATTTGCTGTCAGTCCGTCACTAGTTCAGGGGGTCAACAACACCATCCATCCAGCCACCGATAGTAGTCCAAGCTCCGTGCCGATGCTCCGTTCTTGGTGCCGATTTGAAATCCCACCAGCCCCCTCTCTTTCCAGCCACTGAATTTAGGAAGGGCTCGTAGCCTCGTACATTCGTATAGAATCAATTCAAGCCGTAGGTCTCACTGATTCAGGACCATCCCATCCTGTCGCCGTAAGACCATTATAGGTCTAGTTTTCCCGCCCCCGAAGTTTCAGAAATCGCCGTGTCGCGCGACCGTCCAATCAATGCCGATCAATCCCGCGGTACCTGAGCGGGGATTGGATAGTTCTTTTAATCGAGGGCGAACAAGTCCAAGCTCCGTGAAATATGTTTGCTCCGTGATACAGTTGCATGCGCGATGATCCAGCTTTGCACTGGCTGAATTCGACGTATCACAATCACTTTCGCGTCGACATTGGCTTGGGCTGCCGTCAAATATGCAGATCGGAGGAGCTTGGGCCGTGTTTCCTCACGTTCACGATGCTCGACCTTCGTGGCTCGAGCTCGTACCGGTTCTCGAGGCACTCGGGGTTTGGATGGTCGCGGCTGTCTGCTGTGGATGACAGGTTTAGCTGAAGCTCCACTTCTCTTGGGTATGATGGGGGTTCACCAGTGATTGTACTAGCTCCCAGCCAACACAACACCACATAGAGGACAAGGATGTGTCCCACGACGAGAAGAACGATTGCCTTTTTGGCGAAGCTTGCGTCCGAGGCGACCACTTGCTGGTGGTGTAGGACTACGTGGATCCATTCGGGGGGATAGGTGCCATTGTTTAGCGATGGGGGCAGTGGTAGTACGAAATGGAATTTGAGGAATAACGGGCCGGGATCGAAAAGTCGAAAAGTCACGATTAGGATTTCTCGTCCTTGCCTTCTTGTGGAAACCGAGATACAGCTTTTTGAGAAGAAGTTGTCGCCATCGTTGTTGCCTTTCTGGGTGTGCGTGCAGCCGCAAATGAAGAAGTGACGATGGCAACGGTTTGAGTATGAGAGCGGAATATCGAACATCAGGTCTAGTCCAATTGTACAGATGGCATGAGATAGCTCCACGGCGATGCTTGTACGAGAGTAAAGGTCCAAATAAATTCAAAAGTAAGTCGACATATCCTAGGTAGCTAGTAAACTGGCATCCATCTTCTGTATTTTGATGTAAACGAGTCAGTCATTATGACTCTATTCAATCGAGGCGATATCAAAAGATTCAGCTTCATAAACTAGTTATTCCACGAGGTTTCCAGCCCAATGGCTACAACTGATTCCTATTGTAATCGCATTCTCGAACCTCCAGTCCAAACACCCACGGACACCCTTAATCAGATAGCCTGTCGTTTCACATTCCAACGTCGCGCGCACCATCCATCCAATGAAGACGCCCACGGTTCTCCTCAACTCCCCACGAGGGCGCTTACAAGATACGGCATCTCCAGCCGTTTACAATCATCCCCTCCCATAATCTCCGTACCGTCAGATCTTGAAAGACCATGGTAACGGCATCGCCATGTTCACAACCGTGACAAAACCACCGGTACCATGTTCATAATTATCTCCAAATCGGCTCGACCGTCCCCAATTGATCTCAATGCTGATCGTATTCGTTTGGCTCAGGTACCTCGGCGGCTGCCTGGCGCAACGGTGGATCCGCCGTACGTGCAAAAAAGGGCAGTGCATGGCCGCGGCCATAGTGATGCAAGGCTTGAGCGGCCACCAGCTCCTTTCATTTCCAGAGAATCTGCACGAATACGGTAAGCACTGCGTGGTAATAACGTTACAAGGCTCGCAGTAATGTCAACTACATACTTCATACATTGGCATTGGCCAACGTTCGTCAAACGTGTTCGCTCTGCTTTCTTTCCGGTTTCCTGCACGAGCCAGTCACTGCGCCACATCGCGTGGGGGACGTGGCCTGACCTCATCACCGTCAGCTTGCGTTGGCTAGTGGCTGGATCCGCGCTGCTTACTGGTTCATCGGGGGGAGCTCTTCTAACCTACTCCCTTAAACGTGTTGCTGTTTACAGTCATATGCTTCGCGATGACTTAAAGCACACTTGAAAACCTAAAGTGGAATCTTGTTCATCCCTTGATTGCTTCCTTGACTTTGCTTGATGCACCGCTCAAGGGACTCGTGCTGCATTGGAAGGTACTACCCAAACTACCAAAAGATGCAAGTATTGTACGACCCAACGCAAGGGCAACGGACAACACACGATTCCAAAATTCCCCCCAACCTCCGACCCACAATCTCGATTTACTAACCATAGAACAAGATCCAGGCAGTAGCATAGACGATGCACCAAATTTACACATCAAACCCCCTCCTACCCCATAGTTCCACCAGCATCAGCCCCCAAGAATGTCAGCTTAAGTGGCTATGTACTCAGTTAAGACCGCTACGCCCGTAAATACAACACCTTGGCACTGCACAGCCAGCATTCCGGGGGGCCCAAACGGTTCTCTACGAGCCCACCAGGAAATTGATGCGGCTCGCAATGGCGCGTCAGAAGATGATACCAAAAATGATACTCGGTCCAGTAATACCCATGCAGGATATTACTTGATACCGTATGGTCGCTGCATGTCTGCAGGGTGTAACTCCGTAGATCATGTAGATCGCAGAAAAGGCGGAGACAAAACCATCATCTCTGGAAGGTATTACATGGCCCCCAAACTTGGCTACTAATAGTTTTAATGGGGCAGTCACAGCGATGCGTGTTCATTCAAAGTATCATCTATCTCATTCACTTTGCAGGATTCTAAAGGTCTCTCTCTACGTCTGCACTCTTCCCGCAGTGTATGTCACCATGCGACTTCATCATACCCCTCCCCTCTCCACAACATGACCTCAGCGATCGACCCACTACCCGATAAGGGGCGCGATCAGAATCCGAGTTAGAATAATGAAATATTCCTTACTAACAACGCTCTGTTCCTTGCCAATTATAACTGCCGCTCAATGAGGACAAAACAAGTCCTGCGGCGATACAGTTGATGAGGGTGCCATGACGCAATGCTTCGATCCACGCCGCCACGCCTGATGGCCGACAACGTGCTCATAGCGTTGGCCGTCAACTAGGGCGATAAGAGAGTGATCTGGCGAATGTCCGGAACGGAGTGCCGATTGGAGAGTTGTCGGATGCATGAAGATCCGCTGACAAGTAAGCGTCGTAAATGGTCGTTCATCGAAATCAGAACTCGTCGTCTCCAAGCTCCATTAGCGAAATGGTTTAGTTGACCAAGGTAGTTCAAGCACGGAGTCTGCAATCTCATAGCAAACCAGCCATCACCCTCGTCAATTCCTCATTGTCGGCTTCAAAGGCATCGGGTGCGATATTAGGTGACTTTGGGTTCGCGGGAACAGAAAAGAACCCCATATCCACTCCCCTAGCTAGTGACAAATCCGGTCCGGTGGCCAAGTGTAGGTCCGAACCTCCATGAGAATCGAAATAGAGATCACCGGCATTCTCGAAAAAGCTGCTCAGATCTTCGCAAATGTTAGGCTCGTCTATCATTGTTCCAGGAGAGATCTGCCATGCAGTGGTCGATGTATCGATGTGTTGGTTCGGATGGAGATTCGATGCAGGATGCGGTGTTGGAGTCGAGAGGGAATTGATATCCCATGGAACGCGGGAAGTCGTCGAATCTGTCTGTGTTGCTGGTTGTGGAAGGTAATCTGCAGCCCTTTTGGTACCTCGGATCCGTGGTTTGGCTCGTCGACCGTGAGAGTCCGTATGGTGATCCAGTCCGCCCTTGTGCAACTGAATATGTTTCAGACTGCGAATGATCTTCTGCAAGCGTCTCGATGTTGGGGCACGAGTTGCCGACCGACGCACAAGTTCTATAGCTGTATAGAACTCTGGCCGACAGACATGACTAAAGCGACTCGGTGCGTGCAGGACTGCTAAGAGAAGAGCAGCTAACGCAGAGATCAAGAAATAGTTGAACGGCTCTGGACGTTGAAAGTAGATATTTGTCACACTGCTGAAATATTCCAACATGTGGATAGTGCGCTTCGCTGTTTCAACAGCTATAGTCGCACCAGCAACGTCTCCAGCAATGTGTTCACTGCTTTGTAGATTCTGTCGATACACCAGGATCCGAAGCTGATTTCCCTGTAATGCGAGTAAGACCTGTAGCATCATCGCACGATCGTTCTGCTGAGAATGTTCGGCGTTGGCAAGCAAGCCCGGTTGCCGATTTGGGTCGAAGCGTAGCTCGCGAGGAATCGACCAAATCCATTGCTGCACCTGTGCATCCAACTCGGCGCATTTATCGGCCGTCGATAGTTGCGAATGTTTGGGCCACTCCATGACCAAACCCCAGATCTTGGTGCTCAACCGCGCATACGAGATCATGCATGTCAAGTATGGGGTAGAGTGTCCCGGTTCCGGGAGATTTGTGTCCATATCCATGTCCTGAATGCCGAACGGAAGGCCACTGCCAAATGCCCACTTTCGATCTAGTACGTAGATGCACCAGAAGAGCCGCATCGCCCAGGTCCAAGCAAGCTCGCCTGGGAAGACACCTCCTGTCCGCTGCCAGGTCTCCTGTCGATGAAGGCCCAGTTCCATGCAGGCACTGGTCGCAATGCGCATCATACGCCAGGAGATGACTTCATCGTCTCGGTACGAGTGAAAGATTGACTATTGATAAAAGTTAGATCCGGCGGTACATAATGGATGAGAGCGACATAAAGGACGCCAGCATACCAATAATGTCATAATCAATATCTCTTTCATATCCACCTCAGCGACCTTGAATCGGCTGGCGAACCGGTCTTCAACACTATCCGCAAGCTGCGCCGCAGCTTCACTACGGCCATGGGACTCGGCTACCAGGGCAGTGGCGAGAATCAATTTCAATACCTGGATATCCCGAGCAAAAAACCAGTCCTGGTCCGTGGACGCTTTTTCCAGCGATTCGGTTGCATCCGTAAGGATCGTATCGTGGGAGCGATAGTACTCGTGCACATAGCCACGAACACCGTCTATATCCACGCAGGGATACATCACCCCGACAAGATCCTCATACACCTGTACTAGACGAAGTGCATCGTCGAGACCGAGGTGCACACCACTCCCGGTATGCGAAGCTGTTCCATCTGGGGTGGGGCTTCGGGTCGGCGTAGACAAGGGCATGTCCTCATCGGCCTCACCATCACCGTTACGATCTTGCGACGAAGCCCTTTGTCGTCGTAGCCCAAACTCCGCACTAGTCGGCCCGACATACGGTGGTGATTTCGGTGCGTTCAGAATACGATCCAGCTCCCTTGGAGTAGACGTCTTTGCAGGTCTTGACGAGGCCGGACTGGAAGCTTCTAGCTCTTGCAGTCGAGCAGATATAATCCGCATTTCCCGCCGAAGCATCTCCAGTTGCCGATCAACGGACTCAAACTTGGGGCCAACACTATACAGAATCAGTCACTGGTTATAGTGGCTCGTTTATTCGTATTCTGCAATGAACACCTACCGTGCATCTTTGAACTCGGTTTCTTGGATTGGTATGCGATCGGTGGGATAACTGCAGGGGATGTTTCCACGGGCACACCGTGAACACGTCGATCCACCGCTACACTTGATTTTGCGCCGTTTACACTCATTGCTACCATAGTCAGCATAAGCACGTATAGACAACTCCGTGCTAAATCGCGGAAGGGAGCGAACGTAACGAACCAAGCGATCTGAGTGTATTTCGCTCGCTTCTTCGGATGATACGATGTGGACGGATCCACATCTCGATCAGGCGACTCGCTTGTCATGGTCTGAGGAATGACAGTATGGGAAGCGGCGGAATCGAACGAGGGTGCCGTCGTTGCAAGAGCGATGGGAGTTTGAGCGAGCTCGGAAGCGGAAAGGCAGACCGAAACGGAGCCAAGCGGGGGACGACACGATTGGACAATCTGCGGAGAGGGTGGAGTATGGGATGTCACGACCTTCAATGAATGACTTCCAACTACAAGGAGATTTTTACATAGGGAAGATTACCTTCGAGAGAGCAATGGATAGTCAATAAAGAAAACCGCAATGATGAGGTAGGCAAAGAATTATGGCTGACTCATAATCACCTACCATCTGTCATTGCCGGACATTTTGGTATAGTTAGCGGGAAACTGCTACCAGAAGACGCCTTGAAGATCCCCACATAAGCACAGCAAGCTCGGAAGATCGGAAATCGAACATCATTGCGGACGCAGATTTGAGAGGATAAGCCCGAAACGGACAAACAAGCGCCGTTATCCTGATGCGTGGGCGATAAGCCCCGATATCGGTATTGACCTCGGAACGCTATACATATTTCCGAGCAGATTGTGGCAACAAGGTAGCCGCTAAATTATGGGGTAAAAATGACCCAACTTTCGCTGGAACTATGAGAGTATAAGTAACATCCCAGAGACACCTCTCCTCAAGAAACTTTTCTACCCACATCACGATATATCGCCCTACACCTATAAATCCTACCATGACCAATCAACCAAAAAGCCGCGACGGCTATCAGTGGACCAAGGCCACGGGCCTAGTCCAAGGAGTTCCAACTCTCGGTCTGATCCAACCACCCACCCACTTCACAAGGGGGAAGAACTACGACGTAATTGTGATCGGAGGCGGATACGCCGGCATAATCACGTGTCGGGATCTCACCCTTGCCGGCAACAATGTGCTGCTCGTCGAAGCGCGAGACCGTATTGGTGGGCGGTCATGGTCCTCTAATATTGACGGATACCCCTATGAGATGGGTGGAACATGGGTGCATTGGCATCAACCTTTTGTGTGGCGTGAATTGAGACGGTACGGGATGGTCGATCAATTGGAGATTTCGCCAAGGAAGAATGTTGAGGGCGGGGCGAGAGTTACTGTTAATTTGGATGGAGAGATTAAGCATCTGACGCATGACGATGAGGTAAGCTATGCACTCACCTATTTGGGGATCAGAACTCGGAGGCAGAAGAGTTTACTCACTCGCCTTCTTAGGATGCAATTGTCGAGTCCGCATTCAAGAAATTCATCAATGTGGACGGCCAATTCGGCCGCACTGTGGTTCCCTTCCCGCACGATATCGAATTACACAGGGCGGGCGTAGAGGAGTACGACCACATGTCTATGGCCGACCGCATGGTACAGGTTGCACCTCACTTGACACCATTGGAAAAGAACATGTTCGAGGGATTCCTATCCATCACGCACGGAGGAAAATGGGAAGAAGCATCTTTCTTCGAGCTGCTGCGGTGGTGGGCATTGATGGATTACAATCTCCCCAACTTCATGGAACTTGGACTCATGTACAAGATCCGTGATGGTCAGTCTGCGCTGGCGAGACGGATTTTCGATGAAGCTGTCGGCACGGGTAGATTGGACTATACATTCTCCACGCCGGTCAAGGACGTAATTGATCATGGACACGGAGTTGAAGTTACCGCTCGAAGTGGAGGGGAGGTTTTCAAGGCGAGACGTTTGGTCTGCACTGTGCCGTTGAATGTCTTGCATACCTTGGCCTTTTCACCGAAGCTGCCGACTCTCAAGACGGAAGCTTCTCTAGCTGGTCATGTCAACAAAGTCGTCAAATGTCATGCCGAAGTTGCGAATCCCGACATGCGCTCGCTCGGCGCGACGAATTACCCCCACGGCAGGCTCACCTACACTTTCGGTGATGGAACTACGCCCGCGGGAAATACTCACCTCGTTGCCTTTGGCAGCTCCCTTCCTGGAGTTCACTTGGATCCCGAGCAGGATATTGAAGTCACCAAGGAGGCCTTTGAGGCCTTCCACCCGGGCATGAATGTGCAGAGGTTGGTGTTCCACAACTGGCACAAGGACGAATTTGCCCAGGGTGCGTGGGAGTGGTTGCGGCCAGGTATGACAACGAAGTACCTAAAGGCGCTGCGAGAGCGACATGGAAATGTGTTCTTTGCCAGCTCGGATTCTTCCTTTGGATGGAGAGGGTTCATCGATGGAGCGATGGATGACGGCGGGAGAATCGCGAAGCTCGTTCATGATGAGTTGAGGGACGTGCATCCCATTGCTTCTAAGCTTTGATCTTGTGTGAGAAGGGAGTTGGGAGGTACCTACCATCTGGGTTCACATTTTCTGTAAACACTGCTACTGTAAATGCATATCAATTTGAAGTTCTTGTACGATTGAGTTGTGTCCGTCTAACACGATAGTCCTCTTTGATTGTTCGCGGCAACCCGGCCACACAAAAAACCATGTCTATATTGGTTGATGCTGTGGATACTTTTGTCCATAATTTCCGTAGACTGCCTCCGTTCATGATCACATATCATGAATCAGAGACTCGAAGAAAGAAAAAGAAAGAACGCCGCAGCACCTCGAGGGGCCCGATCGAGAACACCATTCCATGAACGCCAAATCAAACCCAGCCAGAAAGAACGAAAAACGAGAGGAATCGAGGTTGTACACATAATGCTATCCTTCCTTTCTCACGCCGAAATTAGTCATGCTTGGCATGTTCATGCCCATCTGCCAGCATTTGGAACGCCTTCACCAGTCCCATGGCGGATCCGGCTGCCACACCACCCACTAGCACCATCTGGACGCCTCCGATCACACCCTTGCGCACATTTCTCCGGCCCCTCCAGCCACTCACGAAGCAAGTCTTGCCATACCCAAAGAGGAACAGGGCAATCGCCATGGTTGCAATGGACCAGCGTAGTGCGACAAAAGCATCGTGGGGGCCAACGAAGAAATAAGGCAGGAGAGGCACGAAACCACCAATGAAGTAACCCAAAGCAATTGTCAGGGCGCAGATGACGGCACGGGAGCCCGACGGTTCGGGGAGGGTGTGGTGGAAGTTCATGAGGAAAGATGGGAGCATGGGGGAGGCGGAGAGATGACTGGTCAATTGGGAGACTAATTCGGCGGGGAGTTCGTATGGCTCGAAGATCTCCTCGATGGTGGTAGAAACGGAGGCGGGGTCGGTCATGGTTTGGGTTTTGGTCTCTTTGAGAGTGGCCTTGTATGATTCCCTATGAAACGATGTCAGCGGTCATTGCTCTCCAAGGGCCCATTGGGCGGCCGTTGTATGGTTGGGGGCTGTGCATAAGAAAATTGGCGGGAAAGCTTGGCTTACTCTTCACTCTTTGCGCCAAGATAGCCACCCAAGCCCATAGAGATGGCGCCGGCGATAAGCTCCGCCATACCACCAAAGACGACCACCTTGGTATCGCCCAAGGCGGATAGTCCAGCAGTGAGCGCAAATGGCACCGTCATGCCGTCCGAAAGACCGATAATGGCGTCCGAAACGGTACGACCGTCAACCCAGCGCGAGGGCTTCTTGTCCGTTGCCACCATACGGTGAATCTGACTCTCGCCAGCTTCCACATCGGATTGCAAACGCAGATGCATATCCTTCTCGTTCTCCTCCTCGGACGAGGATCGGTGGTCGGAAAGACGTGAATAGTTCGACATGAGGCCGCTCGTTGAAGTAATTGACATGGCGAGAAAGGAGAGAGACTCGGAAGCAGTGAATAATTGGGTTATCACAGGATCCGAATGACCGTTATGGTTATCCCTTGTTTAAGGATGTCTCAAAGTGTCCTTCCACCGGAGCAAAATGAAAGATAAGAAAAAAGATTCGAACAGGCGGGCTTAAGAGAGGGATGCGACCGTGGAGCTGCATGTGCTCTCGTCCCTCTCGCTTGGAAGCGTTACTCTTTCGCAGAAGAAGTGACCGGAGCCCGGTGGACAGGCCGTCAGTCAAGGTTCCCCGCCGATCGCAGAGCGTCCCAGCCTATTATGGAACAACGTGCTTGGCAGTGGCCGGCCTTGCGACGGTGTTGTCAGGCACGTGCCACGCTGATTCGCGGACAATCAGCTCGTGAGCGGGGCAGCATTGGCAGGCGGTGGATCCATGTGGATCTGGCTAGTGCTTAAATCCAGGGATAAGGCCAATCAGAATAGATAGATTGTAATCGCGGGTGAAGGCTCATCCTTGATTGGTTACTATCGGCTGCTTAGTGGGGCCACATACATGTTTAGCTCGTACTTCCATCAATTAGTGACCCGACTCATTTAACTCTCGTGATTGTTCTCGAATGTCTAATTTCTGTTTGTCCCTGATTGTGCACCTTGTACCCGTTATTTAAGTTCGAGATCGCGTGTGGCCAACTCCGGAAAATATAGCCTCGTGGCTAGACACGAAGCAGGTACACCCGACATCCGACTCGGTCATCCATCCTTCCATAAGTCCATGGTTATCACCATCCTGGTCCTTCCCCGCAGATATGCACGGAGTACGGAGATAGATCCTATAGTCACGATAAAGCGGATAATGTCGCCCGCTCACTGTTAAAAATCAAGATAGCTGGGACAGAAAAGGGCAATCTCCTGCGTGCCTCTCCTCTTACCCTCCTCCCTTCTCCCTTCTTCTGGTACTTCATGATCCCCACCCACCTGCATCCCTACAGGGATGAGATTGCCCATGCCAACCTCGATCAAGGTGTCCAAGGTGGAACAGCGTGAAGAGTGGACCACGCCGCGTCTGCAAGCCACCTTTGGGCTCGGATTAGATCACTAAGATCGGATCTTTTCCGTCGCTGTACTCCTTAGCGTCGGTCGTAGGCTCCTGGCCAAGACGTTAGATTGGCAGATGGAGCCCATGATGGTGTGCAATCACGGCAGGTGCCGATGGAGGAGTGCACCTGCTCTCAGGAACTCCCGGGAAAGCAATCGTACACTCTGTCCAGCGAGAAATTGCCGTCTCCGCTCCTCTCTATAAGAATGTCCCTGCATGCCTGCTCGAAAAACTAGGCCTCACCAGCGCTTCTCAGCACAGCACGCACCGTTCACTGTAGCGAGTAGACCAGATTCATCATGAAGTCAGCTTGGACCGTCGCGGCCGTCTCGGGCCTTGTCGCTGCAGCATCCGCTCACCCAACAGCGCGTAGCACCCAGTCCTGGAGCAAGCTGCGTGAGAATGTGAGTGATATTTCAGCGCTTTACCGTATCTCCCTTTAAAGTGAGAGCTATGAGCAAATCCACTGATCCTAAAATGACTCTTCAAGATCAAACACGTCATCTACATCACCCTGGAAAACCATTCCTTCGACAACATCGCCGGCTATTGGGACTTCCACCCGGACATTGACAACCTGCGCAAGATTGACTACTGCAACGAATACACCAATGCCAATTGGACTGTGTGGGGAGAACCACTGGAGATCTGCGCTGCCCCATTCGAGACGGAAGTCCCGCTAGTCGATCCCGATCACAACTTTGCCGGAGTCACTTATGAGATCTTCCGCAAGTGGAACGTCACTAAGGATGATGTCCCCAACATGGGTGGTTTCGTCGAGCGCCAGTCTGAAAAGTATGAGTCAACTCCCGGAGATGCAGCCTTTGTGATCAAGGCATATGATCAGAAGAAGACCGCCCTGCTAGCAGAGCTGGCGAAAAACTTTGCCTTCTTCGACGCCTACGTGAGATCTGACTTGAAACTGATGGAGGAAGGAACGTCGAGACTAACGCTGAATGATAGTTCGCCGAGCACCCCGGCCCGACCAACCCCAACCGCCAATTTGCAACCTCCGGATCGAGCTGTGGCTTTGTTGATAACACTGACCAGGCTGCTGGGTATTGGAACAACGTCACGGGTACTACATGCGCCACATCGATCTTCGAATCGCTGAGCAACAAGAATATCAGCTGGAAGAATGTAAGATTGGCCTCTCTGGCTGTATTTGACAGCTGCTGATCAAACTTATTTCTAGTACTATGAGACCGACATCATCGATGCATACATGTACAAGGTGAGAGCTCCATTCAAAACTACAGATAACAATTACATGTCGTGCTGACCTTCGTAGTGGGTTCAAGACAACGCGATGGATCATTTAGCCCATGCGGACGAGTTCTATCGCGACTTGGAACAGGGTACCCTGCCCACGTTCTCGTATATCAACCCCGAGTGCTGCACCATCGACTCCATGCACCCAACCAGCCCCATGGCATCTGGTGAACAGATGATCAAGCACTTGTACGATGCTCTTCGTGGTTCCAAGTACTGGGATAATGCGTAAGTCATCATATCAAAACGAGGAGTCTCTAGCTTGGTAGACTAAATGTGCTCATCAGTCTTCTGATCATCAACTTCGACGAGCATGGTGGTTTTGCCGACCACGTTCCTACCCCGTTGAACGTGCCGCAGCCTGAAGATAACATCACATTCAGCGGCACGTCCGAAGGTCGCCAAGTCAGCTATGACTTTACTCGCCTGGGTGTCCGGTAAGCCAATCTTTTCTTCAGCCCAAGATATTCAAGCTGATAACCCCCAGTGTTCCTGCCTTCCTCATTTCCCCCTTCATCCCCGCAAACACCCTTATCCACGACAAAGGTACCTCGTACGCCGACAACTCCGCCTACACCCACACCTCAATCTTGCATTTCCTCCAGGAACTGTGGGGACTGGAGGGCCTCAACAACCGGGTCCAATGGGCCAAGACCTTTGAGTATGTCTTTTCAGGCACCAGTCGGGATGATACGCCAAAGACCTTGTCGACCCCGACTTGGGAGGGTGGTAGTGGACAGCCTGAGCCTAGTGCATTCTATCTACTGAATCAGGACTATAGCTATTATGCTGATCTGTAGGAGGAAAATGGGTGGAACCGGATCAGAGGCAAAATCCAAGGTCGTGATATGCCATTCTCTTCAGGTGATTTGACCTAGCATTGCATATTTAGGTATCCCTTTGGTTTATTGGGCGAGGATAACTCTTCATTGTATATTACGATCTCCCGAATGATGGACATTCTGCGCATATTGGGCAACACTTTCTCGAATCAGTAAATCCCAGTTTAATTCCGGTGACTCGTCCCAATCCATGGTAGGTTCAGATCTCAAACCAGGTCATCGTGAAAGTAGACGAAGAATTCGTCGAGCTAGAATTACTTCATATCAACCGGGCTGCATGTGATCATTATTCAATGCACTGCTCTGTGAAAGCTGGGTAAGGTAAGTCAGATATATATCCAGGAAAGGAACAGCAAAAGGTCTTCGAGGCAACGGGTAAAAGCGTCAACCATTATATTCGGCCGAGAGAGCGAAATTTCTGGCTAGATTATCATTTTTGAACAGTTTTTGTTCTATTGATAGCGTGAGAAGAGGAGTTGTGTTGGACTTGCTGCAGCTCAATTACAGACGCCAACAACCTTAAGGAGGCAGATAACGGAATCAAATATGAAGAAGGAACTACCCATCGGAGCAAATTAGTAAGGAGAGGTATAGTCAAGAATCGAGATATAGTGCCTAAGAATACCATGTGTGGTGCTTGATAGACAGTCATCTGTGAGGCGAGGACATATTCGTCGCGCCTTCGAAGCGTCAGGCCATGATCGTGATTGTAATTATTGTATAAGAGTTATTAGTATCAACCTCCAGAAGGGTATCAACAGCAAGTGAATAATAGAACCAGAAATGAAGACCAAAAGAAAAGCGACTCTATCTATCATTAATTCCGAGTATATCTCTATTCCACTTCAACCCCATCTAACTCTCCTCCACACACATAACAACGTTGATTGTTCTCCTTCCCCTCTTCACCTAGAGACTGGCCTATTGACCACTTCTTACCCATAGCTGTCTTTTCAACAGGCCTACAGGGCAAAGACCAAAGCACCAGCGCCAGCCAGAAGACCAGCGGCAGCTGCGGGGTGAGCCATGACAGCGGCAGCAGCACCGGTAGAAGGAACGGCGGTCTGCGAGGAGGTACCGCTAGCAGAAGCACCAGTGGACGAAGCCGCGCCGGAAGCGCCGGTAGTCTGAGAACCAGTGGCGGTGCCAGTAACGCTGGTCACCAAGGTGTTGGTAGTAGTAGCGGTACCCGTGGTAGAGGTCGAACCGGTGGAAGTGCCGGAGGTAGTGGAGGAGGAGGAGGAGGAGGAGGAGGAGGAGGAGGAAGTAGTAGAAGAGCTAGAAGTGGAGGAGCTCTGAGCGGAGCCAGTCACGTTGAACTGCTCGGACTGAGCGAGGATACCAGTGTTCATGGTCTCGTCGGACTGGAGGTTGATCTGGAAGCCATGGCTAGTTTGGAGATGAATGTTAGGGTCCGAAAGGTGTTGGGGGTCCAAGGGAGATGGGAACACAACATACCCGGCAGTGACGCCAGTGAGGCTGTCGATGGTGTACGAGCCATCAGAAGTCTTGACATCGGTAGCAATCTTCTCGCTAACGGGAGGATAGGCAGCGTTGTTGACGAGGTAGAGGTTGAAGGTCTTAGCGTCGGTGCTGTTGCGGGTTAGATGTGAGTTTGAATACATGCAGACGTTGAAATCAGGATTAAACTTACTTGACATAAGTCCACTTGACAGTGAGAGAGTCGGAAGCCTTGATATCAGCACCCTTCTCGGGCTCGGTGACATGGAGAGCTAATGGTTTGGTTAGGAATCTCTTAGGGCTAGGGATACTCTCGACTTACCTCCAACAAAGCCTGCCAAAGGCATCAGAGACAGAACAAGCGAGAGACGCATGGTGTTGATCTAACGAATGAATAGTAGTCAAAGAACGACAGACTGATGTTCAAGAATAGCAAGAATCAAGAAATATCTCCAAGGACAGTGAAGCCGGTCGAGAATTTAATATAAGTAATTAGTAGAAGGAGAATAATACCAAACGTAACATCACAAACGATGATCAAAATTCGTTTCGCACAATAGCTAAGACAAGTCTAATAATATCTGAATCAATTGATGGCATTATCTGGCACGAACCTGGCAGTGAATGCATTGCTGGACATGACATGACATGTCTCGACAGTACTGTACACAGATAGGGCACGAGCCTTGAAAAAGGGAGCCAAGCTCTCCATCCTGGAATCACGAACCAGTCTCTGTACCCAACAATGCCACGCGAAATATTCCACTTTCATTTTTCCTGTTTTTTTTTTTTTTTTTCTTTTAAAATTTTAAAATAATGATACCGGTTGTTAAAGAAGTTCAGAGGGTTGATCGCTCGAAACGGACCGAGATTAGTAACGGAATCCCAGAAAGAGCCGTCGGTCCAACCGGGCGGCGTTAGGCTCGAGTTTTCGGCCCATTCGTATTAACGAGACAGCCGATTGGGCCGATAGAGACCCTGCAGCCACTGCAGCCGCTAACACAACCCAGCAAGATGAGGCGCTACGGAGACTGGACCGAGACATGCCAAGCGTTTGTCGGCGCTGGTCGTGCATGATTGGTCCCGTGGTTGCGAGCCTCTGCACATGAACCTGTCACGGAATTACCGGTAAAACCAGGATTCGCAACGTATATGTATCGTTCGTATTTTACCAGTAGTGCAAATTCTATTTTTGCTCTAACGGCCACCTTATCTTGTTACACCATCTTACTAGCTCCTTGGCCAGTGTCAAAGTATGGACTTATCGCAACACCTCCTTAATGCGGATTATGTCTTGAAGGATGTAGATGAATCCCCATTGTAATCATGCAGTATTCGATGGGAATGATATTTTGATTACTCTTGAGTACTCAATTCCCGACAAAGCAAAAACACTGACTTCATCGAGGCCGTGAGTATTAAATAACAACCTTTGATTGGCTATCAAGCAGACGGATGTATTCGATCAACGCTAGACTGCATCCAGGGATCCGGTAACCAGGTCGAGATCTAATACAATCAAGAAGTTTCTGCCATGGCTTGGCAAAATGTCCGATCGCGTCTTAGTAGGTTCCGAAGTCGACTACTGGACCTCACCTACAGTAAGACTCCACCGAACATGACCTGCCGATTAATAATATTACTACCTATTATACTCATCAAAAAGAATCGGAACTTCCAGGGATATTCTTTTGAGACATCCATGGGTTTATCCGTATATTTCGGCCCACGCTACTTTTCGGCAACGAGCAATTTTGTATACACGTGGATACATCATGTTTCACCGAGTATCTACCGATTCACCCGCAAAAAGAGCAAAACATTCAGTATCGATAAGGGAGACTTCTCCATATTTCACCGTTGGAGTACGGATCCAGGGTCCAAAGGCCCGCAAAAGTAACGGTAGTATCTAAGTTTGGCCAGCGGAAGTGGCGGTTACGATGACTCGCAAGTTCATAAATTCTCCCTTGGGCACGGTGAACTGAGCTGCCTAGCGGACACACTTGAAAAAATTTCTGCATTGAAAAATATTATTATACATAATTACCTGATCCTGGGAGCCCTCTGGGAGAATATTCCTAGCTCGCTACCAAAGATTAAGAGTCGTAAATGTTTACGTGGCTAGTGCATTGAGTTGGTTAGCGCAGAACAGGGGAGTCAAAAAGGGGGAGATAGGGAGATACGCACAACTTCTCCTCGATATCACCACAACTGACTGCGGCTGAATCAACCCAGACACTGGCACTCATCGCGTTGACGGTGAAAAGCCCATAACCCCATTTGTCGATAATGACCGCCCCTGGCCGGTGGCCCAAGATATCTATCCACCGCTGGTTCGTATTGCGCCGACCAATGAACATGCGCTTCTTGGCTGCGCCCGAATTGCTGATAATGCAGGCAAGACCAGAATTGTGACGAGCATTCCCATAGCGAACGAAACCTGAGACATAGTCAGGAACGACAAGTCCAAAAGCAATTATTTGCAAATAATAAATTAGGGGGAGCGGAGGCAGCAGAAAGACGAACCGATGCAGTTGGGTTGGTCGAAGTAATCTTCCTGCTCGCCGTAGGCATATAGTTTTCGTGCTTTAGTCAAGATTGGAAGCTTGCCATTGCATGCAGGCGTAATCGGGCGCGCGGCATTCCCACGGATACCGTATAGGTCGCCCCAGAATACACAGGGAAGGCCTTCTTTACGGAGTAGTGTCAAACAATAGGCTAACAGTTTGAAATCCGATGCCACGGGGGTCTAGTTCTTTCGGTGAGCATGATTGTGATCAGATGAAAAGAGGCCGGTGGTGGCTTACCTCGAGCATTTGCCCTGGTTGCTAGATGGTAATAAGCAAGAAAGTCAATATATAAGCCAATAAACCTAAAGAGAAGGCCTCGACCTGCGCCACTTACCGTATCGTGATTGGCCACAATAGTCTTCAAAAGTCAGTCTTTGAGTATCATATGATAACCAGCTAAAGAAGGAGTGTTACTTACCACCGCCTGGTCCGGCCTGCGTTGTACCAAAGTATCCGCGAAAATACCACGTAGGTCAGCCTCGCGTGCATGCGACAGCTTTGAGAACTTTTCGACCAGTGGAACGTCATAAGCCGCAATTTTGTGCTCAAGCTCCTCCAAGTAGTTCACAATGGCCTTTACGTCCCCAGTCCAGTACTCCCCGATCACGAAGAAATCCGGATTGGCAGTCCTGCGAATATGGTCCACGAAATCTTTTTGGAATTTCGCTGAGAAATGCTTTGCTGCATCCAGCCTCATCCCGCTGAGTGATAACGTTTCAGTAATCCATGTTCCCCATTGAAGAACGTCTTTGCGGACTTCAGGGTGGGAAAGGTCCAGATCGGCGAACATGAGGTAGTCATAGTTCCCGTTTTCCCCGGACACGTCGGTGGCCCAGTCCTTGTGGGGAGCATGGATTTTGTAGATTGCCTGGTGTTTGCGCCTGTCATCCCAGTCGACGCCGCTGAAATGCTGCCAGTTATACTTCATGGAACTGTACACATCGCCGCGGCCACGGAAATCAAAGCCCACCCAGCCATCTATCTCGAGGGGCTCAGATACCTCAATGTCCCTTCCTGCAAGTAATGTATTAGCCGTCCGAACGTTGTAATTCACAAGACCCCACGGTTGAACTGGATGTCAAGGAATGATATCTACTTACTCTTAGCATCTACTTCCACCGCTTCAAAACTCTCCGGGAAATCAGCACCTGCTTTGTGATTAAGCACAGCATCCCAAATGATCTTGATGTCCAAAGCCTGAGCTTGGCATATCAAGTCCTCCAACTCTTGTCTAGTGCCCCACTTCGTCGAGACGGCACCCTTTTGATCAAACTCCCCCAGATCATAAAGATCGTAGATATCATAGCCATTGCCGGAGGGATCCATCCCCTTGCACCCAGGAGGAATCCATAATTGATCAACACCTATCGCCTTGAACTCGGGCAATGCAGCCTTCAATCGAGCCCAATGGCGTCGATCGGCAGGCATATGCCATTCAAAGGCTTGCAGAATTAGTGTGTTATCAGGTGCAGTCCACGAGGGAAGTTGATCAAGATTCCTGGCGGCTTCTAATTATCACAAGTTACAAGTTAGAATGATAGGTATTCAGACAGGCACATCGTGGGAAGCAATAATTGACCTTCTTTCTCTTTCCAAACTTGCCGTCTCCGCCAAAATGGCCGATAACAGCACGAGAACAGCGAAAGCATGGGGGGCTTCCGAGCACAGCGGGAAAAATAGTGCAAAGAATTGTGACAGAACAAACCCAATGAAACCGTGAATAAGTGTTTCCCTCTTAGACACGGAATACTTGTAATTCATCAATTTCCATAACTAGTCGCATATCCACTCAGGGCAAGGAATATCGAGTTACCTAAAAGTCCGCTTTCTGGGATCCGCAAGTCCAAGACAAGTGGAAACCGAAAATTTCAACAAAGTGGGCCGGCCCAGCACATTTTGTATTCGAGGTTTCGGGCGTAAATTACACCGCCGGTAAGCATTCGAGCATTTGAGAGGGTGAGACAAACGTTCCGGACCAAGTCCGCGTTCAACTAACTGCGTCAGGCCTCCAACTCGAGGGCCCGAGTTATACCAAGGATAATCTCACAAGGTATTCATAAATAAACATATAGAGACCAAAAAAGTGAGTTAGGCTAAATATATACATCAAGATCAACCGATATGAACACGCGAAAAGAATGTTGGTCATGGTGCCGAAAAACGCGACCGTGTACAATGGCTAAGAGAGAGAAGGAAAAAGCAACAATGGGATCGGGACCGAGGACTTCGTACATCGAGGGATATCAGGAAAGAACGTCAGATCATAAACACACTGGCTGATGCAGAATGCAAAGGATGTGGATTGACGCCAAGACTTAGACCATGCCTAATAACATTAAGCTCATCATGAATGTCAGCAAAAGGGATTGCTTAACGTTAGCGCTTCCTTTATTTCTAGCCCCCAAGGATGACGATCCGGCCGTCATGAGATCGGCGTAGGAAATATTTTCTGACGAGTAACCACATAGTCCACTGCCATTCATCAACTTGGTAGGGAACAGAACGCGAGGCTCTCCTTGGTCCATGTCGATGCTGAGCTCACCACGCTCGTCCACCGAGTAAGCTTTGCAGTTCAACACGTCCGTCACCGCCGTACCAGCATTGAAGGAGACTTGTAACGTCAAGGTGTAGGGTTTACCTTGCGTTCCTTGGTTCGACAGAAGCATGATGACCTGTCGTCCCTCAACGCCCTTGGAGAAGGCTAATTCGCTGCCGCCCGTGAAGATTGAATGGGTTTGGGTGTCAACGTAACCCGCATCCAGGGTGTAGGCATGTTTCCGGATTCCATTCAGCGTTGCGATAAGTTTGTAAAGAACGGCGTCAGTTTTGTAGCCGGTAAGCCAGATTGCTTCACGATTCCACGGGTTGAAAACTCCATTTAAGTGTTGCTCTTGGCCTTGATAGAGCATTGGGATGCCGTCGAAAAGAAGTGTGAATGTGATGATATTTTTCGCAAGCTACATGGGCAGAACCGAGGTCAGAGATTGTGCGGTGGTAATCTGGCGCAGTGACACGTACCGACAGATCCGACGTCATATTCGCGATCCGCTGAAGGTCATGGTTTTCAGAGAATGAGACCATTGCGGCGACGTCAGGGCATGCATTTTTCATGACCTCCACTTGGTTCGGAAGCTCGGAGACGTTGCCTTTGGTGAACGCATCGATCATCGCGTAGTAGATGGGGTAATTGGGCATACTCCCGATATACTTGCTTTGGTAGTTACAAACGGTGTCCACGTTTCGGTCGAGAACTTCACCAGTCATGAACACGCCAGCTTTATCTCCAAAGTTTTTCAAGAAGCCTGGACTGACGTGCTTGGCGGCATCAATGCGGAGACCATCAATAGAATATTTCTTGATCGTGTCCGTTGCCCAGTTCTCCAGAAGCCGTTGAACATCGTCGTGTTCAGTGAAAAGATCGGGGAGCGCTGTCTTGTTATCACCGGTTTGACAGAGCTGCGCATCCGTGTAGTTATTCCAATCCGTAATCTCGCAGTAGGGATGGAAATAATCCGCGTTGTTGAACGGCGTGAAGACCGAGTAGTCGATGTGCGTGGCGGGGTCAGTGCCATTGGTGATGTAGGCCATGTTGTTGATGACTGTATCCATCATCAGGTACATTCCTCGAGCATGCAGAGCATCGCCGAGGTCTAGCAAGTCTTGGGATGTTCCAAAGTGCGAGTTCAGGTCGTATATGTCGAGCGGCCAGTAGCCATGATAGGCCTCACCATAAGAAACGCGACCGTCGATGTTTTTGATGATCGGAGAGATCATAACGGCATCGAATCCCATTCCTTGTATGTAGTCGAGATGATTAATAGTTCCTCTCCAGCTTCCTCCGCAATAGTTCCCCTCCTCAAGGTCGCAAGGAGACGTCGTGGAGCCATCGGTGCGCGCAAAGCGATCCGTCATGGTTTGATAAACCGATCGGGGTTTCCATTCTGACGTTTGCGCAGCGAAAGCTGGCCCAAAGAGACTCGAAATAGATGCAAGGCCTGCTAGAAAGCAGATGGCTGACGTAGGCAACATGGCGGGTCCTTAGGACGCGCCACGCTCGTATACAAAAAGCGAGAGACGGAGACGCAAAAACGTCGTAAAAACAAAGAGACAAAAATCGAGTTGAATGAGTGACGGGGGATAAACGAGTGTGATAAGAAACGAGCGACGGCGTATTAGGGATTTGAATCACATGAGGGGAGGCCGCGTAGAGGGATGGGGGATTGAGGGATTGAGGGAGGGAAAAGGACCGAGAAAGGAAGGAATGAGAGCGACCCCCCTGGGGAAAGAAAGACTGCAATCAAGGTTAGAGTTCGCACTGAAGAATTTGGGGTAAAGGACCGGACATAGGGACCAAAGCCCTAGCTACTGGGGACGCTGGGGCAATGGGTCAGACTTGGTCACTTGGTGACTCTGGACGCATCTTCCTCCGTACTATTGCTGGTTGCTACCGCGGTAGGGGAACCCACCTAGGTGTGATTTGAGCCTAGCTTCGTGGACTAGTCGTGATCGGAGCCATTGGGGGAACATGGTCACATTGCCTCGGGCAGAATGCCCTAGAGAGGCATCTATCAAAATCCGTTGAAGACTCGACCTTCATATTCGGCAGTTGTCATGTCGAATCCGGGGAGTCTTCGGACATCTTCAGAAGCGAACACGCGGAGAAGCTTTTCTGAAACGTGGTACCTGGACCAATCCATGGAATTTGGGAACCCTACGAGTCTACGAGGAGCGATATGGGGAGCATATAAGGTAGGCTACGGAGGATCGCTCGGCGAAGGTTCCAGGCCAGACAGACTTGACTCGCGACATATCGACTACATATACGAGCCCCATGGTTGTGATGGAAATGTTTCGAACGGTCTGCCCGCATGGGTGAGACGCCTTCGAACGTTCGAGTCCAGTTGTCTCCCGGAGTGCCACCAGCAGGTATTCGGTGTGCTGGCGAGAGTGAGACATGTACGGAGTAATCCGTGCCGGTCAAAACGTGGGTAGCGGTCAAACCCGGGCTTGGAAGTAGACGGACTTTGTGACTTGACCACTCCTCCGAGACAAAATGACGGATGACGGAGAAAGTGGCAGGTTCGTCGCTGGATGATTAATCCAGTGTCATAATGTCGGCTAATATCGTTAATTGAGTTTACCTCTTGCCCATCACCAACACACAACGTACTTTAAGACCTTGAACTTGAGATCTGGCAATGTTCCATATCCTCAAAGGAGGCAACTATTGGGGGGGGGGGGGGGATGGATGTGATACTCGATGGTAGATCAGGCACCATGAATTCAACGAATAAGAGACCATTGGATGATCAGCGCACGGATCGATTGCTAGTTCAATTTCGGACCGTCTCGAACCCTGGGAAGTACGAGAAGGATTTGAGAGCGAACCGGGCGTCTTGGCGAAATGAACCATGAGAGTACTGGCTCTATTGATCTGGTATTTTATATATCGTTATCGGCGTACAAGAATACACCACACGATTGGATGTTCCCAGTTCGGTTAATTCGCAGCGGGTGGCTGTATTTTTAGGGCAGTATGGACAATTCCAGTGGTTATTTTACCTGTAAATTTACGGTTCCGCTTCCAGCGATCTCCGTCGATACCAGGGTCCAATCTCCACCGCGATAAGTGGCGTGAGAAAAACATGAAAATAAAATTCAAAATGAGGAAAGGGGATATGATACATCCATGCCATTTCTTGCAAAAGGTAAAAGCAAATTCAAGCTCAAAGACTGTCCATGGAATATTTCAGAAAAAAAAAAAAAAAAAAAAAGGGGAACAAGATTTGCAGGTTCGTTATCACGCACAACGTGAATGTCGGAGATTACCAGAATATGCATCACAATGTTGTGAGTCGACTTGGTCATATCCTAGCCATGCCGATGATAACGATGTCAGGGTTAATAATTCATTACCAATCCCCACATGGTATCGTCTAGTATCCAGGAACGTCTTTCAAACGATCAACCTTTCCCTCGCCCATCCTCCAATCAAAATGAACATCAAAGAACGGTGATCATATTTGCGCAAGAGATGGCATGAGCTCAGGGCTGATAATACTTCGCCATAACGGGATCATCCTTAAGGTCACAAGGCTATCAGCTCTTTCCGGAATCAAAAGTTAAATCAGTCAAAGGATATCACCTTCGTATTGTATTAATGGTTGACCTCTTGACGTTCAGCTTGAAAGCCCGGATCAGCGGTACGTGGCTCAACGCCCAAGCCATGGCGACTCGATGTACCCGTTACTTTCGAGTAACTTCCCTACCATGTCGAATTTGAAACGTAGAAGAATCGAAAATTACATGTCTCAGGAGTACTGCCCTAAAGACGCCCGGGCTAGCCGGACCCACCAGCTAAGCCTACCGAAGAGCTAGTACATATGTACCGAAGATTGCATCAATTGCGCCGGGTGCACGGCCGGATTCTCTTATCTGTGGAATTCTACCTTGAAATTCTATGTATAGATACCGTCCGACCAGGTTCGCCATATATCGGGCTGCACGCCAAATACGAGCTGCTGCGCCGAACGCTTATCAAAGTGCATCTGGATGTTGAAGTAACGCACACTCGGCTGACGACGAGAGTCGTAACATCAGCAATCTGCTTTCTTTTTTTTTGGTTTTATTGGCAAGGTAGTTCCAAAACAAAATCTCTTTTCTCGTGCTAGGAATTTCTTCTTGGGACTGATTACGGATCTGTCACTGTGGTTGATTCACCTCAAAGTGGACCTGTCTCGGATGGAACTATTCGGTTGGAATAGTACAGATGGAGCAACGTACTAGTGAAACCGGACTGTCTGAGAAAGATACAAGCTCTGTACTCTGTCGCCGTATGGTCTGGAGCCAAACAGAGACGTTCAAAAAACCGACTTTCCACGAATACGGAAAGTCGTCTCTACCCATTCTGGTGATTTCTGGCGGCGTTTATCCGTCGAGCCACGAGTGAGCATCTTGGCTGCGGGCCCAATGCTCGTGGGACACTAGTCATGATGTATCAATAATCTGGAAAAATCCAGCGCAATTGCAGTTTCGAGATTAGTTCGAAGTATCGTGGAAGAACCTAGTACATCCAATGCATCCACCGGCACCAGACAACTCTATCACTACTGGCGTTTTTGTGACCGTATCCGTAATTAGCCTCAAACTCGTTTACATAGAGGTTTCATTTGCTCCAGAATACTTAGCTTGTCTTTGACATTTATTTTTATCTCGAGCTGAGCACATACGCCACTAAATTGGCTAGCATCGCAGCACTGTTCTCCTACGTGATCTGACAACTTTCCCTTTGCTACATTCCATTTCTCCCATCTTATCACCTCTAGCACTCGTTTCTTGTTGAAAAATTATTGGGTGTTCTATCCTCATTACGTTTCTTTAAGCGTCGTCCCCTCGTTTTCTTCGCTATTTATCGTTATCTCTCTGCATCTGTGATAATCTGGGGATTACAACGAACTGCTGGAAGTACCTGGGGTCAACCTAGCTAGGCGCATGTCTGCCTCCACCTGAGAGTCTTGAGTTTCTTCTACTCTTTCCAGAGGCTCCTCGGACGCCTCGAACGGACGCTGGAGAATCATCAAGCATTCAAGTTACACACACTTGAGCAATGAGGTGGCTACTCTCCACTGGGCTCCTCGCCCTCTTCGCGACAACGTCAACATGCTGGCCGTACGACGAGTCTTTTCTCCAGTACAATCTCAATCAGAATAAGACAGCTACAGATCCGGCTGACTATTGGGGAGAATGGCCAAACCACGAAGGGGATTACTTCCCTTCTCCGGATAACTGGCGATTCCCATTCTATACACTCTTCTTGGACCGCTTCGTCAACGGCGATCCTACTAATGATAATATCAACGGCACATTGTTCGAGCACGATTTGGATTCGACTCAAATGCGCCATGGTGGTGACGTTGCTGGCTTGGTTGATACTTTGGACTACCTGCAAGGAATGGGCATCAAGGTATGGATGACTTGAGACCTACAAATGATGTTGCCATAGCAAATACTGACGACCTATAGGGCATCTATCTCGCAGGAACTTCATTGATGAACCAGCCTTGGGGCTTCGACGGATACTCGGCTCTTGATACAACACTTCTTGATAAACATTATGGTACTATCCAAGTTTGGCGCGATGCCATCACCGAAATTCACAAGAGGGGCATGTATGTTCTGTTCGACAACACCATCGCCACGTAAGTTTCGTCTCTCCACTATCCCGTACGAGATTGAAGGCTAATTTTGTTCGGAAGTATGGGTGATCTCATTGGATTTGAGGGATACCTGAACACCACGACGCCTTTCTCGGAGAAAGAGCATCAGACAACTTGGAAGAGCGAGCGTCGCTACGTGGACTTCGACATTGGAAACACGTACAACGAGACTTGCGACTACCCTCGCTTCTGGTTCGAGAACGGATACCCTGTCAATGATTCTCTGATCTCCGGCCTCGTTGGTTGCTACGACAGTGACTTTGATCAATACGGTGACATTGAAGCCTTCGGTGTGTTCCCAGATTGGCAGCGTGAACTTGCCAAGTTCGCATCCGTGCAGGATCGTCTGCGTGAATGGAATCCAAGTGTGCGCCAACGGCTGATCCGTCACTCTTGCATGATCATCGCGTCTCTGGATATCGATGGCTTCCGGTACGATAAAGCCACACAGGCTACTGTTGACGCGCTTGGCGAGATGTCTCTTGCGTACCGAGAGTGCGCCCGCGCTGTCGGAAAGGAGAATTTCTTCATCGCTGGTGAGATCACTGGTGGTAACACCTTCGGTTCAATTTATCTGGGTCGCGGTCGCCAGCCGAACCAGTACCCGAGCACTGCTAGTGAGGCTATGGCGATGACCAACGAATCCAGTTCCCAGTATTTCCTGCGTGAGATTGGTCATGAAGCAATCGATGGTGCAGCCTTCCACTACTCGACATATCGTGCCCTGACTAGGTTCCTCGGCATGGACGGTCAGCTTTCCGCCGGTTACGATGTGCCTATTGACTGGGTTAACGCATGGAATGAGATGCTTACCTCGAACGATCTGGTTAATGCAAACACCGGTAAATTCGATCCTCGCCACATGTTTGGAGCAACCAACCAGGATGTTTTCCGTTGGCCTGCGATCCAATATGGTGTTGAGAGACAGCTGCTTGGCTCCTTTGTGACCACCATCTTGATTCCTGGTATCCCGCTTCTTCTTTGGGGTGAGGAGCAAGCCTTCTATATTTTGGACGCTACAGCATCCAACTATATCTATGGTCGACAGGCAATGTCATCTGCAACCGCCTGGAAAACACACGGATGTTTCTCGTTGCAATCCTCCCAGTACTACAAGTGGCCTATTGAAGCTGCCAGTCAGGGTTGTAACGATGAAACTGCTACCTATGATCACCGCGACCCGTCTCATCCGGTTCGTAATATTATGAAGCATATGTACCAGCTCCGTGAACAGTACCCTGTTCTCAACGACGGATATACCCTGATGAACCTGTCAAATCAGACTTGGGATGTGGTATATCCCGGTTCCAATGACACAGCCACTGAAACTGGAATGTGGTCTGTTCTTCGTAACCTGAACACCGAGGTCCAGGATTTCGGCTCTGATGCCAAAAACTCACCCATCTGGCTCGTCTACCAGAACGTCAATCGCACCATGGACTATACATTCGATTGCAAGAGTAACGCATCTACTCTTCTATCTCCCTTTGATACAGGCACTCGAGTCAAGAATCTGTTCTATCCTCATGACGAGCTTGAATTGATCGACGGACCGAGGAAACTCGGCTTGAACGGATCGACGGAATGGAACGGCTGCTATCCTAATCTGACGCTCAAGGCGTATGAGTTCCGGGCATATGTTCCCATTTCTCTGTTCCAGAGTCCTCGGCCCATGATCACGAAGTTCACACCCGGTCATGATTTCCCTCTTGTCTCGGCTGTGGCACCAAATGAAGCTGAAGATGTCCATGTTGAGCTTTACTTCTCCGAGGCTATGGATTGTGACTCCATCACAAACAATGTGTCCCTGAACTCGTCGACCGAGAGCGGGAAAATCCCCACCATCAACACCAAGACGGTCAATTGCACCACGGTTCCTGTTACCGAAACTTCTTACACCGGAGAGATCCCAAGCACTTGGAAGTGGAGCGCGAATTTGACTGGAGTGTACAACGGAGTTCACAGACTGAGCGTGAACAACGTGACTAATGCCGACAAGAATTCGTCCACTCATGCTGTTGACCATTTCCTGTTCCGCATTGGCCAGATTGACAATCCTATGGTCTTTACCTCTGCAAACTATTCGAGCAGTCTGCTCCATAACGAAGATGGTAACAACACTCTATTCATCCAGCACCACGCTGCTGGAGCCGACAAGTACCGGTACTCTACCAACTGGGGAACATCCTTCTCCGATTGGAAGACCTACAAGGGTGGCAATGACACGATTGATCGCCTGGACTGGACTGGTACTAAGAAGCAGGATTGGAAGGGAGACCATGTGCGCGTCGAATACTGGAGCCGCTGGACCGGTAGCAGCTCGTACGTGCAAGAAGGCGACACGAACTGGGCTCACACCACTCCACGACGCTTCCCCCACGCCTTCTTCAACGGCCCATACAATCAGTATGGTTATGATGGCGGCCTTGACAATGCGATTGAGCTGGATTCGCTTGACGGCTACTGGAAGTATCATTTTACCTCCGAATGGCCCGCTGTTGGACAGATCAACATCTGGGGAATCAACCCAGATGGCAAGCCGGACCAAAGCTGGGTGCTTGGTGACATGGACAATGATAGCGTACTGGATCGGATGCCTCCTTCGTCTCTCTCAAGCACCTTGATCAACATCACCGCACCTCCACCAAAGCCATATCTCTCATGGAAGCTCCAGGTCAATGACGCTACGCTTCGCTTCCGTCTCCTACCCGCTGGACACAGATACGTGCAGATTGTTATGTTCGTGCTCTTCTGGATAATTCCCGCCCTGACTGGCGCGGCCTGTGTCTATATCTTCATGATGTCTTTCTACAAGGTCAAGTTCAACGAAGTCGGCGTCAGCGAGAAGCACAGCCTTTCTCCCATGGTCTTCTTGAAGAAGCTTGCTCCTGGTCGCTCTGGCGACAACTCCATCAACCCTCTCATGCGTGTTGCCAATAAGACTGGTTTCATGCAAAGCACCACTGCACTGGGCGTTGCCGGTGCAAACGGTAAGCGTCGCATGGTTCTCATTGCTACCATGGAGTATGATATCGAGGACTGGGGCATCAAGATTAAGATCGGTGGTCTTGGTGTGATGGCCCAATTGATGGGCAAGACTTTGGGTCACCAGGATCTCATCTGGGTTGTTCCTTGTGTTGGCGGTGTTGACTATCCTGTTGATCAAGAAGCAGAGCCCATGGAGGTTACCATCTTGGGCAGTGCCTTCCAGGTCAAGGTCCAATACCACCGTCTTAACAACATCACTTACGTGCTTCTCGACGCCCCTGTGTTCCGTCAGCAATCGAAGACTGAACCGTACCCTGCTCGCATGGACGACCTCGACAGTGCTGTGTACTATTCGGCATGGAACCAATGTATCGCGGAAGCTATCAAGCGTTTCCCCATTGACCTCTATCACATCAACGATTACCACGGATCCGTCGCTCCTCTCTATCTTCTCCCACAGACCATTCCCGCCTGTCTTTCACTCCACAATGCTGAGTTCCAGGGTCTTTGGCCTATGCGTACTCAAAAGGAGAGACGCGAAGTCTGTGAGGTTTTCAACTTGGACGAGGATGTTGCTCGCAAGTATGTGCAATTTGGTGAGGTTTTCAACCTCCTCCACGCCGGTGCTAGCTACCTCCGTGTCAACCAACAAGGCTTCGGTGCCGTTGGTGTCTCGAAGAAGTATGGTAAACGTTCTTATGCTCGTTACCCGATTTTCTGGGGTCTGCGCAAGGTTGGCAATCTGCCTAACCCGGATCCCTCTGATGTTGGCGAGTGGACCAAGCAGCCCATCACAGAGGCAACCGTTGATCCCGAATATGAGGCTGGTCGTGCTGAGCTGAAGCGACAGGCTCAAGAGTGGGCCGGACTCGAGCAGAACCCGGACGCCGACCTTCTGGTCTTTGTCGGTCGTTGGTCTATGCAAAAGGGTGTCGATCTCATCGCGGACGCTATGCCTGCCGTTCTGGAGGCGCGTCCCAACGTGCAACTCATTTGTATCGGTCCTGTGATTGATCTCTACGGTAAATTCGCCGCGCTCAAGCTCAGTCGTTGTATGGAAATCTACCCCGGTCGTGTCTTCTCGAAGCCCGAGTTCACTGCTCTCCCACCATTCATCTTCTCTGGAGCCGAATTCGCCCTTATCCCCTCCCGTGATGAGCCTTTCGGTCTTGTCGCAGTCGAGTTTGGTCGTAAGGGTGCATTGGGTATTGGAGCTCGTGTCGGTGGTTTGGGTCAAATGCCAGGCTGGTGGTACAATGTGGAATCGACCTCCACGTCCCATCTGTTGATGCAATTCAAGCTTGCAATTGATGCTGCACTCAACTCCAAGACCGAAACCCGTGCTATGATGCGTGCCAGATCTGCTAAGCAGCGATTCCCCGTGGCTCAGTGGGTGGAGGACCTTGAGATCCTTCAGTCCACGGCTATTGCCATCCACGAGAAGGAAATCTCCAAGGGTCATGGCCGCCCTCTGACTGCCTCTGGTACCAGCACTCCCAACGGTACATTGCGATCGCTCAACATGGGTATGAACCCCATGAGCCCACTGCCTTCTCCCGGTATCAATGCAGCTTTGCAGCACTCCAGAGACAGTAGTTACTCGAGCTTCAACCAGGTCAGCGATCTCGGCTCTCGCAGAATCTATAGCCGTGATATCAGCCCCTCAGAGACCGAGCAGCCCAAGTCCGGTCTGGGTCGTTCTCTCTCGCTTGGTGTCCGCTCCGGTCCAGGTCATCGCTCTCGTCGTGGCCGCCACGGTCAGACTGAAGGTGGCATCCCCGAGTCCGGCGACAGTAGCGATGCCGTGGACGAAACCGATGATGATGAGGAGCGAGCCCACAGTGTATACGGTGACGACGAGTATACTCTCACTCCTGCTCAGCTCGAGGAGAGCCGACGGATGGAGAGCACTCAAAGAGATGTTGTTTCGTACTCTTCTCCCCTTTCTTCACCTCGCCGCCGCCCCAGTGACGAGTCTTTGCATCCCCGTTTCCTCATGCCTCCAACCAGTCCTGGTATGGCTCCTTCTGCGGATTCCCTCCTTCTGCCTCCTCGTCCTTTGGGGGAGAGCCACCGTTACAGTAATGCATCGGTTCTTTCGCTCGACTCCGTCGTGGGCAGCAAGAAGGATTTCAAGCTGCAAAAGGTTGATCCTTTCTTCACCGACGGAACTGGCGAGTACTACCACAACTTTGAGCAGAAGTTGCAGAGTCTGAATGGGTCCAACTCCGAAGGTCAACTGTGTATTGAAGAGTTCCTGGTCAAGAGTGAACAGGAGTGGTTCGACCGATTCCGTGATGCCAAATTGGGTCGTCACAAGTCTCCCACTCCCTCAATCTTCCGTTCTAAGAACAATGCTTCGCCAGCTGCCGAGTCTTATAACGACGGTCTTTCTCATATCGCTCTGAGTGATGATCATGATTCTGAAGACGATGAGTTCCTGCTGGGTAAGGATTACGTTCCTCCCACCGGACTCAAGAAGTGGATGCAAATCAAGGTCGGAGACTGGCCTGTGTACTCGATCTTCCTCGCTCTCGGTCAAATTATCGCTGCAAACTCATACCAGATCACTCTCCTCACAGGTGAGGTGGGTGAAACTGCCGAGAAGCTCTATGGTATCGCAACCACCTATGCAATCACTTCCGTTTGCTGGTGGATGGTGTACCGTTACTTCAAGTCCGTCGTTTGTCTTTCCACTCCCTGGTTCTTCTACGGTCTCGCCTTCTTGCTGATCGGCTCCGCTCACTGGGTACCGAATTCATTCAACCGTGGATGGCTTCAGAACGTCGGAAGCGGATTCTATGCCGCGGCGTCTTCTAGTGGATCTATCTTCTTTGCCTCTAACTTTGGTGATGAGGGTGGTGCGCCCGTTGAGACCTGGATCTTCCGCGCTTGCGTTATCCAAGGTATCCAACAGGCATATGTCATCGCTCTCTGGTATTGGGGCTCGACACTGAGCAAGGCTTCCAGCGAGGGTCTCTTGACCTCCGACAACACCATCGCCAATACCTGGAAGATGACGTACGTATTCTCTTGACGAGGAAATTTCTGGAATCACTGCTAACATTAATCACAGCGCCATCTGTTATCCGATTGCCTTCTTCCTCTGGGGTGTTGGTCTTCTCCTGGTCTTCGGTTTGCCCAACTACTACCGTCAAAAGCCTGGCAAGGTTCCGTCTTTCTACAAGTCCTTGTTACGCCGAAAGATTGTGCTTTGGAACTTTGTGGCCGTCATCCTGCAGAACTTCTTCCTTAGTGCCCCATACGGTCGCAACTGGAGTTGTAAGTGCCATCCTTTTTACGTCCACGTTCGAAATCCTCTTCAATGCTGATACGTCTCTTCTCCTTTAGTCCTGTGGAACTCCACCCACACCCACTCATGGCAGATCGTCATTCTCTGCATCGTTTTCTTCGGTGCCGTCTGGTGTGTCTTCCTCTTTATCATCAGCCGATTCTCGAAGAAGCACAGTTGGTTTCTTCCTGTATTCGCTTGTGGTCTCGGCGCGCCACGATTCATTCAGATCTGGTGGGCCATCTCCGGCATTGGTTACTATCTTCCCTGGGTTGGTGGTTACACCTCCGGGGCCCTTGCCTCGCGCAGTCTTTGGCTGTGGCTAGGAGTCTTGGATTCAATTCAAGGCCTCGGCTTTGGTGTTATTCTCCTGCAGACCTTGACACGGGTGCACATGTGCTTCGCCCTCATTGCATCTCAAGTACTGGGTTCCATCGCAACTATTTGTGCCAGAGCCTTCGGTCCTAACAGCGTGGGCCCGGGACCAATCTCTCCTGATATGACGAAGGGTGCCCATGCTCTGGCAAATGCCTGGTTCTGGGTTGCCCTGTTCTGTCAACTCCTTATCTGGTAAGCATTCCTCTCCGCATGTACAGCAAATGACAGTATCGCTAACAATTGATCCACAGTGCTGGCTTCCTGCTCTTCTTCCGTAAAGAGCAACTTTCCAAGCCCTAATCCTCTTTCTTCGTTGCTTCCATGCGAATTCTCCTCTGTGATTTTCACTTGAGTGCGAGTTTAGTATATACAACTTATACCCTCTTGTCATGCTTCGCCCTGGTCACGGGTTCTGGAATTAATATGGCGTTTGTCTGGATCGGATTGACCTTGATTCTACGCCATCACATACACACGATTTTCTCACGGCACTTGACGCCTGCAACGCGGAGCCGTTCTCATTCCTTCCCATTTTTCCCATTTTTCCGGCGTTTTTTCATGTGGTAGACTGTCGGTTGGCGGTCTTGTGAAACACTAGATACTTTATACATACGATGTTAATACTGACCTTGTTTCAATATCCTCAATGAGAATCATAGACCTAGACTATCTGAATTTGCTTGAGGTTTTTCGTTGGGGCAAGCCATATTGACAGGAGAGATTGAGTATGTTCATTTGATTATTCCGGCTTGTTTGCCTGCAGCATTAGGCAGCCACAATCTTGTTAGCCACTGCATTGACTGCGCCTCATCGGGCGGGTTGCCTGCACAGCCACGATCCTCTCTACGAATCAACGCCACCGGGCTATCTTTGGTACTTGTATTGACGAGAGGGGGGAAGCTCCTGACGCGCAGGCGTTGCGTTTCACCTGGTTTCAGCCATTTGTACTCGAGGGTCTCTCGCAGACTCGACCGATAGCTTAGCTAATTCGAATCCCTTTTCTTTTCACAGTTGGCTTTTGTCTTCTAACTCTCTCACTTGCACATACTACTCTCACTTCCCAGGCAGCATCATAAATCGCGCCGAGACAACCTTGGCCAAGCCCTGCATCCACCACGCACACGACCCCCCTAGATCATCCCTCTCCCTCGGCGCAATCAAATTACCCGTCTTTAAAGACTCCACTCCCCGGCACCATCGAATCTGACCGACTTCACTACGCCACACCCCTCCCCTCGACAGCCCTACCGGCCCAGCCTTGTCACAACCTCTTGGGCACTCCCTTCGACACTACCTGACACTTCCGCCACAATATCTATCTATACACCATGGCCAGGTCCAAAAGCAAGGGCAGCAACGTCCTTCCCCTGATCCTGCTCGTCCTCTTCGTCGCAGTCCTCGCCGTCGTCGGCTACGTCGTGTACCAAATCGTGCAGGATGTGAGCAAGAACACGCGCGCCAAGATGGAACGCAAGAATATCGCCTTTACCAAGGATGGAATGAAGGTTCGAGTGAAGGAAATTCAAGATGAGCAGTACAAGGACCGGACGCAGAGGTGAGGACCAACAAGCCTACCGTTGTTGTTTTACTTGAGGTCTCGGATCTAACGAGGTTTTTTTTTTGTAGCGTCCTGGTCAACATGTGGAATCAGACCAAGTTCCCAGCTTACAAAAGCCGCCTTTGGGATATGTCAGGAGAAAGCTCGGGAAGCGAGGGTGCTTCGAAGCGCAAGCCGTAAGTGTGGAATCTTTCACTGACGAACTTTCACTACGATGTCTCGGCCGATCTAACATCTCGTTCTCTTTCTTCAGGCACTCCAAGTAATCCTATGTCTCGGTTGCAGCTCCAGCCTCCAAAATTTGATCTGCGACACGACTAGTTCTTGTCAAATTCTCCCACATATCACCTGAGTTGACGCCGGTCTAAGGCGTCTGCCTCGACTATAGCAGCCTACCATTCTTCTTGCCCTTTTTCTTCATTCGCCATGGTTTCTCGATGCACCCATCTTTTCGGGCTTCGTTTCATCTGTCTCCATTATTACTACGCTTGGCACATTGCTCTTTTCCAGATGTACATATGTTTTCATCGGCTTATCATACGTCGGCTTCCTCGTGAATACGCCAGCATGTATGATAATGCCTCTATACCGAGCGATTCCCTGGTGGAAACCCTGGGATTTTTTTTGCGGTGACCCTGTCATTTCAATCTTTACCTCTTTGCTCTCAACGGGAATTATTATTTCAGCCCTATCAAGACCCCTCCGTACCTCTGCATTCTTTTTGGTGTCACTCCCCAAGTGAGGTAATATTATCTATCAAGAACTGCATGAAAATGAAATTTTACTCATGCCACGGGCCATACAATTGCTATATCTCCGCCGCAGTCCTCTCTCTAGATCCAGAGCCCTTTATATTGCCGCGGCGATTTAATTCGATTGTAATTGCGGCGAGACACTGCGTCCGCCAACCACGAAGTGCCAAGGCCGTACGTCCAGATACCGAACCATCCAGCATATAGGAAGAAAGGGATCATAGAAATACCATTGATACCATCCTAATCTTCTAATTCAAGTCCCCCAAAAAGTTATTTCCTTACATCCCAGATGCTACCCAGACCACCACGCGCCCACACCATCGTACCCACAGTCACCCAACCGGGACCGAGCGGTGGACCACGGTCTTCATCTGCGTCATCATGATACTATAGAATCAACCAAACGCGAGCGACGAAGCCGGTTCTGCAAGCTTGAGAGATGTCCTAGCATTAAGTTGATCAATGGAAATAGATCGCCAATTTAATGCTCATCTCAAGCAAAGCCCCCCCGACATACGAGCTAACCGCCCCGATTCATCACCCGATTCGCTACGAACCACAAGGAGTCGAGCCAGAATTGGAGAGGTATACCTGGATAAAGGACATCCATTTCCTGCCAATACTCGCAGCAATTGGGAAATTCTCATCCAATATGTGCGACGTGCCCTTCTTCCCCATTTTCCCCATCTGCTTCCAATGCGGCACAGATCAGAATCCCTGTCATTGTAAGGTCGTTGGACCAACGCTGGGTATGTCCACTCCACAGTCTTCCTCGTTTCCTTCTTATCCTTCTTTCCAAGTTCCAGCTGGATCATGGGTTAAGGAGGGGCCCCAAAAAGAGCGAGTACTGACGGTTTTCCCGGCGAGCAGGATTCTTTTGTACTATCGTTGCAGCTGTACGTGAATCGCACAGGCCTTACCCACGCAGAGCATCACTCGATCGCTTGTCCAGTGAATCATATATCTGGCTGAGCATGCTAATTGGGCTCATTGATAGGTAATTTGTTGGCCGGCATCTATTTTTTGTGGTTGTGGGTGTACGCAAACAGGACGAGAGTATGAAATTTTCCCCATTACCCCGTCTTCGTTCTTCAAGATGAAGGAGAGATCTAACGATGGAACTACTAGTGTGCTGGGTTATCCGGTAAAATTGAACGGGCAAGTCAGTAATGCGATACCCTTCTGACGAGATCGGTGCGGATTGGACATGCTCTCGAAACAAGAGGTTACGGGCTGGCGTTGGTGTTTGGTCGAAATTCAGGGTTTATGGAGCTAGGTGCTATGGATATCTCGAATAATACCATTTACGACAAACTCTCTCGGTACGAGTGGAAAAACTACCAGGAAATGACAATAAAACATAGACAGTATTAGGGTAGAAAGATACATTGCAATCAGAGTGAAACACAAGGGCTTGCTGGAATACAATGCGGAGGCAGGGAGAGGGAGGGAGAGTGCAGTGCAGAAGAGGTATCCAGATCAAAAAGAACAAACAAGAAGCAAGAAGATAAAAAAGAAGCAAATCGTCACAAGGGTTGATGGTCGACTCGTCGAGACGAATTTTCTCGACACAATTTCCCAAATAAAAATCCTCTTCCTAGCTTCCCTTAGGTCGCGATCTAAAAGCAAGCCAGCGGTAAAGGGGATGTATCCGCCCACGAAAAGAGACAGTGGTTCATCGGTAGATGTTGCAAAAGTAGAATGCGATCGTCCTCCATCTACTTCAGCTTCTCCTTAAGCTTACTGAAGAATCCACTCAGACGCTTCTTCTTCTTGTCTTCCTTGGCGTGGAGCTCACCGGCACCCGATGTATTGGCGGATTGCTGAGCTGGCTCGGTGGGCTTACTAGGGGTCGACTTTGCGGCGGTCTCGGAAGTAGCCAGGCCGGTGGTCACGACCGGTGCGGTCTGAGTTTCGGTAGGTGCCGGCGCAGAAGTAGGTGCAGGAGTGACGGGTACGACGCGGCCGGGAGGAGGTGTCGAGGTCGGAGAAACATCAGCGGAGTCGACGGGAGGAACAGCCAAACCAGCAACGGCTGGGGCGACAGCCTGGGTAGCAGCAGTAGTGGTCGGGGCTGGGGCACCTGCAGACTCCTCCAAAGGAACCGTCTTCTGTAGCTCACTCTCCACCGCCTGCTTGTCTACCACGGCCTCCTTGTTGGCAGCCGCCTCGGGGTTCTCGTGGGCCTCGGCAATCGACTCCTTTACGATCTCAGGGACGTCCTTGACGGGCTCGGCAGCCGTAGTAGGAGCCGGAGCACCGGTAGCTTGCTCTATGGCGACCGTCTTTTGCAGCTCATTCTCCATTGCCGCCTTCTCTTTCACGGCTTCCTTGTTGGCAGCGGCCTCGGGGTTCTCGTGAGCCTCGGCAATCGAGTCCTTCACGACCTGGGGAACATCATTGGCAGGCACGGCAGTGCCGTTGGTCTGCTTGTTCTTTTCAAGGGGAACCTCCGCGGCCAGGGCTGCGGTGGTGGAGGTTGGCGCCGCGGACTGAATCGTGTAACCGGGGTCGGCCATGGCAGCCTGTTGGGCAAGGCCACCGGTGCTCGTCTGTGCTTGATCGGCCTGGGCTGCCCGCTGAGCAGGACCACCAATAGGGAGACTGGATTCGGGGATGAGGTTCTTGGTGACGGGGGGCACGGTGAAAGCACTCGAGCCGGCAGTATCACTCTGAGTGCCAGCGCTGCCGAGCGGCACACTGTCGCCCTTTTCATACGATTCCTTGTCGAGCTTCACGGTCGATTCCACGGTGTTGCCATGGATGGAGCTGAGATCCGGGACCTTATCGCCAGGGTTCAACTTGATCGGGTTCCCGTAGCCACCCGAGGCGGGAATGGGATTGACAGACAGGGTCTTCTCGGATTCCTGTCCCGGCGTCTCAGGGAAAGCTCCCGGGAGGCCACCATTGGATTGTTCCTTAGGGACCTGGGCTGCCAGAGCAGCCGTGGTAGAATTGGGGGTCACGCCAGACATGATGGCGGGCGTGGTGACGTCGTGGGTGGAAGCTTCTTGGGTGTGGGTCGGGGCTTGAATGTCTTCGGGAAGCAGCACGTTGTTGATGTTATCGTGTCCGTCGTTTTCCTCTCGCGCGTGGCTATCGGTAGTCCAAATACCGTCCACGACAAACTTGAACAATCCCACGTTAGCGAGTCTGTGCAAAGAAAAAGAGTACCCCTCTCGAGTGTGGCGCTTCGCCCGTGATTTTATAGTTTTGGCCCTTTAGGGGAAAGAAGGGGGGGCAGGGGAGCGGCGGATGACGTCAGCGGTAAGATGAAGCGTCATGGAAAGCTGGGGGGGGGGGGGGGGGGGGGGTGGGGTGCCTAGTGGCCTGAAAATCGAGGGTTTCCGATGGCTCACCGCAACGGATTTATCTATGTGCGCAAGCCACAAAATGATGGCGGAGGCTTGCAAGGATGAGACAATTGAGACGGTCCAGAGACCGGAGAATATTCCGACTTCAGGGGGTATGAAAGCGAACGGAAAAAAAAAAGACTGGCGCCTACCTTGTAATGGATCTTCTTGTCCGTCGGTAACGAGACTTCTTTGGCAAAGATGTCGCCCACCCGGTCCAGTTTCACCGTCTTACCCCAATCATCGAAGGTACCCGTAACGAACACCTCGTTCGCGCTGTGAGGCCTACATGCAAATGCGAGGAACCGACCAGTCAGCGCTCCAATCCTGGCCGAGAGTCTGTGCCACGGGGGAAAGACTCGAGCTCATTGCGTGCGAAGGGCGGGATCTCGGAGGTTCTTGTCTCGGGCGCTAGAATAGCTCACGAGCCAGCCCTCTCAGCGTCCCAGCTTGCGCAATCGCTCGGGGTGACTCACCATTTGAACGTAAAAGTCCCCATTGTGGATTGGGCGGCTGCCTCTCACGTCAGAGGGAAGAAAGGATGGGGGAAGGGAAATGGGTAGAATAATCAATGGTTAAGGGAGGAAAAAGGGAAGAAGAGAAAGAGAGTCCAGAAAGCGCTGAGTTTCCAAGCTTCGCGCCCATTTTCGGGTGGGGGTGTGACACAGGCCCCAGGCCCAGGGGGGATTCTGCGCAAACCAGCTTACTGGATTGGGTAGCATGCACTTTATCCCGAGAATTCAACCTCGAATTGTATCATAGGGTTGGTTTATTAACTAAAAGCATGGCTATGAATAAGAGGCTGGAACGGAACAGTTCTTGGACCCGACTTTCTCATTGATCCAGGGTGCTTAGGCTTAGGCATCTATTCATCCCACTTCCACACCGCTAGGTTCATCCCCGTAGGTTAGCCAGCTTGAGTCTAGAGCCGCGCTCAGATCTGGCCCGACCCATGGCCACCGAACTTGGACGCTTCGCCGATGGAATTATGGGTGCATCCAAATAATTCCCAGGTACAGAAGCCCAATGGAAGAGTATAGATGAAGAAAAATCAAGGGGGAGGAGCTGAACGATAGAAATTTCGCCAGGCTGCATGGAAGATGCATGGTAGAATAAAGTTCCTAGCATGCTATGCCGTAAGCGGTCGTTCCCAAGAGTTGGTTCGAGCTCCCTAACGAACAGACCCGATCGACACTACCCGCCCGGCAGGTCGATAAGTGAACCAGAACAGAATATCTCCGTAGTTGGCCAAGGATACATGACAAGGCCACTGCAATTGAGTACATGCCAGTACCGTACAGGCAGCTATCATTTCTTGTCAACGAACATTCCTCGAATCGCGTTGTAACTTACTTAATACAATCTCCATCGTCACGATAGGCTGGAACCAAGTGGGCCAAGCTTGCCGAAAACGGCTCCGTCGGGCAATGCATGACTTCAAGAGTCTTGACCACCTCGGCCCTCGTCTACCTCATAGGCTGCCCGCTTGCCATCACCCAGACTTGTGCGCGCACAGTCGTATCGTACCTTGCTCTCGAGCTCAAAACTTTACAAGTCACGGTGAGCAATATACAAAAGTACGCAATCCCAGGTTTACTCAAGTCACCCTCGTATGGAGTGGAGTTTTTGCCACCGTCATGTATATTCCTTCGGAACCCGCAGACGTTCTAGAAGACACCTGGAACCCCCTCCGTGACGAAGCTTTTTTGAGGTCGCAGCCAGGGTCGTGTGCTTCACCCGGTCCCCATCCGTCCTCCTTTCAGCCATGATAGAGTTTCTCATCGACCTATACTTTCTGGTCTAGGAGTCAATAGTCTCGGCTACGGCTTTGCTCGTCCACTCCGGGGAAACGGTAGAGCCCTTAGATGGGAACGAGTGACGTCGATCAGCCCATCAGTGGATTGGGATTCGTCGACAGAGTACGGGAAGAGGGGCGTTCCGACGAGGAGTGGTGCAGTCACAGCAGGCATTAGGCAGGAGGAGGATGTAGCACGCAGGACGGTAGAAGGAGGATGATCGACGAGAAGGAAGCTCAGACCAACTCGCCCCAACTTTACTCCTCTCTGGCTACCCCTCCTCTGTCCACTTTCCACTTTCCACTTTCCACCTCTTTTTGCCTCTCGACCTTCCATCCCTCTTCTTTTCTTTGCTGCTTCTCCCGTCTCAACCGTCTTAACCGTCTTCGTGGCTTCTAGCGAGCCCATTCTTTGCACACCGTTCTTTTATCTCCTTCACCCTCTATAACCACCCCGCAGGTGAGTAATGTCGAGTTTCTTTCACATCCTTCCTCTTTCGCAGCTTCCGGCAAGGACAAGATATCATTTTAGCAGAGGCTCCGCGACAAGGCCCTGGTCCCCCCTTCAAAGCCTCTCTTTTTCTTCAATTAGAGTCATCTCACCAACCCCACTCCTGCGAGGCCGAGGCTTGCCCTTCCGTCCATGTTGGTGGACGCTCCCTCTTGACTGCGCACCTTCCCGTTGACCTGCATTCCTCTCAATTTATTACCGAATTCTCCTCGTATTCTATCCTAACATTATCCTCCCAGGACTACAGACCCTTCTCACTACCCTGCGACGGTCTCCATCCGACACACACACACACTCTCTCTCTCTTCCCCCACCCCACCTCCTTTCTTCTCATCCACTTTCACCGTGGCCGGAGTGGCGGCCTCTCCGGCCCCTACAGCCTTTACAGTCATGGCACAGAACTCTTTTCCGGGGACTAACCCCTTTCTCGACACTAGCGCCAGAGAGAAATCCCCTAGCATTCAGAAGATCTCGGAGGAGGAAGAATTCGAGGTGACGTCACCAACCGATGTGACATTCAAACAAGCCAACACCGGTGGCTCAGCCATCTTTGGAGGAAGTGCATTTGCAGAGGGAGGCTCGGCACCCGGAGCCAGCCCCGGGGCTTCTCTGTTCGGCCGGAGTCCCTTTGACTCGGGGCCGCGAGGCGGGGCAGACGGTCCTGACGACGAGCAGCCCGCCGCCCTCCCAACGGGTACCGCCCAGCATGGGTTCCCCAATAACTATGCGCTGGGTCGTCGAACTTCGGTATCGGCAGAGTCATTGAACCCCACGTCCGCGGGATCGGATAGTTGGACACCTCCCCACCACCCCAAGACCGAGGATCAGCTGGCACGCCTCAAGACTGCGGTCAGCAACAACTTCTTGTTCTCTCACCTGGATGACGACCAGTTCAAGACCGTGTTGGATGCTCTGGTCGAGAAACCTATCCCGGCGAAAGATATCAAGGTTATCTCCCAGGGTGATGCGGGTGATTACTTCTATATTGTTGAGAAGGGCCACTTTGACGTTTACATTCACCCTTCGGGCTCCGTGCAGCCTGGACCTGATGGCCTGGGCAACAAGGTGGCTTCCACCGGGCCCGGGGGTTCTTTTGGTGAATTGGCCCTGATGTACAATGCCCCGCGTGCCGCGACGGTGATTTCTACCGATGCAAAGAGCACCCTGTGGGCTCTGGACCGGATCACCTTCCGACGCATTCTCATGGACTCGGCCTTCCAGCGGCGCCGTATGTACGAGGCGTTCTTAGAGGAAGTTCCCCTTCTTTCCTCCCTCAAGCCCTACGAACGTTCCAAGATTGCCGATGCTCTGGAGCCCATCAAGTACCCAGCCGACGCTACCATCATCACCGAAGGTGACCCTGGCGATGCATTCTATCTCCTGGAATCCGGCGAAGCCGAAGCCTTTAAGAATGGCGTCTCGGTGAAGAACTACTCCCGCGGTGATTACTTTGGTGAATTGGCCCTGCTCGATGATAAACCTCGGGCAGCTAGTGTCATCGCCAAAACTGATGTCAAGGTTGCACGGTTGGGTCGGGATGGATTCAAGCGACTGCTGGGTCCCGTGGAGAATATTATGCGTCGGACAGATTACCAGGTGGATGCAGCCAAGTCTCCCGTGTCTCAATAAATGTGATATGATACGACGAAAGCGAATGGACTTTGCGAAGACAAAATGAAGGAACCAGGTGTACGTGGCCCAAAGAGGCATCTCTCTGTCCACACTGTGACATTCTCATTCTTGTTTGATTCCAATGTTGGACCGTTCACCACCTTTGCGTGCTCCTCCCATCCATTTATTAATTCCAATATTTATGTTACAATGACTCTCTCTCCTTTGTCCACCCTCGGATTCCCGCGAGACCGGAAACCCCCCAACTTGATCAGACTACGTTCGTTTTGATGACATTACACTTCCTGTATCTACAAATCCCGTTTCTGTTACGCTTGCCTTTTTGGCTTGGTCTGCTTTCTGGCTGACCAGGTATATCATCGTGTCACACTATCTTACCTCGCTGGCTTTGCTTTTTGAATTATCCGAATCAGTCCTGCTGTGTATACGCAGAGCTGCGCAAATTGAACTAGAATTTCATTACGCTTACTCTGGTCATTGAAGCTGCGATAGAGCCCGATTGTCTCGTCTCGTCTGTAGGATATCTTAAGTCTACAATAGGGTTCGAAGGGAAGAAGAGATTGTGTAATTTTCTTGGGGGATAAAGGGTCAGAAACGTAAGTGGTAGAAACGAAACCACATCCCCGTACGCCTTGCTATGCTATGCTACTTGTGCTTTCTCCATGCATTTGGTCTCAAAACTCCAAGATGCCCTTTATTTGCACATCATGATATGCCACTACCACGTAGCCTGTGATATTCCGATCCAATACCATTTCCCAACCGTCGCTCCATAACTCCATAATCATATACAGCCACCCTTTCAATCATACCCTCCAGCTGCACCATAAATGGAACCAATTCCATCTACCTCGCAACAACCAAATCACTCCTCACAACCCATTTCTCCCCATTAGTAACCTCCCTCCCCTCATGTACCATACACCGATCCCCATGTCTATGCAACAGCGCCATGCCCACCTCGGGAGCCACCGCGATAGGTGCCGGATTAGGGTTCTGGCGCGTGGCGTCCGGATAGAAGACCGTTTCGCCGCCGGTGCAGGTTGTCAGGTAGATTAGGAGGGTCCAGGTTGTGCGGGCGGGGACGGAGCGTGGTGATGAGGCGGGGTGGAAGGTTAGCGCGTTGGACTCGTCGTCTGTTGATGATATCTATGTTAGTATGTATACCTATGTCTGGTGCGGTGGGGCCATTGTCCAGTCTAGACAATAGTACGGTAGGAGGTAGCAGGTATCCATCCTTGATTGATGTGGGATTGAGGTGATTCGACGTACAATGCTGAGCGAAGAATTGGCCCTTCGAGTAGCGGTAGATACGAATATTCGGGTTCAGACCTAGTGGTTGTCCACCCCAAGTCTCGTGCAACTTGTGTGCTTTGGCTTCCTCGTCTTGTTCTCGTGTACCATCCTCGTCTTCATAGCTATAGTCGTCCTCGTCAAACCTCTCCAAGATCAACTCTCTCAACGCCGTCCCACTCCACAAATTCTCCGCGAACCGCGCATCTTCGATCTGGAAACGGTCATTCACGCGCACTGCCTCGTCCTTTTTCGGCCGGCCTGGTGTAGTCGTGAGCGGTAGCGATGATAGGAAAGAGGCGTAAGATTTGCAGAGGGTTGCGGGGAGGAAGTTGCGAACTAGGTAGATTTGGTCGTGGACGAGGGGGGTGAGGTGTAGATCCGTTGCGGGGAGGAGAGGGCGGAGGGGTGGCCAGTTGGGAGGTGGAGTGGGGGGTGGGTGGGAGTGAGGTTTGGAGTCGGACTTTTTGTTTTGGGGTTTGGGTTTGGCCATAGTTGGGTGTGATATTTAGTGGCTTGGGAGGGAGGGTGGAGGTGGAAGTGACAGTACTGCGAGAGAGGGTCTTGAGGAGGGGGTCGTCGGTGTGTGGTGCTGATAAGATTACTCGGGTCTGCAGGTGATTGTTTGGCTTCTCCAACGGGTTTCCTCCGCGGTGCCTTTTCTACTCTACATCAGTGTCGAAGGCACTATAAGGCATTATATAGTTATCTTGCTCTCTATTTTGGGTGTTTTACAGGATTGACCAAGTGTCTTGCACGTGGGGTCCATCAATTGCCATAACCTGAATGCGGGCTGATCGTCGGGGTATAAGCTAGAGAGTCAATACGTCCCGAGTGTGCAGCGGAGGCAAGCCACTGGACATGGCGAGAGGGGTTGACTCCACTTGGTTTTCCGTCGGGCAGGAAGTGAATGAGAGAGAATAGGAGAATATGAGAATAGGAGATTAATATTCTATGTATTGAGAATTAATTCTCAAGGTTACTCGTGGTCTGTTAGACTGTTATGGTCAACTACCTCTCGACCTCATAGATCCCAATCTCCAATCGGTGAGGAACCAGGCACCTAACTGGGTGGATCGGATTGAGCGGGGCGGCAAAGAAGAAAATTTGTCCCCGAGGATCGTCTGGTCCCGAAGGGGGGAACAGAACAAGATCCGGCCATTCCAGATTCTGCAAAAGACCGGTCTATCCTTGTATTCACACCAAAATACTCACATTCATTATTCCTATAACTCTTCTTCCATATCATGGATCTCCAAGGCTAGGTGAGGAAAAAAGAAAAAAGTACCAAACTCGGTACGGCATTCTGCAGCCACCAACCGGGCAATCGGCCCTCACCGCCCGGGCCCCAAGAGAGAACTTCAGCTTTTGTTCTGCTTCCTTCTCCTCTCCCTCTCGAGCCATGTCGTCGCAGACAATGACGGCGCCAGCAGTGGGCCATCGACCACCCGATCCAGGCCCCGATACGCCCATGTACGACTATGGCGGCTCTCAGAACGACGCTTCGCCTCCGACCGACTCCAGGAGCGACTCCGCAATTCGCGACATGCATAATTCTGCCCCAACCTCCAAGGGCTTGTCCGCCACTCCAATCGGAATCAAGATGGAATCAGTCGAGACCCAGGACCTGGCCGGGTCCGAAAGCCAGAAGCATATCAATACCCAATCTGCTGCAGGTGCGCTGCTCGCTCAACTCCTCGGGAATCAATCTGCGCCGACGAATTCTGTCCCGAACGGGTTACCAACGATGGAAACGGGAACGGGGACAGGCACGGGGACAGGCACGGGGACAGGCACGGGGACTGAAGCGGGAAATCACCAGGATGTGAAGATGGGCGACGAGGATGGTCACGTGGATCAAAAGATGGACTTGAACGCCGATTTCTCGCTCGATTTCAACCTACAACAAGATGGACAGGCCTCGGCTTCGGCAGGAATGCAAAGTATGTCAAATGGGGGGAAATCGACGGATGATATCTTTGCGCAACTCGATGCGACACCACAGGATGGATCTCATACGGGACATCGAGGGTCCGACGCCATGGATCTTTCCGGTCCCTTGAACAGCTCAAAGTCAGACCTCGATCAACCACCGTCCTTGCTTCCCGCCTTCGATTTCGCCATGGCCCCGAAAAACGCCTTCGAAGCCCTCCAACAGAACGAAATGCTCACCGCTGCTTATCTATCACAGAGTGCCGATCTGTCCGCCTTGGGTTACCAGGACGGATCTACCTCGGTGGCCGGGTCAGAGCCTCGAATCCAGGCCTTTGCGAAGTTAGAATTTGATGATGGTCACTTCTACTGCAACACGTACTCGTTTATCTTAGGTCGCGATGTACGGGCCGCGCGCGCCGCGCACCAGCGAGAGTATCAGTATCGGCAGGCCGTGCGAAGCTCTCGAGCCAAGAGTTCGAGCGGTGGCAATACGTCTCATACCCCTAACCGGATGAAGCGAGAAGAGAGCGCTGCAATGATGGGCAGCGTGGTCAGCGACCGTGGAGGCATCATGGGATTTGATCCCGACGTTCCTCCGAACCTTTCTGGCAACAACATGCCTGGTAAATTGGACATGAACCGAAGATCGTCAAAATCTTCGTTCGATGGATCAGTGGTGCCGCTGCACGCCAATCCGGCACAATTACAAGCCTCCACCGATTACAATGCACTCGCCATGCAGTCCCTTCAAGAAGGGAATGGCGATCCCAAGCCGGTTGATACGTTGGCTCTCCTCCCATCTCCCGATTCTTGTCCGACCATTCCTATTCATCCTCCCTCGACAATAGACGGAACGGCCGCAGGTCACCGTGGTATTTCTCGCCGGCATGTCCGCATTGCCTATAACTTTGATCGCAATTTGTTCGAAATGGAAGTCATGGGTCGCAATGGAGCTTTTATCGGTGCTGACTGGCTTTCCCCCGGACAAGTTCGACCATTGCATAGCGGTGACTATATTCAGATTGGAGGGGTTCGCATCCGATTCTTACTGCCAGATGTCCCCATCGGCGAGACAGGCGCGGATCGCATGGAGGAGCAACTGGCCGAGGAAGAAGAGGCTGATCAGGGCTCGGTCGATGCCGAGCATGAAATTGATGATACGGACAAGCCTCTCAGTGACAGCGAGAGCAGGGAGCCCTCTTCCAAGGTCACCAAGATCATCCTCAAGACCAAGGATTCTGATTCCTCCAAGGCCATGTCTTCTGTCGAGGCCGGCGGGGAGAATGGCGGACAACCTGCACGTCGCAGGGGTCCTGGTCGTCCCCCCAAGGACGGCATCATGTCCAAGCGCGAGAGGGCCGAATTAGCCAGAGAGCAGAAGATGGCTGCCAAACGGGAGGCCAACGGCGGTGTCACCCCGCCCCCGCCCGTTCTCCCTCCTAAGCCTACTTCCAGCAAGGCTGGGAAGACTGTCAAAGAATCGGTTGGTGCCGAATCTCCACCGTCTTCTGTTAAACCTGCCGAGAAGCGCAAGTATACCAAAAGGAAGAAGGGCGATGGCATGGACTTTCCCCTGCCTTCGACGGAGGGGGGCCAATTCAACACCGAGCAGCGGCCGGAGGAATACGTCAAGCCTCCACCAGTCAAAAAACGAAAGCCCTCGCGGTCTCCATCTCCCAACTATCCTCCGGAGTCTGCTTATACTCCTGAGGACTTGGCCAAGCCACCCTACAACTACGCCGTTCTGATCTTTGATGCTCTGACGGAAGCTGGGAACCCGATGACGCTGAAACAGATTTACCGTGCATTGAAGTTGAAGTATCCATACTTCCGCTTCAAGTGTGAGACTGAAGGATGGACATCGAGTGTGCGGCATAACCTCAACGGCAATAGTCATTTGTTCATGCACGCCGAGCGAGATGGCAAGGGCTGGTCCTGGCAACTTCGTCCTGGCGCATCTGTCGAGAAGGAGAAGAAGAGACGTCCGTCTCCTCCACCGCCGCAACCAACCCAAGCATCAGTGCCACCTCCGCAGCATTACATGCCTCCAATGCCTCACTCGTATGCGCCCCCGACGGGTGCACCTGCTCCAATGCAAAATCAGCACCAGCATCAGCATCAGCATCAGCACTTCCAATTCCCTTCCATCCCGCCTTCCAGTTCCTTCTCTGCACCTTCAGCGCCTCCTCCTCAACAACAACAACAACAGCAGCAGCATACTAGTCCATATGCACCTCCTCCTCCTCCGCCTCCCCCTCCAACTTCTACCGCCCCTCCCCCTCCCGCTCCTGCTGCTGTTCCTCCAGTATCGGCGCCGGTACCTGTTGCAAGTCAACCTCCTGTGCCTGCACCCGTATCAGTACCAGCGCCGCCATCAGCTACGCCTGCTCCCGTTTCGGCTCCGGCTCCTCCTGTTCCTGTTCCTGCCCCTGCCCCTGCGCCAGCCCCTGCATCCTTCCCTATTCCAAGTGCCCTGCGTGGAAACCTCCCTGCTGCTTTTGCTCGGACCATACCTGGAACCTATACCTCTCCATATGCCTCCAACCCAGCTCCGCAGGCTCCTCCACAGCAACAGCCACCTCCGCAGAATTCGCAGCCGCAGCCGCAGCCTATTCAAGGGCCACCGGGACAGCAGGCACCGCAGCAACATCAGCAGCAGCAGCAGCAGCATCATTCTCCTTACCCCCCACCCCAAAAGGCACCTTCTACCCCACAGCCACACATCAACTCTCAAACCCAAGCCTATCCTCCTCCCGCTGCGCCGCAATATCAACCTCAGCACCAGCACCCAATCCAACAACCGGTTCAGATGCAACACCAACAGCACCAGCAACCCCAGCATCAACCTCCTCCCCATCAGCATGTGCCACCACCGCATCACCAGGCACATCAATCACATCCTCCACCGCCAGGACCGCAAACTCACCATCATCAAGCACCACCGCAACATCAGCCACAGCACCAGCACCATTCTGTGCAGTCTGGTCCTCCTCCACCAGTTGCCCCGGAGTCTCCATCGTTCACTGAGCGCGCCAATAAGGCCATTGACGATTTTGAGAACGTTCTCATGGAAGATTACGAGGACAAGAATTACATCCGGGAGGTTCTCCGCAGTGCGCGTGCCCGGGTCTTGGGCAATGCTACGGAGAGCTCGTTCCCTGGTGGCGAACCTAAGGATGAAGCGGTTATTATGGATGTGTTGCGCAACCTGGTTGGAAGCCTGAAAGAAGAGTAAACTGCACGACCTTGGTTGGTAGTTCTGATTTATTCGTTCTTCATGTCTGGTGTGTGATTTGTAAAGCTCTCATATCGATTGCTTTTATGATCATATACGGTTGCATTCCTCTGTGATGTCGGCAATTACACTGGGATCGAACTGGACTGTTGTGAGCGCTGGATTGGGAGCTGATTGGATTCTACCCTCCCCATCACCCTGGAAGTGCTCGGCCGGGAGGGACTGGATTGGGATGGAATTGGCCGCTCGTGCCCTCCTCCCAGTCCTCCTTCCCCTGACGACCTCTCCGAGTATACGAGTCTATGTCATTTTCTTTTCTTTTTTTTCTTTTGCGTATGGGTTCTTTTTGAATCTTCATGATATCCCTCTGTTCTGGCCAGCCTATGCCTGGACCAATTTCTGGATTGTTTTCCCCCTCGTTGGACCACTTCATCTTTGACACCCTTGCATTCTCTTCTTGTTTGACGGATGGTTGGTTTGCTTCCGCTACCGTTACCCTTGGGGAAACCAGCACGGTTGAGAAGAGCCGAGGGCCGTTTGACTCCGAATAAAGTTTGGAGTCACCGTCCCCCGTGTTTACTTGTCCGTCCCCTTTGCCCGCTAGATTTTTGAGGATCCGGCGTCTATCCTATCCCCATTGCCCCCTTCCTGCGGTTCGGGTGCATGTTATACAATCAAAAAAGCTTGAGTACGATAGAAACAAAATTCCAAAGCATCTTTAAGGGCATATCTTCTCCAATAATACATGTACTATGACGTGGCTACCTAGGCCTGATCTAGTTTGTGATGTAGCCGTAAACATATTAAAGACGTCGAGCCATTCCCCTCAAGACGAAAAGAGACCCGGAAAAAAGGAGGAAAGAAAGAACAGAATAAGTGCCGTAAACCCGAAATCCTAGCATTGATTTCTAATACAGAACCCCCCACGATTTCCCCAACTCCGACGTCGGCTGGTCATCGAACAATCAACACTGAAGGAAATCAAAACGCCTTTTCCCCCGCCTCCAGCCATCCGGTCCGCGGCGATTCTAGAGAGGTTAGTCGTAATTAGAGTCCACGAGAATATGTGTTAATGTAGTCGACGGTGTATTTGAATAATTTGCCTCCCCCGCCCTCGAGGTACGGCTGCAGGATGAACAACAGCACAAGCGCCCGGAATATTCCTCTGCGGGGGTTGGGAAGTATATTCTGCCCGACCGGCTGCAGGACGGGCGGAGTTGGAGTGAGAATGCCAGCTAGCAGAAGGAATTAGGTACTCCGTACTTGTGGTTGGTAATTGGGCCGAATGTAGCCGGAAGACAGCGCTTTGTGATCCTCTTTGCTCCACTGGTTGGGCAGGGAGGAGGGGAGACAGGTTCCTGTTGGTGGGTTGAGTGAACCAATTAGTTCGAAGTACGGGATGTAATTACTTATGCGGGCGTTGGATGGAGGAGACATAGTCGACGTGGATCATTGGGGGAGTATGTACATCCTGATACACCTCCAATGGGATTTGGGGAGAGGCTTTTTGTTTGTGCTTGCGGGATTTACTAAAGAGGACCGCACGGAGTGCTGTAGATCGGTTGGGATTACTAGGCCACCTATCGTACTGGAGAACGGGATTCGATCCTCTGTGTAAGCCCGGGAGGATAGTATACGAAGGAGCCGCAGTCATCCAGGCCTCGTCAGTATATCGATGCCTACGAGAGTAATAATCCTAGTATATTGGTATACTTTGTAATGGTTGCTAGGCAGCTATTACGTTCCATTCAGAGTGATCTCACACAACATAATAACCACGTTTCCGTCTAGACATCATTAGCCACGACTAGTTAACAACGGAATACAGTCACTACAATACACCCCCATCCCGTGCGCAATGAACTGGTCCACCGCCCCCCGTCCGTTCGTCACACCGGCATTGCCCCCCTCCCCTTCTCCGCCTTCTCCGGCCACTCGTTATCTTCGGACACCGTCTCCTCCTGTCACCATGCGGCATGACGCTATGCACCCTGCAGGGATCACTTCCAGACTCGGTGACTCAGAAGGACCCAGACACCCAGACACCCAGACGCCCAGACGCCCAGAAGCAAGTCAGAGTCAGAGAACTCATCGATCATCCGGTCGGTCATCGGTCATCGGTCATCAAGCATCGGTCATCAAGCATCGGTCATCAAGCATCGGTCATCAAGCATCGGTGGCTACTGGTCACTTGGGCGGCCCTTGCTTGGTTGTACGGGGTGATCCGAGGTACGAGGCTGACATAATTTCTTGCTTGTGTCCGTAGGAGTAGGATCTCTCATAGGAGGCAAGTATACTCCGTATACGCTTCCTATATGACTGCTATTCAATCTATCCCCTATTTTTACCACAGTAGTATAAACCTACACTACCGTACTGAACCCGAACTACCGCCCTTCACCGTAGACCTAGCAACAGAAGGAATGACAGCCTGCAACGCTTGGACCCGCGCAGAATTAGAAATGTTCCCCCCATATCGCCGTTCTTGTACCAAATTGTATTGTAGTCGTAATTCTGCCCCGTTGGCCAGCCTCCAGTAGCCCTCCTGACCTAGAGAAACGGTTAGAAATCTTGAAATTTCTAAACCCTGTCTTACAGCCTTTACAGCTTAGTCAAGTGGAGACCCGCACGAAGTGGTCCGCTTCTTTTTTTTTTTCTCCTCTTGAGGGGCTTTTTTTAGAAAAGAATTTTTCTCGTTTCTGCTACGCTAACTAGTTTCCGTGACACGGGCGTTGCATCACCGGGTTTGAGGGTTTTTGGTCTTTGACTCGGAGTTCTTGGGGAGGCGATTGACATACTTTTTTTTTTTTTTAAGACACTAGTCCTCGCTCGGCCATGGCCACCCGTTCATCTTTCACCTACCGGAGACCTCCCGCATTAAACTTGGGTATGATGCTAGAGTGGCTGCGCACCTCTCCCTCTTCTACGCCCGTACTCTTACGTAGAGTCCCTTTCTCAATTTTCCATTTTGCCTTCCTGGATCTACTATTCCGGAGGGGAGGGGTATGCTGTCACCTGGGGCAATGAGGTAATTACTGTATACTCCGTGGTCTGGACGGAGGAATTAATTAAGGATGTCTTGATTGGTATTGTCTAGATTAACTGAATTAAGGATTTAATTGTCGGGGGAGCATTACGGGGTATAGCCGTTGAGATAGTTTCGTAGTCTACTGTAGTTAGAAATAATCATAATGAATAATGCTATACTCCGGACATCATGCGTGTTTATTATAATTTTCAATAAGGAGAGAACCCATTCACGAGTGTGTCAGGTGCAGAAGGCCCTAAGAATCAGGAGTACGGAGTAGTAGAGAAGTCGGTAAGAGTCGGTGACGGTAAGTTGGAGTCCACCAGAAGAAAAATCACCCGCCACTGCCCCCAACACGACCGGCCAAATTCCACCGAGAAGTCGAGGCCCGGGTATGGTAACGATGTCACGTATTGTCAAGCCCATTCACACACACACACATACTGTACCCGCAGCCCGGTCCACCGCACTCTTCCTCTCTACTCTCAACTCTACTCCTCTCCCCTTTCGCTCTCTTCTCTCTCTCTTCCTTCCCACTCCTCCTCTATTCAACCACTCCTCCTCCTTCCAACGAGCTTTTCACTAAGTGTCGTTGCTGATCTCATTCGTGAGGTTTGCCTCTACGCGAGGGAATTCCCATTTTGTGTGATCTTCTTTTTTCTCCTCCATTTCCCGCGGGATTCGCCCTGTTGCTCTTGTGAACGCGTCCTCTTCTTCCACCGAAGCCCTACCCTCAAAACGTTACGTTCGGTGCAGAGAATACGTTCGCCAACCCGCCTCTTCCCCTTCCCCCTCCTTCCTAACCAGTCGTGTCTATCTGTCTGTGTGATTCGAATTCTTGGTCGACTGCCGACTACTGCGACCTTTTCAAACAAGACCGGTTTCCGAAAATTTATCGAGGGCTCGTCCCAACATAAAACTTACACTCCTTCTCTCTCATTTGTTTTTCGGTCCACTCGGTTTGATTGAAGAGTTTCCCTCAATGTCATTCAACTAGAGACGTTCACTACGACGATATCAGAGCGACGCGCTCCTCGAGCAGCGTTCTCCTCTCCTCCCCTCCCCCAGGATCAGGCCTGGTGAAGCTGTAGACGGTTCGTGATCTCACACCTTCCCCATACTCGATTCGCATCAGTCCCCCCTTGGTCATTTGTCCCAGCCGTATCCTTGCGCTACTCCTCGGGCCCGGCTAGTTTGTGTGTACTGACGATCTTGTGTGAACGGACAGAACTTCGCAACGTCTACCCTTCCCGTCCTGAACTTGGTTACTTCCACCCCCCCCTCCCCTCTTTTCAAGATGCCGTCTTTCTTCGCTCCAGGCCACGGCCTGCCTCCCACGCCTCCTCATATCAACAGCGGTGGTCGTCTGGATGAACCCTCGTTCTATCCGGTTGGTCATCACTCCGCGTTCCCCCCTCGCTACCACCAGAGCGGCTCTGAGTTCATTGAACAGTACTCGCAGTCCCTGGTCTACGCTAAACCGAACGCAATGAATCTGCACCCTGGATCGGGGCACCACTTGCACGGTGTGCGCGACATGCATTCCATGGGCCACCAGCAGTCGATGTACGGCTCCATGGCGACCGCCTTGCCTCCGATTCGGGCCAATGTCCAGCTGCCGCCCATGGATAGTGCCATTCCTCCACAATACCGCCGTCAGGAAATCGCCCCGATGCAGCAGCAGCAGCACCAACATCAACTGGAGCAACACCAACAGCAGCACCAGTCTCGCAAGGAGGAAAAAGCTACCGGAGGTGTCGCCGCCCACCTGGATTACGAGATGGATCGCATGTCCGACTTCGTGGCGGAAATGACCCAGGGAATGTATGATTTATACAACACCAAGATCACCCTTTCAGATATTGACTTCGCGCGAAGCATCTCCCCAGGAACTTCCGTGCCCCCTCAGTTCAGGAAATACGTCTTCCAGATCTTGTCCTCGACCCGCCTCCCCAGTTCGACTATTCTGTTGGGCCTGTTTTACATGTCTAGCCGCATGCGCATCTTGTCCGCTCAGCGGGTCTTCCAGTCCGGCAGTGGCCAAATTTACCGTATGTTGACGGTGGGTCTGCTGCTGGGCAGCAAGTTCTTGGATGATAATACTTTCCAGAACAAGTCATGGGCCGAAGTGAGCAACATCCCCGTGGCTGAACTGAACAAGATGGAGCTCGAGTGGCTCTTTGCCTTTGACTGGAAGATCCACGAGCGCATCTATGATCAGCAAGACGGATTTGCCTCGTGGCGCCGACACTGGGACAACTGGAGTGCAAAGGCCAACGTCCAGGCCCAAGAGTCTTCTCGTCAGACCCTGGCGCCCATTGACACCACCGTTGTCCGACACCACCAGTCCGTTTCCAAGCCGCTCATGTCCCCCGAGGGACCTATCCCGCCGCAATACCAACGCAGCTCGCACATGGAGAGCTCCTGGCTCAACCCTGCTGCCTCCGAGTACTCCCCGCCATCGGCCCCTCACAGCGGTCCCAATACCCCCGACTACTATTCGGTCGGACCCTGGGGCTTCTCGAACCCGCCGCCACCTTATTCGCAGGGAACCTGGATCGCTCCGCCCCCGCGGTACATTGCTCCGTCTGCACCTCGCTCGCAACCCCCGTCCTACCACCACACTCCGGCGTACGGCCTGCCGTTTGCTCAGAGTGTCTGGACTGGGCATGGTTCCTCGTGTGGCTGCATGTACTGCGCCAAGCACATGGAACACTACATGTGCAATAGCACTTTCCCTACGCTGCAGCCCATTGTTGCTGGCTAAGCGGACATAACTTGGCTCTCTCTTTGTGTGTGTGGTCTATTACATGTTGCATCTTGGCTGATATTATCTCATGAATTCGGGACGAAAACCGAGACGAATCAGCGTCCTTTTGAGCCTTGGCGTTTCTAAAGAGGATGCAAAAGTCTCGTCTCTATTTCGGTCTTGTTCTTTTACTGTTTGGATCTAGATCTTGTTTCTTTTTTTTTTTTTCTTATTCTCGACTCTCGAATTGCGTGGGAGGATACTGCATGGCTGTTCGTTTCGTCTTTCCGACTTATTTATCTTTCGACGATACCGTTTGTTTCTCGCTTCCACCTGTTCGATTCGGTGTTTACGCCCTCCATTTGCCAAGTCCTTTTATTCCTTCCTTTTTTGACTCGCTGTCACCACTCAACACGAGCGATCGGCAATTCCGCGTCATCACCCGAAAAGTTTACTTTTTGTTCTGCGACTTGCTGGTTCGTGTCGGCTAAGCGAAAACTCTCCAAAACACCAAAAAAAAAGAGGAAAAAAACGCTCTCCGCGGCGACATTGGCACGTCCCGGCCATACTGTCGATACGACACGGTACTTTCGCTACTTGTTCTTGATGTACCCGACTCTTTGGGCCATCGGACAATATGATTACGCAACGTTTCTTTCGTCGGATCATTCTGTCTCGTCCCATCTATGGATGGGTGGACAACCCCCCCTTGGCCGGGACCGCAGTCACGACGATCACGAATCCCTAAAATCTGATTTTGTTTATTACCCATGACCTTCGGTTCATATCTTCGGCTCATTTTTTCTTCTTGGCCTTCTGTTTCCATTGTCTCTTGCCGTTTCCATGCTTGGCATCTTCGTCCAGCTCTGATTACCCATAGATTGCTGTTTTATTTCTTGCGCTTCTCTTTTTTCTCTTCATGTCGGTACATTATCTCCATTCGACTGTGCACAATTCCGCCACATGCCGCTACTGCGCTCGCCAATTGGAAAGCAAAGAATCGGTTGTGCAAATTTGCCCTCGGCGTTAATACTTCTCTTCACTCATCGACGCATTTTATCAACTTCTCTTTATCTGCGTCTTGCAGTTCCGCTTCTTTTTCTCAACCACGATTCATCCAAACAAACTTGAAATACTCTTTTTTTTTTCTTACCCAACCTTCATGATTACCTTTGCACTTCAATCTCTGATTCCCCCGGTCCGGTCCAAAAACAAGGTCACTCGTCTTGCTGCATTTAATCGAATCGAGACTCCTTGTTGTTGACTCAAGACCACTTAAGCCATTTTCTTTCTCTGATCTCCCATCCGCTTAGACGGCATTTCATATGGAGGGCTGTGCAGGGGATCAGGTTCGGTGTTACGTGTTTGTGTGTCTGGGCTTCCTCCTCCCTTTCCCTGGACCGTTCTCACCTATTCCAATTGCCCTCTTGCATCTGCTGCTGCCTTCGTGTCTAAAACACGTCGATCTCTCAAGGCGGTCACTATCCTTCTCTGTCTCTATTTACCTACCATAGGTAGAGGCTAGTTAGTGGTGGACTGATTCCTGTATGTAGTTTATTGGTTCTTGCGACTTTGTCCTTGTTTTCCATTCTCTTTTGCCCATGTCCCCTCCTTGAGTATGGGGCTTTGACCTAGCCCGTGAGACCGGGTTTGTGAGAATCCGGTGTCAGGGCTGGTTGCTAGCTTTACACGAGCGGTGGCTTCCATGGCTTCTGTGTTAGGACATCTCGTCGCCTTAGGATTATTCGGGAAATATGTGACAAACTATTGTCTTTGTCGCTGAACTTTGTTCTGGTCTTTTCGTAGATTCATAAATGAACGGTAGATAGTAGGCCATGTGTGTAATCTGTCTACTCAGACATGGAAAACTCAATAATAACAGTCCGACATATCCAATCTCTGAATCATGCATTGTCATTCTCATTCGTGTAGTCATGGCGTAACGCTTTATCCCAAACCTAATGCCCCCTCATCTAATTACATCTTTTCATCAAATTAGAAAACGTCCAAAGCTGATAGACCCCCAAATTCATAACCCGAGTCAGCTAAATGATTTCACTCAATACACACTCCCCTGAATACTCTGGTCCTCACGCCGCTGCGCTTCCAGGGAGAGTTCCCCTTCATTTTGACTTTCCGGATGATTATCCTTCTCTTTCTCGTCCGGGTTTGCCTGGGGAGCTGGTAGCTCTGTCGTGCGCGGTGTTTGCGTGGCTTCGCTGGTGGATATCTCGTCGTCGCCGTCACCTAGGATGTTTGCCATTCTCCAGGGCTGTTGGGATGTTGTCGATGACGTTTGTCTGTGGTGACTGGGACGGGGATTAGGGTGTGTATGTGTTGTAGAGTGATTATGGTGGTGATGGTGTGCATGGTGGTGTGGATGACGTTTCGAGTCCTCTGTTGGATGGGAGCTGAGTTCGTCGTCGCCATCTTCTTCCAGGTCTTGTGATGGTTTGGAAGTTGAAGATGAGTGAACATGCGAATGCGAATGCGAGTGCGAGTGCGGAATAGGCGTTCCGGTACGGGGGCCGTGGTGGTGAGGATGCTCGGTATCGTCGCCTTCGTCGTCGGATGGCGCGAGGCTGTTTGCGCCGCTCATGGAGCCACCTCCGTCGCGACCGCCTAGATGGAGAAGAGCCATTTTCAGGTTGACGGAAGACGAGGATGAAACGGGAGGGTGGAAGAGGTGGTCTTCGCTGTCCCGGAAAGGACCTAGGCTGGGACGAACGGGACGATGACCCCCAGCGTAGCGAGTATCGGAGCTGGAAGAGCGCCTGCGCGTATCCTTGTTCTCATCTCCAGCTTGTGTAGTGGAATGAGACCCGTTGTTGGTGGTATGTAAGAAGGAGATGCTTTTGTCGTTGGGGAAGGGGAATGCCCCTTCCATACTGTCGGGGGTGGAAGAAGCGTGCTTCAGCGGTGACGGTTGATCGGGATGTGTAGCGACACTGCCTCGTGTGTGTCCACGATGCATAGACTCCATCAATTGTGTTCGCAGAGACTTTCTGGCCTCACCGGTCAACCCATGGGTACAACCATCAGGACAACCACCCCATTTCCGTCGGATTGGAATATGATCAGAAGCAGTGGTCACGGGAGGTTGGCCACTGGCTTCATTCCCTCGCTCTCGCTCTCTCTCGCGCTCTTTGCGCAGGTCGGACCATGTGCGCAGTTTATTCTGGAGGGTATATTTGCCATTATCAGGGTTGAGGGTCATGATCACGAACTCGCAGTGGTTGATATTGCGTAGGTCTTCGAAGTATTCCACACTCCAATGATACCATTTCATAAGAAACACTCTTGTCATGAGGCCATGCGTGACAAGAACGCATACACTGGCAAAATCCTCCTCGCCGAAGAGTCGCCACAGCGATTCGTTGAAACCGCTCACACGGTCGTAGGCATCGGCGGCGGACTCCCCGTTGGGAATACGATAGAAGAAGTGGCCATAGTCTGCTCGTTCCATCCACATACGCTCCATTTCGGTCGAGCATGGTTGGAAATTGCCAAAGTCTTGTTCTCGTAGTCGAGGCTCTTCATAGACTTTGATGCCGTGCCTCGGAAATGGCGATGGCGTCGGATCGTCGGAGGTCAAGGATTCCAGGATCCCTTCGGTGGTCTCTCTCGTCCGCCGATAGGGAGAAGTAAAGAAGTGGAGGGTATCATCAGGGCGGAGAAGGTCGCGCAGTCGACCGCCAGCCTCTTGGGCTTGTCGATGTCCTTCGGGTGTTAGTTTCACTCGGTGGTCGGGAGTGCTCTGATGAATATCTCGGTTCTTGTTTCCTTCTGACTGCGCATGGCGGACAAGAATAATCATCTATGGAAAAGCATAGGGTTAGATCGAGCATTCACGGACTCTTACTAAGATGAACGTAATACTTACGCGTGGTTTCCCCATGGCTGAAGGAGCATGTGGGACAAGGCTACTAAGGCGATGATGCGGGGGAGGGGCAAATGAAGCCGATCACGAAGAAACGAACAGCACTCTTCAGACAATACAGTCTGGATGGTAGTATCTCTATATGATACTCCCAAGCCCTTTCAACCGCAAGTCTTGATGAAGAGGCAGACGACGAGAACAAGACGGGAAATGTTGGAAACACTGCGGAGATGCGCAAACTGGCCGCACGGGCCACCGTATGCCTTTCTCGCCATTCAGGACGCTCGCTTTCCGCATCGAACGCTGGCAACTTGACCCAACGAACATGGCCGACTCGCTGTTAGAGCTGCTGGCTCCACATTTGGAGACACCACAGCCAAATGATGCTACGACGTCGCAGTATCTCAATCGCTTGTCCACCCTGTCTTTGGACGCGCTCCAGACCACCGAACCACAGTCCCTGGCCCAATCCTCCCATTCAACACTCCTCTCCCTCCAAGCCCTGTCCAACCGCTCCCACCGGGCTTTCATTACCTCCGCCGACCAACTCTCTACTCTACGCTCGTCCATTCCACAGTTGACTCGTGAAGCGCAACAATTACGCGATGCCATTCCTAAGCTCGACGAAGAGGCCGTCAAGTTCTCGACCAAATACAGCAAGATTACAGATAATGCCGCCTTGGAACGGAGGAAGAAAGCGATGCAGCTAGCACGCAATGTCGACCGGCTCTCTGATATCCTCGAATTACCTTCTCTATTGTCCACTGCGGTGTCTGCGGCGTCTGCCAACTCGGGCGCGGGAGCAGCCTCCACCACGTATACCTCAGCGCTCGACCTACATGCACACATTAAGCGACTACAGACGGTATACCCCGAGTCGCCATTGATTCAAGATGTGGTAACCCAGGCAGAAGATGCTATGAAGGAAATGACCACCAATTTGATCGCCAGCCTCCGCAGCCAGAACCTACGGCTAGCAGCTGGCATGCGAACCGTGGGCTGGCTGCGGCGAGTGGCCCCGGATCTGGAGAGTCTTCAAAGTGAGGGAGCAGCAGGCACGGGAGAAGGAGCGCTGGGCGCCATTTTCCTGATTTGCCGTTTAGCCCACTTGGTCTCGACCCTGGAAGCCTTGGATCCTCTGCGAGAGCTTGCCGACCAAGAAACCCAACGCAGAGTCCATGGCAAAGACAAGTCCGAAACTTGGTCTGATGGGCAGCAGACGGACCGCTACTTGAAACGCTATATTGAGATATTCCGTGAGCAGAGCTTCGCCATTGTCTCACTGCACAAGAATATCTTCAGCTCGGAGCAGTCAGACTCTGAACCTGCTATTTCAGGCCTCCGGGGCGCTGAGGCCCACAAGGCGCAGTCCCAGTCGGTGCGATCAAATGATCCGCTACAAAGACTCCCTTCGGCGTTGGCAACATTTCCGATGCACCTGGTGCAATTACTCACGGATACTATGCGGGCATATCTTCCGAACGTTCGGGATCGCAGCTCGAGGGAGAGTCTGCTGACGCAGTTGCTGTACTGTGCCGCTAGTCTTGGCCGATTGGGAGGCGACTTTGGCATGATCCTGACAGAGCTAGACGGGGAGGAGGATATTACGTATGAATGGGAAGAAGTGATGCGCAAGCATCGGGCACTGGCCGGTCGTCTGGAGCAATTGACGAGTCGAGTGCCGGTACATTGAATTGTGAAGAGAAGTCATGTAGTTTATCCATCTAATATACCCACTGCTCGTTGATACGAACATCTTGTGATTACATAGAACAGTACGTAAAATAGGGTATTTGATTGAAGTCTACATGCTCGAAGAAACGTTGACGGATGTACACAAGCAAGTATCGAGGCAATGATCCATAGTCGGTCCAAGGATAGTATGGGCAACACGAGCCTAAACTCTACCAATAAGGCGGAGTTCAGCTGTCTCCGCCTTTCCCCATGTTTGTGACTGTCTCTCTCTCTCTTTCTCTTCCTTCGGACTCTCTTTCACAACTTCTACTCTTCTCCTCCTTCCCATAATTCTTCGCCTAATTCTTTAGCTCCTTTATCCATTATTCCACTTGTCAACTCCAAACCTCTTCACAATTCCTCTTCCCTTGTTCGTTTCCGCGCGGAGACTTGGCCGCCCCCACGATGTCAACCATGATCGACCCGACCAAGCAGGCCGAATATCCTATCGTCCTGGGTGAACGACTGGCCAATAATGCAGACTTGGACCGCGTGATCAACGTCAACTACAATTACAAGTCCAAAGCTGCGACACCTCAACAAAGATCAACGATCACCCGTTCCTCCCGGTCGCGCGATATCTACGACCTCACCGTCACCGATAAGCCTCCGAGCGCCGATCACACCTTGACTTATTCATACCAAGGCAGCGAAGACCCGACTGGCGAGCGAACCCTTGTCCTAGTCTTCGATCCCGAACGCAAAGTCTTCGTGCTGGAGCCGGTCTCCAGCAAATTGAATTTCAATTTACGGTCGGCGCCGGGCAAGACGGAGAAGCAAGTTCTGGAACAATACGAGCAGCTACGAATTTCACAGGAGGAAGATCACACATCGGGCGATGATCGCAATGGAGGACATACCAGTGAAGACGAAGGGCCGGCCGACGACAGCAATCCTTACGACTTTCGACACTTCCTCCCCAAGGAGGGTGCTGAGGATGCCAAGCCCGCCTCTCGGAACTCGACGCCAGAGCCGATCTACAGCAGCAAAGCCAACACGCCCGTGCTACCACCCGTGAGACCTGCAGCGAAGCCTGCGCCTCGACCAAAGACACAGAAGCAGACGAACCCTCTCCGCGAAACCAAGCGTGTACAGAAGCCGCCCGTAAAGCCGAAGGTTCCCCGGGATATACCAAGCGAGCGACCCCAAGAGCCAGTCTCTCGCCCAGAACCGCCCGTTGACCAGGAGGACTCGCGACTGTCAATATCAGATGCAGGCACGGGCAATGGCTCGCAACGGTCCATTCCATCTCCAGGGTCTAACATCATCATTGACGGGGAATTGATTATTGATATGGGCTCCCCACCTCCTAAACGAGCCTTCAAAGTCAATCCCTCCTTCTTCTCCTCGAATAACACGCCAGCGGACGATAGGGACGGCGAGGAATCGGGAGATGAGATGGAGTCTTTACGGTTACCCTCCCCGGCCAGAGATACCAAACCCACTCCCTCGGCTCCCGCCGATACCGGCGATGATATGGAGGATGATGATGCACTGGCTGCAGAGATGGAAGCCGCCTTCGAAGCGAGTGCTCGTGAGGAAGAGGCTCGTAGCCACCAGTATGGTCAGAGCAGTTATCACGTGGCCAGTGATGATGAGAGTGAGGTCAGCGAGGAGGAATAAGTATCTTTACAGTTTTGAGATTATTGTATCTTTGCATATCAGCGTGGCGCTCGGGTACAGGACTAGAGATACCAGTTACTACATTTCTATGTATGAACCGTCGATTAGGCGGTCTAGTGAATGATTTCGCCTCTTTCCTTGTTCGTTCAGTTATCTTTTTGTTGTCCTTTGATATCAAATCATGAAGCTCACATTCAACATCATTTTGATCCAAAAAGTGTCGTGCTTCTTCAAGACCACGAAGGAGGAAGTCCAAGATATAAGAAATTGTATACCTACGCATGATCAGTCTATTCCTTAATTGTGCATCCTGCTCTTCCAGGCTACTTGCTGTTAGTCCATGGATTCCAGGTAACCATTAAGCATGTGACGATTCACACAGCCTGGATGTTTGTATGGATTTTGCACGCTAGGTTGTAGATGGCAGCAAACATACCGAATTAGGGAGATAAGGCTGATGCTGGCTTATCGGACCGTATAAAGGTGTGTCCCTGGCTGAATAGCTTTCACTTTCTTCACATTCCTTTCCCCGGATTCGTCACCTTCACCAAACGAGCCATCTTGATACTTCACCTTTCTTCCTGGCTGATCTCATCTCTCCGGTCACCTCCTACCGTTTCATATCTGATACCTCCTCTCTGCTCCTCGATCTCAACGTGCCAGGTCAACATGGCCGAGTCCCTCGCTTCCAACGATGTGTGGGCCAGCTCCGTCCGCACCACCTGGGAGAAACCCGTCACCGAGCAAAAGCTCCCACAGGTTGCTGTGACTCCACCTAGCTCGTCGCCAAAATTGACCCAGAGCACGCCGAAGGCCTCCAGCTATGCCCGAGCCGCTCGCCCTCGCAAGGATCAACCCCCTCCTGCGACCGGCCCCAAGCACCCAGTCACTCCCAAGCCAGTGACTCCTATCCCAGTGATCCCCAAGCTCCCCGGGGACGCCAAGGCCGCAGCCAAGTTCTGCACGGCGGCATCTCAAAGCTCAAGTTGAAGACTTGAAGCGCCACATCGCTAAGAGGGATGCCCAAATCGCGTGGCTCAAGGTCCAACTGCAGGCACAGGTTGCCAGACAGTTCTTTGGTTAAGATGGATACCATGGTGCTTTCAATGTCTTTAGATCTTAGCATTCTTTGCTAGGGGGAATTGGAGTTCAGGATGAATGAGAGGTCTGAGATCTCGAGGGATCTCGTGGTACACCTCGATGCTTTGAAACAACGCGTATCTCCTTTTGTAGGATCTTAATTTTCCTGGAGGATCATTCCCGCATGAGATTAGAAGTGAATTAGAAATCACTACTTAGGTAAGTTGTATAAGTCTCGCTCGCCCTGGCTGATATGATTAATCGCATCTCTAACTTCATTTGCGCTACCCATATCGGTCTCAGGCGTGTCTTATTGCGAAGGGATGAGGTCACACTGGTTGTGTTGGCCTTACATTCTAGCGTATCTGGGCGCAAAATGCCATGGCGGTTAATCTGGAGAGCTTTTTAAGAGGAAACGAGGCCCCAAAGCACTGAATTAATGTTGAAGACCGTGTAGATGACCTTCCAATTGTGATTCCCGTCGACACAGAGGACTCCGTTCAGAGGAGCCGATAAACAGCCGACAGAATGTCAAAGCACAATCTCTTGGAGAATCAAACCTGATTAAAACAGGTACCCTCAAAGAAGTGGTTTTCATTATTGGAAAACGAGGGTGTTTACTAGTCCTTCTTGACTAAGTAAGTTCAAGCATCTATGGCATGACCCGGACAGGTGGTCTCTACATCCGACCAGACCAAGATTTTGATCGATTTAGTACTTCCTGTATTCTCCCCAGAATTATCAAGTTGATCTTTCAACTACTGCAGATTTTATCGAGTCTTCCTTTCGGAAAGAGCGACAAGATGCCTGCGTGTTCCCTCACTGTCATTTTATACTTCCGTCGGCCAATAGCAGGTCTCCGGAGAAACCAGTTGTTCCGCCCCGTGGAGCACATTCACTTCCGCTGGATTCGCCGCAACCAAATGCACCCTGTTTCCTTCGATACAAGCTCTCGGCACTTGAGAGTCTTCCTTCCATATATTCACCACTGGATTGCCTCGGAGACACCGTGAAATAATTTTTTGGACCCTCGAATATGCGATGAATAGCTCCGGCATGCGCCATTGGACCAGACAACACCCAAACCTGGGATAGGAAGCTCTATAGAACCCTCCGCAAAGAGGCGCGCGGGCGCGCTTTACCTGGTTATCTCTCACGAGAGATAAGTGGCATCTCCACTTCTCGCCTTTGTTTTCACTTACAAAGCTCCCCTCGCGTGAACCGTTGGCCTTGCGCGAGCCCCCCACACGACCAGATGGAAGCCTCCGCGTCCCCAGCACCGCCAAAACACCGCATCCCCGGCCTACCCAATCCGGTTATCGCGGCCACACAGCAGAAATGGATCTTTAGCGATGAAGACCTCGAGCGCACACCGTCGCGGGTTGACAAAATCGACCGGGAGAAGGAGGATTATATCCGGCATCGTGCTGTCGAGTTTATTTGGCAGGTCAGCATGATGCTTAAGATGCCGCCGCAGACATCTATGACTGCGACGGTCTTTATGCACCGCTTTCTCATGCGATACTCTTTGCGCGGACAATACCCCGAGGTGGGCGCGGACCTCATGCACCCCAAGGTCATCGCGGCAGTCGCCCTGTTCGTTGCCTTCAAGGTGGACGAGACGATGCGCCGCATGAAGGATTTCGTCGTGGCCTGCTGCCGCGTTGCTATGAAGCAGCCTGATCTCGTTGTGGATGAGCAATCGAAGGACTACTGGAAGTGGCGCGACTTGATCCTCCAGAATGAGAGTGTCATGCTGGAGTTCCTCTGCTTCGACTTACAGCTCGAGTCGCCGTACCGCATCCTTTGGGATTACTCTCTCTTCCTCGGCGTGGGCGACAACAGACCCCTCCGCCACTCAGCATACGCCTTCCTAAACGACTCAACCTATACAGTGCTCTGCCTGCAGTTCCAGCCACGCGTCATCGCCGCAGCGGCCCTCTACGCTGCAGCTCGCCATTGCCAGATCGCCTTCCCAGACGACTCGGAGGGACGACCATGGTGGGAACAACTAGACGTCAAAGTGGACGAGCTCATCCGCGCCTGCAAACTCATCGTCAAAATCTACGAGCGCGTCCAGCAAAACCTCAGCAAGGGCTATCCAGACTTTGCCTTCTCGGACGCAGACCCCAACGACCCTACCCGCCTCTTCAACAACAATCCCATCGCCGACCCGGTCTCCACACCCACCCTCAGCACACCGGGCGACTCGGCCGCATTCAATGGGCGCAAACGCTCTCGTGAGCCAGACTCCCAAACCAATGAACACCACCAACCAACACCAACACCCAACACCCAACCATCCTTCTCCTCACTAAACGGGGATCGCTCACCAAAACGTCAACGCACCTTGTCACCCCATCCCACGGCAGGCGCAACAGCTTCACCTTCAAAAACACCTCGCCCGCGCATTCCCCTCCGCGCATTAGAAGCTGTTCGCCAATCTAAAACCACCGAACGACTCTCCAGCGAGAGACACGACCAAAATAACACCCAGTCATCCTCCACACAGAACCCTCAAAGAGAGGAAACGAGCGCCGAAGAAGGTGAAGTCTCGGATGACAAGGGCGTCGATCCAAGTACCGCTCCGGCAGAAACTGCAGAACTCAAGGAAACGGGTCCACCGGCTGCACCAGGAGCCGACGTTAATGACGAAGGGGGTGGAAGCGAAGAAGGCGAAATCTAGATGGCAATACGGCATCATAATCTTGGGACATTTTAGGGGGAAGAGGCGCGAATGAATAGGACCGGTATATGGGTGCTGTTCTTATTCTTTTGGCTTGGCTTGGCTTGGTTTTGTGTCGCTTGGATCTTTTTCGGCTTGCTGCGTGGATGACAGTATTGTACATCAATGACTTATTATTTACGAAATTCGAAGTGATCAAGAATATTCAAGCAACCGAAATAAAAACAAGCATTTCCTGCAAGACCGTCTATTATACCCCCTTCGCGGATTAGAAACGCAGAAAGAGATAGCGCTGTAGAACCGGGTTTGTTGCCCTGAAATGTAGAAGCGAAGAACGAGAACGCTTGTATCGGAAGATACAAGACAGGCAAAAGTTGATGCACAGACAGCGACCATGACATGAAGAAGAGCAATAACAATGCAAAGTAACCGAGACTTCCTAGAAAGGAGACAGAAAAGAAGATTCGAATTCATCATGGGCAGCTCATCGCCCTAACATCATGTCGCCATCACCCCAAGCCCATGATCCAGCAAGCTACTCGACGCCACAAAGCTGAATCCACCAAACGGATCACCGTCACCAGCCGTCTGGCCCGCAAAACTCGACGAGAATCGAGACCGACTCTCCGCATACAGGTCGTCAAACCCGCCAGTCCCTGTCGGACTGAGTGGGATCTGAGTGAAATCAGCAGAGAAGTTCTCGGCCAGAGCGGGATCCGTGACGACAGGTTGAATTGGTGGTTCGAGTTCGCGACGCTCGAGAGCTGCCCAGTCAATCTTGCGGAAGAACCGATGCTTTTTGATAGTCAGCAGGTCCTTAGGCATGTGGTAACCGAGTCGCTTCGTGGGATCTTTCCGGAGTAGTCGGATAAGTAGGTCCTTTGCGTCTGGGCCAAGGTAGTAAGGCAGAACGAGCTTTTGCTTAACGATCTTCTCTTGCAGTTTAGCGTGATTGTTAGCACGGAAGGGAGGGGAACCGGTGAGAAGGTCGAAGCCCAATGCGCCCAGGGACCACCAGTCGCATGCTTTGCCGTACGGTTTGCCCTGAACGACTTCGGGGGCCATGTACTCGATTGTGCCCAGGGAGGAGTTACAGCGCTCATCGTCGCTCACCGCGATCTTGCTCAGGCCAAAGTCGGTGAGGAGAAGGTGGCCGTCATGATCAAGGAGGCAGTTCTCTGGCTTGAGGTCGCGGTAGAGGACGCCGACGTTCTGGTGGAGGTGCTCCAAGGCGAGGACCATTTCGGCCATGTAAAACGCCGCGGCATCCTCTTGGAACATACGCTCCATAGCAAGATGAGTAAACAGCTCGCCGCCCTGGGCGTACTCCAAAATCAGGTAGAGCTTCTCGTGATCCTGGAACGCATAGAACAACTTCACCACGAACGGGTGGCGGTTGACACTCTCTAATATCATGCGCTCCGTCTTGGTTTGCTCCACGAGTTTCTTGTGGACGGTGATCGAGGCCTTCTTAAATTGCTTCTGGGCATAAAGCTTACCAGTGACCACGTGACGAACCAACAAGACAGTTCCGAATGAACCCTTGCCAAGGCAAAGCAGAGGCTCGAAATCTTCTGCGGTCATCTTCCGGCAGAGCAGGTTCCGCATATCGACTCCATTTCCAGCTGCGGCTGGGCTCGTACTGACAGGTCCCTCCTCTTTTGTGGCATCTGTACTGACAAAGTCATGCTCCAGCGACACTTCATAGCTGGTCAAAATCTCAGTCTGGTCGCTATCGGAGTACACGCTTGCGTTACTGGGAGTTTCCGAGCAAAAGCCGCCGGTGCCTGCAGTAGGCTTCCCAGAAAGACTCAGCGAGTCAAGCTGGAGCTTCAAGGCGCTCACTCCGTGGCTGTGGGGCTGAGCCCGCGGGCTCGCTCCACCCTTGGAGGTCACCGGACGAGACTCGGCAGTGCGGGAGCTAGTCGTGGAGAAATCGGAGTCCTCGTCCGCGGAGGCTAGTGGCGTGAAACCGCGGACCGTCGACAATGCTGGATCCGCCTGCGTGGCTTGCTTCTTCTTCTTAGTCTTGCGCCGCTGCTTGCCGGACAACAGGGTCGGATGAAACGCCGGGGGTTGCATCAGATTATCCCCATTGGCCCTGTAATTGGCCATCTGCTTGCGCGGCGACAGCTGGTCGTCTCCCATGTGGACATCCGGGACGCGGTGATTGGTCAAGATGTCGACGGCGGAGGGCTGCGCGCTGTCAGCCTGCGGAGTAAAAACATCTCCAACTGAGAGATCATCTTGCGGCGCAGAAGAAGGCATGATGCTCGACTGCGTTTGTCGCAGCAGTCAACGGTATTGTAGAAAAGCTCAACTCCGATTTGAACCTTAGGGTTTCGTTCCCAGTAGAGGCGCCGACAAGAGTCGCGGTGCGGAGGGCAATCAAGGACACACCAGTGGTGTTTGTTATGGCAAATAGATACTCGAGAGGCCTGTATGGCTACCACTATCGTCCGCCAATGCCATGTTAGCTTTAATCTTTTTTCAACTTGCTTACGATGGCGGGTATGGAGGGGTAGAGGAGAGCTTTCTCGCGCGCGAGGTTTTGCCCCACCAATCGCGATGGAGGAAAGGGAAAAAAGAAACAACGAGTTTCTCGGATTCCGGGAAAGGCAGCAACGAAGACTCACCTCAACGTGATAGCTGAATGGTACAGTCTCTTTTTAGCTGACTCTCAGCCAGCTCGTAAATCTTCGAGTAATTTTACCGTCCGCCCTTCTTCAGGACGGACCCGGGACCCCTAGCCAAATCACTTCGCCGACCGCGAAGTCGAAAGCCAAGGTGGAGGGAGTCGGTAGGGGATATGCAGTCACGGTGAGGGCTTTGGTCGGGGTGCGGTCGCTGTGGATCTCAGAGGTAATCAAGGGGAGGTTGACCAGGAAGTTGGCCAAAGAAGTCGAGACGAGCGAGGACGGCGGCGCAGACAGGCACATAGAGGAAATCGCGGGGCTGGTCTTGGTTGATCGGTTGATCGACTGATCCGGGAGAGTGTCAAAGAGGAGGAACAAGATTGGGTGTTCCCACAGTGAAGGATAAGTTGAAAGAGTAAGACACAAAGCTGAAGAAAAGCATCACTTTCGGGCGTAAATCCGGGGGCTACGGACTAGACCGGATCGGGTGTTCACGTGCAAGGCATGGGCAATCTAGGAACTATGAATGGTCTGGAGATGATAGGCAGAAGCAAAGGGAGGAAAGGGAGAATAAGGATACCACTGGCCTCAAAGAATAGTATCAGCTACTATTGAAGTCGGTTCTTACTCTGCAAACTTGGATCATGACGCTGTCATGACTTCCAATCGGATCGGGGCAGATACTACTCTACCATAGAGGCTGACTATCCCACCAAATCTGACTGGCTACAGCACCATCACATTGAAGTACTCTTAATGACTTGAGAAATTGTACTTCGAAACATTACAACTAGTCTTTTTTGGGGGAGTTCCCGATTTATGACGTCTCAAACAATCAATCATAGGCATTCCATCCAGAAACTTCGATGTCCGGCGGAAGTCAGCCGCCGTGCAGCATGCACGATCGATCGATTCCACGCACATCATCACTCGACTGCCTTACCTGCGTGCCACATCGTGGTTCTTGAAGAACGTTTGGGAGCGAGTAATCTCGACACCAGAGCGCTGGACAAATGCCAACGCGCTAGGCTTCTCGACGCGGACGGTGACGCGCTCATTGCCATAGTCCACCGTCGCGATGCGAGCCACAAAGGTAGCCAGAGCTTCAACCGTCTGGAAAGTGGTCTCGTCGACTTTCTGTATTCCCAATGTTAGACTATGAATCAGCAGCAGCTGTCAAGGCAAATGACCATCACGATCAAACAGGATCTTTATACATACCTCCGCAACAGCCCGCGTCAGAGCCACATACGTATCGACCACGGTCGATCCCCAAGCCAACTGGCCGGGACCCGAAAAGCCCAGGGAAATAATAACAGCCTGCTTCTCAACCCGCTCATGCGAATTCACACCAAGAATACAGTAGCAGCGAACCCCTTCGATACGGAACTCCTCCTCCAACACCACGGGACACCGCGACTCAGAATCCAAGACCTCCGCATCCGCACCATCCTTGTACCCCCACACCGTGACGCTCCGATACTTGAGGCCCTCCTCCGCACGCAGCAACGCCTTGGGCAGGTGCAACCACACCTCACACCGGCCATACTCGGCCGCGATTGGGGACGAGCGGGGAGGCGCGGGGACGGGGGGCGGTGGTGCGCCTGAGAAGCTATTCCGCGGGCTCTGGTGCACATGAGCCATGCGGCGCACACCGGCGGCTGTCTCATCCAACAGGCCCAGACCGCAGTTCGCCACTATACCGGCCGTAACGCGCGGGTCCTGGCCCACGGCACTGATCTTCATCTCCTCGCGCTGTGTGCCGTCGACGCTGACCATGCGGTGATGCGGGTGCTCAGGGGAGATGGTGTGGTGGGCCATCTCGCGAACATCGGTCTCCAAGCGTCGGAAGAGCTTGCCATAGTCAAGAGAGAGCGAAACGTCGTCTTGTTCTGCGGCAGCGATGGCGGAAGAATAGGATAGCTTTAGGCTTGCTGTGCAGGGCTGCGGCTTGTCGGGGCGATGCCATGGGTCTGGGGCAGCGGGGAGCGGGAGCTCGATGTTGCGGAGACGGACGCTGTCAAGGACGGCCGGGGTTGTAGGAATGTGCACGGCGGATCGAGGGGAGGACATCGTGATTGACAGGTTGCGAAAGAGTTCGCTGGTGCTCCAAAGATAGAGTAGAAGGTGGGGGAGCCGGGATTGAACTCCGACGACAGAAATCGAAGCAGTTTTTTTGGGTAAGTGCCTACGATCAAGTATAATTGTGTCAAATGGAGCAGTGATTGAATTAGAGAATCGGGCCCGTGTCCAGCATTCCTTCTCGAAGTTGGAACGATGGAACGAGGTTGGACGACTGCGGCGGGGAAAAAGAATGGAGAGCTCGGGAAGTTTTTGGGGCGGGGCGCAGATCATGACGGCACGAGATCCCCCGCTGAACCTTCAAGATACCGGAACTTGCATAGATTCTCTACTGAGCAAAGTCACCAATTGAAGACAACTCGAATGCTTGAGAATCAGCACCCAGATATTACGAATCTAGTACTAAGACAATGGAGACAAAAAGGTAAATTATTAGCACTACAGACCGGTCTGCACCGTTGCGTCACATCACACCCTAGTCATCATCGTAGCTGAGAATAGCTGAAGATAGCTGAGAAACACTGTCATCGACCAGGTAAGATGCACAAAGTCCGTCAACATATCATAACATAAAATCCAATCCCCCCTCTGCGCCCCTAGATCCGTCGATATCTTTACAGACAAAGTAAAATCCAGAATGCAGAAGCAGACAAAAGAAGAATCAGAGCAACGGGCGACCGAGGTGTGAAAATCAGGGTAGTAAAGTTGCAAATGCATTACTGTCGGCCCGGAGGAGATTAAGCTCCACTTTTGAAATGCGTCCCCGATAGCATTGCATCAAACACTTCCTAGTACCGACGCCGAGCATATAAAGCCCAGCTCGAGATGTAGAAGAGGACATCAGGATGCAAGCTTGTTAGCCACATTCAAAAAAAAGGACGAGTCCCCAACCTTAAAGAGACGGGCTAAGAAACTCGGCAGACATAACGAAGCATGGTACCATCAGGGGGAAGGAAGAGCACGCAGAACAATACGGAACGGCTGGGTATTTGACGAGTAGGAGACAAGAGGAAGAAAGGATAAAGCACTCGCTATATCCGCAAGAGATATGTGAGCGAACATGACGACAAGATGTCATCTACCAGTAGCGCGGACGCTCATAGGCAACGTAGTCACTTCGGGGAGGAGAACGTGGGCGGCCGTATTGCCGCGCCGCTAGATAGGGGTCATCATAGTGGCGCGGCGGAGGCGGCCGGGCATCATAAGGGTCCTCGTACGGACGACGGGGAGGCGGATAGTCCTCCATCCGGGGGCGCGGGGGTGTGCGACGTCCATAGCCATCGCGGTCATAGTATCCTGCGCGCATGGGGACCGGTGACCGTTCACGATAATGGTCCCGGGGACTGTATCCACGGGGGGTGGGGAACCTTCGGTCGTATTCATCCATAGGAGGATAGGGCCGACGTGGGGAGCGAGACCGGTACGGTTCACGGTAAGGACGGTCTTCATAGCTTTGGATCTGAAGAAAGAGATGAGACGGGGTGTTTCCGGGGAAGCAAAACTACGAGGGCTTGATATGTCCGGGGCTGGAAGCTGGGTATTCTTACATCCGCAACGCAGGTCACGCGAGAGCCTTTGAACTCGTGCTGGTCCAGCTTTTCCACGGCGGTCTTGAGGTCGTTTGCAGTTTCGAATTCAACAAACCTTGTGTTCCTTTGTCAATGAGGGGCCCAAGATAGATAGGGAGAACCTGGGGGTCAATGGCTCGGGTTGTAGATGATGAACCCACCCTCTTCCTTGTTCGCGGCCGGTCTCGGAGTAGACCACATCCAGTCCTGACTGGCGAGCAAAGTCTTTCAAGTCCTAGAAAAGGAATGGTGAGTCCAGGTCCCGGAAAGAATGAAAGAAATGTCCGGTCAATTCCATAGAGCCAAAGCGGGGAAGAACGGGAATGGTGACAGTCTACGTCCAGTCAAGCAGGGGGTTCTGATCCATTATGGCCTCATTGGAACGGAGTCCTTGCGGGCTGTCAACAAGGGCCACACTTCCATTGCTCGGGCATTTGGAGCAAAAATTGCAGATGCCAAGAGATCGGCAGGGAAGATGGGACACCAGGAAAGGGTGCTTTATCAATAGCAGGTCCATGGGTTCCAGCAGTCAAACCAATCACCCGGGCAAACGGATCATAGACTGGAAGAAAAGGCATGGTTCATGCGAAAAAAGAAAAAAGGAAAAAGCAAGAAAAAGGTCCAGGGAAATATAAAAGAGGTCCAGAGCATCCAGGGAGGAATGGGCTTGGGCTGCTAACCTGCCAACTAGTCTCAGGGAGACCGGAGATTTGCATCCGGAACATGGTCCGACGAGGACGAGGAACCGCCGGGCGATCCTGTGGACCAGGAAAGTTCTCCTTGCGTCGGGGACCACGAGCAAACTGCACTGTCAGTCGCTCTCCTTTGAAGTCACTGCCATCTGTAGCCAGCTTGTAAGTAGGTCCAAGTCTTGAGTGATTCGGGTTGTCATATGTTAACCGGAAAGAGATCACGTACGGAAAGCTAGAACGGAAAGGTCCGAAAGTTAGCAGATCAAGGGCACGGATTGTAGGTTCAGACCCCCTCAAATATCAAGAGCTGTCAGATGCTGAGTGGACATACCAGGTACGACGTCACGGGCATCCATGGCATCTTCATACTCGATGAAGCCAAAGCCGTTCATCAGCTTGATCTCCGTAATCTTACCGGAGCCATGGGTACTGAAGTGTTCCTCGATGTCCTGTTTGGTGACTGCAAGTCATTCGATGGCAGACGGTGTCAGCTGCACAGGCCTTGAAAGAAGATCGCAATCCATGGTGGCTGAGCTCCTAGGGATCGGGGCTGTTGTTTCCATGCGGCTCAAAATAACTCCATGGGAAAGTGGACCGCGTCTCTCAGTGGGGGGTGAGAGGGAAATCCTTGGAAAAGGGGAACCGAGCCAACAGGGGAAAAGGAAAGGTAGACGAGGAAAAAGGTGGATTGCCAGCATACCATTGCGGGGAAGGTTCCCAAGATACAGTCGGGTGGATGAAACCTCCGTCATGGCGGTCAGTCAGGCGATCCTGACGAGACAGGAGACGGTGGCCTAAAAGGATGCGAGTAAAGAGGCCCCCGAATCAGGGAAAGGCGGGCGCTAGAACCCCGGACACGAGAAGAAAAGGGGGGGAGGTTAGGCTGGAAAAGTTAGATTTCGGGCACACACACGCTTTCCACCGCAGTGCCGGCGAGAAAGAGAAAGAAGAGGGAGATGCAGGAAGTGCAGAAGAGAAAAGAGGAGGGGGTGTGGTAAAGAGAAGGAGAAAGTCGAGATGGCGGTGGGCGCAGCTATTGGAACTTTGGCCGCCTCACTTTTTTTCTTTCCAACAATCCACGTGGTCCCAACTGGGGAGGGGAACAAGGATCTTTCACACTGCACCGATTGTGGTGGTATGGGAAGTTTCCTCAACCTTGAAAATCAAGTGTTTAAACTACCCATAAACAAAGGGTCAAGTAGGTTTATAGACGCCGATGAATTTAGTTGATCCGCCTCGTGGACCTCCACTCGCATTCCACGGTTCTGCCCGCGGATTGCTCCCCATGGGGCGTTTTGCCACGACCAGACTTATACAAAGTACGGAGTACAGTAAGCGACTGTATACTGTACACGATAATGTTTTCTGGGCTACTATAATGGGAGCGCTCAGCCTCAGGCTCACTTTAACGGAGTAATTGTCAGCACCAGCTCATGGTCAATAGAGTCATGTGACCCAGGAGTGATCACTCAGCCATTGCTCACTCAACGACATGCACTGCAAAAGATAACTAGTCAACGAGTACAAGATCAGTTTTCATTGGCTAGTATACGGGTGCAATTAGCAGACTCTGCAGGAGCGGGAAGCTAATGGTGAGAATAGCTAAGACGAGGACGGAGTTAGCTTCATAGTAGACAAACACCTTCAGTCGAGCGCTACAGGCAATATACTACAGTTTCTACACCATTACTACAAGAAACATGGAGAATGATCTGGACCTAGTAGACAGTTAGTAACATCATTCAGTCTGGCGATTGTACAGACATAACCCGGGCATGCACGTTCCCAGGCGAGGGTAGGGGCTCAATTCTACTCGAGTAGAAGCGGCGAGAGGGTGAGCACTACGGAGAACAGTAGGAGAAACGGCGTATGAATACACTGTACGGGAGCTGCACCGTACTTTGATTCTCGATACTCGAAGAGAACCGTTCAGGGTAATTCAAAAGGTATGTAACCACAAGGCTCTGTGCTTTTGGTAATCTCGCATATGTACAGTACAATACAGGCGATCAAGGTCTCGCTATTTCGAAAAAATCCCCCCAGAACTCCTTTCCTAGAAACAGAAAACAGTCCTCAAGTCATGATATACTTAGGACCCTCTCCACCCTGTGGGGTCTGCCAGTTGATATCCTGGGTAGGGACCTTGATATCGCAGGTCTTGCAGTGAATGCAGCTAGAAGAGAGACAGTCAGCATCATGCACTATACAACATCCGAGATAGATATCCTCGGTTCAGCGAAGGCGGATAAGCGGAACTTACTTTTGAGCGTTGATCTGGAATCGGACACCGTGCTGCTTGGTGGAATCTTCAACGTACTCGTACACACCGGCCGGGCAGAACCGGTTCTCTACACCCTTATACACGGGCCAGGCGAGGTTCTTGTGAGCCTCCCAGTCTTTCACCTGGAGGTGGACGGGCTGGTCCTCCTCATGATTGGTACCCGTGCGGCTCACACTGGTCAGGATGTCGAAAGTGACCTCGCCATCGGGCTTAGGGTACTCGATCTTGTTGTATTGCGAGGCGGGCTTGGTAGCTGCGGCATCCGTACCGTGATGACTGAGAGTCCAAGGCACACGGCCGCGGAAGATCATAGCTTCCAATCCAGAGTAGAGCAGACCACCCCAGAAGCCGAGCCAGCTGTTGAAAGAGGGGCGGATGTTGCGCACCTCATAGAGCTCCTTCCAGATGGACGAACTCCGCAAAGCCTTCTCATAGTCGAACAGGAACACCGTGCCCTCATTCTTACTCTGCAGAGCAGAAAAAGTGGCCTCGGCGGCTAGCATGCCCGACTTCATGGCAGTGTGAGTACCCTTGATCTTAGGAACATTCAGGAAGCCAGCCGTGTCACCGATCAGAGCACCACCGGGGAAAGCGCACTTGGGGATGGATTGGAAGCCACCCTCGTTCAGCGCACGAGCACCATAGGAGATACACTTGCCGCCCTCCAGCACTTCCCGGAACATGGGGTGCTGCTTCAGCTTCTGGAACTCCCCATATGGCGATAGCCAAGGGTTGGGGTAGTCCAGACCAACCACCAGACCAATGCTGACCATGTTGTCACCAAAGTGGTACATCCAAGCGCCACCGTAGGTATCCTTGGGTAAAGGATAGCCCATCGAGTGGGTGATCTCACCCGACTTGAACTTCTCGGGCTGGATCTCCCAGATTTCCTTAATACCCAGACCGTACGTTTGGGGCTGGCTGTCTCGGCGCAGATCGAACTTCTTCATCACCTGCTTGGTTAAGCTTCCATGGCATCCCTCGGCAAGGAGGGTGACGCGGGCATGGAATTCCATACCGCGCTCAAATGTATCTTTCGGCTGGCCATCCCGGCCGATTCCGAGATCATTCGTCGCAACACCCTTGACAGATCCATCACTGTTGTAGACGACCTCACTGGCGGCAAATCCGGGGTAAACCTCTACGCCGAGCTCCTCCGCACGTTCACCCAACCACTTGGTCAACTCATTCAAACTGACGATGTAGTTGCCGTGGTTATGCATCTGCGGCGGGGTGGGGAGGGGGAATGACGAGTTTTTAGTGAGGTAGCGCATCTTGTCACCCTTGGCAGGAGTCGCACCCTCAAAGCGGGAGGGGTTGTCCTCTGACAGCCAGTCGGGGAGAAGCTCGTTCAACGCGGTCGGCTGGAGAACGTTGCCGGAGACGATATGAGCACCCAGCTCGCCGGCTTTCTCTAACAAAATCACTCGAAACTCCTCATTGCCAGCTTCGTTCGCCAGCTGCTTCAACCGAATGGCGGCCGCGAGACCGGAGGGGCCTAGATCGATCAAGAGGTTTCGTTTAGCAGAAATCACTTTACGGAGGGGAGCTATCAAACGCCCAGGCATTGCAAACACGTACCACCACCGACAATGCAGACATCCACCTCGTCGGACTCTCGCTCCATGGAACGAGGATCAAAGTTTCCATCCTCATCGGCAAGCCGGCGTGTTACTGACTGCGAAAAGGCGCGGATCTGAGTAGGTGGGAGGAAGGGTGCGGAGCGGCGGGCAATTTGTCGACGGGAGGTCGCGAAGGAAGTGGCAGGAGAGCAAACAGGGACGGCGAGCGCGGGGGTAGCTCGTGCGAGTCGGGAAGAGGAGCATCGCATCTCGCGCCTCAACAGAGGCAAGACGGCGCCTTTTGACGCCATCGTCGGCGCAATAATGTATAGATGTGGAGGGAAAGCGGACGAGGCGATTGCGGACAAGTTGCGATCCTATCGGGCGCCAATGGGCATGACCGATTTGAGGTGTCGAGAAGGATATCTAGAAGGTGATGATTGTGAGGGGAATCCTTCGATGGTTTCGACGTTAACGTTTGAGCCTTGAATAGCCGAGAGGCTGTTGGCGAGTGCAGCCGAGCCTTTTGCAGCTCAAAACGCCGAAAACCGCCTACCCGAGGCTCAGTGCCCACCCGTCCACCAATCAGAGCTCCGGTGATGGGAATCAGGAAGTTCTCCGTTGACACCTTTCTGGGTCACCGACCGCCGGTGGTCTTCGGAGATTCACCTTGGCTCCCCTGGTCCAGTTCAAGTACGCAGTAGGTTGTAGAAGAACGACATTGATAAAGAGGCATTCAGGTATCATGGCTTGCTATAGCCCTACTAAGAAGCCAGTCAGGCGATGGTTCAGTTGTATTTGAGCGCGGTCCCAATCACGTGTATCACATGCAAAAATCTTTTCGAATTTACAGTTTGACAGTCTCTTGACATCATCAACCCTGAGCTGGTTGAGAAGAAAGAGCTAAGGATTTAAATCTCAATAGTTCATAGCAGTAGTCCAAATTTTTGAAACAAGAGTTGGAAGAAAAGGCATAGCCCGACACGCTCCAACCTGCTCTGTGTCTGAAGATCTTTTGGAATATCTTTTGAATTATCATTTTGAATAGCCCAGGCATTATCTTTCGATTTGTCTTTCAACGCATGCCCGATGAGATTGATCTTGAAGTTTGGTCGGGGTTTCAAGCTTATGAAACAACACTGTACGGAGTACACTGTACTCAGTATACAAGTACGGAGTACGGGCGTGTAGAGTACATACAGTAGCCTCGTACTTTTGTCGGTCTCCAGTGTGATCTGCATCAGCTCGACTCTTCCCACCCTAACAAACAAATCTGTATGCCTAGTTTGGCTGTCATTACACCGCTCTTACTTTCAAAATTGTTGGATTTAATTACAGTAACCATAAGAATGGTTTACATATGTATCACGGCTATGCAGTCAGCACTGGGCGTACAAAATGGAGTACAGTATTGACAGATTCAGTATGAATACCGGGGATTTGCAGGAATGTGACGACGACACTGCCAAGTATGGTATTCAGCATACCGAACTCATGGAAAATGCTGATCAAGAAAGATACAGTAGTACTCGGTACATTACAGAGTATGAATGTGCGGAGATGTACTCCGGTGCTGCGACCGATCCAACTTACCCTATGAGGAGAACGCGAGGTCGAAAAAGTGACAGCCTGGAGAAAAGCAGCGATCATCAACCCGCATGCCATGAGATTGATTCATCGCAGGCTTGGCGGGTGCGGTGGATCAGATCCGCAAATTTGACCAGTCGACTTGGTCCGGTCGAACCCAAAATCAAAATCTGCTCTCCCCCCAAACGGCCACCTGTCCTCATGGCCGGGAATTCCAACACGGCCGGAGGCCGACGGTACTTCTCATGGGCGACAACAAGAGAGTATTTGTTGGGTGCTGACTCTCTGGCCTGTGTTTGCGTCGAGTCATTCGCAGCCTAGCATCGCGAGCGAGGGTCGAAAAAAAACCAGGATGTCCGGATGGTTGGCGCTTCGCAATCGCCTCTCCCAAGTAGTGGGGATGGGGAAAGAGGGAAAGAAAGACGGCCGCCCCGAACAATTTTTGTTCAGTTGCCATCGCTTAAAGCAGCGAGAGGATAGCGCGTCGTCCAGGGAGCAGCCACGGAGCGGCGAGGAAGGTGATTGGGCCGCAGCAAGCAGGATGGGGACGGATCCGACTATCAGCTGCAAGAGGCCCGCGGACTGGACGCCCAATAGCGACACCCATGGCGCTGTTGAGGATAAAAGAGAGTCATCGGGGGGAAAAGAGGATGAAAGCAAGGGCGGCGTGGCCAGTCAGGGGGTCAGGATGAGACAGAGTGGATCTGCATCGACGAATCGTTCGCCTTGATAGGAGGGATTGGATATCATTGGCTTCGTCAGCCAGTCTCAGAGCCGCTAGCGGCCCCCTGGTGGAGTTGGGTAGAAGTTAGTGGCTGAGGGGAGGACGATGAGTGGTCATAAAGGGGGATGGGTGGAAATGGGTGGAACAGGGTGAACGGCACCTCTCGCTGCTTTTGCCGCCACCCAAAGCGGGCCCAGCCTCCCCTGACGCGGGCAGTGAGTCAGCACTATATAAAGGCCCAACCTCCCACGCCCGCGCCCTCGCTGGATTTTTGGGATTTCTGTCTCGGTCTTGGCATCCGCTCCAAACTATACGCTTCCCTTTCCCTCTCTCCGACTAATCTTGGCTCCTTTCGAGTTCGCTCAAGGATTCATCTCTCTTCGGGAAGCTCCTCATCTTTTTTTTTCCTTTTGTTTTTCTGTTTCTTCGGAACGGAAAATCTAAAAAGAACAAAAAAAAAAAATAGGTCGCAATCAAAAAAAAAGCAGTACCACCAGGTTCTCTCCCAGTTTCACACTTGGGCTTACCTAATCCGGAAGCTTGTCTCCTGCTCATCCCTGAGTCTTGCTCCACCACTCTCATTCAAGATCACTGCACAAGATAGACACTCAAAATCCCATTCCCCAAAAAAAAGCAGAGGATCCAAAAAAGAAAACAAAAGAAACTTACATCAACCAAAAAAAGTGGTTTTTCTTCTTCCTCGTCTTCTGTCATAACATCCTGACCCCAGAAAACACTTGAGTGTGCTTTTCTTGACACGTGTCTTATCATCGAGGAATTTTCCTGGTCAATCTCGAGTTTTTTGAGATCCGAGTTACCATCGCCTTTGTTCCGATCGAGCCGCATTCTGTTCTTATAGGGGGATACATTCACTTGTCCATCTCCCGCCCAGTCTTGGTAAGTTCACGGGTCACTCACGTGATTGGTTACTGCATCAGTTCACCGCCTTCTTTACTCGGCCTCGAACCCCCCCCCCCCTTTCTCTTCTTATCCTCCGCCTTCTCATCTCGCCACCATCGCTAACCTCCCCCTCTCTTTCCTCACTACAGCCGTGAATCTTCCTTTCACACACCCGATTCACCGTTGATCTTCGTAATCCCCGAGAGTCGCCATCATGGATTCGCTTACGACACACCCGTCGAACGCGCAACAGGCCCGTGCCTTCACCTCACCTTCCTCGCTCTCCTTCCCAGGCGGTGCCGGTGACCTCACCCCGCCCTCGTCGGAGAAAGAGGCCCAGGCAGTCAACGGTCAACAGCCAGCTGGAGGAAATGCCGCTGATGGCAACGGGGTGACGCCCGCTACTCCGGCTGCGACTCCTGGTGCTGCCACCCAAAACAACCCAAGCGGCATCGTGCCCACTTTGCAGTGAGTATTACCCATGTTTCCAAGCCCTGTGTCTCTTTGTGTCCCCACCCCAAAGAAACCTTCGGCTGAGACTTTTTCTCCACCTGAAAAGGAACATCGTGGCTACGGTCAACTTGGACTGCCGTCTTGACTTGAAGACTATCGCGCTGCACGCACGTAATGCCGAGTATAATCCTAAGGTATATTCCACACCTCCCTGAGATTGTTCCATGCATTCAGGGTACAGTGTGGCTGAACTGGTCTCTCTTTTTTTTTCTGCAAATAGCGTTTCGCCGCCGTCATCATGCGTATCCGTGAGCCCAAGACTACCGCTCTGATCTTCGCCTCTGGCAAGATGGTTGTCACTGGTGCCAAGTCTGAGGATGACTCCAAACTGGCATCCCGCAAGTACGCGCGAATCATCCAGAAACTTGGTTTCAACGCCAAGTTCACGGACTTTAAGATTCAAAATATCGTCGGCTCCTGCGATATCAAGTTCCCCATCCGTCTGGAGGGTTTGGCCTCTCGTCACCACCATTTCAGCTCCTACGAGCCTGAACTATTCCCCGGTCTCATCTACCGTATGATGAAGCCCAAGATTGTGCTCTTGATCTTCGTCAGCGGAAAGATTGTCTTGACTGGTGCTAAAGTGCGCGAGGAGATTTACTCAGCTTTCGAGCTGATCTATCCTGTGCTCTCTGGTAAGTTCCATGCCTGCCGTCCTCCCGGCATGCTTATGCTTGAATGAACCGTATCACTAACAAAACATATATAGATTTCCGCAAGGTTTAAGAGACTCTGCACGTTCCCAGGAAGATCTTCCTTTCAACCATCTATGTATTAACATTCTCCCCTTTTTTTTCTTCTCATTTCCCACCCTCTTCTTACGCGACGGTTCAAACTTGAATATCGGCACACAGCACAGAGCACCGTCTGTTGCTGGCACCAGGTTACCTCGCTTTTGCTTTTTATCACCTCGGAGTTGTGGCTCCCTCACGATTTCTCATGCAAGCATTGTTCGGCGTTTTTAGCGATTCGGGATGATCCCTGGTTTTGTTTCATCATTTCGATTGCCTTTACAATTAGATTGCTGCACACCGCAGTGGAGGCGGTTCTGTGCGCTGGTCGAATGGCTGCCTCTTAATCCTGTTTTCTTTTCTCTGCGCTGGACATACCTGCGATAGGGCGACTTATCGCAGGCCCAAAAAAATGGTGAGAGGCTCCCTAGATGTCATCGTTACTCTATGCTGGTGGATGACAGGAGATTGAGAGCGGCTTTGGTTCTTGTTCTGCCGCAGTGCTTCCGTTACCAAAATGGAAATTTTTGAAAGAAAAAAAAAACTTTTTTCCCTTGTAGACTAAGTGGTTTAGTGATCACCACATTGTGGTCCTTTGTAATTCAGTCTGTCGTCAATATGAATCGGACGCGTCTCTCGTTGACTTGCGGTATGCTGTATGTTCAAAATCTATACTATCCATATACACCGTTATGTACTATACACAATCACAACATGTACAATCCGCCCCTCTCCTCCTTCCACTCACAATAATAATCTACAAAACACCCTTTCTAGCAGCCTTCTTCGTCTTGGCTAGCTCATCCTTCAAAATTAAGTCTCTGGCTCCGGACCGGCTGCCATCGCCATCAAAAATATCATCAGTCGCCGTACCAGGCACCACCACTTCATTCCAAGTCCACAAATCCCGGAACCCAGGTTCCAGTGTGCCCTCCAACGCATCAACCACTTTGTCACCAATGACAGGGAAGAACTTGTAGGCGTGTCCGCTGCCACCAGTAGCAAGGAAAAGGCCCTCGTATTCGGGGTGATACGAGACAATAAAGTCGCCATTGGGACTGGAGGGGATGTAAGCTGTGGTACTTGGAAGGAGGTGTGAGGTGTTCAGCCTTAGTCTGGTGTCTAGACCGCTGAACCATTTCATGTCCCAAACAAAAGCAGGATGATAAGGATTACTTACGTGTCGGTGTACCAGCAGATACGAGTACCGGAAAATGGCCGGTTGACGAACCGCGGAAGCAGCTGTCTCAGTGCCTCTCGGAATGCCTCCTCTCCCTCCAGGGGAACGGGCAAGCCCGTCTCGGGCAGACTGACTTGCATGGTCTGACTGGATGACTCCGCACCGGGCACGGGCACGGTGGTCGGATTGCGATAACCATATGCATGGCGCGCAATCTTGAGCAGGTTATCTCGCGGCGGGATAATGAAGATGCCCGTCGCAAAGTTCAAGATAGTCGGCAGATTCTCCAACTCCTTCTGCTCAGCATCGGAGATCTTGATATAAGCAATAGCCTGGCCCGTAGCCACAGCCTTGCCTCGCATATCCACCAACTTGCCCGTCCACGCTCCAGTCGCAAGAATCACCAAGTCCGCCTCCAGCGTCTCCTCGCCCACCAGCACCACGCCCTTCGCCTTGGGCTTCGAACTCGACCGGTCGAATAGGACCTTCTCCACCTCGGCAATCTTGAAATCCACCTTGTCATCGGCATCGAGCAATCCCTTCGCAAATCGCACTCCAGCTGCCGCATCACCCCACCCAGATCCCCAATTCACGTACCCACCCGCAACATCCAATTCCTCACCATACGGGGGTACAACGCTCAGGACATCCTTCTGAGTAGGCAGAAAGACCACCTTGTCGCCCTCAATTGCCCGCACGTTGGCGTAGCTCTTGCGCGCATACTCTTGTGCACTGGCGCTGTCGCTGGGATACACTAGCAACAGACCGGTCTGTGTGTAGCGACCCTCGGCGCCCCAGGCGGTCGAGCGCCAGCGCTTAATGGCTTCATTTGCGAGTCGGCTGTATGCGGAATTGGCATAGTCGGCGCGGATAATGCGCGATGTGTCCACGGACGAGCCGTTTGGGTTGGGGATCGGCGCCGAGTCGACCACAGTGATTTGCGAATTGGGGTGGCGCTCGCGGAGGGACAAGGCCGTTGATACTATGAAATTAGATCAGTTGGTATTCCTGCCTTTTATTGGCAGACTGGGTTCTGAATTCATTTCCGTGTCCAGGGCGAGCAGTGCTGGTGCCACCATACGTATGGTCGGTCGTGTGCCGATATGGCATTGGCCAATGTAGACAGAGATTGTGTGAAGGGTTTGACTTACGGCCGAAAACGCCTCCACCGACAATTAGAATCTTCGGCGGCAGTGCCATTGTGAGAAGGGAAGTGTGAAAGAAATTCACTCTGTACAATTTCGTGCGGGGGAGAAAGGGAGAGGGTGGACTTGAAAGTGTGCATCTCCAGGAAAGTGGAAACCGATAGCCCGATAACGGAGTTGCCCCGGTCTTCTGCCGAGTTCTCCATTCGACATCCCGACGCCGTTGCAGAGCGTATCAACCGGGGAGTCTTGCCATTCACGCAGTAGCGGGTCATAGAATGAGATGAGAAAACGGATTTGAGGATCTCCCCGCTCCGTTGTTATATGTCCAGACGTGCGTTCTTCTTCGCGAAGATTTGAAATTTTCAACGTGTTTCACGACGTCCTCGACGGCGGTCCTCCTAGAAAGGTCTATCGGACAATATAGCTTTGTCTGTACCGAAGTCTTTCTCTTCAGAGGTTTTATCAGGAAAGGGAGCCTGGGTGGCTTCTCGCCAGCAACAGTCAGAATGAGTGCGCTTCGGATAGGTCGCGTCTCTCTCCAGGCTAAAGATCATACCACCACCTTCTCGAGAGGCATAAAAAGCAAGGCGCGTCGACAAACACAGTCAACGTATGTTCCCAACGCTAGATGTTCAAATTCAATCTTCAAGATCAGTCACTGACTACTATCGCAGCTCCAAAACCAGTCCACCACAGAGGCAGACACCCCCTAAATCCGAACTCCAGCGTTTCCAAGAACGCATTCGCGCGGAGAAGGATGCCAAGCAAAGAAAAACCTATCATGGCATCTCGCCACGCGTACTCACCTTCCTGGGCATCACAGCCTTGACCATCAGTACCTACACGGGCTATCTGTACGCGTCATACACGCGCGAGGTCAGCAAAGCGCAATCCATCGACGTCCCGACCGACGTCTCAGATCGGTACAACTCGACCGCGCCGACCTTTGACGCCGAGGTTGAATTGTCTGAGAAAGCTATGCGCATGGGTACTAAGCGCGCTGAGCTCGTTCGTATGGCGCGTGGTGATGTACTGGAGGTGAGCTGCGGTACGGGCCGGAATTTGGAGTACTACGAGCTAGGCGAGCGGCGTGGGGTTGACGCGGAAGGAAAGAGTGCGATCAAGGGTTGTCGTACTTTGACTTTGGTGGATTTGAGTCCGCAGATGGTGGCTATCACGGAGGAGAAGTTTCGACGGTTGAGGCCGGAGTTTACGCGGGTGCTTTTTCGTGCACAGGATGCGGCAAAGGTTGCCGTTGAGAAGCCTGTGGCTACGATTAAGACGTCTAAGGATGTTGGTGATGGGCCTGGAGCTCGTGAGGATCGGTATTATGATACCATCGTGCAGACTATGGGGTTATGCTCGATGCCGGACCCCGTGGCGACGTTGAAGCATTTGGGTTCAATTACGGAGCCTAGTCGTGGTCGCATCTTGCTTCTGGAGCATGGGCGTTCTTATTATGGGTGGCTGAACCGGATTTTGGATAATCTGGCGCCGGCACATGCGGATCGCCATGGGTGTTGGTGGAACCGGGATATTGGGGCTATTGTCAAGGAGAGTGGGTTGGAGGTGGTGGAGGAGAAGCGGTGGCATTTTGGAACAACTTGGAAGTATGTTCTACGGCCAAGGCAGGACCAAGCGAGAGGGGAATAATTTGGAGATATACAGGTGCCGGGTGAACTGCTTTCCGGCGATGTTGTGTATGATCTGTGGTTGTATATATTTGAGGATCTGTAAGACTAAACTCTGATATGTTTGAGACTGAAACATAAGTCTCTGGCTGTTTTCAATCGCATTTAGTATCTAATTGAAATCTCTTGCTTGTAAAGAGTGGCCCAGCTAAAGGTAGATGTTGATAGTTCGGGATTACTGCGTTGGCTACTTTGTGCAATTTAGATGTTCGTTTCACCATCCATGTAACACTGTCGCAGACTGATGAGCGCGGGCCAACGTGCCCACTGAAACCCCCTATCGGAATGCGTCAAATCGATAAGCGCGTCCCAGTCTGTTTCAAGATGCATGGAAAACCAAGCAGCATGGGCATCAAGGCCCCCGGTCTAAAGAAGAGGCCCCCTCTAATAGCGTTATGCTAGTACAGTATCATCAGGGTGGACGATTGGAAGTGGGATCAAGTCTAATACACATGATACCAGACTCGGTTATCCGAGCCGACCGACCAAGTTTACCTATTCATGTGCCAACATGCGCCAACAAACAAGGATGCCAAAGTATCCAACATCCCACTCGGCTATATCAAACAAAGAAATGATACACCCATCAGCCTCGCTTATGAAGAAGGAGGGTGACTCGCCGTATCTATTCGGCCCACCCTAATCACGGTACAAACGACGGCGTCAGGCGGAGAACGCGGCCTTCCAATCTAGATCGATAGCGACATGCAGTTCGCAGATCGCTGCAGGGGTGTGACTCCAGGATTTGGATGTCTTGAATCTGGCTTTTTTGGGCCCGTTGATTAAACCCTCTCCTTTTTGGGGAAAAATTTGAGAGATGGCGCGGGGTTGGGTTGAGACAGGTATGCAAGGATTGAGGTTGGTCAATTACTTGGAGGATAGATGCATAGTGCCCGACGAGGGGGAGGCGATATACTGAGCAGTCGATTAATGAATTTCAGAGTTCTATGATGACATGGAAGCGGCCATGCAATATCTCTTATTGGGTGAGTCGATGAGAAAACTTGCTGGGAAATATAGTATATCCACATACTAGGTAGGATAACCACCTTAGTACACATCAGGCAGTGGAGACGAAATGAATACTGATTTGTTGGAAGTAATTGCACCTGTTCCGCAACCTCGAAGCCGGGGACATAGACTTCCTAGAAACTCAATGCCGTCGAAAGCTAACAAATCAAGGAGGTGCCCAGGGCCCGGGAGGAGTCTGAGCGCATCGCACAGACAGACCGAGAGGGCTAATTGGCTTGAGCAGACAACTTCACATATATCGTGTGGAGATGCGGAGAATTAGTGCACCCACCGGACGCATGATGGTATGGCTACGAAGACCTGGACCTGATGTAATCTACTTGCTGCTCTCAATCCACAGTGCTATTAAGCTTTGTGTACTGCCTAGAGATAAGGCCCTGATCCATGTCTAGTTAGACAGACTTACAGTTAAGATAAAGTCTGCTTCCATGCGGCCGACGTATTCGAACAATAAGCAGATGGCAACGGGGTCTTTCCATGGTTGAAGCGGGTTCGACCCGAGCATGGCTGGGAAGTAACCATCCCGTCCGACAGTGGACGATGTCATGCAAACGGCGCCGCTCGATCAATGAGGGGTATCAGTGGCCCCAGTAACGGGCCAGCATGGGTAGATGATTAGATTACTGGGGTGAGATCAATATCACGTAGTGATTGGGGGTAGTTTTCCCATGAGGGAAGGGATTGGCCTCATGGAATGATCTTCAGTGCCTGCCTATGGAGGACAGGGGCCAGACGTGCAGATGATGTAAAATGCTGCTTGCCGCACCCTTGCTGGGCCAGGGACCTGAATTTTACATATACAACGTCTTCTAAGGGATAAGGCGGACTTGAGGAGAGAGAGAGAATAGACGATGGATGTAGTGGTGATTATAGCGAGTTCTGCTCATCTAGTATGTATAACCTCAAGCCTCTGGTGTATCGTATACGCCACCGGCCAATTGAGGGGTAGCATAAGTAACAAAGTGCAGAGTTTAGAGCTAAATGGAAAGAACAATAGGGACCCATCGGGGGCACTTGTCATCATATCGACGTCGCTGGATCGGCTATCCAGGCTAAAGCATCGGGGACTTCCCCTCATCTGAGATGTCATCACCACTTTTCTTGGTGTGATCGGGTACCAGCTTTACGGGCGCGAGGACACGCTCAACAGAAAATGCCACCGCAAGCGCCACAAGCGTTCAAAGCTGCGAACGTAGGGTGTGGTCCAACGACCTTCCAAGTGAAAGCCTTGAAGATTGCTGAAGACTCAAGAACCAGCGTTCGAAGATGCAGCAGCACTGGATATGTCCCCACTCGCAGGCAGCTGTAAGTGGTAGGACTGATCCAGCTGCATCATCCGAGTGGCGAGGCTGCTTTCCTTCCCGACGGCGCTACTGCGGGCATCCTTGTGGACTTTTGGAAACTAGCGCCGTGTACGGTATTGTCAGAGGGGCGACTAGTGTATATTAATCCGTAGTATTGACCGGAATGATGTACAAACGGTACGGAGATCCCGTACCATCAGGGCAAAAATGTTCATCTGGACTGTTCGTTGATACTTCGGCCAGGGACCCACCTATGGAGTCAACGGTGACGCTAGGGATCTTTTTTGGGAATCGGTGTTTTCGCCCGGAGACCTCGGGTGCTCTCCTGGTCGGCAGAAGAGGAAGAGGAGGAAGGAGATGATGAGAGATAGGACGTCCAATGGTATACAGGCCATGGAGTATTTCCGGTACGTTGTGTTTTCAACATAGAAATGACAAAGAATATGTACAGTGGATTTCCTCGTACATCACATCAATACGGAGCATCCGATTCGCTGGTAGCTTTGTGGCTAGGTACATAGCTAAGCATAAACATACTGTCGGGTTCTCTGTCCAGAAGATTCAAGAGCAGCGGTCAACCTCGATCAAAACGACTGGTCACCTAGCAACCAGTCTATACTGATTTAGAGTACGGATGCAGCTTTCTTGAAATCTCGACAGATCGCATCCCACTATCATGGTCTGTCCGGTCTGTGTCTGAACGCTATGGATGTGCATACGACACTATCCACTAGTGGCTAAAACAAGACATCATGTTGGACTTTGCCCTCGGGATGCGTTCCTTCAGCTGGACTGAACCAAACAACTAAGGACGTCCGGAGAGTCCCTAATCCAATCAGGCGATCGAAAGAGCATCTGATTAATCATAGGCCACCACCATGATTAGCCAACATGGATATGTCGACGGGGCGACGCAACAAATAACATGAAAATTGGAGTCGCGGAGACCGTAGGGCCATTTCGGGTTACAGGACACATGGTGTGGCCCACCTACTCTTTTTTTTTTTGCCTCCTTCCCTTCCACCGGTATGCACTACGGCCGAGGATGGAATGGAGCGGTGGAGCTCGGCCATAAGTGGGCTAAAGGTATGGAGTCGTCAGCTCCTTTTTGTTTGGACAGAATTATGAACGACGGGAAATATGAACTCCCAGCTCCACTGACCGCTTGGAATTTTGGGATCCAGAAAAATTCTCGTTTCTGTTTAGATCTTGCTGTTTGTGTTGATGCATGTCGCATCCCTGTAGGATTTTGAGTTGCCTGGTTTGCCGCTGGATATGCAAACGAGTAAATTAGGTGGTTAGGTGGTGTGTAATGAAGATGAAAATCTGTAGATATTTGCCGCCGAGGTTCAGTCTGTTTGATAACCACTGAAGGCAAAAATGTCCATAGCCAGCTGTACACATCAGCTCTGTCTTGCCGGAAAGTCGCGAGAGAGAGCCATGGATGGAAGGATTTTGGCCAGTCGACATTCCGTAAGAAGATCCATCAGAAAACTCGACAAGCCGAGTTGGCAGAAAAGTGCCTTCCCCGACCAATCAGAATCTTCCGATTTCCCGTGCGGTCACGGACTAGTGGTAACGGTCTCCTGGAGATGGTAATTAATTGGTAATTACCGTCACAAGGAAAAAAAGGAGCCAAGTAAAAGTGGAGGAGGAAAAAAAAATAAAAAAAAAAGAAAAAAAAAAGAGGAAATCCACCCGTTCCAACGACAGATTCCTCAGGCCCGTTGGACGAAGCAAAAGAGCTCGTCGCATCGTCGATGACCCTTCTTCCCTCGATCTTTCCGGACCCCCCCCCATTCCCTTACCATCTACCATAATCCTCCCCCCTTCCCTTTTTATCCTCCCCATCTCTATCCTCAATCTTGTGTATTGTTATTATCTATTCCAACCTATTCTCCAGTTCTTTTCTGATTAGTTTTTGTTCTACTGTTTTTATTTTGCTCCCAACCTTGACTCTCCTTTCCCTATTCTTTGCCCCTTCCTCGACACTCCTTCTCGCCTCCCCAACTTCTCGCGCCGCTTCCACCACCACCCAAAATAATATCATCATGCCTTACAACACCCGTCGCAAGTCACTATCTCTTCCTTCACTCGGCATTCACCTCCCCAACTCGTCGCGCCGCTCTCCCTCCATCTCAAAATCTGCTGCGACCGACGATGTTCCGCCTACCAAAAAAGTGAAGAGGTCGCACACCTCATTATCACCCGAGCCTTCCACGGACCGCCGGGAATCTGTCGTGCGCGCTGGTCGGCACGGAGCGTTCGAGCACACACCGCCACCTTCCCCAATGGATGGGGGCGTCGCTCCGAAAATTGATACCCAAGGCATTAACGATGATATCGTCGTCGCGGTCATCGAACAATTGGAGAAGACTGGAAATCGCCCTCACCTTGTGAAGGAGTTGGCTGCAGTGCTCGTGACGTTGAACTCGACTGTCGCAAAGTAGGCTTCCCCCTTCGTTTCTCGTCTTCTATATACAGACATCGATGCTGACTACCTTGCCTTTTCTACAGTTCTGCGAATCCTGCTGCCCTCCTCTCCTCGCGGCTAGCGGCTTATATGAAGCGTCCCTGGACGGCTCTTTCGCCATGCCCCATGGCCAAAGAGTTGATTCTCATTCACCCGCGCAAAGTGTATTATTATCTGACAACCTTCCCTCGTCAGCCCATTCCCGATCCCTCCGATGATCTTATCTTGGGTGTCGATGGCAAACAAATTACGCCCAGCGTTTCAAGTCTGGATCAAGACGACGTAGACATGATCGCGCGCCAGCGCAGTCCTAGTCCCGAAGTGGATCTGTCGTCGCCCGACTTTGAAGAGAACCAAGATGTTGATCTTGACAATCCCGCGGGCCGGGGAACTTCTTCCGACCAGTTCCCAGACCCATCAAGCCATACTCGCCTAATGCACTCGCACCGTGCGGCTTCCCCGCCCCTGGAGGGCGACGAGAAAGAATTTACTCAGACTGCCAGTGCGGTGCGCGAGCGTGCTTCTGAAGAAAAGGCCAACCAATCGGCTCGGAGCCTCTCCGTCCTGTCCGAGGGCCTCAGCTCGATAAACGAGGAGATGAGCATCTCCAATTCTCCCGTGAACGGTGGCTCGCTCTCCCCGGCTGGTGACCGCATGTCCGAACAAGAGTTCAGTGATTACTTTTCTCACATGAGCCCCGCCGATCAAATCGGCGCGGACTTAGACGAGGCCGCTGCCGCCGCATTGTTTGGCACGTCGCCCTCTCCCTCACTTACCTCCCTGGCATCGTCAGTCTCGTCTGGCACGAGCGTCGATGTCGGATTGGATGCGGAGGAACGGGCTGGCATACTCCCGGCTGCTCCCCAGATTAGTCTCCCCGACGTGGCTCCCGTCTCAACTCTTAAGCGATCGCTCGATATGTTGAACAGCGGGCTCCCCGATGTGGATTTGAAGATGTCCGATCTGACTGAGTCGCATGAGAAGCTCAGCTTGGGTCCCCGGTCTTTTACCGGCATGGACGTCCCCGAGCCCATTTTTGACTCCTGGAGAGAGCTGCAGAACCCGGAGACTGTGGAAGTAGACGAGCTGGATGAGATGTTTGGCGAAATCTAAACATCACATATCGCATACCATCTTCTTTACCCTGCATCTCCGGTCAGCTTGCGTTGCGTGCCTTCCATTCCTCCCACCATCCTAGTCCTCCAACTTTTGTCTCTCTCTATCTCTCCACTCTCGGTCGGCCTGAGAGCCACCGTCGTCGTTATACCCCCCTCTTTTTTTGGACCCTTGTATATGTCGGCTCTCATCTCCTATGCCGTACTCTTTTACTCCTTTTGGCTAATTCCTTCTCACTGTATATATACATTTTTGTTGACTTTTTGGGAACTTTTTGATCTTGCCCTGGATGGGTAGAAGGAAGATTTACGGAAATTATATCGGGATCTACTGGGGTCTTTTTATATAAAAGAAGGACAAAAAGCGACTTGATTTCTTGTATGCTTTAGGCGTCATGCAAAACCAAAACTCGCGAAGTTTTCTTCGCATTTTGATTATTGTCTCGTGAAATGCTCCCATCCTTTTCCCAGTAAAAAGTAATTTAATGTGATATACTCGGATCTTTGAATCTCAAAAATCTGACCATGCACTCGGCACAAATTAAGAACGAGTTGTTCCCCCCCGAGCCATTCTACTATTGGGTGGGTCGCTTGGCAGCTGCAGGGCCGCCACTTACTTCAGCAAATCCCGTCGAACTTAGGCCCGTAGACCCGTAGAGCCCGGGCCATCTTCTCTCCGCCACTTCCACGTCTTCAACTTCGTTCAAATTTTGCCAGCTTCATCGACAAGGGCCATGCTCCTACAGACAAGCTGCATGGACTTGTACATACGGTAGGCCAACCGATCGGCTTACATTCATCTCCATCCCGGTCGCCGCGCCAATTCGCCGCGAGGGGAGATCGCATTAGCGCCGTACATGCTCGATAACCCCCTCCGCGAGATAAGCCTATATCCTACGCTACCCCTCCGCCTATTCCGACCGCGAAATATTCTATTAACGATCACCCCGAGAAACTCACGACCACCCGACCGCGATCATGACGATGGAGGAGCCGCTTCCAAACCCACCGGGCGAAGGCCTCGCGCCTGGCCTCGCGCCTCAAAATGGAACCGCAAAGCCCGAAGTGGAGCAAGATAACGTGCCACCTCCCAAGCCAGCGTCTTCGGTCGCGGAGTCGTTAGGATCGAGGAGTCAGGCTAAGGTTGCGATTCCGAGATCCCGTGGGGGTATTATACCGAGATATAATCGCCGGGTTCCGCGGGCTTGTGAGTCGTGTCGTGCGCGCAAGACGAAGTGTAGTGGTGATACGCCGGTTTGTCGCCAGTGTCGGGAGTTGAGGATCACTTGCAATTATCCGGTTGGATGGAAGGAGAGAACTAAAAGGTACGGACCTATACTTCCGAACTGTTGTGCGATATAAGTGCTCGAGCTTCTGGGTTGAGAACCCATCGCGAGGGTACTGCGAAAACTGATGCTAATCATGGTCCTTATCAAACAGACAAGTGGATAATCTTTCAGAAAAAGCGCAAGAATATGAAAATCTTCTCAAGGAGTTGGGCCATTTGGTGGAGAGTCGTACTGCAGACCGAATCAGGAGCTTGCTGGACAAGGTTCGTCGTCATATGATATATTGCAGGAAACGCGCCGTTACTAACATCTCTCTGTCTATGTGAAGCATGGTACGGAAGTCGACTACAGCTCCAATAGTAACAGCAATCAATCTCATTCGGTTACGCCCCAAGATTATCCTCCAGAGGACGATATCGATGAAATGAGCTCGCCTTCATCGATTGGATCACTCGAAGCGATTGATCGCGTGGAGGAAGACCTGAATCGAAACGAAAAATCAAGGGCGACTGGGTTTATGGGAAAGAACTCTGAAGTTACGTGGATGCAACGGCTTCAACGAGAGGCTGAGCACAGGTCAAGGGGCTTACCGGGGTCTTTGGAGCCGGGGCAGAGTAAGCGGCAGGACGATGATCTTGCTCTACATGCTGTCAGCTACCATCTCGACGATCTCGACATCTCCGTGCCCGGACCGATCGAACTTTACTCCATGCCTCCTCGAAATGTGGCCGATAAACTTTTCGATGACTATTTGAGGACCGTACATCCATTTTTCCCTATCATCAACCGACCTCTGTTCGCCGCACAGTACCGAACATTCTTCGACAGCAATGCACGGCCTGGTGACAAGTGGCTCGCTATATTGAATATGATCTTCGCCATTGCGGCGAAACATGCTCATATTATAGAGGCACCGTGGCAAGGAGATGATAGGGATCATCTGGTGTACCTGACGCGAGCCAGAATTCTCAGTATGAATGGCGATGTCCTGTTCAGCCACCCTGATCTCCAACAGGTCCAGGTTGAGGGCTTGATCGCTTTCTACCTGCTCGCATCCGACCAGATCAATCGAGCGTGGCGAATCTCCTCCTTGGCAGTGCGATCTGCTATCACGTTGGGCATCAACATGAAAAGTAGTAGTGCCACAACCCCGAACATCTCCAAAGAGGCCCGTTACCGGGTATGGTGGTGTCTCTACACGTTCGAGCATATGCTAGGTGTCATGACTGGCCGGGCTACTTGTATTCTCGATGGTATCTGCACCACGCCCCTGCCGCTCCCCTTTGAGGAAGAACAGTTACAGGAGCCCCAAGCTGCAGAGGTCCTCAACAACACTCATATCCGAGATGAGCGCATCAATGCGGTAATGGCCAGCGCTTGGGTTCGACACATACCGTTGAATCCTACCGGCGGCAAGCCAGCCACCCACTTATCACGAAAACGCGACAACTCGTGGGTGAGGAGTATTCCTTTCAACTCCGGCCTCTGCCATTTGTACTATTGCGATCTGGCCGTTGTTGTGCAAGAGATTGTGAATAAGGTGTACTCAGTGGACTGCGTAGTAGTACCTTGGAAACACATTGAGAATCGAATCGGCGAGCTGCGCTCTCGAATCGACCTCTGGTTCCAGAGCATCCCCACGTTCCTCGATTTCACACGCAAGGAGGATGAGGGCCCGGAACTACTCCGCTGCAAACTCGCCCTCGCATTCCACTACTACAGTGCGCGGATCACTCTTGGTAGGCCCTGTCTCTGTCGGCGTGACGCACAGAAGAAAAACCCCGCCGACAGAACGAGCTTTAGCCACGAAATGGCCATTTTGACTCTCGAGTCCGCCGAGCGCATGCTAGACCTGATCCCAGATGAGCCGAACGCAGTTCAACTCTACGAGATCTCCCCTTGGTGGTGCATCCTGCACTATCTCATGCAAGCGGTAACGGTGCTGCTCCTCGAGCTCTCTTTTGGCACTGTGCATGCGCCCGACTCAGAAAAGCAATTCCTCTTGCTAGCCAAGAAAGGCATTCGCTGGCTCTACTCCATGTCCGAGCACAGCATCGCCTCGCGCCGCGCCTGGCAACTCTGCGATATTAGCCTGCGCCGTCTCGCGTCTGGCATGAGCTTCGATGTCAGCGACATACCCACCAACACATACCACCCTACACCTACATCAACCCTCTCTCACCCCGAAAACCAAAACATGAGTCAAGACACTACACAAGAAACAAACGATTATTGGGGCCCCGCTCTTGAGCACCTCTCCTTGAGCAACCACACCCAAGAAACAAACCAGCACTCAAATATCGATCATCATTACTCGTCCTTCCCGTCATTCTCGAATATGTCTACCACCGACCCGATGGCTGTTCTCCAGACCGCGGCCCCAGCCACGGATGATTTGTATTTCCCGTATGATCCTATCAGCGGTGAATTCATCCGCTCGTTCTTCCCGAATTCCAATGAGGAAGGGAATTGGGATATAAATTGATAATCGGATTTGGTTCTACCAAGGACGAAGAAATTCTGAAATGATTATATGCATATTGATGAGTCAAGAAACACGAAAAAAGACATACCCCATTCTATCCCTCCTTCAATCGACTCCTTTCCCGCTTCTATTTCGTTCCTTCTACCTTCTCCTTCTCCTTCAACCTTAACCTTCCATAATCTTCCTTTTTACCTCCCCCTTTCCATTTTATCTCTCTCAACGACCTGGCCCTCTATACTTGGTATCTGGTATATCTTCCTTTACACACAAACCTATCACACTAACCTCTCCCCTACCTTCTGGGCCATTTTACTAATGACTCAACATCATCCCTCGCCATCACACATAACCTATTCACTTCCCGTGATTTCTTCTTAGCCGCCCCTATTTGAAGTCTCATCGTCTATTTTCGGTCATACTCTCTATCATTCTTACCTCTTGGTTTATTCAATTTCTATCAGTGTCATCATTGATATGTGAAGGCCTTGATTTTTCTTTCCTCGCGATATGCTTTTTAATCTTTCCCCTTCACCAGCTCTATACCAAATTATCTCAACACATATTGTATACTGGGGGAATGTCGTTTGGCGTGCTTTACACTTGAGGATTATATTGGGATTTGGGCTCTGGATGGATGATTTGGAATTTGATTTCTATAAAAAGCGGCGTGAACGGTTGGCTAGGCTGGTAGGCAAGGGTTTGGTTTGGTGGGGGTCTCTTCGTTTTTCTTTTGGTCCCCTTCTACGGAGTTTTGGTGTTGGTGGCTATTCTTTGTTTTCTTGGATGGAGGCCAGGTTTTTGAAAGTGGTCAGGCCCTCATGGCCTTTTCGTGGCAGATGGACATACTTCAATTGCAGACTGGTCGACCTTTTCGTTCTTAATATGCTGAGATGTAAGGAATTTGCTCCTCAGTACGCCCACACGTGATCTCAGTACGTGATTTATAGACAAAGTCCCAGGGCAACTTGGACGAGATCAGCCTCATTGTTAGGATGAGTCTATTCTCGGCCCTTCTTTCCCGTAAAATGTCAAGGTCAAAAGTACAAGCAATTTCGATGACGCTTCATTTATGTTGGATATCAACTCTATATTACAATCATGGATTCAGATAATATACACAACAGAATCATTCTTGATTCTGGGATTCCGGCAAGGTCGTGCCCGTTGAACCGCCTTTACGCCTGGGACGCATCATCGTCCAAGACGGACCCGATTGCATAAAAGGGTCTCGCCGAGTTTCCCAGATACGGTCCCGTGTGCGCTTCTCCGGGTTATGAAAGACACCACGGCTGCACATGCGCGATATGTAACCAGGTAGTTCCAGCTCAATCTGGTCCTGCGGCATGCCATGGCGTAGGAACATCCAGACGGCGAAGTCCAGAGAGGCCTCTGGGGGGGATTGAGGTGGTTTGCCGCTACTAATGGGAAGCCCTTGGAATTCGAAGCGGGAGATTAGGGGTTTGTATATGCGGCCTCGGGCAAAGAAGGGGAGTTGTTGGTGTTGTGGGATAGGTAAGGATGAGGGTGAAGGTTCGGATTGGAATGTTTTCGGATGCCGCTCCATCTCGAACTCTCGCATGGCGGCTTGAGCGATGATGCGGATGGTGTTGTAGTTGGGGACCACGGCTCGCTTTTGTGTGTGTTGGAGCCATTGCATGCTGAAGGTTGGGTCGCCTTGAGACCAGGACATTTCCTTGCGAGCAGGAAGGCGAGTGAGCCCACCTTCACGCTGACGGACACGGTCCGGTGGAAGACGATGGATGCACCATTTGAACCACATATTCAAGCCGAATGTGCTGCCATATGTGTCCACAACGGCGGACAGGAGGTTATGGAAAGAGACCGCGGGGATGTATTTGAGCTTGAGATGGCTTGGTGGGGGAACCTTGAGGTCGACCTGCTTGGCGAGATCTGAAATGTGGCCAGGAAGGGTTCGGAATACGGAGAGCAGACGCAACAAGACATTTTGTTGGAAGGCTGTAACTCGCCGGTTTCTGCTGACTGGCGTGTTGAATTCCATGCGGTAAAAGCGCAGAAACATGTCGTTGGCACGCTCAAGGCTTGTGATCAACCTCTCGTCCACAGGGCCTCCGATGGTCTTTTGGTGTTTGATAGTCGCATCAAGCCGTATAATCTTGGCTCCAAGTGCTGTGAGATTACTAAAGCCCCACGATTTCAGCCTAAAATCACGGAGATACTCGAGCGTGACAACCGCACGATCCCAATTTTCCATGTCGATGTAAGAATTGACTAGGGCTTTAAGCATGTTGACAGAGAGTGGCATGCCGAGCGAGGAAATGACCTTTTCACAGAGTTCGGTATTTTGTGTAGCAGAGGCAAACCGGAGGATTGATGGTGCGATGACCTGGTCGCCATAGACAGAGGCTGGAATCGCAGGACCGTCAATGCCGTTATTGAAAAGCAACCAGTTGCCAAAGTCATAAGCGCGGTTGACAGCGGCCAAGTCGAGAAGTTCAGCCAATGTCACATTCGAGACCTGCGGCAAGGAAGATAGGTCGCGTTCGTGGGCGTCGAATCGCTGAGAGTCGAAGAAAGGAAGGTTTTCTGACTTGGCAAGGGTGAGCTGTTTAAAGAATGCTTGGATGTGATAGGCCTTGCTAGCATCGACAATGTTTTGTAGCCAAGCGTACTCATAGAAAGCGCGGCTAGCTTGGCGTTTATAGGCATAGGCCTTGACATTGAGTTCCACCAACCCGGCGATTGCAGCACTTTCGTCATAGAGCTGCGCTCTCGTCACCTCGCTCAGGTCTTGGTCTGACGCAGAGCCGTATCCTCCCCACGGTGGCACCACGTGTTGAGTAGACCGTAATAGCCGCTCAAATAAAGTTGGATCTTCATATGGATTCAGACAGCCTGACTCCAGAACTCTAACAAGGTGCCAGTTGGTGGCCTTGTTCGTTGGCCGGAGATCATCCAAGGCATTGGTTGGTTCGAGTAGTGCATTCAAAGACGCCGATTGTTGAAGAATGTCCGAGGGTGTTGCACCATGGAATCCGACACCATTATAGGCCTTGTTGACCAATCCACTTCGCAGACTTGCGACTACTTCTGTGCTGATTGTTCGTTTTCCGAGACCATTGAACGGAGGCTTGTCGAGGCGCTTGAACGTCTGAGGTGGGTTGGTATCATCTGGGCGACGCCAGACAGTCTCGGTGCTGACATTGGTTTGTTGCACGACGTCAAGATTCCGGAGTAAAGGTGCCCAACTGTCGATCTTCCAAGCCTTGTCACCAATCCGCTGGCTCATCTCCTTGACCAGAGATGCGCCTTGCTTAGTGAATCCATGCTCGACACAGCACCACAGAACCAGCTCGAACCAGATCTCAGGGCCAAGCTCGCGGACTCCAACCTTAAATGGCAAAAAAGGTGGCTCCTCACCCGCCTCGGTGGCGGCCGTTGCAAGTGCGGCTTCATGTTCAAGCCACGCAGCGTCGGACAAGACACTCATGATATTGCTTGATAGCAGATTGAGACCGGGAGGACGGAATGAAACTTGGCTGGGATCGTTCTTTGGATACTGGTAAACCCTGTCGGAGATCAAATCCAGGTGATGCAGGCGAGCAAGGACGCGGAAGACATGAGACATGGCGAGATTTGCTTCTTGTTTTGAAGCATCGGCAGCTCTTAGCACGATCAAGCCTAGGTTTAGCAAGACTTCACCCAGAAACCTATCACCCAAATCCAGCGCCGCAGGCCGCTCAGTGAGAAGATCGAGAGAAACTATATCGGCAGGCGGAAGCGGTTTCATTGACTGGCTCGGACGCCGGACATCCCTAGCCGTCAGCTTCTCCAACGAAAGACCCGCCACGTTCCAATCAAACCCTTTGAAAGCGTTATCTGAGGCCATGTACGGAACGAGAGTTTCGTATGCATCGATTAGCTGGGTTAAGTAGGCATGCACCGCAGACCACTGGTTGAGCTCAAACCCCAAATGTCCCAATAAATCCAAATTTGAATGTGTTCTCGCCAGCCACAGATATCCCATCAGCCTATGCGCTTGATCGAGCTCATGTTCGTGCTCGAACAGAGACCTAACCTGCCCATCATCTTGTGTCGGTTCCGTCTTTTTCTTCGTCTGCGTATTGCGTGCCGGTGCACATTTTTCTAGTATTGGTATCCAACTATCGGGATTGGATTTCTGCGATGACTCGAGGGGTATAGACGGAGGTCCATTGTATGAGAAGAGAAGTTGATACTCGTCGCCGGTGAGCGTTCTCCGGTCTAGGGTCGAGGCGAAACGAGTCTGGAGACGGGATGCCAAAGAGAACGAGAGAGCAGGCCGGCCAGGCACAATTGGCATGCGACTGATTCGCAGAAGCCGGCCGGGGCTCAAGCACCTCCTCATGACACGGCAATCAGCCTCGCCGAGGGCGCCTGCGGAGGAAACACGGTCTCGATGGGCACGGGTGTAATGTGGCGCATTTCGGAGCCGATCACGATGTGCACATGTCGCAGAGGTCCCCGAAATCGCACCTCTGACACACGATCAAGTTCAGGTCAAGTAACGATTGGTATTCCTGTCGCGATGGGAACCGTTAATCGTTAATCGATTGCGGAGGAAATCGTGAAGCTGGAAATTTGGCCGGGTGGACCCAGCGCGCTGACTCAGCAGAAGCTGTCGCAGCCAATAAGAGTCGCCGTATTTACTTCACATCGACAGGGCGAGGATAACTTGGTTGATACAGGTGAACCAAGGGAATGCATACACTCAGAGATCAAGCTATAAGTCCCGACCTACAATTAGATGGAAGGGTCACACAAAGTTGCACAAGACGGGCTGCGAGAAGGTTGCAACGTTGCCAGCGATGCCCTAAAGAAGAAACCCGGTACGCCCAGAACGCTTGCTTCTTTAAGTAACTTGACATCAAATAGACAAGAGAACCCGAGCCTGGAACATTGCCAAAAGTCTACGTCTTGAATTCTATACCCATAGCGCATTTTTCTCTATGCCTCCTACTCCAATGTGCGGAACAGTACCAACCCACGTCTGCGCCAATCTAGCGCTTGAACACAACCTATCAGAGGAAATCCAGGCTATTATTGCGGTCACTCAAGGGTTCCTTACAGCACTAAATAGAAAATCTCGGGTAGACTTTGAGAAACACTGCGTTCGGGCTGGGGGCATGGCCCTCGCACCTCCGTCACCTACTGCCTTACGCTTCTGCACAATCGGCTCTTTCATTGAGCATGTGGCTACGCTGAAAGATAATATTGATGAGCGCATCTGGGATCCTGAAGTCAAAGTTTACGAAACTGGTAACCTTGCTACAGTATGGGCTCCTTTTCGGGCTAAGATTAATGGGGTTGTGGATCATGTCGGGGTGGAACTATTTGTACTGCACAAGCTGAATGGGGAGTGGAAAGTGACTGGGCTGGCAGACTCTTGTCGATTGCCAACTGAGGAAGAAACGAATATGGAATAGTCGAGATATTGCCAAGTACTCCTCAGAGACTGTTCTCATAGCTACGCACTATCTTTACAATTAAGCACTTGATTTTCATAGGAGCCAAAGGATGCTCGTTTGCATGGATTGCAGGCTATGATACAAAACACTTTCTCTCTATGACTGAGCCAGCAGTCACAGTGACACAACCTTGACCTAATTCACATGAGACAACGTGATTTCTGGAAAGAACGAATGGCCCATAAGAGGTCTATATTTAGAATGGGCGGATCTGGCGGGCATGGACGCGCTCAAACTGCTGGTTGCTCTCGGAGGAGCTGCCAGACTCGGCAGTGGCCGAGCCAGTAGGGAGAGCGCCGGAGACAGTGATGAAGCCTGACTCTTGGCCGCTGGAGCCACCAAAAGTACCGGAGGGGGCAGTAGTAGGGGCAGCACCGCCCTCGCCACCCTGGCCGGAGCCACCGAAGCTACCAGAGGGCTGAGCGCCTCCTGAAGGGAAACCGCCTTGGCCACCGTGACCGTGGTGACCGCCCTGGCCGAAGCTACCGCTGGGCTGGGAGCCGCTAGAAACGCCAGAGGGAACGGCACCGGAGGCCTGGGGACGACCAGACTCCTGGGCACCACCACCGAAACCACCACCGAAACCACCCTCGGATCCACTGCTGGAGCCCTGGGGGAGACCGCTGGGCACAGTGCCGGAGGGCTGAGCACCGGAGGTGGGAGTGGCATCCTGCCGGGCGCCGAACTAATATAGTACGTCAGTATCTCATCTGATCAAAAGTCTCGAAGATATTGGCTGATCTATGAGCATACCAGGTTCAAGGCGACGGCATTGGGAGCCAGAGCGAGAGCGGCAGCCAGGCCGAAGACAACGTTGAACTTCATGGTGAAGAAGTGTGTTTGTTTGGAAAATGAAAGTGGGTTTAAAAAAGAAGGACTGAGTCACTCGGTGACGATTGATCTCAAGAATGTAGAAGTGAAAGGAAAGCGCACAGCACTGTGATTCAAAAAAGTTCTTGATGGAGGATTTCGAGGGCCTTATATAGCTCGTATCCAGAGCCTTCGTTTGCATTTCCCGTCATGGTCTCAGTATCCCGTCTGTCTCGGCTTGCGAGCCTGTCAGGGCTAGCAATGAGTGGACCAGTTCCGCTGTCAGGAATACCCGAGACATCTAGACCGACTGCTCAGGCTAGGGAACTGTTGAGATCGGCATTGATAGTCTGCAGCTGGTGGTTTCTCATAAGGTCCATCCATGATCAATATGTCGAATCAGGGTTAATCGTAGGAGGTAGAGGGATAACCCTATAGACAGCAGGTCCGTATTGGTGCAATATAGTTTCATAGTTCCAGGGTGGAGCCGACGCAGGAGTCCATCATGAAGGCGAGATTGGGCCACTTCCAGGGAAGGCGCTCACTAAGAGGAGGCTCGACACTGAACAGGGCTGTTAAGAGTCCCTCAGGGCCACCAGGGGCAAGTTTTGAAGGAGATGGCGCCACGGTGAGCTGCGGATCTGTCCCAATGACACATTCAAGCTGCATTTGGCATCACGTCAAGCGCCGTGCGGCGTTTCCGTTCGTGGAGAAGTTTAACGTGAAACTGGCGAGTCATAAGGTGGCTGGCATTGGAGAAGTCTCCCCCACATGGAGCTTACACGTCGTCTGCCGATCGGCTGGCTGACCTGCTTCAGATTGAGACTCAAGAGGGGGCGAGAGCGGGGCTAGTAGTTATCAGCAGAGTGAAACAATTGGATGAAATCCGGACAAAGTAGTGATCAAGAAACACGCTAAGGCGGCGGTTCTGGAGACGACAAAACAATATTCAACACAGCGAAAAACACAATTCAAAGTCATCACCAATGACTATACATATACTATATGCCCTCCCTTGTGCCGTACTGATTAAGCGACGGAGCTTGCATGATGTGGAAACCATCTCGTTTCTTGGAAACGCCGACAAGAGCAAAGTCAGCAGTAAAAGTAAGCAAACCGCCACAAGTATCACCCTAAGGACCTGCTTCACGCCGGGCCCACCGAGCATTACGCGTCCTCACTCTAAATTAGCATCACCGCATCCTAGTACAACTGCAATTGCGAGGGTATTAAACATGTACACATCAGATAATGTAAGGGGCTCAATTAACGTGATACCAGAAACAACCGTAGAATCAACTCCCGGCGCCAAATCTTCATCATCACTTCGTGAAACACAATACTCCGTACAGGGGGACCATATGGTTAGAACCAAAGATCTCATAGCTCCTCGTCCTCGTCTGCAGGCAAATCGCCACCCAACTCTTGCTCCACTTCATCTACCACGAAGCTCTCGTAGTCCTCCAAGCCTTTTTGTACATGGACCTTGAAGCGAATAACATCGTTGAGCATCGTCTCAACGTTGGTATGTAACTCTTCTCGTAGCGCATTGGCTCGAAGTGTCAACTGTTCATACTCAATGTTGGTATTCATCTCGCGCTGCTCCATCAGCTGGACACTGTCGCTGAGGGTCGCCCGCATCTTGGCGAGTTCCTTCTCCATCTTCTCAATCTGGGCGTCTGATGCCGTCTTCTGAGTGGTGGTGATTTCCTTGGTGCGTTCAAACTCCTCTTCCGCCGCCCGGCGCCGGTGCTCCAGGGCCTCAACCTCGCTGCGCTTTTCATCCATCGCCTCCTTAATATTGTCAAGTAGATTGCGACGATCAAGGTCGTCATCAATTGCTTTTTTCCGTCGCTCGTTGATCTCCTTGCGCAATGATTGTAGACTATTGCGGACGGAGCCCCGAAGGTCCAAATTCAGCAAATGAGCTGGGTGATAGCCCGTATAAGGCTCGGCCAAGAGGCGATCGCCCTCTGACGACATCCGGTTGGGCGCACCTCCGATCTGGCTCGCGGAGAAATTGTTCTCATTGACATTCAGAGTAAGCTCAAAGTCTTGACCCTTGGCATTCTCGGCAGAGGAGGGGATCAGGCTTGTTTGATAGCCAAGAGTGTTGTAGGCCTTGACAATCTGCTCCAGGTCTTCCAATTTCTGGCTTGCTTCGGCCTCCTTCTCCATGACGCGGGCGTGGGTCTCCTCCAAGCGAGCCATACTATCTTCAAGACTCTTCTGAAGCCGTTCTCGTTCCGTGTTCATGCGATCAATATCTTGAATGGTGATTCCTTGGCGGTCGACGCTCGCCTGAAGCTCGGCACGCTCACTCTCCGTGATTTGAAGCTCGGCGTCGGTCTTTTGGATCTCTGCATCCAGGAACTTGATGCGAGTTTCGTATTTTTCAATCTTGCCCTTGACGTTCTGGTTATAGTCCTCGAACTTCCTCGTATCATCCTCTAGGATTCGGAAGTGCTGGTCCAGCTTGGCCATGTCTGGCGCATTCTTCTCCATTTCCAGAATTTGATCGCGAAGAGCCTGATTCTCTGCCTCTAGCGATTCCATCTGCTGTACATATCGTTCGTTGCCGCGGGCAAACTCCTGCGACATTGCCTCAATATGGGGGACCAATCGTTGCTCTGCCGTCTCGTCATCCTCATCTTCGCCACCTTGAAGCCAGTCATGATAGGCGCCGGTAAGGAAGCGGTAGATAATGCGATCCCCGGTGACATCGACTCCTGCTTCCGCACAAGCCTCATCATACTCTCCGCTATCAAATCGTTGCATCAATTGTGCCAATTGCATCAACCAGTGTAGCATGCCGAGGAAAGTGGACCAATTCTGGCCACCCACGGCCGAAATCTGTGACTTGGTGATACCCTTTTCAAAGGGATATCGCAGCTGCTTAAGAATAGGAGGAACTTCCGCATCCATCGCTTTCTGGAACTTGTAGCCCGGGTCAATGCGGTGATAAAGGAATTGGAAGATGTAGTTGAAGTCCTTTTGTGTCGGCGAGCGTAGTGTGTTTTGTCCAAGAGAGTGCTTCATCTCTAACTCAAAATTGTTGTGCGTCAAATACTCCAGTAGCTCCTGCCCAATGCGCGCTTGGAATGATCGGTCACGAAGCGGTCGAGGGTCCCTAGGCACACCCGCCACAGCTGGAACCGAGTTGAAAAAGGATTGATGGCCCATGGGTCCACCCACGGATGGTCGTGAAAAGACACTGCTGCGACGTTGCAAGTTCTGCTGCGAGGCAGAATTGGACGAAAGTGAACCCGGCGCAAAACTTTGTCTACCAGCACTCGTACCATGAAACATATTACTCGAAACGGATCGGCGTACAGATGAGAGACCAGCCTCGGGGCCAGCCATGGACATGCGCGTAAAGTTGGGCTGTTGAGGTCGACTCGTTGAGTTCAGTAGGGAGTTCGAGCGGGCGTGCTGGGAGGTAAATGGGGGATTGTTGAAGCCAATGGAGCTTGTGCGCTTCATAGCCGACGACGGCTGGGGAATTGAAGAATGGTTTTGTACACTCCCGAGGGTCTAGATTGCATTATTAGTATCTAAATATCTTTGCGACAGCTTGTAAAGCCTTCATCATCATACCTCTCGGGGGCGCCTGATACTGAACAACCCAGTATCTTGCGACATGGTGACAACAAAGCCACAGTCGCGGCAGGGAGTAAAATCGACCCGTGCAAAGTTGAAAAAAAGTATGTTCAACGTCCAAGTATTGACAGTTCAAATCTGGACTCGCGGCGCAAATTTCTGGATGAGGGGGGGCTTGTTTTGTCGTGCAGGTAGGTTTGGGCGGGAAGATGTAAACAAGAGTGGTGCCGCTTCCGGAAGCGGAAAGCGGTGGAGTCGCACTGGAAGAACAGTTGCGCCGGCAAAGAATCACGAGACCTTCGGTCTGGGGAAGTGAGGCTTGGCGGTCCTAAGTTCCGAGGTCCACGGCCAGTGCCGATGACGGTCGCATCCCCTGCCTCTGGACTTTCTCCTCTTCCATCGTCCTTGTGAGTGATTGACAGCACATATTCACCATGGCTCCTCGAGAGGAGCTTATTGCCTCTGCGGTAAGTATTTTGCGATCATATCTCTTCTTCCACTCTCAGTCGCTAATCAATGCTCTCTAGGTGACCTGTATGATTAATCCTCATTCCCCACGATATGGCGAGGTAGAGAAGTTGCGTGCTAACCCTCATGCAGTCTTACAGGATCCTTCGGTGGCTTCATCGCCTATTGAGAAACGAGTCGCATTCCTGCAATCAAAAAATCTCACGCAAGAGGAGGTTGATCTCGCCTTATCGCGAGTCGGCGAAGACCCGGCCGCCGCCGCCGCCGCCGCCGCTGGGACCGTATCGGCGCCGTCTCAGGGCTACAACTCACAACAGGTTGCTTACCGACCACCTCCACAATCGCCACAGGGTTATGGTTATCCTCCATATAATCAATGGCAGCCGCCTCCAGAGTATGTGCAATTCACTGTTTAGATACCAGCTGAACCCGAAGACTGATCGCATGACAGGCCGCCCAAGAGAGACTGGCGGGACTGGTTTATCATGGCAACGGTGATGGGTGGTGTGGGTTATGGATTGTATTTCGTTGGCAAGGTAGGAGACAATAAACCCGGTTATACTGCCATGTCATCCCCGGCTAACACTTCCGCGTTAGCGCTACATTGCTCCATTGATAGCCCCGCCGACTCCCCCTCAGTTGGAACAAGACAAGGAGAATATCGACGAGCAATTTTCGCGTGCGTTTGATTTGATTGATCAGCTTTCGACCGATACCGCAGCCTTGAAGGCCGCAGAGGATGCTCGCACTGAGCGTCTGGACTCGGCTCTGAAGGATGTGGAGAATCTGGTTACAGACCTGAAGAATGCGTCGCGACGGAGAGATGACGAGACTCGCCGGATCAGCGATGAGGTCAAGTCGTTGAAGGATGCGATCCCTAAGGCCTTGGAAGGGGCTCGGGAGGGCAATGAGAACCGTCTGAAGGAGCTGGGTTCTGAGTTGAAGAGCTTGAAGGTCTTGCTGGGTAACCGACTGGGCGGCAGCGGCGCTGCTCCCACCGTTGGTCGTACCCTCAGCAGCTCTACAATTACTCCTTCCGTGACTCCTCAGCCGGCCCCCGAGTCCATCCCTGCTGCTATCCCCGCCACCAATGGCCTACAGGCCACCGTGACCCCAGCTGAGCAGGAGCCGCAGCCCGCTGCTGCTGCGCCCGCACCCGCGCCTACTCCCGCGGCCGATAGCCCTCTCGCCAAATTAGGTCGCTCTGCCTCCATCCCGGCCTGGCAGATGGCTGCTTCTGGTCGATCCAAGGGCTCTTCTCAGTCGGCCCCTGCCCCGGCGGGTGATAAGCCCGCTGGCTCGAGCAGTGAGCAGAGTGCCCCTCCCAGCTAAGTCCAGGACTAAGCCTGAACTGAAATTGTATACCTCTTCGGTTAGATGTATTTACTACTACAGACTCTTATTATCATTCTGGCTTGAACAGTATTTAAACATTTTCTTTTTTCTAAGAGTTCCTATACCTTTCGTAGTTGTGATAAATACAACAAGCCTAAACTACAAAGATGGAGTGGATGGGGTTTAGACATTCCCGATAAGATAAGGAGCGCAAGCTTTACCTCGGATCCTCAAATCCTGACAGTTCTTTTGATCAACCAAACTACTACAGCTTCAGCATAGCAACAATGCCGTCCCCGGAGCGATCCTCAAAACGACCATCGCCACCAGCAGAAGGCGATTCAGACCGCCGGCACCACCGCAGCCGCCGCAGCCATGGCGAATCGCATTCGCATTCGCATTCCCACCGACACCGACACCGACACCGCGATCACCCGCGCTCTCGGTCTCCCCACCGATCAGACCGTCACCGATCCGAGCGTCACCGTCGACATGATCGAGAACGAGATGAGAATGCAGAACGAACAGACCGGGACCGTCGTGACCAGCGAAGCCGAGACGCTCCAGCGCAGCCCGTGGTCCTCCCGCTCCAGGCACGAGAGCTCACACGACGCGATTTGGCGGCCTATGAGCCGATGTTCGCAATGTACTTGGATATTCAAAAAGGGATCCTCATTGAAGATTTGTCAGAAGAAGAGGTAAAGGGGCGATGGAAGAGTTTCATTCGAAAGTGGTATGTACTCGAACTCTTCCTGCTTGGGGGACCATTGCTGATCGAATAGGAACCATGGTGAACTTGCCGAGGGATGGTATGACCCTGCTACACTAGAAAGAGCGCGCCAGAATGCGGCGGAATACCAGCCCGGTCCGACGGAGAGAGCATCGCCGGAGTATGGACGAGGGGAATCTTCCCGGAATACGGGTGCGGCGGCACAACCAGCGGGAGAGGATGACGAAGATGATGAGGAATACGGGCCAACACTACCGGTTCCCGGGTCTATAAGAGATGTCACACATTCTGGGCCAACGATACCAAACATGCAGGATCTCGAACTTAAGCGCGGTAAGCTCCAAGCAATCTAACAAGCCCGGTCAATCTAAGCGGCGCCAAGCTAATGTTCTGCGCTGTAGAATCCGCGATTGAAGACGCAATCGCCGCCCGCGAAGACTCACGACAACAATACCGCTCCGAACTGCACTCTCACAAGGCCGAGGTTCGCCATCTCGAAGACGAAGTCGCCCCGCGAGCCGAGCCTGGTACCCGGGAGCGACAGCTAGAAAAACGCCGCGAAGCTGCTGCGGCCAACCGTGCCTTTGCCGACGCGCGTGGAGCCTCTCCGGAAGCAGCCCCCGACGCAGAGCTCATGGGGAACGACGACTTTGCATCTCTCAAGAAGGAAAAGGACAGGGAGCAGCGGAAGAAGAACGAGCGGGAGATTCGACGAGAGGAAATCATGCGAGCTCGGGCAGCGGAGCGAGAGGAGCGGGTTCAGAAGTACCGTGAGAAGGAGGATGAGACTATTGGATGGTTGCAGGCATTGGCAAAGCAGCGGTTTGGCTAGATGATGATTATCCTCGCGTAACTTGCCCTCTATATAACTACCCTCTTTTCCTGCCTGAGAACCCGTTTTACTAGCGTCCATCATCTTGTACCAAATCTATCGCATTTATCTCATCTCTTGGTCGGCATATCCTGTGTCTTGAAATGCACCGGATCCCTAGTTCTCTAATACATCAAACACCCCTCAGCTCAACCAAAGAACGCACCTGCTTGCCGTCAGCGTCGAAATTGCCCGGCTCCAACCACTTCTGAAACGCCGCCTTCACGACCGGCCATTCCGAGTCCAAGATCGAAAACCAAGCCGTATCCCGGTTCCGTCCCTTGACAATCAAATGTTGACGAAACACCCCCTCCGCCGTAAACCCAAACCGCCCCGCCGCCTTTTTAGAAGGCGCATTAAGATTATCGCATTTCCACTCAAACCGGCGATAACCTAGATCCTCAAAGACCGTTTTCGCAAGGAGATACACGGCCTCGGTGGCCGCGGTCGTGCGCTGCAGAAGAGGGGAGAAAATGATGAAGCCGATCTCGATGACGCGGTTGGTGAGGTCGATGCGGAGGAGGCTGAAGAAGCCGATTGGCTTTTGGGTGGATTTGTTGATTATGGCGTAGAAGAAGGGGTCGGTGGATTCGGAGAAGGCTGTGATGGCTTCTGCGAAGGAGGTCTTGTCGGTGAAGGGGCCTTTGGGGATGTATGTCCAGAGACTGGCATGCTCGGCTAGTCCGATGAGGGGGTACAAGCCGTCGATGTGTTTGGGGTCCAATGGTTCCAGCTGGACAGCGTGACCGGTAATTGTGGTCGAGGGTGGTGGCAAGGCCTGTCTTACTTCAACGGGAGGGCCAACTGGACGATCCATCTTGAATATGACCTGAAATCGTTGTGGTTGTGAAGATGTGTTGATAGCACCCGATCTGATGACCCCCACAGAGATGTGAAGTGGATTGATGGCGAATAGTTGAGTCAATTGCTAGAACTCGAATGAGAAGACTCTCTCTTTACAAAAAGGATCACAACGGTCAATTGATATGGTCGACAACCACCGTCAATGGCAAGTTGTTTGCAAAATAGGTGGCCGTGACTCATTAAGGCGTGATTCGTAAACTCGGGACTGGCCCTTGGGTAGTATTCCGTGCGGGGCAACGGTCACCACCATTGTACTGATGGGTGTTCTGCAAATCGACCAATACAATTTGATTAAAGCTGCCTAGCCTATTACTGCGATATTCACTCACCGGACAAAAATTGTATATGCCAGATGTCCCTTTTGACCGAGTGCGAGTGCCAACAGCTCCCATGACTGGTACGCAGTTGTCAGCAGATCTACAGTATTTCTTCGGAGGCATTTACGAAGAGGCATAGTAATACACGCCTCATATATGGAGTCATCTATAGTGCAGTCCTATTTCTTGATCCTGAATTGTACAAATAGAATCTCATGCTGCCTCATCTCCACCTCTATTCTGTGAGTTTGTACGATGACTGACAAAAGTGATAGCGTGTTTATATTAGTCAAAGGTGATCTTTGGGTCTATCCGAATGATATTCTCGTTGGCAATGAGAATGGTGCGTCCTTGCCGGAACAGGTAATTGAGAACTGTGCCAGGAGCGGTTTGAGATTGATGAAAAGACTATGCAGGCTTTGCGGGCGGGTGAACCTATGGGGTGCTACGATCAAAAGACCGCGCAAGTAGGGTTTGTACGTTTCGTATAGTTACGCCTCCTCCTCCGCGGACTGGTGAACAACCGTTGTTCTTGTAGGCAGGCGTCAATCACCAAGTCCAGCTCTTTGCAGCTTTCCAGGGCCGATGCTCCTTGTTTCTGACTCATATACTTAAATTTGAATATCCGCCAAGACCCCTTCACGAAGCTTAGATTCATTGCAAGTCATGAATTCTCCGGATTCTCAGCGTAGACCCGCGGCCGGATTCTCCGATTCTCGGCACTCGGGCCCTTTCCGACGACCCTTACGGAGTACTTTAAGCCCGTAGATCAACACGGCCATGCCCAAATTCCTCTACCGCCTCAATGTGAATATGCAATAATCATGTTTACCGTCAGTAATTGCACGCGGTTACCTACCCAGACCATGCTAGCGTCCACAAGGCGACGCTTCCTCGGCACCAAGCAAAACTGCCTACCGGCGGCCTACTACCGCGGCGGCACATCAAGAGCCGTCTTCTTCAAAGAAGAGGATCTCCCCACCGACCGCAAAGACTGGGCTCCCATCTTCCGCGGCGTCATCGGCAGTCCTGATCCATACGGTCGACAACTTGATGGACTAGGCGGCGGTATCTCCAGTCTCTCCAAGGTATGCGTAGTGGGCAAGTCCACGCACCGCAACGCGGATGTAGACTATACATTCGTGTCCCTGGGGATCAAAAACACCGACGTCGATTACTCGAGTAACTGCGGCAACATGATTAGTGCCGTGGGGCCATTTGCCGTGGATTCACAGCTATTTCGTTTACCACGGGCAGACATTGAATCTGCCTCGGTGCGGATTCACAATACCAACACCGGGAAGATTATTCACTCCTCGTTTCCCGTGGTAGACGGGGAAGCAGCTTCGAGTGGAGACTTTTCTATCGATGGAGTCGCGGGAACTGCGGCCAGAGTGCAGTTGGATTTCATCAATCCTGCTGGTTCCGTGACGGGCAAGTTGCTACCAACGGGGAATCCCACGGATACGCTCGATGGGATTCCTGCGACGTGCATCGATGCAGCGAATCCGTGTGTTTTCGTTCGAGCCAGTGACCTCAAAGTGGATGGAAATTTGACACCAGATGAGATCGCTACTCACCCTACCCTCCTGGCTCGATTGGATTCGATTCGTCGTCAGGCGGGTGTCAAGATGGGTCTTGCTTCCACGACTGACGCCGTGCCCGGCAGTGTACCCAAGATCTGTCTCGTAGCCGTCCCCTCGGCTGCTGGTGGACGAGATGTGGGGCAGAAGCAGACATCGACAGAGATCGACCTTCTGGCTCGTGCGCTTTCCGTTGGTCAGCCGCATAAAGCAGTTCCCATTACGGTGGCGCTTGCACTCGCTGCGGCTGTGAGAGTGCCTGGGAGTACGGTGAACGAGGTCGTGGGGGGAAAGAACCCGGTTGATCATGCAGGCATCACGATCGGTCATGCGAGTGGCAATCTGTTGGTTGGCGCTGATTTCGATGCGGATGGAGTGTTGACTTCGGCGACGGTCTTTCGCACTGCGCGGCGGCTTTTCGAAGGGAAGATCTTCTGGAAGAACGAGGGAGATCTCAATAGCGTGAGTGAGTCCGACTAGTTATGACGACTGTATGTACCATATTTATTTCCTCTAATCGTCCAATGCATTTGTACCTTGAATTGGAGTGTATACAAGCTTTTTGTCGATGGGTATACCATCTCAACCCATAACGCCCATCCTGACTTTATATCCCTACCCAAATGCAATTTCCCAATCTCATCTTGCGTCTACGCATGTCTCCCCAAATCCAAATCAGCGACCAACTTCATATCCCCCTTGCCATCATCCGACCCCAACCCAAAGAATGGCTTCACAGCAACATCAATCGTCTCCTCAAACAACCGCCCAACAACCACCTCCTTCAGATCCTCCCCCGTCTGACCGAAATCAGGGAAAGCATTCAACTCCAATAACCACGCATTCCCATCCGCATCAACCAAGAAATCAACCCCAAATATCTCAAACGCATTCGGCAGCGTCTGGAAATGGACCATCATACCTCGCGCCGCAGCCTCAAAGACCTCGCCCGTTACAGCGCAGATCTGCTCGAAGATCTTTTCCTTCCAGTCTGCGGAAAGGCCGGGGACGTGGTGATCGAGATCCCAGAAGCGGCGAACGCTTCCCTCGTTGGAGCTGCCGCCTTCTTGGAAGCAGGTGTTTGTCAAGTGGCGGGCTAGGTCTTTAACCTCGTCTTCCTCTTCATGAGGGGCGCAATAGGATTTGGCAGCGAAAAGGGCGAGCATCTCCTTGAAGACGTAGACCTTTAGGGCGCCCGTTGCAAGGACGTACGTGCGGATATGGAATTTGCGGTTTGAGGAAGAGGGTAGAAGGAGTGGAGGGTCGATGTATGGCTGGGCCATGAAGTGGCGGAGTTGGGAAGTGACGAGACCCTCATCGTGTGCGGCGGGAGAAGCGCTCTGAGGGATGGCGGTTTCGGAATCGCTCTCGTCTTCAATGTCGGAGGGTTCGTCCCATTCTTCGAAGATCTCGCGGAGTTGGTCCTCGGTGCTGAAGAGTCGAATACCTTGGCCACGATCACTCATACCGGGTTTCAGGATCCACCATTCTTTCTCGGAATCAGGCCGCTCTTCATTCTTCTCCAGACTCTCACGCAATTCGTATGCCTCCAGGAGAGCCTCGTCGAGGAACTCGGAGTAGTCGAGTTCGAAATCAAACGCAGGCTTGAAATGGTTTCGCAGAATGCTGTCCGGATGCTTGGAGACCCAATTGGCCACCGTGTTGGACAGGTAATGCTTGCGGATCAGGGCCTTGCGGATGATGTATGCATTTGCAAGGGAAGTCGAGGGGCGTGACATGACGTGCTCAAAGTCCAGTCGTTCGTACTCGCGATACTGGAATACGGGTGCCGAGGTATCGGGGAGTTCGGATAGCTCCGAGATGCGCTGGCTGCGTGCAGCATCTCCGAGACGACGGGTCAATGCTCGCTTGACGAGAGATTGCACGTAGGGATCGTCACAGTCAACAACTGAGAATATCGTTGACTTTTTATCTGATCTACAGAGACCACCTCTATCAGAACCAGCCCAAGCGTATCAAGTAACATTGCAGAACAGGAAATAACAGAAAACTCAAAATAAATCAGATGGGAACAAGGGAGCATGAGGTCTATCAGCTAGGCCAGATATCTAAAGCGCACTGTAGTATATGTATCTGAAACGAAACCTTCAAAACCATCATGCCTAAAAATTCCACTCACAGCTTGATCTCTCCCGTGAGACCGGGCATATGCTTAAAGCTCGCTTTAAGAGGCGTGACACTAGAAGATAGATGTTAGCAAATACCTTCTCGACGGGACAAGAACAGAACGAAACACACCTAGTCATCTGCTCCTTGACGACCCAGCCGTCATTGCCAGCAGGCCCCTCTTCCACGCTTCGATACACATCCTGGAAGTTAGGCGCCCATTTAAAGTGTTTGTGCTTGATCCTAGGCTGTCCAGTGGGTTCATCAGTCGTGATCTCCGGTTCGGGCTTCTTTCCCGTCATCTCGCCCACGTCACGCAGTCGCTGCTCTTCAAGTTCGGGATCATCGCCGGTGGCCGGGTCAGCAGGCTCGAAGCAACTGCCAGAAGTCCACTTGTTTTCCAGCATCTCCGTGTAGAGAACCTGGTTCTGGCTCACACCAGGCTCAAGAGGAACATTGACGCTATAAAGGTCTACTCCATCCGTCCAGTTGGCGCAGAGGTACTCGATCACCCTGACAGAGTGCTGAGAAGCCTCGGCGATGATGACGGGGTCATGATTTCGAGAGCTGAAGGCATAAGATAAAGCAATCGAGCGCTTCCCACACACGGCACCCTCCATGGCACCGCCAATGGTTCCACTTGACAGGGCAAAGAGTGCCGTGGTGTTGCGGCCATAGTTTGGACCGGACACCACGACGTCGATCGGGCCCCTTTCCTGGAAATAATGGTAGAGTCCGATCTGGACACAGCTTGCAGGAGTCGAGTCGATCAGAATCCATTCGTCGCCACCGTCATCGGGCTCACCGTTGCTTCCCCTCGGCAAGTGGTGTATCGTCCCATCTTCTTGATGCAGGGTGCCCGGGCGGAAATACGTAGGCTTCACGGACGCGCCGACAATATGCGCCTTACCGATCCATGAGCGCTGTTGGTGAGGGAGAACGACGGAGACTGTGTGGCCAGCCGCTTGGAGCGAGTGGACGAGGGAATGAACGTAGGGCGACGACTGGTTCGACGGCGGACCGTCGTCGTTGGTAACCTGAGCCCGGATCAGTCAAATGCTTGACGAGAATTAGAGATGTTACTACATAGTACTGACCAGGATGTGCATGTTGGGTTGGGCAATTGGGGGGCAAGATGGAGGGGAAGAGAGAAATCGGGAAAAGTGTGGAGAACTTGAGAAACAGTGAAGATCGACAGAGGAAGGTACGAGAGTGGGGTACGATGTACCGTCTTCCGTGCTTTTACCGCAGAACCGCTCTGTATCGGATCGGACCTCCAAATCACATCATGACACCAGCCCTCGGTAGACATCATGCATAGTTATTCATAGGTGAGTAATTAAGGGTATACTAAGATTTGGACATTAATCCTCATGACTATCACTTTCAATGATCACCCCCAGTCGAATGACTCCTTCGTCTCTGCACCCCTCGTGCTTCTGCACTTTCCCGTCCGGAACCCAGACCTGCATGATCGCCCTCGGCCGGATGACTTTGAAGCAAGCGGGTCTCGGTTTCCTCCTTCTTGACCTTGACGGGCTCACTGGATGAGCCACTATCTTCGAACTCGTCTTTGATTGCCTTGGAGAAATCTTCTTCTTCTTCCTCCTCCTTGATCTCCCCCTTCGGCGTGTCGGATTGCATGATCCAGGTTAGGACGAACCATGTCAGACTTGCAGAAGCCATAGAGACAGTCCAGAAGATTGAACTAAATACCACAAAGGAAGTCAACTTCCAGCGGTACATAAACGACCTAAAACTCTGCATTAGCTAGGACATTCAACCCATATATCATTCAAGAAATGCCTACCGAAGCCCTGTAAATCTGGCACGGAACTCAACGCGCGCAGAGTAGATCTGCATTTTCCTGTCGCTCTGAATCTCAAGCCGCAAGCTCTGAGGTCGATTTTGTGTGCCTCGCGCAAACTCCACCCTTTCCATCATCGACACCTCTAGGGTCTCAGCTTCGCGGCGCCAACCCACCACGTACAGCGGTAGGCGAGCTAGTCTTCGCGCAATATCCACGAGCGGTGAGGCGTATGTCAGGATCGCTGGACGACACGAGTGCGAGATTTTATTCTGTGAGTTGCTCGCCGTCGGAAGCACGGATGCGGTCTCGGGGGCGTAGAGTGTGAGGTCGATCATGAAGTTGCCCACGTCGAGATTCGAAGGCGTGCGGGGTAGGTCGAGCGACACGGAAACATCGTAGGGTTGGGATGAGACAAATTCGGACTCGAAAGATGCAATTCCCCATGGGTTGAGATCACTGTGATAACCACAACAATTAGTACGTCGTTGCGCCCGAGGGAGAATGGTAGCTTTACCCAAACTGCAGGTGAATTTCACGGTCCACCCCGACCGTAGGGATGAACCTCAAGTAGAAGATTGCATATGCAATACCCGAAACGCCTAGAAGCAATAGAGTAGCTCCCGAGAACAGGATTATGCTGAGGTATATGCGAAGTGCAGTCTTGGATACCAGTGCGCGGAATGGCGTCAGGAGCGCGTCCTGTCACATGTTAGACCTGGTTACCACGATGAGAGAGCCAGACTGACCATGAGGACCGCTTGTGAGTGGGAGGGTCCGCCATATTCTGTCTCGTCATCGGTATATTCCGAGTCGGCCATTTTAAGGAGGTCGATGGAGGTGGAGGGGTGTTTGTTGAAAGCAAGTTCCTCGGCAAGTGGTAGCGCCGGCTCTCCTGCTTATCGGAGCTGTCTCCATCCACAAAGCTCTCCACAGTTGCGCTGCCACCAAATCTGTATGGAGTACGTCCGAAGGGCAATCCTCATACAATTTGAAACATAAATTTGAATACATGGTATATTCGAGCTCTAATAACATTATGAAAACCAGATCCCGCGCCCAAGACACGAACGTAAATGACAGACTGCATTAGGCACCCCCCGCCGTTGATGCAGAGAAACAGATAAGAAACCAAGAGAGGACAAAAGAGAGGAACCATCAACTCCAGCTTTTACAATCTTATCATTACAGGTCGCGTCTTTGGAGCGGAAAAAAAAAGAATTATCATAGGATCTCAGGTCATGCGAACATCGTGAGACGAATAGGAAAAAATGCAAGCCATCCCCACGGCATATCCGGGCCGTAACATGAGACGTAAAAATATTGGAAGCGTGAAAGCAATAAACCCCTTGAAGAATACAATGAGAAGTGAAGCGTAGTCCGGCGGATTTGTAGATTTGCCGACTAGATAATATGCGAAGAGAGGGAGGGAGGGAGGAGGCAAAGCCTAGGCGACGGGCCGGGGGCTTTGCTGTTGGATGTGTTGGACGAGAGCATCGAACAGTCGACCGATCTTTGGGAGGGAGAGATTAGTATGCGTTGGAGAGGCTGGTGAGCACGTTGCGAATTACCTCGGGGGCCGCCTGGATGAAGGGAAGGCGGAAGAAGGAGTAGCTTCGGTTCTGGAGAAGCTCCTGTAGGGTGATGATCAGTCCCCATGGGTGTGGACGGTGGACAATCAGTCGCTCCAGAAGCACACGAATAATCTGCTGGCGAATATCAGAGTCATCGGACTCGGAGAAGTCCACACCGAACAAGCGGAGGATGGTGAAGCTGAAAAAGTAGGTGTGGCTGTTCGGGTAGCGCAGCTGATTGGCCATGGCACTCAGCAGGTAGTAACGAGCTTCGGGCTGCATGGCTTGGGCGAGCTTCTCCAGAAGGGAGGCGTGAGCCGAGGTCTCAAAAGCATTGCGAGTGTTGGCCTTAGAGGCGTGCTCCTCAACACCTTGCTGGCCAATGTAAAGCACCATGGCATTCACGAGGACGACGTCCACGTTGATGGGCACGTAGAAAAGGGAAGTCTCTCTGGGCTCCGGGGTGATGATCGCGTCACAAATTTGCTGCACCACGGCATCGGAAGCTTGATCGCTTTGCAAAGCGGTATCAATTACCTGCTTGATATTTGCTTGCTGCAAAGGGGCAGCAGTATCACCAGCGATCTTGGGAATTTCCCGCATCTCCTCGAGTCGCTCAACCTTGAGTCCTTCGCGGAAAGGATCCGGGAGTTTCTGGAAGGACGATGGGTAGGCACTGAGAACCAAGTTGCGAAGCTGAGCACAGTGTGCAGGAATCACATTGCAAAATTGGAAGTGGTTCTCGGCAACGAATTCTGGGAAGTCGTGGTGAAGGATCAACAGGATTCGAAGCACACCCTTGTACAAGTCCTTGGCGACATAGTGGATCTCAGCTGCCTTGAGCTGCTCACCAATGTAGGAAAGCAACGCTTGCATGATCTCGCAGTAGGGCGCCCACCCGATGCGCTCTGGCATGTTCAGCATGTCAGACATGAAAACACGGTGGGAGACGAGAGACAGCCATCCGTAAACGAAGCCTGGCACGTAGCGAGGCTGGAGGGACAGGAACTTGTTGGCCATGGCAAATATCATGCCTTGGTGTTGCTCATGGTGTTGAAGGCCCGCGACCGAATACTCGCACAAGATGCTGGAGAACAGTCGGAAAAACACACGCTGATTGAATGCCTCCCCTCGCATGACCTGATGATTATTAAGGACCAAGACCAGAGCAGACAGGATGGAGTGGAAGTAAGCTGGCTTGTCGGCCTTGACAGAGGCCGTGCTTTCTCCTTGGAACTTAACCAAGAGAACGACGAGCTTCGCGAGAGCGTCAATGTACAGGAATGCTTCGTCGAGGCTGCCGTTCGGATTCTGAGACTCATGCTCGAACATAGCCACCGAAATGTCGATGCTGAGGCGGAAGAACAAGGCGGAGTCTTCTTGGGAGTTCATCACCTGGCGGTTATGCATGTCCTGGAGGAAGGACAGGTAGGTGCGCTCACTGGCACCGGAGGCCTTGTAGACGCCAATCCACTCGCTGAAAATGTACTCCATCTGGTCACGCTTCGACCGGGCCTGATCGGTAAGAAGTGGGTTGACAACCTCGGGGATGCCGACATCGCGCAGCTTGCGGACGATCTCCAGCGCAGGAGCAACGGTTCCATCTTCGGCAAGCCATTGACTCATGGCTTCCAGACTTCCAGAGAAGTCTGACCGCAGAGCTGATGGCTCGTCGTTAAACAGGACACGGTTCATCAGGTTCAAGAGAAGTTCCAAGGCGCTGACATTCTTTTGTGAAATAAGACGGGTCAGGACCATGTCGACCCGGCGGATGTCCAGCAAGCCGGCGTCAATGAGAGCAACGGTGACAGGCACGTTGAACATGTGCTCATCATCAACCTCTGACAGAAGAGCCCAGGTGTAGCGTGCAATGAGGGATGACATGTCGCAGAGCTTGGCGAGAAGGTGGACAAGAACCTCGATTTCCAGGGATCCAGAGGATTGAGAGTAGAGGGTGGTGCAGATCTTCAGGGAGGTTAAACGGGCCAGCTCCTCCCCGTTGGGTGAAGCCAGAATGGCGCGCAACGCCTGGTTATATTCCTGGAGAACTGTACTTTCCCGACCGAGATCCTTGACGTGATCCTCAGGCGCATTTCGGGCAGAAAGCTGGAGCTCAGAGATCAGAGACTCCACCCGCTCCCGTGGACTTTGGGCCTCAAGGAAGCCGTTGGTGGGGACGCCCATCTGAGCGGCAGCATTCTGCGCTTGCGGGGTGCGGTGAGGAACAGCCGGCTGTTCAGCGGGAGTCGAGAGGTTGGGGATTGGAGGAGGGAAAGCCTCCTGGAGAACGTCGGGAATCTGACGACCGGAATCCGTAGAAACGTTCTGGGGATGAGCAGTCACAGGGCCTCGGGATTGGCGTGCAAACTCCTCGTAGATCGCCAACTGCTCCTTATTCAGACCCCCGGGCATTTGGCGATACGGCTCGGGAATGAAGAGGCCCCAGCGGTTCATCGAAGGATCCACAAAGGGTTCGTTCGGACGCGTAGCCAAGTGGCGCCGGCGTGCCTCCAGCTGTGGCTCAATGACCTTCTCAATCTCAGGCAGCGACTTCTCCTCGGCGGCCTTCTCCACAATACCGCAGGCAGCATCCAAGTTATCATTCACGCACATAAGAATCAACCCTTCGGGCATGGGCTGATCAGAGTACTCTTGTTGAATCATCCGGATGTAGTTGGTCATGCTGACCTTGAGCGGCTCCTTGCAGGTAACCAGGGCAAGGCTTCCAGCCAGTTGCCGGACCATGATACCAGCAGACTGTCGTACTTTTTCCTCATCAGGCTCCGTAGCAAAGTCCTTGGAGACAAGCTGAACGGTGGATATGGAGGCAATAGTCACAGAGCGTTCCACAACAGGAGTAATGATCTCCGCAATGGCACGCTCTACTGCGGTGTGCACGATCTGTCGAAGAACGCTGGGATCCACCATGCTGCTAGCTGAGGGAGGCAGCACAAGAATCTTATCAAGGCTAGGTAGTGTTGACATGATCGCAGCTGGCGACAAACGCTCATTCTGGATCCCTGGGGCAAGAGGACCGATAGCGAGATCATTGAAAGGCTCCAATCCTTCCGGGATACTGGCAGCCGCTGGTGGCAGACCTTCTTCACCGACATGGGCGGTACGGTCACGAATGATGATGGCCGGTGCAATAGTCTTGTGATCAAGGTCAAGATCCTTGCACAAAACCTCAATCTCAAACTTCAGATTCAGCTTGAGTTCAGCGTAATGGTACAGTTCGAGCAAGAGACCCAGAATGTCCATCAACCATGGGTTGGGAGGCCTAAAGACCCGAGACTTGGTGGCCTGGACAAGCACCTTGCAGGTGAAAGGAATAGTGACCATCAACCGCTGGGTATCATAGCCCTCCAAGAGCAGTCCCTTGAAGTACACATTCTTGTGCTTGATGGGCTTGTCCTTCGCAATCGTCAACGAACCAAGCCAGGCGCCAAGATTCTTGAGATGACCACGATCGGTGGAAGAGGTGAGAGTAGCTTCGGAGTTAAGAAGCTTTGAGAGGCTAACATAGGTCTCTCTGAGGACCTCGGCCCAGAGGATCTTGTCGCCAATGCGGTCCAGAAGATCGAGATAGAGCTGTTGGAAATTGGGTTGCAACTTGGCACGCTCCTCTACCAGGTACGCGGCGAACCACTGGTGATGCTGGTCGCGCAAGACTTCGCGCAAATCCCGAAGCTTCTCATCAATGTTCTGCTCTGAAACGTTGTTCAAAACAAAGAGAATCTTGTCTTGAATGTCCTCATCGGGGTCGTGGTAGATGTCCGAACGGAGTGGTGGATCAACCTGAATTGCACGGAATTTTCTAGACCCGCCGTCGGTCGCGGAGGCATCGTCGTTGGTGCCATTGGGCAAGGTAGTGGGACCAAAATCATCAAAACGCTCACCTTCACCAAGCTGGGGCCCCTGTTCACGAAGCACTTCCTCTGCTTTTTGGAAAATCGGCGTGCCTTGCAGAGTGGGAATCTGGAGGAGAAGATGGCAGAATCCAGCCCACTCAGTGAGACGGTTGATAAGCTGCTCAATGGCCTCCACACCAAATTTGTACATTGGGTCATGCACTTCATGTTCTCGGACAGCCTCGAGAATCATGCCGAGGCCAACTTTAAGCGTAATTCCATCCACCAGCCTGAAGTTGATGATACCACCGAACATAACGGCAGTCTTGGTCAGAGCTTCAAGAGGGTACTCATGGTAGCAGTGGTACTCGTCAATCAAGCCGTGCACCATGCAGGCAAAGAGATCTTGTTCGGTGGGGTCACGAGACGACTTGTACTGCCGCATCAACTCCAGCATTTCACGTAGAGAAAGCTCCTCGTGATACATCTTACCAAACAGATCCTGCATCTGCTTGTCGATTGCGTCAGGGAGCGAGTTACCATTCTCGCCATTGGCATCAATGATGTCGTCAAACCCTTCGCCATAATTGATCAATCGAGGGTAAGTCTGGATGCAGATACGTTGAACAGGAGTGAGGTTTTCACGATCACCGACGTACTCCTCCAAGACAGACAAAAGGGTGTATACCGTCTTCACAGCAAGGCTAACCATCCGCGGGACTGGCTGTTCCTTTCGCTGGACATGTAACTCATCCTCGGCCTTGATGCGGAGGAATTTGGAGAGAAGGTCGCCCATGTTCGTGTGGCCCTTCTGAGAAGCCTTGCGAACCCATTCCTCAAGGTCCATGTTGGTCTTGCGATGACAGTAACAGGCGAGATCCAGAGCCAAGCCAGTGGTAAATTCGAGAAGACAGTCAAGCCACCCATGTTCGGCAGCGGTCTCATAGATCATTGCGGTTGACGTTGGATCCTGGTTGAAAGCATCGAAGAGCTTTCCGGTCACCCAATCGCGGTCCTGAAGCCAAGCGCCATGAAGGGCCAGCTGGTAGCCTTCTTCTTGCTTAGAAAGGAACAAGACAAAGGTACGAAGAACAAAGTTGGTTTGAACGTCAGTCCATGGCTGTTTGATTGCGAGAGCCGAAATCAGGAAGACCGGAAGATCAAATTGAACGATAGTCTTGATGAGAAGCTGGCTCTCCGCTGTGGCCCATGAAGATTGTGAGAACAGCGCGACATCGAATATCGCCTTCATCGCATCCATGGAGCGAAGGGGGGACTGGACAGCCCGTTCACCTTGCAGTTTAAGGTTTTCCGGGGCTTCTTCGAAGAAATCTGCGGGGAACGCCGCACGCAGGTTAGGAATGAGCGATAGATCGGGGCGTGAGGCAATGAACGCTGTCAGAAGTGACATCTGTGAATCGCGATGCTCCCAGTCTCCGCCCCAGAGCTTTTGAAGATCAAGGGAAGAGTCACTAGCAGCAATGCTGGCGAACGCATCGAACAACCGCGAGAATTGCTTAGAATCCACTCGTACCCCGTCCCGATCAAAGTTCTGGAGAACCAATGCCCAGTTGATTTGCTTCCCCGCGTATGCGCTCAGAAGAGTCTCCAGCGAGAACTGTTGCGAGTACTGTGACGATATCATGAACAGAATCGCAGTGGCCAAGTTTTCCTCACTCCAACCGTCCGGTCCAGCAGCATTGATAGCTTCCGTGGCAGCCTCTGCATTTGCCGTAGCACGAGGCCCCTTAGCGTGAAGCTGCCGCACAAGAGTATGTTCGGGATCGACAAACATGAACATTTGCAGGGCCGAACTAACCTCGACTGGAGTGTCGACGGCTAGCTTTTGGAATCGTAGATTGATTGCATAAACCAACTTCGCCTTGACCTCGTTGGTAAAATTGCGCGGGGGGTATAAGATGAATCGTTCAATGGTCATTCCAAGGAAAGAGTTTGGGAAATCTTTGGTCGCTTCGGAAGGATTCGCCAAGCTAGAGAGGAAGGGGGTGATGGAGTTTGAAAGGATGGCATCAGCTGGTGAGAGTAAGATAATGTTAGCGATGCGTCACTTCCTCAAGGTAGTGCAACGTAAAGCAAAGGAGCTTACCCTTAGCCCGCAGATCAGACTTGCTCGTCAGCTTGAAGGCCAACGCAAGAGAGACCTTCAAAAGAGGGTCGAGGCGGAAGTGATCCAAGAAGGTGGAGAGGTCAAAATCACGGAAGATGTCTCCCTCGGAGGTGTCTACCGTCTCAGCAATCTTCTGCGCCTGCTCGATATCCGAGGCGACTTTCTGCATTTCCTGTACGAGGAGGGGGTAGTTGCCCGCATTCTCGACGGACTTGTTCACGCCAGGGAAGATTTGCGGGGCATTGCCTGTCAGCAGGCGACGGAAATACTTTGAAAAGACCTCCATTCCGTTGGATGATACAAGCTTTTCAATTGCGTCGTTAGCATTCATGAATAGGAGAGTATGGCTCGAGCTCCAGCTGAACATACTTTATGGATTTGGGCAGCTTTAGTCTCCCACTTTTCTTTACCTTCCTTCTCTGTGATCGAGTCCAACAGGAGGAAAACTTGCGCAATCGAAATCTTCGTGAGAGATGACTGACTCGAGTGGGCAGCCGCAGAGCCTGGCTTATCAGAAGCAAAACCCGTAGGCGAATTCACGGTTGTGCCGGACGAGAGTGGTGAAAATGCCACACCTCTAGTTGATCCGGGTCCACCACCGCCCCCGGTTCCCCCAGTTCCTGGGATGGAACCTGTTGCGGAGGGGAAATGGGACACTGAGGAAGGGGTGTGTGTGCGGAACTTGGGTGAGGAAAGCGATTGGGCCTGTTGCTGTGAAGCCGACTGCAGTGAAGTGAACGGAGAGGGTGTGGGCTTCGGGCTACCGCCGGAAAGACCCCTGGCGGAGCTCAGAACAGCCGAAAATGAAGAAGGCGTTGAAACCCCAGGGCCTGCGTCCAAGCCCCGGGTAGATGTGGAGGGAGCGGCGGAGGAAGAAAGATTGGTCGCGAGAGGAGTCAACCCACGACGAATTCCAGACTGTGATGAGGACCGACCCCAGGCACCAATCTCGGTCCTGAACGAAGAGGATTTACCGGTGCCAGAAGCAATCGACGATTGGGCGGAAGGGTGAGGGGGAGGGAAGGTCATCTAGGAGACGCGATCATTTGATCTGGAGGGTCCACAGACAGATTTTTAAAGATGGGGACGTAGACGAGACCGATGCAGCTGAGAGAAAAATGAGGGTGAATATGCGATATTCGGAGCTCGAGTGAAATGGTGTGAAAGGATAGGGGTGGGGTTGTGGAAGAGGATTGGGATGGGCTATGAGGAGAGGTTGGAGGATTGGTGTGCAAGGTGCGAGGTGTCGGAAGTGTGGGTGCCTTAGGTGTCACAGGACGAACGTGAGCTTTAGGCTGTCGGGCAGGAGTTGGTGAGGAGAGAAGTAGCAAGAGAACTGAGGTGGATGCTGTCCTCGCCCAGCGCGCACTCTTAGCTACCACGGTACGAAAGCCTGTCGAGCTTCACAATCACAACTTTGGCGTTTCAGTTAGCATTACAAGGGAAATTCTTGTCGCGTGTTCTGGTCTACGAATTCCAGGCCAAGTCACCTGATATGTGCTTAGTCATTGTTCGGCAGCGGGGGCCAGCGAACCGAGACAGCCCCAGATACCAACCTAGAGACATACAATAGTTCCAACGGACCATTGTACTAGGCTGCAGTCAAATATGCTATTAAATACACCCATCTGGCTCCTCAACATACCTTGCCGCTGAGTTAACTCGGTCACTGATCTCTTTTCAAAGCTCAAACTTCCGACAGGAGACTATGGATATTCAAAGGGAAACATGCCGGCACACTTGTAGTCAGTCAAGACAATCTCTAAGTGACCTGAGGCAAGAGATATGGAGCCTTCGCAAAAAATCATGTGGACTCAATGATGGAGCAAGGTATTCTAGTCCATACCTCAGAGCGGCGAGGATATTCTATGGCGTGGCTATTTTACTTCAGATACGAGAGATGTCCCTTAATTCGCTATAGTTTGTAATATAACTAAAGGAAACGGTGGTGGCAACGCCACCATATCATTAGATGCTCCAGCAGGACGAAAAGATTCGGTTCCCGTTGGCCCCAAAGGAAACAGGGGGGGGAAAGAACGGGGGGGGGCAGCACTCGCAGGCAGAGAGGACTGAATACCCCAAATTGCATCACATGCATCACATCCGATGGACGCCAAAAGTAATCCAATATCACGCAACGATCAAAATGGGAACAAAAACATTATATAATCCAAGAAGAGAGATGAAGGTACGCATGAAGGTGGACGATTGTATCATGTCACAAACCGAATAGACGGAATCCAAGGACGTAATGTAAATGTCAAAGACGTGATGAAGAAAGGTGAGATCAAAAAGACTTCAAGATATCGTTTGCGAAGCCGTCGGGCTCAAAGGGACGGGCTCAAGTAAAGAGGTAGTAAAATGACACAAAAGAGATAGAACAGGACAATCGTGTGCACATAAGCCGATGCTAGTAGATAGTTCCCACGGCTATTCAACGCCAACGCCGGAGGTTTTCAGGCCGAAAACCCATGATGAAAATGGACAAACTCGCTCGAACGTCAAGGAGAAGAGATTAACACTAATCAGTCGTAGAAAGACAATAACACGGTGTTGCATACTGTGCTTTTGCCGTGTACGTCTGCTGGGAGCCACCACTCGTGTTGATGTAGGTGGTTGTTGGTGTGGGCTCCAGCTCCTTGATGTTGATGACCTGGCTTTGAATAGGTCCAACGATATTGCCATCAGATCCGACTTGCATCTGCTGGCAGTAAGGTGCTTGAGCTCCGGCGAAGTCGCGTCGTTCTTCGATCTTGATTTTTCGTGGATAGTCAAAAATAGTATCTCCGCGTTTATAGGCTTGGGCACTGGCCGTGCTGGCTGCCGTATCGGTTTCAGTTGAAGCGGTGGTGCTAGAGTCCGCCGCTATCGTCTGATTGACATAGATGAAAAACTCCATCATTGTTTGGTTCCAATAGCAGAACCAAGGCTTGTCGCCGGGTTGAGCTGTTTGCATGCGATGAAGCTTCGCCAGGAAGGAATCATCTCCAATGAATGACCGCGATGAAACAGAGCTCGACGACTCGAATTGCGATTCGGGAACGATCACCAGCTTGTCAAATTTGGCAAAGAAAAATAGTGCCGGGCCCATGCCGGTATCGCTAGTGTCGATCGCGAAACCCAGAGATTGAGTAGGGGTGGGGAGAATTGGAGGCTGAGCACCGTATGTAAACGTGGAAGTAGGGCCAGTGCTACTGAAGATGATGGAGTGATGGCCATGATCCTCGCCAACAACGACGTCGAAATTGGTGGGATTGTCCATGCAGCCCCAAGCATGTCTGAATTGACTATCCTCGACACACATCCGCGAAGAGTTTTGCAACTGGGCCGGGACAAGATAATGGCCCGTAGGCACCGACTTGAGATTCGTTGGAGTACTGGTCATTGTCGAGTAATCCATTTGCGGCGTCGCAGTCACAGTCACAATGTGGGGGCCGCTCGACTGAGCTGCCGCTTGTCGATCATGCTCGGCTGCCCTCTTACCGCCAATCACACCCCCAATAGCGCCTCCAATGGATCCGCCGATCAACATTACGGTAGCGACAAGAACAATGGTCCAAACGGGCAGACCGCAACATGCAGTCTTTTTGCCCTTCTGTTTGAGCTTCTCCTCAAACGCCATGATGCCCGTAAGGGGAACCCTGCGCTCTCTGAAGGCATCGCCGTCATCAATATCCACAGCCGTAGTACCTCCAGAAGACAGAGGGACCAGAGCCCGCGTGGACGTTTCCGAAATTGGTTGATGTTGGTCTCTAGCAACTGAATGGAGTTCTTGCGTCTCTGGGTGGGCGTTCATATCGGCCATCATCTCGAAGCCTGGGGGTTTCGGGACCTCCCCAGTTGGGTAGCGTGAATAGGGTGGTAAGGGCTCCGCATGGCCATCTGCTCCAATGATATCACCCACATCGTTATCCTGACGGCCTGGAGGTGGTTGGTAAGGTGGGTTATGACCCGGAAATCCAACCGGTATCGCATCGTCGTCCATTCCTTCTTCAACAACGTTTTGCGGGTACATAGCGTAAGGATGTTGAGGTCCACTCGATTCCCCCAACGGGCGATCGTGCTGGCGAATGGTCGAGGTGCTTACGACACTTGGCGAGCGACTTACTCCAACTTGAGGGTACATTGCGTAGGGATGACTCGGTCCGGTCGCTCCGGTGTAGGGACTCATGGCGCGCGGCATCGAGAAACGGGACGAAACGCTTTGATTTCGCTGCATGGCGAAGGGGCTGTTGCTAAACGAAGCTACAGAGCCACGATTCGTGGAGAAGCCGCCCATTCCCTTCTGAGGAAGACTTGATCGACGTGCTTCCTCAAGGGAGACTCGGGCGTCATCGCCAAATGGATTCTCATTGTCGGGTGTGGCCTGGCTGACGGCTTTTTGTGGGTGATGGATAGAGCGAAGGGTGGTAGAGGAAGAGACAGAGGCGGGAGAGGGAGCACGTTCGATCTGGTTGTCGGTATCGATTGGTTCTAATGAGTATTCGTCGGAGAAGACATTGGGATTAGGAACGCGTGAGTTGCGCCCGAAGGACTGGCGAGACATCGGCTCAAAAGCCTGTCCCTGGGATAGACGAGGGGTTTGTGATGATCGTGAGGCCGAGCGAGAATGATCGGATGAAATGTGTCCAGACATTTCCCCTTGTTAACGGTAGCCCTGTCGGGCCACCTCTTTGGTTCGGTTCAATCTGTCTCACGGTTCGCCCCCAGAAAGAATGGGTGGCGGGGAAGAGGAAGAAGGCGACAGGCAGAGAGGTCGTCGACGCGGTCGTTGAAGGTCGGCGATCGGGTGGTTCTTGGGTGGTGTCCGTAGATGAGGGTGGTGATGGGGTGGGTGAAGACTGATCGGGAGGAGGGCGAGGGTGAGAGTGAGGATTGAGGGATGGGGGCGGCCCGGGGGGGGGAACAAGTCTGAGACTTAGTGTGACGGTGGTAATACCTCGGGGGAGGGGGGCATTGCTATGCTGCGACCGGTGTCTTGTACGAACCGCCTGAAATGACGCGGTAATCACTGATACAGACATATCACGGGACGTTCGTAGCCGCTACTTTCATTACGGCCCGTACGAGAAAATCGATCTCGATATCACGAATTATCTTCCTGTCCTTTCTCACCCTCCGTCCACCATTCTCTGTTTTTTACCAAGACCCTCTCTAAATCCAGCCCTGGAAAGGGACAAAACGGACCCTTGTGACTGGATATGATCGACTGGGACTCCTCCGTGTGCGCTACGGCCTCTAGGGCGACCAGACTAGCGACTAGACTCACCTCTGATTAGACAGTGTGGGTCTGGACTTCGCCACCCCCCAAGCCTGGAAAATCGACTGGTGTCGACGTGCAGCCGCTTCTCATTCCTTCGAGTCTAGAATCTGATTCCTGCCATCAGCCAACAAGCTATGCTCACCTATCTTAAAGGCTAGAACCACCGTGCGCGTCTGGTATCTACCAGGAGAGCTGGCTGTTCGCTTTCTGGCATACTCCATCGTTGTCATGCAGCCCATGGGACTTTTTCCGATCGAAGCCCAGGGCGTCGACATGCTGGCTCACAAATTCACCGTGTGGTTGGTTATTGTGGACCTTTCGACTGCGAGCAAAGGAAATTGCCTAGAACCAGTCGTGCTCGGGTACGGAGTATGTCTGTACTGTAGGAAGACCCAGCCAACTGCCGGCGGGTACGAACGAACGACGATCTAATGGGCAATTTCCAGCCTTAACAATCTTGGAAAACGGATATCTCATGCAAAACCTGGCACATCCACTGGCCTGAGAAAACTCAATTTGACCAAACCCGTTCCAAAAGGCTGAAGATTGGCTAGCGGATCTCTCGGACCATGCATCGGATGTCTTAAAAGCGGACTAACCGTTACCCGTGCCAGTCAGAAAGAGCCACCACTTTGTTCATGCCGCTTTTCAAGTCGGGCGCACTTCCGGAGAACTGGAGGCTCTTTCAAAAGCTCGATGGTGATGGCTAGTTTCACACTTATAGAGGCAGACATATTTCGCGTATATACGTTTGGCTAGCCCTTTTTCTTCCGGAGAGGCGGCTCATTGATGGTCCATCACGTCGGGAACAGAAGCCGCAACAAAGTCACATCAACCTTCGTTTCCATGGGTCCTCCTTCGAAGGCATTTGGAAAGAAACGGGGCCACTGCCATTAAGGCTAAACTGTACACAGGGCATTCCGATTACCCCCGTTGTGTTGTGGGAAGAATATAACACCGTAAAAACGGCCAGATAATAGCTAGACGATCTTCTCTGAACAACATTGATGCAGCGTGCCATGCATCCTCTTCTTTAGCCAAATCCAAATTTACATGCATCAATCAACCACCTTGAAACTTGGGCGGATAGCGGCGTTTCAGCCCCTTCGAGGTTGATAATGGACCAGCCCAGCCTCTTGACGCGGGGTGCCAGCCACGCGTTCATAGCCCGATCCCAGTCAGGCACCTCCCTAGGGTAATAGGACCGTACTTTTCCCATCAGGGTTCCTTTACTGAACCCATGGGTGAGGACATGCACCTGGACCTAGACCGTATGTCCACTCATATTCTTTCTACAACGGTGGGGCATGAAGCGGACCGGCCTGTGCAATGAGATCACCCGAAGACCAGGTGCAGTACACATCGACTACCTCCCCGGGCGTGAGTATGAGTGTCCTCTGCTGAATGGCTAGACCGGGGGCCATTCGAGGAAACCAGTTCTATGGGATACTGTAATTATGGATTGTCTTCCTATTAATGCCTCTATATTTCGGACAATTTCTCGGCTACCCTAAACTGACGCAGGATCAAGCAAACACGCCTCATTGCCCTCAACAAGGCATCCGAGACAGGTACGATGTCTTTGAATTTTGAGTCAAGCCCTGCCTTCATGGAAATGTCTGCATTCCTCTTTGGGCATCGATCGTAGACCATTATGTTGCAAGTTGCTGTGGTTCACGGGTGGCCCCAATTCTTCTCCCTCGCTAATAATGAGCGTCCTGGTCAACCCTTTTAATATATGTTTGAGGCAAAGGGTTATTTCTACATCAATACATTATGACATGTTAGTGTTAATATTTCACCCAATCAACTCTGCTTGTTTCACATAAATAGTCACCTCGTGTCGAGATATATGTTTCCGCGAACTCACGCACTGCAGGCCTTGATCCCTCCCATCTGAGAATTCGGGTTTCTCCTACTCCCAGCAAAAAGCTTACCAGGCCCCGCCGTCACTCTGAATGGAAACCACTGGTTATTCCCGTTTGCTGCTATCGTATATCTTGCTGGCCTCATCATGCCGGTCTCGAATAAAGAGCAGTAAAATCAACGTCATCGATGTTCTGCGGTTATATAAGTACCATCTCTTCCAAGGTAGATCCATCTGCCTGATTAATGACCGGAGAGTTGCATCAGTCCATGCAGGAATATCGTTCAGCGAGGATCTGTTTTGACCCCTGGTTTAAACTTTTAAAAGCTCGAATCCAAGGCCCGTAAGAATGTCTGATCGAGAGCAATCGGGTAAATACTGCAGATCTATTGAAGCAGATCATGTGGTGAGGCCGACCATTCCGTGCTTTTGTTTTACTTAGTACGATGGACTGTGGATACTGGCAGAGACCCAAAAGAATGTTGAATGGCCTCGGATATTCCGAGTAAACAAGGAGAATAAGTGCTTGGTCACTCGTAACTTACCTGAGTGTTCTTTTTAAGACTTGGTTCAATGCCCACACCGCCATGGCTATTCCTATGATGGGTTGCATCTTTTCTCTTGTCTTCCCCATCGACGTGATAATATACAAGAAGGATAGCATGAATCTTCATCGCAATACCGAAATTAATGTGAAGATACCAAGTGCCAAGGAGCTGGAGCTGGAGGGAGGTGGCCACGGCAAACCTGCTGCCACCAGTGTGGAGGCAGTGGTACTCTGAGAAATTGGAGTGGCATAAGACACAGAGCTCAATGTGATAATCGACGCCAAACCAGTGGTGTGATTCATCGAACATTATGGAAATAACTATGGGTTGGAGAATATACTGGCCCGAATGGATCAGGGAGTTTATTTGAAGTTGATGACGAACGGCCTCACGGTATCGAGCTCATGGTATGACTGATAGCAAGACTCAAGTAGTCTTTACTAGATTTCCTACCAACTTAACCAAATGTTCTCTCGATATAGATAGGAATTAACCAGATTGTATACTTGTCTTCGCAGATGCCCGGTTGGTTTTGGATTACGTTACGGGCTCAGCTTCCACCGGCCAATCAGAGCACCGAGAACACTGACCTGCTGCACCCTCGGCGCATCGATACGGACATCCAACTTTGCCTGTCACACCACATCCACACAATTCGAGCATGTCACAAATGCACCCGCTTATCAAAATAAGTTAAATTAATGGGCCATACGCTATGGTGTACCCGCTAGAGTCATGGTCAATGTTCCAGGTAGAAGCAAAGGCTGCGTAACGTGCCGCAGGCGCAAAATCAAGGTCCGGTCGAAATCGAAATCATGACAGGATCTGCCATCTAACACCACCTACAGTGTGATGCATCACTACCAGCATGCTCCCAGTGTTTGAGGATGGGGCTGTACTGCCCTGGAGCTCGAACAGGGGCATTTTTCGTACACGCCTTACCAGACTCGACATCAAGCAAGCCAATTGCGAGGCAAATATCAACCAATTTGAAGGGCCCAACATTTGCTGGCGCGGTTCAGGGGTGGAGCTGTGATCGATACTGGGATCCTCGGCTACCGTCTTATCAACAGCCCTGCCGGGCAGATCTCTTTGACCAGCTCTTTGTCTCCCATTTCATTGAGTCGTTTGGCTTCAAGGCATCTAGAGCAAATGACCCGTCGTCGATCTGGCTAAACAAGCTAGCTGTCTTCATTACCCAGCCATCTCCAACACTAGTAAGAAGCTCTATCAGAGCCGGGTCGATGTTTTTCTATGGCTCACCAGTGGATGATGTTTCAATTCGCACCGAAGCCAATAAATGGTATCTCAGGGCTCTTCATGGGCTGCGATGTCTACTAGAACAGCAAGCTGGCGCTTTTACTGGTGATATAATTTGCTCTGTTGTGATGCTTGCTCACTTTGAGACTACTGCAGGAACTTCTGGCGAGGCATGGTTCCAGCATGTGCAAGGCGCAGCACAGATGCTCCAACCGGGCGGTCCAGCAAGCTGTCGAGATGGGTTCTTGCACCAGCTATTCAGGCATCTAAGGCTTTTAGTCGTAAGTATCTGCGATGTACTTTGAGTGTGTGTGTGACCGAAGTTGCTGACGCCACGTCGAACTTAGTTCACCGCTGCACTGTTCAAAAACCAGCAACATTACTTCTCCTCCCAGGAATGGTTAACTATTCCATTCGAAACCCACTCAAAGACTGCATTTGACGAGTTTGTAGATATTCTACTCTCTTTGTTACCGTGCTTGGGCGTGGCAAGAGAGATGATAGACTTGAGAGGAGAGAGGGCCAGCTGTCTCAAGACCAAGCTGGATAAGCTTCTTCGAGAGTCAATATCGCAACTACACTCTTGGTGGACAAAATGCACCCTCTCAACGAACTTTATCGAAGCAAATTCTGAACAGTGGACGGGAACTTCAACCAGCGGATTCGAAGACCTTCCCGGGGATTCCGAGCATTACCCGCTAATCCCTTACTCGGACATGCCTTCCGCTTCACTATCAGCACTATACGATGCGGTCAATGTCATCGTGTTGCGCTTGGCGTTTCTGATCTCGTCATCTGCGCATTTATATGAAACCAGAATCCAGCTACATGTCAAATCAATTCTGTTAGCTAAGGAGTTCGTCGCAACATTTCCCGGACCTGCTTCTAGTCGTGGGTCAGTGATGGTGGGATTACCGCTCAAGATTATCAGTATTTGGAGTCCATCCAACATGCTGCTCAATGCTATGAATCCTTTGCCGGGGCTTGATTCCCAGTACGAAGACCGCGGGACTTCTTCAAATCCCTCAAGAGAGCTCTTTGGAGAGGTGGCTCATCATGTGCTACAACTGTACAGTCCAGAGGTTTTCACTTGATGACTCATGCGATGTCAATTGATTCTTTATCACTGGCTGTTTAGGCTCCCAAAATATTGAGATCGAGTAGATTGACTACCCTGTCCTCTGAAATCGAATTTGGGATCTCTGGCATTAACCAGGAAGGCACCAACAAATTGGTACTCTCTAAGCTGTTTGTGGCAAAGTAACCTCATTAAACTGCTGCCTATGGTCTGTTGACTCAATTTTAGAGCTGATCTGCCCAAAGCACAAATAATTCTTTTTATGTGTATTTCCGGCACATGAGGAGTGCAGAGATCGAAAGATACGAGAGACCCACTGCGATTTAAGCCACAACGCTATACCTGATTTGGTTAGCTTTGCGACAGTTCTCCCACGTGACCAGCGATGTATACTACCCATGGTAGGCACTAGCCAGGTATTTAATCATTGGGATTCCAGCGTCCTCGGTCGTTACTGCCTAGCGTTAAGCTTGTCAGATATAATAAATAGTTCTTTGCAGGCTCAATGAAGATTGTCATCATCGGCGCTGGCATCGCTGGATGCGCAGCATACCTGGAATTGCGCAAGCACCTTCCACCCCCTTCTGACTCGGAGGTAAATCATGAGATCATTATTTACGAAGCATACAGTACCGATGTGCATGTGACTCCAAAAGAGAGGGAACAGAAACAAGAAGACAACACTCATTCCTCGACACTCCTTGTGGGCGGTGGTCTCGGCATTGCCGCAAATGGTCTCAACGTTCTACGACGCCTAGATGAGGATCTAGTGAAGGACGTCGTGCGTAGCGGATACGCTGCTTCAACATTCAATATGAAGAGCAAGAATGGGTGGTCCCTTGTGTCCATGGATGCTACTGGTCATACCTCTTCAGAGAAGCAACGCATGCATATGATAGCCGCAAGTCGCCATTCTTTTTGGCAAGCCCTGCGCTCACGAATCCCGGGTGAACATACCATCAACAAGCGTGTTTTGGAAGTGATTGCTAAACCATATGGCAAGAACGTAATACACTTTGTTGATGGCAGCCCCTCGGTAGAGGCAGACCTGATCATCGGTGCGGATGGCGTTCGAAGCACGGTCAAGCGGGCAATTTTCCCGGACGCGAAGGAAGACCCTTACCCGCCGAATTACGAGTGAGTTACCTCCTTGGAATCAAGTACCTTTTGAGAACAAGATACTGATAGGTCTGGTTTTACTAGGGGTCTTGTAGGCGTTGGAGGGTTCATTCCAGCTGCAGATGTGAAAGGGCTTGTGGAGAAAGGTTCTATGAACTTCATTTTTGGCGGAAATGGATTCTTTGGATACTTTTATTCAGAAAGTGACCCCTCTGATCCCAATCGTGATTCTCCATACCACATCTCTGAGCCAGGCAATTCGTTGGCATGGTGGTCCACTTATGAGATCGAGAACTGTCCGGATCGCAAGACGCTCGACATGGACGACGTCACTCGTCAATTACGCGAGAGGCACTCGCAATGGAAAGATCCCGTCGTTCAAAAGGTCATCCAATCTCTCAAAGTTGAGAGCATGTATCCAACATGGACTATTCCTCCCCTTCCGACATGGGAACGAGACGGCATTGTTCTGGTAGGAGATGCAGCCCATGCACTTCCTCCAAGCTCGGGACAAGGCTCCTCGCAAGCTTTGGAAGATGTCGAGGCCTTTGTCCTTCTTTTGTCGCATCATCTTCGCCAACACGATCAACTGGAGGATCTGGCGGCAAACAATACCCAGAAAAAGATCATCAAGAGAGCGGCTAGTCAGTATATGGCTTTGCGAAAGCCGCACGTCACCAAAATCTTGAAGCACGCTCAGCAGACTCAGAGCAAGAAACGTGAAATGGGCGTCATCCAAGAGTATTCAATGTATACTTTCTTGAAGATAATGGGTGAGCGTGATCATGTTTGAAGTCTTTCAAATCACAAAACTAACATGTTCCAGGACTCTTCCCGAGTCTCATGGGTAGTCAGCTGCAAAAGGTGATAAATTACAACATCGCCGAAGAGGTGGCCAAAATTACTGGCTCTAGTCTTTGAAAGTTAGCCTTCTCTATTAACTGCTGTTGTGAATGGCAGCTATATGCGATATAGTTCCATGAAGCACATACTCCTCTCAATCAATATTAATCTTGGTTGCCAAGAGTTCCTTTCTTTTATTGCAGTAGAGAACCCACGACACTCAAGGTTAAGACGTAGCATCAAGAGTTATTTCGCAGAGCAAGAATGTCTGATAAATTCACTTGCCCCTTCTGTCCCCAGCCTTGAACTCCGCTCTGGACATCTGGTCGGACCTTGAGGTACCACGCCCACGCGCGCCTGTCCAATTCGTCCTTATTCAAAGTTGTGGCCCACGATTTGCAGACGGAGTCGATGACAGATAGAAGACAAGCAACAGACTCTTCTTTTTCTTGGACCGTGGCCATATTTGACTTGGTTTTAGAAGGTGCTGCGGATGTTTGCACATTTGATATAGATCGCAGGAGATATGACCGTGCAGATTGAGCCGTGTATATTGGCAAGCCCCCGGTCCGTTTTTGCGAGTTCGTATTACTTTGAGAGCTTCGAGCAGCCTCCAAATCAACGCCCCAAAGGGGAGGCATCTTATCAGCGTCGTCAATGTTACCGTTGCCTAGAAAGTCGTCGGCGAGGGCTGTATTTGAGTCTGGGTCTTTTGAAGCTGATGGTGTAGTTGGCTGTCCTTCGCGAGGATTATAGTCCCAGCGTTTCAAAACTCTAATCTCTCTTCCAAGGACCTTAACAACGGGCTGGCCTTCGCCCCAGCCTTCTTCCTCCGCCGATTGGCCATTCTCTATACCTAGACTCACGGCCTTGGACCGACTATTGGCACTTACTACTGCCTGGGCAAGACTCAGTCGGCTCGATATAGGCTGTTCTGGCATGGTATATTTCAGGACACAGACAGCGAAAGCAAGCACCAAAGGTGCTCGGTTGGCCACGACAATCCTGTCACCAAGTTCGTGATTAGGGATCGACGAAGTGGGCAGCCTGAGTGACGATTCAATATCAAATGGAGCTGAGTCTTTCGCTACGCTGATATTCTTCTTTTTCTTTTGCGGTGACGTCGATGTATTCTCAGCCGGGGCTCCGCGTTTCTTGGAGACTCGTTTACCAGCATTGAGTATTTGCTTGGCAACCTTTTGATCCTTGAATATGTCTTGAAGAACTTGGACATCTGCTTTGGCTATTTCATCTGCGCTAATTGGCCGTAAGTCGGAGTCATGCTGACCATGTTAGTGGACGCTCACCTGGTCAGGTTAGCTTTCTGTAGCTCTGGTGTTTTGCCTATCGCAACAGCCAGCGGGACCCTAGCATCCTGAGTCAAGAAGCGCAAAAGAGTCGAAATTTGTGCAGTTGACATGATTGGTACCAATCCTCAATTCAAAATGTCTTTTGCTCTTTTCGTACACACCAATGAGATGGCGATGCTCAAGAAAAGCAGACTGAATTGATATGACGCCCGTAAGAGAGGGTGATAGGGGACCGCCTTTCTCACCGCCCGCGCATTGATGCGGGTTCCTGATTGGGAAGGAGATACAAGGACCACGAGGTCTTTCCAGCTCTTCGCTTCGGCATTATTTGATACCAGCAGGCTGGTTCGCTATTTCTGCTGCAGCAGCTCCTTCAACAATATGCCCGACGACTCAAAGGGGAAGGGTTTATTTGATATGGACGCCAAAACCTCCGCATTACCCAAGAAGTCGCCATTCGAGAAAGCGAAAGCCGAAGCCGAAGCTAAACGCGCCCGGGAAAAAGCCGAAACCGCCGCTGTCTATGAAGATTTCGTCAAGTCATTCGAAGAGGATACTACAACTGCCTCCCGAGCCTCAGATGGACGATTAGGCACATTTGGCAACAGAGGTGGTGGCTTTGGAGGAGCGCGGCCGTCGCGACACTTCTCAAGCTCCGGGACACGGACCAGTGGGCCAGGGAGTCTACCACCTCCTCCTGGACCTTTCGCACCGCGTGGGAACCAAAGAGGATTTGGAGCTTTGCCGCGCAACCGAGACTCGACACAAGGTATTTTGGGATACGACCAGCCAGGTCCAACAGGCCCACGATCAGCATTCCGCAACGATCCTGAAGACGAAGACGATCGCCGCACAGATGCGAGAGAGGCAGAAAAAGCAGCGGCTAGATACACTCTGTGTTTAGAATCGCTGCCGCTAGGAACATCTCCCTCTGTGCTAAAGTCTCTGATACCATCTTTCCTAACCGTGGACAATGTCAACATCCTCCGACCAACCAATCAACCACCCACCGAGCGCAAGTCCGCAGCCGCTATTATTACCCTTGCCAGTGATACTCCACTCTCTGATGTAAATAGCGCCATCAGCATGCTCGACAAGAAGTATCTTGGCCGGGGTCACTACCTATCTATTCACAAAGGCCATTCCTCTGCTGCCATTAACTCAACTCTACCAACCACCATTGGCACAACTACGACCAAGTCACTTCCATTCGGTGCAAAGGCTATCCAACCTACCTTTGGTGGAAGCCTGAACCGAGCTCCACCTCCAGGGCCTCATCGAGGGTTTGCGCCCCCAGAGTCGTATGGGCCTAATCTTGGGAGAGCTGGAGGCTCTACACAGGTTGAGGTACAAGCACCATCAGATATCAAGCAATTGAGACTGATTCATAAGACGCTGGAGAACCTTCTCAGCTACGGACCTGAATTCGAGGCGTTACTCATGAGTCGACCAGAGGTACAAAAGGAAGAGAGATGGGCTTGGATCTGGGATGCCCGAAGTCCCGGCGGTGTCTACTATCGGTGGAAGCTGTGGCAAATCATCACCAACCCTCGGGCGCACAGCAAAAGGAAAATTGGCGGCCCAAAGTCAGCTTTCATCTTCGAAGGTGGGCCGACCTGGGCTCCACCGGAGACGGAAATCAAGTTTGAGTATACCACGCGTCTGGATGAATTCGTATCGGAAGATGACTACAATTCTTCCGAGGAGGAGATGTCTGATGGCGAGGAAGAGAGGCGAAACCTCGGAGGAGGGCCTCCTCCAGAGGGCAGCACTACACAGAATGATAGCCTGGGCTACATGAACCCCCTACAAAAAGCGAAACTTACGCATCTTCTAGCCCGTCTTCCAACCACACAGGCAAAGCTTCGGCGGGGTGATGTCGCACGGGTCACAGCTTTTGCAATCAAACATGCAGGCACGGGCGCGCGTGAGGTTGTCGACATGATCGTGCTTAATATTCTTCATCCATTGGCGTACACAGGGGCCAATCCCAAGCGAGAAACGGAGAAAGATGCAGCAAGGCAGGAGGAGGGGGACAAGGACAAGTCAAACTCATCGAAGCAGAAAATGGACATGTCCTCGGCCAAGCTGGTGGGGCTCTACCTCATTTCCGATATTCTCGCGTCGTCTGCCACCAGTGGTGTTCCCAAGGGATGGCGATATCGGTCCCTGTTTGAGACTGCACTTAGGTCCCACAAGGTCTTTGAACACCTTGGCAGGCTCGAGAAAGATTTGAATTGGGGCAGACTCCGCGCGGAGAAATGGAAGCGCAGCGTGGGCAGCCTCCTGCACCAATGGGAAGGCTGGAGTATTTTCCAGCCCGCAAACCAGGAACATTTCCTAAAGGTTCTTGAACAGCCACCACTCACCGAAGAAGAGTTACTGAAGGAGTCGCAAAAGGCTGAGGCTGAACGAGCCGCTCTTCTGGCTTCCAAGAGCAAGAGCCGGTGGAAGACCGTTGAAGACGATCCCGCATCTGAGAAAGTCGACTTTGATAGGCCTGTGGATGCCGAGAGCCAGGCGCGTGCTGTGTCTGAGGCAGCTGCCATGGCGGAGGACGAATCCATGAGTGATCTCGATGGCGTTCCTCTGGAAGATAGCGACCTGGAAATGCTGGATGATGATGATGGCGAACCCATGGACGAAGATGCGCCTCCGCTGGATGAAGGCGATGATGCACCGCCGTCGCTACCCGATCAGCCTTCACAGCCCGAGCAGGAGGATGGGCACCAAGAAGAAGGATCTCGGCGGGCACGCAGACCACGCCCAAAAGCTGAGGACATGTTTGCATCAGAATCAGAGTGAGCTGGCCAGCTATCACTGGCTTAGATAGAGACGACTGTAACGATATCGGATTTTCCTTTGGTGAATCAATTGGGTTCATGGGTATACAACAGTAGAGAATTTATTTGAGGCTATCGCCCAAAGTCTCCCATTTGATACTCGACTTGGGCAAGCATAAGGCAGCCAGGCACCAACGGCAGAATTCGTGCCCCACCCATCCCCCTCTTCACTCTTCCTCTTCATCTTTCCGCGTCAACAAATACCCCCTCGTCCGCCTCTCTTTCCTCCCCATACAGTCGCATCCCTCCGGTTTGTTCAACTTTTCTTCTCAAAATGACCGGTAAGTTCTCGATTGCATTCACTCTTCATTCTCTGAAGCTGCATCGGCAACTCTCGCTCGGTGGGGTGGGTTCTGCATCAGAATCAACCCACCTGGAATACGTTGCGCCGTTCAGTATCAGATCATAATCATCTCAATCCAACCTCATTCGAGTCTTACCACTTGTTTTGCAATGCTAATTGTTCCCTGCGCCTTAGACTTCACCAGCATCGCTCGTATGTTATCCCTCTAAACCCCCGATCCTCAATGCGCCGTGCCCAAGAACAGCCCCGCGTGGACTCGAATCCGTGCCCCCACGAGAACTCTCTGCTAGAAGCCAACCATCAACTATACCTCTAGATTACAGAACTAACCCATGATGCTCTCATACAACAGAACAATTTGTTGAATTCTACTACAACACCTTCGACAGCAACCGCAGCGGTCTGGCCGGTCTCTACGTAAGCTTGCGCCGTCTCCTGGTTTCCTAACCAATGGAATTGAAAAATAAACCCACCGCGGAATTATCGAAACTGACCTCAGCAATTGGGCATGAATAGCGCGATGAGTCGATGCTTACCTTCGAGACCAGCTCCGTCCAGGGTGCCACCGCTATCACCGAGAAGCTGACTGTACGTACACCCAAACGGATTGCCAGAGCCGCCAAGTTTTCCCAATGAGATCATGCGTTCAACACTAATCTGGTTTCAATGAACAGGGCTTGCCCTTCCAGCAGGTGCGCCACCAGCTGGCCACTCTCGATGCCCAGCCCTCCGGAGACAGCATCATCGTCCTGGTTACCGGCGCTCTCCTAGTACGTTCTTGAAACTCCCCTCCTACATCTATTCTCTTCTATGTTCTCTAATACCTTCTGCACAACCAGGTCGATGAGGAGCAGAAGCCCATGAACTATACCCAGCTCTTCACGCTGAAGCCCGACGGTGCCGGCAGCTTCTTCGTGCTGAACGATGTCTTCCGCCTGATCTACGCTGCTGCTTAAATTGCCAGCAATAGGCACAGATTCAATGCTACGATGCGATGACGGCGGAGATTATCTTTATGTAAGGTGGGACTTTCATGTTGTCCCCGGAACGGCATGTCGGAGGATATAAGTCATTCGGGTTCAAGAAGACACAGGCCCGGCTTGGTCCGTGAGACAAAATCTAAACTATTCTCATTTGAACATGTACTCCATTGAACAAGTGTGGGGGAAGAAGATCTCCCTTCTTACGTGTACAAAGAAGGTAGACCATGTCGGGAACACGCTAATCGGTAATGCACTCGTGGACTGGCCATTACTGGCTTTGAAGCAGTGGGGTCTCCTCCGAAGGACGCTCTGCATGTATCGGTTCTCGCGCAGAAGCGTGTCCGTCCGACCTCTCCGCCCCAGTGCCGTTAGGATAGCCATCCTGATCAGCCCGGTGCACGACTTTCCGCTTGCTATCAGGCCCAAAGTATTCAAAGTAAATCGCCATCACCAAGAGTGTCCCTTGCAAGGATGCCGTGACCAACAACACACCCCAGATACTCCAGCCCTTGGCGCCTTCACGAGCAGCTAAGCTCGCTGCCCACACTAAGCTCCCGGGTGTTTGAATGCACATCATAGGGATACTCAGGCTGCCAACACAGCGGAGTCGGTAGGTAGTGTAAATTTGGGGAAAGTACTGGATCGATGCCAGAATTGCAGCGACGATTCCGAGGAAGTTGGCCCAGGAATGGAGGGCGGAGGGTCGACGGATGGCAAAGGCGACGGAGATTATGACCGTCACCAGGGCATGGAGAAGACAGATGGCGGTGATGGCAAGTGCGGTTCGATATGTCGGGCCGTTCGATGTCGAGGATACCGAGTGTGTGGGATCGGTCGGTGAGGTCGCGCGGGGGAAGTAGATCACGAAGAGGAGGAGGCTGGGCTGTGCATTAGCGAATGAACGTAACCGTCAAGTAGTGTTTAGCCCAACTTACATAGAGAAGAAGCATAGCCATTGCATGCCCATTTGGAATACACCCAGTAACCCAGCAAAACAAGCGAGCCCGCTGATCTCCTGACAACAGGTGACATCTGCGGCGGTCTTGGGGAAGACGAGGATGTTGACAAAGGCGGAGGTGCCGGACGTCGTACCCAGGAGGACAAAGTAGGGAGATATGCCGAAGGAACTCCGTCGGGAAATGATGCGGATGTGTTGAGGGAGGTAGGAGATTAGGATGCCAAGGATGATCAACCTGCCAGAGTCACGTCAGTTTCAGAATACTCCCCGAGGGGGTTGATGCTCAAAGAGGATTCGTACGTAGAGAGTACAGGCTGAAACCAGCCTGGCGAGGCCAGCTCATCGCAATATGTTGTTGAAGGGTCGATCATGCTGATGGTGTGATTTCTCGGGCTGTACTTATATATGACGCGGAGGTTTGTCGAGGGATTCAGCGTCGACGGATGACGTTGGCGTTAGCTGACGGTGGAGCTTCCGGTCGGGTTGAAACTCTTGTGGCAAGCGAGCAGGTGACCAGCACAGGCACGATCAACAGTCTATATGTTCGAGAGGAGAGTGCTATAGTTGCATGCGATGGCGATCGTTGGCGGATTTGACCAGGACTGGAAGAGCAGAAGTCCAGAGAAGAAGGAGGTTTCAAGGTTGGCAAGGATAACCCCCGCATGATCCACGGCAAGCGGGTTTGGGTTCCTGGCTCGGGCGCTAGACGGGGCTGACTGGCTCCACTGACCCGACCATCGATCCGGATCCTAGCCACAACCACTCGACAAGCTCGTGCTTGTACAGCAGCGATCAAGAGCCCTTGGGAGTAGCTCTTGATCTGGAGAAGATACAAATTGAACGGGCAAGGGCACGCCGATACCCTTATGTATACTCTCTCACGAAAGACTGTGTCGGGGTCGTTGGCGAGTAGACATTGAAGGAGGATCTGCCAACTGGCGGCCGCCACATGGTGCAGAGTCTCATCTTGACTGTCAGTGAGCTGGGTGTTGGCACCAAATTCGACAAGGATCCGTGCCATCTGCAGGCTTTGCGCAAGAGCTGTGAAGTGCAACGCAGTCCGCCCAAGCTGGTCTTGCCGGTCCGGATCCACACCTTCCTCTAGGAGTACTTGCAACATCCTTGGCCTGTTGAGTTGCATCGCCACATGGAGTACACTAGATCCCTTCAAATTAATAGCAAAGGAACTGTACACCCCATCTTTGAGCAAGACGTGGAGGATATCCTCGTCTTGACAGTGCAGTGCGACTGTCAACGGGTCGTCTTCGAGGTTGGCGGGCCCGGTCATAGTGCGAGATAAGTGAGAGGAGCTGGACCAACCTACGAGCTTGGCTGAGAAAAGCATGAGTGCATTGTTTCATTCAAAGCATGACTACTACTAGAACTGGAGGGATTCTTGCCCCAGGTATAGTAGAGGAAGGTCAAGATTTACAGTTGGCAGTTTCTTTACTCGCTGCAGAGAGGTTCTCAAACGCCTTGATGGTACGTACTTGAACAGCTTCGCAAATCGAGTTTGAAATTTGAAACTAGCATAGAATAATCAAAGTGGTATGCCTCCCTGGTGAAAACAAGACAAAAAAATCGATATCAGATTGCCACCGCGCACTGCTTTCTATCAAAGACTAGGGCTTGGCCTTTCGGCCCATCCAATATCCCTCCATTTCCCACCTACGAGCAAAAGCAAACTCCTCCACGGATTCGCTAGAAAGGGACGGATCCTGATCCCACCATTTGGCATGTAACAGAGCCATACCACCTTGCACATCATTTTTATTAGGCAAATTGATATACCAGGACCAGTTGAGGCGCTTCCACGACATCGGCCCGCCCCAGCGATGTGCGTAGTTGAGGAGATCTTGGTCTGGGATGCCGGTATAGTAGAGATCAGGATGGTCGATAAGCCGCATATAGTACTGATATAGCTCCACGGAGGGAGAGTACATGAATAGCCCGCTGTCGAAAGTGCTGACTGTGTGATCAGAATCGAGGAACGGGTATGTATGGTCCCTCTGGTGCGACTCGGGCGAGGCGGCTAGAATGTATTGCTCGGGCAGAGGACCGAGTTCAGCGTCGACCTGGGTAGCATTGGTAATTGGGCCAATTTCGGTGCTTAATTCTTGGAAAATTTTGTCGATGGGACGGGTCAGGACCATGTCCACGTCCATGAAGAGGACTTTTTCGTAAGGCACGAGGGCGGGATCGAAAACGTGCAGCTTCGTCGCCATGGATGTCCACCGTTCGGCAATAATTGGCGTGCTGTGTGTAACGTCCTCAACTTCGACAACAATTGCACCGTCATGTTGAAGAGTTTGACGCTTGCTCTCCTCAACATCCTTGGTGACGAGCACCACCACGGGGACTGGGTGTTGAAGCTTGGTGGTGGGCGAATGGAGCAACTGGTATACGAGTGTCCGCGCGCTCACAAAGTAGCTATCATCGTTGTCATCATTTTCGGCCTTCTTGTTAGATTTCGAAGCTAGGAATGTGCTGATAGCTTGGCGGCCTTTATATGTCGGTGGGCGATCTTGGTCTGAGACAGAAGTGTCATTGAGCTCGTCCGGGGATGGTGGAGCTGGAGAGCCAAAGAGCAGGAATATGGTATATCCAATTGAAAAGAGACAAAAAGCGAAAAGCTTCTTGCTCATGAAGTCTTCTGGGCGCCCAGTTTGGATCATGGCGGCTGATTAGATAGATGCCATGAATGTCTCTTCTTTAAAGATTATATATATATTCGTGGTGGTGACTGCTTTCAAAGGCAGGTGGACTTGGATCAAAAGCTGGGGTCTGACTTTTCTTAAGGAACTTTTCTTCCTTCATGTAACATCATGGTGTGGAGTTGCTCTTGGCAGGGATCGACTCAAGCCATTGCGGTTATACTGCGACGTGGGCTGCTTTCGGTGATATTTTCCCGCACGGGGATAATGCTTGCTTACTCAGTGATGCATTTCATAACTAGTTAACGGGTGAGTGCTGATTGGCTGGGCCACAAGTATACATCATGGCCTCAGGCCACAAGTGTTCTAGACCGATACAAGTTGGGGAATCACTAGAGTGCAAATCACAGTGAAGGGCATGGTCCCTTGCCTCAAAAATTATTCCACAGGATACTTGACAGATCCTTGGAATAGATAGAGGCTCACCAGTGATTGTGGGGGATGCACAGGGCCATACTTGGATATTAGGTTGACGGCTGGGAACTCCACACATTCCAGGCACATTATTGACAGCCACGGACGTGTCTTCTTCAAACTAGGCATCAGAAAGTCATGTTGCACATTGTATTTATCCACCAGAGTAACTAGTGAGGTAAATGCAATTCTGAAGAAAGACAAGTGTGATTCGCTCGCTTCACGAAGCCTACAATTCGGGATAGTGATTGCGTGCCGAGCCGGTCGTAGCTGAAGAGACGCGATGAGCAAGGACTCGTTGACCTGCATAGCACGACCTAGAACCAGCCACAATCGTGTAATAAGCAAGAAGAAGCAGGTAAGATCTTCAGGATGACGCCAACCTGCCCAGCAAAAGAATGGGCCACTTGATGAATCATGCACTCATGGGAACCAGGTAAATTCCCCAACTACGTCACTGCGCGATCATCCCTGCGGCTTGCTATTTCCCTGTCTGCAACCGCCTTTTGTCGCGATCGGAGCCCACCTTATTTAATAAAACAATCGCCTCATCTTCTCTCCACCTCCAATAATATCTTTTAACTGCTAGTGGTTTGTCTTTCCCGTCTCCCTTTTCACAACTCAGTGCCAGCTCATACTGACGATCGACTCTTCAATATTCGAAGCTCTCTACCACAACACTGAAACACGAAGCGTCAAGATGAAGTTCAATCTGGCCACGGGCCTAGTGTGCTTGCTTGCAACCACTGAAGCTGTTGCAGCTTCCAGCTGGTGGAGCAAAGCTGGTGAGTGACGATTCTTAGTACAGATCGGGGATTTCTGGACAAGCTAACGTCATCGGGCGTCTAGTTTACAACAAGTGGCATGAGACTGAGCTTGAGCGATGGCTCTCGGATCATGGTATGGATCAATGACGCGCATCACTATCACTGCTTGTGGAAGGAACTAACACATCCTCATTAGATATCCCCTATCCTACCCCCGCCGACCGTCGGGATCTCGAGAATTTGGTCAAGTCAAATTGGGAGAACCGCGTGCAGAAGCCACTCGGCAACGCTGCGGACAGAGTCACTGATGAATTTTACGAGGCCAAAGAATGGGTCTTCGACTCGTAAGAAGCATGCTCTCTTCTATAATTTCTTTATTCCTCGTTACTGACAGTCTCACTAGTTGGTCCGACTCCCAGCTCAAGGCATTCCTCGATCGCCATGGCATTCCAGCACCTCAACCCCGCAAGCGCGATGTCTTAATTAAGACTGCCCGTGAGAACTACGAGTCCATTGCGAAGAAGGTCGGCGAAACTGCCGCGTACCCTGGTAACTGGCTGTATGAGAACTGGTCCGAGTCTGATCTCAAGACATGGCTTGATGAGCGAGGATGGCCTGCTCCCCAGCCTACAACCCGTGACAAGCTGATTGCCTCTGTGCGCCGCAACTCTCGTCTTGCCAGTCTACAGGCCCAGAGTATCTCTGCGTCCGCGAAGGCCTCCGCCGAAGCTGCCCAGGCCACCTTGAGTGAGGAGCTATTCAACGCCTGGTCCGACTCCAAGCTGAAGGAATTCCTCGATGAGCACGGTGTGAAGGTGCCCCAGGGTTCCAAGCGCAATGAGCTCGTTGCCCTGGCCCGTAAGCACCGCGCCTACCTCGTCGACCAAGCTTCCAGTGCCTCTTCTGCCGCCTCAGAAGCATTCGGTGCCGCCACCACCAAGGCTGGAAACCAGTTCGCCCAAGCCACAGATGATGCCAAGCTGAAATTAGATGATCAATTCGACGCGGCGATCAAAACCTGGTCGGACTCGCGCCTGAAGGCTTTCCTCGATGCTCGCGGTGTTCCCGTTCCTCAGTATGGCAAGCGTGATGAGCTTCTCGCCAAGGTGCGTGCCAACGCGCACCGGGCTTCTGGTGGATGGAATGAGTACAACTTTGATACCTGGGATAAGGAGCATCTTTTGTAAGTTAGGCAATATACATCCTGAGAGAGGCTTGATCTAACAATTGTGATGTCTAGGAAATATCTTTCTGCCATGAACTCCAAGGCCGCAAAGAAGGCCGATGCCTCTCGCGAAGAACTGATTAAGCAGGCCAAGGATTCGTACACCAAGGCCTCTAAGGCCGGCGGCGAGCACTATGCTTCTGCTACCAAGAATCTCGCTGAAGCAACTGGTACCGCTAAGCAGGCTACCTTTGACAACTGGTCACACTCCGACCTCAAGAAGTACCTTGACTCATATGGCATTCCCGTCTATCAGGGATCAAGCATCAACGAGCTGCGCGCCGCTGCTCGTCGTCAAGCGGCCTACTTCCGGTTCGGTACCACAAACCCACAAGACACCATCTACGCCAAGGTGATGGACACCCTGAACTGGGCGTTGGACAAGCTCAAGGTCGGTGCTTCCAGCGGCCGCGCTCAAGGCCAAGAGGCAGCTGAGAAGGTCCGCGAAAAGGCCGCCGAGCAGACCGAGAAGATTCGGAGCGAGCTGTAAACACCGAGTCCTCGCGTTTTTGAATCGAGCGTGTTAGGATGACCGAAACTCTGTTCCGCCATCCATCGTGCTTTGAATACGATGCTTACGACTTCTGGATTTTTTGGCGTTGAAATGAAATATGATTTTCATGCTGTGTCCATAGTATTTAGTGCTTAAAATGAACTGCCCTGGGGTACTTGATGATTTAGTCTACAGCCGAGTAGCCCATCCCCGGACCAATGCTCGAGTTGGAAATGCGTTGATTTATCTTCATGTGCCCGAAAAATATCTGAAAGTGACGAATGATTCAAGCCCGGCAGCATGTAATGCGGAACGGCCCCGCTCAAATAGCCCGACCATCATTCTTAGTTTGGTAACCGATTTCTGAACGTCACGGTCATCCGGCAATATACCCATAGATCATGACTTGGGAGCCTCAGGGTCACCCTCGGCGACCAACTTTCCAACCACCAGGTATTTCTCGGAGAAGCGCTCCTCCCAGGACTGCAGGTTCTCAAGCTGGTCGGCATCCAAATCCTTGAGATCATCCAATGGAGCCGAGAGGTCCTTGGTCAACATCTCCTCATCGAAGCTCTGGTGTGCCAGGCCACGAGAGGCATCGCGCCCAGCAAAGTTCTCGTACGGACCACCCTGTCGCGTCGTCAGCTAAACGTATCCTTTGAATACCCCATAGCATTGCAGAACACGTCATTTCAATGCAAAACACATACCGGACCGTAGAAGTTCCTGCCGGAGGAGACGTCGAAGACTCGGCCTCGCACGGCCAGGAAGACAGGCCGGCCTTCCTCGCCGTTGAACTCGATGAGCGTCTTGGGCGTGTATGTGCGGAATACGACCGGGGGCGGGCCGCGCGGGAGCGTGACGGGCTGTTTGGGGCGGAAGTTCCAGTACAGCAGCACGACGAAGAGGGAGAGGAGGATGAGGTTAATGGGGGAAGCGATTGACATCCTAGCCGGGGGGGTTAATTTGGCTGGCCGGGGGATTGAGCGAGGTGTGTTGACACTAACACTTCAGCTTGTGGCGCGGAGCCCTCTTGAGTATGGAGTTAGCAGGGTTCATCGATGGAGATTGGGCATCTGGCTTACCGGCAGCGGCCATATTGGAATATGTAGAGATATCGGACAGTTGGCAGGACGAAAGTAATCTTCCGGGATGCTTTTCGGGAAGGACGCCGTTGGATGAGGAATCCGGAGGCTGCGGAGAAGAATGACATCGATGCTTCCCCCCACTCCACGTGATGGCTACATTTGGCTAACGTTATTGCTTTACTTTTGTTTGTCATTCGTTGCTTCCAAGCCTTTAGTGACGTTAGACAGGCCGAAAATAACACTCGGAATTATAACTATAAATAACCATAAAAATGGAGTACAGTTTGACTTGAAACCAGAAGGGGACCATCATCTACCCTTATTAATGTACGGAGTAGTATCTCCCCTTCCAATTATACGAGAACCCCCCAAAGGGACAACATGAAACAGGCTCGATTTCCCTTTTTCTCCCCCCAAAACATAGCCTAGTCCCATCAGGTCCCTGGATTCTCCATTCAAACTCACTCCACTTGATCATCGCCCCCATTTTAATTTGTCCCTGCCCACTTAGGAAAGCCTAGTGATGCCATGCTGGCATCGCAGGCGGCACTCGTCGACACTTCTCTTCTCTCCTCCAACAGATCACTCAGCCTCCAGTTCATCTCTGACATCTGACGTGTGCTGTCCCGCCAGCTTCGTTTCCGTGGTAAAAGAGTCGGATCATCCAGCTTCGACATTACATACCTATTGCCTATTGCCTTGATTTCTTGCACCGGCTCTGTCGGAGCTATCTGATCTCATCGCCCACTTGTCTTCTGGTCTTTTTCTCACCTCAGCGCAAAGCTAGAAGGCTAAGCGCCCTTTGATCGCATTGCATTGCTGATCGACAACCGCCTCCATCAAAACAAAACACATACTCCTTCGCAGATCAAAATGTGGTCGCGGGGACCGTTCAAATCGCGTCGCCCGATTGGCACCCCCACATTCGCGGATAAAACGTCACAGTCCGCGGATCCCATCCGGCCAGTCGACTATGCCAAGGCTAAGGACCTGCCTGCGCTGCCATAGTATGTGCTTCGGATCTCCCATTTCTGAAATCGGTATTCTAATCCATTCTCCAGCGACTCTACTGTTTCATTGAAGGCTACACAGGCTCACCAGCCTACCACGCCGTTGCCTCCTGCGCGCAATAGCCTTGACAACAAGCAGCTTCCAGATGTATCTCCGGCCGTTTCGCCCGAACTGGGGCCTCGAGTCCGCGATAGTGGAAGCAGCTTCTGCGTGTCGCCGATAGAAGAGAGCGAGATTGATCGCGGGTTCCGCCACGAGCGAATGGGTTCTTGGGGCTATGGAGTCGCTGATCCTGCCCTGTCTCGCGCAATCAATACGGAGCCAGCGCTGTCTGAACCCTCGCAGTCGGCACCTAAGACGGTAAAGTTGACGCCAACCGGCGATGAAAAAACTACTCGCTGGGATGCATACTCGGGCGAGCCGACAAAGAGCAACGCAGGAAGAGCAGGCCAAGTAGAGCCGCGCAACACGGGCTTCCATAAGGTATCGGGGTCACACACTACCAACTTCCTACATTGGGGCCGCGAGCAACTGCAGCCCAAGAAGAAGTTCGAACAGGCACGGAGCCGGATCAGCAGTTTCTCCAAGAACGAGAATCGCGCGCCACAAACCCGCGATCGATCGTCGTCACGTGTGTCGCCATTGGCAGAGCATTCCGTTAATCAAGACGCGATTTCCCCTTCTAAAAATGCTAATTTGGGATTCGTCCCTACGGTCGTGACGACAATTACTGCGGGCAGTCCTAGACCGTTGCCAGAGAGACCGACCACCGAGCATGCCTATAAGGCCCCTCGGCTGGAGCTATCGAACAACAATCTTGACGCAGCAATAGACGACATGGCGCAGTCTGCGCAGCCTCCAAGCCGTTCTGGCGCACCCAGTCCCGCTGGCGTTATGTATACCGGCAGCGTTACTGGGAGCCCAGACGACAGCCCGCGCACAAGTCTGAACCTAGTATCGACATCTACAGAGGACCTCCCGGGTTCTATCATGTCACGTCGGCGCCCGGTCCCCATTTCCATGCCCATCTCAAAGAAGCCAGTAAGAAAGCCCATTCCCTCGGAGGTCGCTCAAGAGCCAACACTGGCAACCCAGTCCGACGACGCCCCCAAGGACACGTTAGGTCGCATCGAGGCCTTCGAGGCCCGACGCGACGAGCTCGCGAAGCGCAGATTTAATCTGGAGACGGTCATTCACGAGTTGACCCGGGTAATTCAGCCGGGGTCTGTCGCGTATGATCTCGCCGCGAAGGCGGAGGTTAAGCGCAGCGTGCAGAGCATCGAAAACGAGATTGCGGAGATCAAGCGTGAGGAGCATGAGCTTGGATTGAAGGTGACCCGCGCGTGGAGACGGTTGGATGAGAGAGAGAATCATGGTGATGGAAGTAACTTGTGGGTCAAGCGCGTCACAAGTTGATGTAGTGATTTTGACCCAAGGGAGACTTGCTCCTCTCCCCTTAATCTGGAAATTTGGAAGGCTTCCTTGATACTCTGATTTACTTTGCCCTGGCGTTTTTGAAGCGTGCCGATTCCCCATGCAGGGCGAGGCTGCCAACGATACCCTCCTTTTCTTTTTGGGGATTTCGTGTTTGATTATGATAAATTGGTCGCGCGTTGATGTTAGATTGTGCTTCCAGAATATGAAAACATGACATACGTTGAAAATATTTCCGTCGCTCTTTGACTCCGGTTGAACGGTTTTCGAGTGGAAATTTGAATATGATACAGCAAAATTAGAGTAAAGCAGTGGGTCATGCTCTCGGAACAACGTCGACTAGCTAGGCGAACTCAACCGCTAGATTAACGAGGTTATCCTGGCACGAAGGAGGCAGTATCATTGCCAAAGGTTGATATAGAGTATTCGAGATTGAGTTACTCAAGTATATGCAGAAGATGTATCAGAAGCGCAGTAGTGGTATGTATTTGCTAATGAGGAAGAATGCCAGTCGTTTCCGCTGTCATTGTGACATGGCTCGTTTGGTTCGTAAAAGGTGGGGAGAATCGCAAAAATGTATAGGCGCATGGCGCTTGTTCATCGTCCCAGACCGATCCCTTATTTCTTGCCAGACTTCTTGATGCCCTGCTGGCCGGTGTTGAGGGGACCCTTCTTGCCCTTGGTGGAATCGAGGAGGGCCTTCTTGGCCGCAGCATCTGCGATGAATCATGAGTCAGAACGTAGTGATCAGCTTTCCCTTTGCACAGGATACTCACCGGCTCTCTGCTTCTCCTTGAAGGCGAGTTCATCCTCATCGAGTTCCTTCTTCTCCTTCTTGGCAGCCTTGAGGGGCTTGGCCTTGCCACCTATGGCAACGGTTAGCGGGGTACTTGCTTGAGACTCTGAGGAACCCTGCAAACCTTCTCTGCTTGCGCCACCCATTTTGAATCGGATTTATATATAAGGGAGGGGATTGATCGAAAGAAGAACGAGAATGAGAGGGGCTCGAAAAGACTTGGATTCGATGGCAAAATGGAAAAAATGATGATCCCCGGAGTGGCTTATCAAGAGGGGCTCTTCACCGCCTGCTGTAACAGGTAAGGCGCAAAATTTGCCTATCGCGGCCAGCTCGACTAGCAGGTGCAACTTGGAATACCATACCTCTCTTCTAACCGAAGTCTTCACTGTCATATCATTGCGTTTACATTATCAACCCATTCAAGACCCTTGCCTCTGGCCAAGTTATGTGCCTGGGATAATCTCTGCTGCAAGGCTTTGGTGTGAAGGCAGGCCTATCAAGCCGGTTGGACTTTCAAACATCCCCGAAGATTCGTTCGTTCCCAGAAGCTCGAGCTAACTGAGACTATCTCATTGAAGCCTCCTCCAAAGGCCGATTGAAGAAAAATACACACTCTCCAAGAGGAGAAGGAAGAAGCGGAAAAGGAGAAGTGAATCTAGAAGACCCCAGTTCACTGAGCGGTGTATTCGACTTTGACAACGTGACGGTCGGAAGTATGGCGGCCCGCAATCGTTCGAGGTCCCTGTCGACCCCTTCTGAGGGTGAGATTATCGAATCAGGCTCAGAGATGAAGGCAACTGCGTCAAAACCTCCTCTTAATGGCACCAGCGTTGACCGTCCCCCCAGAGATAGTACTTCCTCTGCGTTCAGATCGCCACGCCGACGCAGGTCATGGACGAGATCCCGATCACGCTCGCGCTCGCCATATCGTGAAAACAGAGCCTATAAGCGAAGACATGACGATGAGTATGATGGGCAAGAGGGCCGAAATACCCGGCAGGAGCCGTCGCGACGTTTTGGGTCGAGATACGACAATAGACCGTATGATCGAAACGCACCCTCTCGCCGACAGAAATCATACCACGACTATGACCGCGAGGAGGGCTACGGCGGTGGTCTGCAGTATACCGATGACTTTGACCGACGCAGGGACAAGCGACCACGCACTCATAGCCGATCGCCTTACCGCGAAGTCAGAAAGCCAAAGCAGTACGATGACATGAACCCGAGTGCGGATGGCACAAGGCCCCCAGTGGATAGGCACGGGTCGTCTACTGAACAGGTAGTGAGCGAAAGAGGAAAGACCCCAGCTGGCGCTCGGGATCCCAAGCTTGGTGCTGAAACACGACAGAAGCAGGTGCAGCAGGCTCTCCCGAAACGTGCTCGCTTTTCCGATGAGTATGTCTCAAGCTTTGCATCCGTTGTTCTTGATTCAAAGGCTGACAATTTGTCTAGAGCCGATACGCCAATGTCAGAAACGGCGGACGAGTCGCAGCCATCAGAACCCATGGACGAAGCTGCCGCTCTGGAAGCTCGTCGCAAGCGCCGCGAGGCCATTAAGGCGAAGTATCGAAGTCAAGCGACTCCTATGCACCTGAAAGCCCTGCAGGTCCCCGACGCCGAGACAGATTCATCGACACCTGGTACTGAGCCAACGAGTGCTCAAGAGTTGTCCGGTAGGTCTTACTACTCAAGACATAGTGCGCAACGAGCTAACATCCGCGGATCTACCTCAACAGAATCCCCAAGAATATCACCCGTACACACGCCTAGTGAGCAGATTGGAGACGCTTTCTCAGATTTCACGATCGGCAAGGACGCGGATTTGGCCAATCCTAGTGCCCCCGCGGACGCAACCGAGAAGGATGAGCCCTCTGCCGCAGATTACGATCCGATGCTTGACACAAGGAAAGAAAGACTAAAGCTGGACGTTACAAACGGGGATGTCTCATCCGCCGCGTATGACGAGACACAAGCCACTAGGCAGGATATTCTTCTCCCTGATACCCCCGCTCAGCAGCCACCTCCACCCCCAAAAGAGAAAGATCCTTACGATATGTTCGCCGAGGATGACGAGGATGACATGTTCGCCGAGGATACCAAGGATGAACAGCCCGCACATGCCTCGGCAACCGCTGTGCCGCAACCTCAAGAGCTGGATATCAGTATGATGGATAATTGGGATGACCCAGAAGGTTACTACAACGTGCGGCTCGGTGAGTTGATCAACGGCCGCTACCATGTCCAGCAACATCTTGGCAAGGGAATGTTCTCTTCGGTTGTACGAGCCAGCGATTCGGTTACCGAGACTTTGGTCGCTATCAAGATCATCCGTCAAAACGACACGATGCGCAAGGCTGGCATGAAGGAGATTGGGATATTGGAGCAGCTGCGTGAGGCTGACCCAGAGGATAAGAAGCATGTGATCAAATTCGTTCGTTATTTCGAGCACAAGGGCCATTTGTGCATGGTCTTTGAGAATCTGAGCATGAACTTGCGTGAGGTGCTCAAGAAGTTCGGTCGTGACGTCGGATTGAATCTGCGTGCCATCCGTGCCTATGCACAACAGATGTTTTTGGGTCTGAGTCTGCTTCGCAAGTGTAACATCCTGCATGCAGATCTCAAACCCGACAACCTTCTTGTCAACGAGCAACGCAATATCCTAAAGGTCTGTGACTTGGGCTCTGCATCTCCAGCATCGGATAACGAGATCACCCCTTACCTCGTCAGCCGCTTCTACCGTGCCCCCGAAATTATCCTGGGTATTCCTTATGACTATGCTATCGACGTGTGGTCTATCGGCTGCACCCTCTTCGAGTTATACACGGGCAAGATTCTCTTCACCGGCCGCAACAACAACCAAATGCTCAAGTCTATCATGGAATGTCGCGGCAAATACCCGCCCAAGCTTCTCCGCAAGGGATCTCTGGCACATCTGCATTTCGACGACATGCTCAACTTTCACAGCACGGAAGAAGACAAGCTTACTGGCCGCCCTATTACCCGAGTGATGGACTTCAAAAAGCCGACTCGTGACTTGAAGACACGCCTGATGGGCAAGGGGACTAGGGGCATGTCTGATGCCGATGCGAAAGATTTGACGCTTTTCGTGGAATTCCTTGACCGCTGTTTGGCTCTCAACCCTGAGAAGCGCTGTACCCCTGCAGAGGCACTGAAGCATCCCTTTTTGAACCGAAAATAGGCGCGTTGCGAGATGACCTTATGACAGCGTTGTTATTTGGAAGACGCAAATAATCATTTCATGTCTATAACCTGGAGATGTTCATTTAGTTCAATACCAGATTTATTATATCAGCACGGGGGATTTTCATGTAGCTTTAATATTGCATAGTCCGGCTTTCTGTCATTATGTATACTAATCAGCCCTTCTACGGACGCTAGGGCCTCACACTCTCCCTTTCCCTTTTTAGGTGATCGATACGACTTAGAATTTTGCTACCAGGCATTGATTCCACAGCCCCCAAGCCCGCGTCTCCTCCCTCTTTCTAACCTCCTCCAGCTCTCGTATAGAAATTCTTGACATGAGAGACTTGCCATTAGCCTGCGGGTTCAACTTGGCAGAGTCAAATCGTTCTTGCCGTAAAGATTATAAATTGGCATGGCTTTGCGCGTTACCCCTCGAACTAGCTATGGCCAAACCCATTCTTGACGAAATTCATCAGCCCAATCTCGCCTCCAAGCTCCATCAACATCCGAGCCTACCTCCACCTTGATGAACGTATCAGAAAGACCCAAATCGCACGTATACTTGATGTAATTATGAATATCAATTCCTTTTGGACGCCCGTGGCGACCCCGGCAAGCAACTATAGCCGGATAAAGCCAATACTACAATATACATAGGTTACCAAGGCTACCAACTATGAGTCTGCCTGACGCCCTATCAGCCTTCACGGCCCCTCGCCCCTCTCTTCCATGAGTAAGTGGCGCGATCAATCAGCACTACCCCGCTGCGACACATTAAGATCGAGGCGAAGGGCGTTGGGATTAGCGTCTACATAGCCGGGCCTATCAACAACGCTACTGCAAGACGATCAGTTTGGATGCAGCAAAACATATCAACGATAAGAGGTCAAGTTAAGACCGGGGCTGATGGAAAGTACGAGCAGCTAAACTACATCCGGACACTTCTCGTCGAACATCTAGACCAGAATCAAGGCAGAATCCCAGCTTAGTTCCTAGATTTCTAATAGACAACCATGGCACCGGGGGGGTATCTCCAAGAGCTGTTTCAGGTCAGCCGTCAGTAACTCCGCCAACCATAGAGTTTCCGGAGATATGGATCTCGAGGGAAAAGTAAGAGTTGAAAAGCGTATTTACAACCTTCTGCGGTACCTAGCTTGACAACGTTCCGGGGGGGGGGGGGGGTTGTCTGTACGAAGACAGGTTCTGCATAGGGAAAGAGGCAAGGTCGCCGGACCTCGACGCGTTCTAGATCAGCACCATCTGACATCAACGAGCCATGGAACCGCAACCGTCGTGCCGATCGACTGGGTCGGTTTCCGTTGATAATCATTGCTCATAGGCTAATTCAATCCGCCCATGATTTTGAGTCGTACGGGACAAGGTTAGCAATAAATGAGGGGTTGACCCATCACAAATGGCGTTTGGGTAGTTGATGAGCCAACCGGGCGCCCGTTGCTCTCGCGTGGCCTGTGCCGCCCCATATACCCACCAAACTCTCCATCGGCTGGCGTTGCCGGGCAGCGTACTACTGTAGTTGAATGGGGGTGTACGAAGACAAGAAGTTTGAGTTGAAACATGAGGGGCTTAGAGGCTGGGGATAGATTGATTCTTTGACCTGGAAACCCCCGTCCCTGGTAACCCCCCAATTGATGGACGGTCTTAAGATCACGCATCATCAGACCGATACTGAAGAGGTCGGACAAATAGGATACCTACGTATGTGCTCCACTCCAAGCTTCGTGGCCCTTACGCCTTACGGGATATTCTGCCATCGAGCGACGGTGCAGCATAATCATCCATGAATATTGTCATGTCCTGAATAATTTACTAGAGGCATCGCCGCTGGGGGATTTCCAGTCGTGGATGCTAGCCGATTGGCCCGGGGGGATGATAGGATCTTGGGAAGATTGCGTGGCCGCTGGCCAGTCACCATGGTCGATGCACTGGATTGGCCTGAGGACGGATGGCGAACACGAGAGGCGAAGCCGCCAACAAACTTGAACAAAGAAATCAGTGGAACGTGTAATCTGTGAATGGGGGCCCTGCCGAGAGAGCCGGTTGGGTGGATGCGAGATGGAGGTGCGAAAGTGGATGTTCTTTTTTAATTGCATACGTGCATGATTGATTGTGTTATTGTGTTGTCGGAGATTCGGAGGTGTACGGTGGATTTTCATTTACATTTGCTGATGAATGTGGGGGACTGGGAAATTGCTTGCTTCTACGGGAGCATGGATTATTATCAAGTGCTAATAATTGACGAGCTAACTACAAATTGAGGACACGGCAAGTGCAGATGGCAAAAGAAAGCAAGCAATAGTCACAGGACCAGGTGGGCATCACGATGCGGCGAAGAGTTTTCTGGAAGATGTCGATGCCCCCATAGTCCCCAAGATCATCCAATCCCTTCACCCTCCGGATAGTTATCTCACCCGATTTATGATTATCATTATATCATGGCATAAAAGTAAAACGTCGAGTCGATGCCCACATCGAGTTTAGTCTAGGCCCCCCCTGGAAGGGGACCAAAGAGGAGAAAGATTGCCCCATTCGCCACTGGTTAGTGGTAACCATGGTGGCAAGGAACCCCGAGTCGAGCTTGCGAAGAAGTGGTGATGTGATGGTTGCTTTTTTTTCCTAGGATGATGATGTCGAGGTGTGTTTATTTTGTGGGCCTTGGAGGGGGATGGAGTGTTTTGTGAGTTGTAGCTATGCTAGACCTTCATGGTTAACTCTTCTCGCCCCCTGTGACTGGCATTCCGCCACCTGCAGGGCGGGGAGATCATAAAGTGACCGGAATGGAGGAAGCTGTCTGGGATGGATCGCATTTTTGACTTTGGGGCGCACCAAGTGCCGTTGTCCATATTGGGCAGATCAGAAGGGGGGAAGTTGAAGTAGATCTCATTGCTGGACTGGTAGCAATGTAGAGGTTGTACTCGACGATGCAAGTTGACAGGATAGCACATTCTGGACGATCATAGGTTCGATTGCAGGACTATGCAGCGACTATGAAGGATTATGGATTCAATAATGTAGAACTACGTAGAACTATGTCGGTCGGACACCGTAAAATGGTACTGGTAACATGCGCTGGGCGAGTTACGGGGTAGCTACTAGCGGTGAGGGCGCTCGAGTAAAAAGCAACCTCTCAAACTAACCTGCTTGTTTTCGGAGGGCCGCGTGAGTTCAGCTGCAATGGCAATCCTGGGGTACAGCAGGCTATTCCGCCGATTGATGTGACGCATCGATACACTGGTCAGGTGATTCTCACCGCTCGTGGGAGGCGGGTGTTGGGGCAAAGCGGACTCGGAGCTGAGTGGTGGATGGAGGGTGGAATTGTCCTCCATTGTGATCAGCAATGATAGAGAGACACAGGTGTAGGCGTGGCCTGAGGACTGGAGGGAAGGGTGGGGATGCAGTGCAGAGCAGGCAGGCAGGGGGACAGGCGAGAGGCTCCAGCTCATCCACCACCAGCAGGACAAGTGGCCACGGGCTTGGTCACGACCACCATCCACCATCCACCATCCACCATCCAGATCATCCTGTAAGCGCCAGCGGCCAGCCTGGTCGCTGTGCAACTGCGAGATTTGCGACTCCGTCCGTGACTCGGGCAGTGCACCGTGCACCCTGCACCCCCCCCCTTCTCTCTCCCCAATGAGCGACAGCTCAGATGCCAGGGTCCCAGGCCCGTGCGAAGCCGGGAAGATCCACTCGTTCTCGAAAGCGAACTCTCCCCCAGCCCTTTGGACCACTTTGGTTGGTCCAGAGGAGGTCTATTCTCATTGCCTCACTTCCGGTCATGGGCTGGCCACCGATGAACCCCCGCCAGACCAGTCCATGTTTATGTTGGAGAGAGGGTTGGCTTTGGCTCTTGGCCTCTGGTTACTTCCATTCTTATTGTTGACTTTTTTTTTTCCTTTCTCGCTCGAGTGTGCCTTGTGGGGCAGAGAGCTGGACCAAAAGAAAAATGCCAATAGAAATGGAAAGACGGAGGAAGAAGCCAGTTTGAACGGTTGGCTTCGACTCCTGACTGTAGATTCACGATTAGCTCATCCGAACCGAGACGAGGCCAAGTTACGGTGTACATAGCTCAGGCTAACGAGTCCTGCGACCGCAAACGAGCCCCTCTTGGGGGCAGGACCCATGGGATGAAACGGGGCACGGAAGAGGACAGGCTGTTGGGAAGTTGGCTTTTTGGAGCAGGCAAGAAACCCAGACACGCCTCATTCCACGGCCACTAGGGGGCAGGATGATCCACTCACCACGCACCCTGCGGGGCTGGGAAAAGAAAGGTGTGGGCCGTGAACGGTGTGGATTGGCGGTTGTGGACACGGACCAAGATGGAACCAAGATAGGCCAGATGGGCCAGATGGATCATGGTTGAATCCGGCAAGGTGGCGGGAAATCAACATGACAAGGGGGAGAGTAAAGAGAGAAAGAGGGAGATTTTACGGAGAGATGGAGTGGCTGAGTGGTACGAAGTGTACAGTATGTACTGTACTCCCGTACAACTTGTCCAGAAGACGGAGGACTCGAGTTGGAAAGAACTGGAAGGAGTCTCGAGACTAGTGGAAAAGGTGGATCGGCATCGAATGGACGATGTGGCCGTGGTGTTAAGCACTGTTCCCGAAGCGCATCGTGCCTAATGCCACATCCCGACGGTAGTACGGCAGTCCTCTTCTCGTATGCCGTAACTCCCCTTACTATCCCTACTATCCCTACAGTACTATCCAAGGCCAAAAAAAAAAATAAGGGGGGAGCAACGGGCCCAGTCTCTCACGGTCGATCGTTATTCGCGACTTGCCCCCACCCAATCACCACCTGCAGGTGGCGTCTGCGCGACTGACCGCAGGCCCATTGGTGATTGGCCTAGACCTGGGAATGGGAAGCGTTAGTTGCAAGTTGGTCAGAAGTGGAAAGTTTAGTGCACACCGCCAACACTCATGGAAGGAGGCATGGGGAAAGACAAAGTTAACGGAAGTACCAGGGGGGGAAGAACTGTCGTGGAAAGTTTGTACAAGTCGGAGAGGCCATGTGGAACGGGCTGCAGTCAGCCCGAGTCAGCCTAGTGGGAGTTATCTCTTGGGCTTAGGTAGTGCCACCAGGATTCGCATCCTCTACCTCCACGCACATGTCGGCATCATCGATCTTATTTTTATTTTTATCTTTCCCCCCCCTCCTCCCTCGCCCCAAAACAATCATCATTATACTTCCTTCTCCTGATCCCGTCTACCTTTCAAACTTCTTACCTCTCTACCTCTCTACCTCTTACCTCTTCTCTTTCTTACTCTCATTCGATATCTCACCTCCCCCTTCTGCTCTTATATATCGCCCCCCTTCTCTCTCTCTCTCTCTCTCTTTTTTGATCTTGCCCCCCGTTGAACTAAGGATCTCGGTTGGATACCTCCGGTCTACCGATTTATCTTTCTATTCTATCATTATCGCTATCGCCCACTCCCTGGACCCCCCATATTGGACTATCACACACCCTCCTTTCCTGGAATGGATTCCTGTGAATAAACCTGGAGTATTTTGGAAACCCCGTGTGAAACTTTCCAACAGAATTACACAATCCTTGGACTTCCGATTTTATTGCCACTTGAACTCTTGGACCCCGATCCCTTGGACACGACCCGTTCCGTGTATATACACACTTGCCACTCGACCGTCCCCGGAAACATCAACGTGAATTGGAGGACCCGACTATATCCCCAGGAGTAAACCACTTCTTTTTGGATCCTTCCTCTACTAGTCTACATCTTCAACCTTTCTCCCCTCCTCTTCCCCCCTTCCCGTGTCTTCCTCTGGACATACCCCCGTTGGAGATCCTCCGGATACATACCATCATAACATGTATCAGCACGAGCTACCAACGCCTCCCCTCACTCCGATTCCTCGCTGCTATACTCCCGAGGACCGGTTAGGATTGATCTTGGCCAACCGGCTGGAACTCACCGGCATCCTCGGTGTCGGCGCCTATGGAGTGGTATATACTGCCTTGGACATCCACACGCATATTCAATATGCCGTCAAGGCTCTCAACAAGTCCGGGCTGGATCCCCGACAACTCAAGTATCAGCAACGCGAGATTCGTCTCCACCACCGGGCCAGCCAACATCCCAACGTCGTCTCCCTCGTTCGCATCATGGACTCCCTGGATTGTACCTACGTCGTGATGGAGTTTTGCCCCGAGGGCGACTTGTTCTCCAGCATCACCGACAAGGGCCACTTTGTCGGGAATGACCCCTTGGTCAAGCGTGTGTTCCTGCAACTCCTGGATGCCGTACAGTTCTGCCATTCCATTGGGATTTACCACCGGGATCTGAAGCCGGAGAACGTCCTGGTGACGGACCAGGGTATGACCGTTAAGCTCGCCGACTTTGGCCTTGCGACCGAGGATTACTATACCTCGGACTTTGGTTGCGGTTCCACTTTCTACATGTCGCCTGGTAAGTTCTTTTTTGTCTCGACCCGAGACACTTAATGCAGTGTCCCCTTCGTTTCTCTCTTGTTTTTGGAGCTCATTCCGCCATTGGGATTGATTTCCCCTTGCTTCCTTGCTCTTCCCCCCCACTCGTCTCTTCTGAAACGGCCATCCTAATATACCCGAAACGTCACAGAATGTCAACAATCCCACCCCCGCCCCATGTCTTGCTACGCCTCGGCCGCCAATGACGTCTGGAGTCTCGGCGTGATGCTGGTCAACCTGACCTGTGGTCGCAACCCCTGGAAGCGCGCCTCGCTCGAGGATTCCACTTTCCGGGCCTACCTCAAGGATCCTTTCTTCCTCAAGTCCATCTTGCCCCTATCCACGGAGATGGTCTACATTCTGAGCCGTGTCTTCGAACGCGACCCAGCCAAGAGGATCACTATCCCGGAACTGCGCCAGATGATCGTGGACTGCCCCCGGTTCACCGACTCGATGACTACGGCTCCCGCCCCGGTTCCGCCAACCCCAGTCCAAGTCCTTCAGCCCCAGATCCCCGTCCCGGTCCCCACTGCTTGGGATCGCCTTCAGGCTCTTATTCCACCGGCCCATCAGGTTCCGTTCACCATGCCCATGGATTTCAATCACCAGCAGTTGCCTATGCACGCCCAGCCTTCCGGCTCGTCTTCGGATTCCTCGTACTACTCGGACTTTTCCGAGTCTGCGATCTCGGATGCGTCCGCTCTCACCGAGGACTACTCCGATTTCTCCGACTACAATTGCATGTCGCCGGTTGCCTCGGAGCAGGTGCAAGTCCCGGACTGCAAGGTCGTCTTCCCTCATCCGATTTGCGTGGAACAATCCGTTCCCGTGGAAGCTTTCACTGCTGGCGCCCCGATCCAGGTCTGCTGAATTCCCTGAGGACCTCTTTACACTACTCTCGATCTCTCTCTCCACTTTGGACTCCCTTCTACCACTCCCCTTTTCTTAACGCAGCTTCACGATCTCACGTCCCCCCCAACCAACAACTATTCACTCTGGATTTGCTTTTTTCTCTATGCGCCTGGAGTTTTATTCGATCAAGCATCTCGGTTGCTCTACTCTGGATTGATTCCTCATTTTCAAAAGCTGCTGCGCAAAAAAAAAAAGTGTGCTTGCCGAGGATGATCAACCCCCCCCCCCCCCCCCATCCCATTTGGAATCTCGGCCACCAGCTTCTTCACCGTGACTCTTTTTAATTGCCTGGACATATTTCCCCCTTTTTCTTGGATTATACCCCCACAACTTGGCCCAGCGACGTGTGACTTCTGGATCCCACACCGCTGGACTTTTCTATCCTGAACCGTCCCCGCCGGACAGGACAGGATGGAGCTGTTTCCTTTCTACTGTTTTGATATTTTGCCACATAGTGGCCGGATGGATGTTTTGATCGTCTTTTTTTTTCCTTTTCTCTTGACACATTGGCATAATATATTGGGAGGCTCGCTTTGAAGAAAGACAGACGGACCCCTGGGTCGGGCTGCTGTCATCGTCTCTGTCTGGAATTGGAGACCTGAACTTCGTGCACGGGTCGTTCTGGCGTTGGCTATTTCGCTTCCTTGAATTTTCTTCTGTGATAAAGGCTCCTTTTTTACCTTTTTCTGTTTACGATTTCATGGGTGGTGATCAGATATGATCTTCTCGGATTTTTTGTGTTTGCATGTGCATAGACTTGTTTTCGCGGCACAGGCTGGTTTGGTTTCGGATTTGGATCTGGAAGGCTATGGCTGTCTTTGGGATTGGGACTTTTGACTATTTACGATATGATACCTTGAAGACTCTACGGAGCGAATTGAACAAATACATCTCATCTACTACCTATTTGATTCTCGACCTCTCACATTTAGTTCCAACTCAACCATAGCTTGGCTTTCTTACTGTCTATTCGTATCCGATGGTCAATTCATTTTTACTTGTCCATGTTCTTCCCCTTCCTAGCCTCTACCTATCGTGGCAATCTTCTCCATGCCCAGTCTAGTCTCACCACTTCCCTCCCGTGCAACGTTGCTCTTGTCCTACAAACCCTCTCAGATCCCTGAATGCCATACTTGGCCGAAAACGGCGAACGACGGGTATCGCCTCCGCCGCCCGTCTCGTGACCCTATTTTCAACTCGAGGTAAGCTTTCAGGCCTCTAGGTGGCGCTCGTGTCACCGCAAGACGAATATTGTTGCTCTTGGCTGTTGCCGTTAGACAGTTGTGGTCCGTGAGACCAACTACGCACGCTAGCCACCTGCGTTAAGCTAAATAGGTGGCGTGCTATTATGGATGGGTCTGGACCGTGAAAGCTTAACGGCGTGAAGCTAAATAGATTGGGATATATGGGTTTGAAACGTTACTGAAGGCACACAAAAGGTGACAAGTAGCTCAATAGCTGAGCTAGGTTTGACCGTTACACTGAAACAGCAATCCACGTTCTGTGTCAGAGAAGCCATGTAATTCCAGCTTACCCCTTTAGGTATAGATAAGACCCTGTATCTTTTCTATTTCTGGTTTGGACAAGGCATAATATTAACCTCAGGCCTACCAATGAGATAATAATTCATCACCCTACCACACTCCACACTGTACACATCCCCAATTCGTTCTCCCATAATCCTCCCCCCTCCACATATCACACTTACATATTCCGCCCCCCAGTAACCCGAATAGTTTCTCCGTTAACATACGAGAAATACGGACTTGCAACACCCAACACCGCCCGGGCCGCTTCCTCAGGACTCGCCGGCCTGCGCAGCGGAATATCCGGATACACCGCAGCCTCGTCACCCTTCTTCCCATCCAGCTGCTTCCCCGGAATACCGAGGGCAACCTTAGTCCCGTCGGGCGTGGTGATGAAAGCACCAGCCTCCTTGGCTGCTGTCAGACGGGTGGTCACGAAGCCGAAGGCGATGGTGTTGGAGCGTACGCCGAAAGAGGGACCCCATTCTTTGGCGATTGTGCGAGTGAGACCGACGACGCCGGCTTTGGCGACGGCGTAGTTTGCTTGGCCTCTGCAGTGAAGGGGAGGGTGGTGTTAGCATTTGTAGTTCTCGGAGTGTAGTGTAGGATAGAGGAGATGGGTTGGGTTAGGGGGAGTGAAGGGGATAGGCGTACGCGTTTCCGTGGATACCGCTCGTACTGCTAATGTTGATAATCACTCGGGGCTCCTTGTCCTTGACGCGGAAGTACGGGGCTGCGGCGCGGACGAGGCGGAATGGCGCTGTATTGTGGACGGCTAGCATGGTGTCCCATTGCTTATCCGTCATCTGTGTAGTGGGTCAGCCATGCGACTCTGGGCAAAAAGTATATACTGAATATCATTCTTCTCCTAGCGGGATCCAGAACAACCCTCGTCCTCTTCGTATGACCGTATGACGACCCCGAGGAGAGAATTTACCTTGTGAATCACACCATCCCAGGTAAACCCGGCATTATTAACGATAATATGGATCTTGCCACCGCCAAACTCAGCAGTTTGCTTCACTAGCGTCTCGACGTAACTAGAGTCCAGGATATCGCCCACGACGGCTAGTGCGCGACCCGGCTCGACGGCGTTGATAGCATCAGCGACGGCATTTGCCTTTTCTATAGATTACATTAGCGCTGATTTTGATGGAGAGAATTACCGCAAACCCCCTCATCTCCTGCTGGAGGGTACTAGGGTAGGAACGCTAGGATCTAGCTCGGCCAACGCTGATGCTTGCCTGGCCATGTGCGGGGAGGAGGCATCAACCGGTGTTAGTGGTTGGTTGGGGGGTTCACACGTACTGCTGTCAATATCAGCGACGACCACCTTGGCACCTTCATTGGCAAAAAGTCGTGCTGCTTCGGCGCCGATACCCTGGCCTGCACCGGTGATGATGGCTACTTGGCCGGCGAGCATGCCGGCCGGGTAGTTGAGGTGCTTGTTGACCTGGGTGAGACGGTCAGAGGGAGCCATGATTGTCTTCCGTTCTGGGTGTCCTTTTGTGTAGCTTCTTGTTTTTGGTGTTTGCGTTTGATTTTGGTCGACGTGAGGGGAAACAGGACGGTTGGGGTCTTATACAGTCTGGAGTACGGAGTGCAGGGTAACTCGGTCCAGAAATGCCGAGGCTCGCCGTGGCCCGAAAGTGTGGGGTTAAATGGACTCCACGTATGAGTACTGCATATCATTCACAATACGATATTATTCTTTAATGTCTATGCAAATGCATCATATAGGCTATTTAGGTTTAAGGAAATGTTTCAATTCGTGTGACTGATCGATCTGCATGTACTGTTGAGCTCGTGGGAATCAAACGTTCAAGTGACTTTCTGTCCGCAATTGGCCCTCGGTTTGATAAAATACAAATCGCAAAAAACCCCCCATCCATTTCCAATTCATTACTTATTCATAACGATATGTCCAAGCAAGATAACTCAAGAGGTTCATCTTGAAACTTGGATCCACAAATGCACTCGTTCGTCGACACGGCCTGAAGGAATACATCCACAGTTGCTTCGTAACCCGTGACGATCGGCAGCAGGCACTTGCTCTCAGAATCACCATGATTCAACAACGCGGGATCAAGGTCGGGGAATGGGGTACATAGACTACCTGGAGACGACCAGGGCTGGTGTTCGGTTTCTCCAGTAGTTGTCCCGGCCACGGCAGAGTTCTCAACGTCCAGAGAGGAGGTATTGACAGTCGTCGATAGCAGTGAGAGTAACTCTCTACACTGCAGGAGTAGACTCCGTAATAAGAATGTCCGTATCTGTAGGTTCTCCTCGTGATGGACCTCGTAGTATCCGTATCTAATATCGACTCCGTGATCCGCTCGTGGCACTCGAGAAGCCTCCCGCGATATCCAATATTCGAATAGCTGCAGGGTCAAATTGAGAACGGAAATGAGGAGCAGCAGATTGGAACTGTCCTTGGCACATATCCCGCACCGTAGAAAAATTCTGCCGGCGCAAAAAGTCGCTTTGATTGCCTGCAAGCTCTGGTCGAAGCGGAGTGTCTGGGACTCGGCTATGAGTTGGTTCAGTCGGTTCATATGAAACAACTGCATGTCAACACATTCACACGATACTAGTCCTGGGTACGGAGAGGCCACCGAGCCACTAAGTGTTGGGCTTGTTATGTCATCTCCCAGTGGATCCGATGCGAGAAAAGTGGGTGTCACTGGAGTTTGCGGGTATCCCAGACTGATGGAGAAGGGAGGGCAAGCATCCATAAAGTCGGCAAAGGGCGAGCCACCCACCGATGTCATCTGCGAGGGACATATAGGCGTTTCCAGAGATACGGTACTCAGGCCTCGCGGGCTATCCCAAAGACTGGGCGGGCCCGAAATCAAGCAGACCTATACCATCCCAACGAGAAACGGGAGATTAGTATGGATTTCTTTGTATACAAATGCCGAGACTCGCAGGTACATGTATCACCTACATCATCATCTATCAGTCCCTCACCCATTTGCATCTGATAGCCCGCGTTCACCAACGGCTCGTGATCTACAACAGGGTGCCCCAGACGGCCACCACGATATCCCCGAGCAGGGGGCTTTTCCTCCGGTAATTGGCCCAGTTTCCTCAGCGTCGCCCGATTTTTACTTCCCTTGGGTTTACCGGAGCGATTTGCGAATCCATATTGACACTGTAGTCCATTCCGAAGACAGCGAGTGCACACGTTCTTGCCGGACAAATTGCACTTGACCTTGGATTGTCTGCAATTCTCGCATGCGGTTCGGAGTTTCGGTGCGTCGCCTCCCGCAAGCTGGTTTCCAATCGAATCAGCCAGCATCTGGCGTGGCAGTGAAAATCACCGAGAGGAATTCTAGTGGTGTTGAATAAAGCAAGAGGTCCGTTCATTTCCCGCAAACACCGGGTGCACCGAATGCCAGGGCAAGGATGATCGACGGGGAAGAAGCTGGATCAATGCGACTGCGAAGTGGGAAGAAAGCAATGAGGAAGAAAGAAATGCTAGATAGATACCAGGCTCGCAATCTGAGGTAAACACCTTCTCAGCGGATATACAAAGATACCTATCGACCCGTGTAGATCAATAGGTACAAAGTCTTTCCACTCTCTCCTTCGTGCCCGCGGCCTGGCATGTCCTCGTCTATATAAGCCCACTGAGCTCGAATAAGATCCAACCTCCACCCCGGAAATGTCACACTCGCATCTGGGAGTTCCGTACCGACGCCAGCCGCTGTGAAACCCCAGACGTTTCCATCTGATCAACCTCGCATGCGAGCACTTGCTGGCACGTTGAAGAGGGTCTTTCCAACAGCCCCCGGTCGTTGCACGGACTTGGACAATCCCAAAACGTGCGGACTCTGGTGTTGGATATTATTTTGAAGAACAGGTATGGCGACTCGGGTGGAGGCACTGGTTGCTCTGGCCGAGCAAGGTTCGATTTCTGCTTCAACAACTACAATGAGTCTTGACAAGCGTCGGTTGGATTGCAGGGCCACTTCCTGTCCTCTCGTCGTTCCTTGGTTCTCTCGATTCTCTTTGGAAACACCCAGGAGCTCTCTACGTCGTACACTGATGCAACATTGTAAATCGCCATCCAGTCACTTTGACTTTCAGACGTTTCTGCATTTCCCCTTTATCTCATCGTGGGAAGCCCGATGGATGCGGCGCCGTTGGGCCTGTCATAAGCTGCAGCCCATTTGTCACTAGCAAGACCTGACAGTTCGTCCCGTTTTGTTCCTCCAATGATCATCCAAGGACTTTAGAAAAACAATGAGAGCTCTATGTGAATGACACAGGACCCTAGGATTCGTCTCGACTCGGCTGACTGGACACAAAACGCCAAAGGCTGTCCACCGCCCATTCAAGTCGTGGTCATTGTTGCACATCACGAACCGGGTGCTCGTCAGCTGGGAACTCAGGAGATCTTTCCAGACTTGACTCTACTCGAGGCAGAATGTAGAAATGGCTCTCTAGTAAACAACCGGGGTGCACGGTGTCATCCCATCATCCCCATTTGCCATGAGTCCGTTGTCCAACTTTGCCCCCCAAGTTCCAAGCCCTTTGCCTTCTCTAATTGCCTCTCATGTCTGTTCGTCACGACTCAGCCGCGTGGAATCTGACAAACCTCGGCACTCCCGCTGTGGCGATAGTCAAATGCTTTCAGCAATCCTGTCAGATGGGCCACTGCAGCACATACCACCAGCACATGGAAAATCTGATGCGAGTGGCCAAAGAGATCAAACTTGCCCGGCCGCAGCCGTTCCGGCACGCGTGCCGCGTAGATGCTCGCACCGAGAATGTACAAAAAGCCCTGGAGCAACAGCCAGCCAAGACCAATTTGTTGGCGCATGCGCTCCACCCCGAAGAGAGCCACCCCATGGAGCACGGGGAACACGGCCGACAGGCCCATCCCGACAAACATGGCTGCACGGAAGGGCCGCCAACGGGGCGTTCGGAACGAGGGGACAACAGAGACACACACGCAACCTAATCCGATAGTACAAATCATTGTCCAGTATCGATGTTGGAGCGTCGGTACACAGTAGAATCCATAGAAGACACTGGGTACGAAGCTGCCCACAATAAGTCCCACGATACCGATGTAGTCGAGAGCATTGCCAATACGTGCCACGCGGGGGGAATGATTCGAGATTGTGTGGTAAGTGGCGGACATGCCCAGGCAGAAAGCAGCCCCGGCAAAGAAACAGGCAAAAGCCGCGATATCCGAATCGTCTGCAGTCTGATAACGAGGTGCGAGAACTCGGTGAAGCTCATACCCGGCCGGGATGGCCGCTAGACCCGGTAGTAGATGCGTATAGATGTTCACGGACTCATTGTGGAGGTAGCTCAGAGAATGGAACGAGCCTAGGAAGGAAGATGACGCCGGTCGATAACCCGTATGGATGTGATGGTTATCGCGTTGCCAATGCGGCAAATCATCCCAATGAAGCAATTTTTTTACCACCTTGGGCGGTGCATCCAAGACTGTATTGGCCCTTGAAGATGGCTGGGTTTCCGATGCTAACCCTTTCTCCTGAACAGGACGGCGTTGGCGTGACATCTTTTCTCACTTCACATGCAAGTCAGATGCAGGGCTGTATGCTGTGGTATTTTGCAGTTGGCGGATCAGCCACGAATCATGCAAGACAGGTAAGCAGACCAACAGTGTGCTGTGGACCTATAGATTATCGAAATTTCAACGAGAGATTGACAGAAAAGAAAAAAAAGTGGAAAACTATATACAAAAGGGAGCGTTGAATAGTTGGGGACACCACAAGATCGCCCCGTTGGGAACCTCGGTGCAAACAAGTCAAACATGATTGGCAGCTGATAGCGACCATATGTGAAGAGTATGAAGTACTAGAAATTAGAGGGTCAAGGGAGAAATTTTCGGGGATACTTCCTAAAGAAACTGAATCTTTAGCTAAGCTATAAAATTCTATATTTTACTCTATTTTCTATACGACGATATGGTTCTAGGTGTGACAGTGTACTCCGTACGTAGAACAAGAACCATGAAGGCGGTCAGTAACTAAATCAGTTACAATGTTGATCTTCACATGACATAACTGCATTGGCCGCTATGACCATATAGCCTGTGGTAGGAGCGGCCCGCTTCATCCCCGCGAAACTGCCCTCACGCGCGCAATGCAGTCAAGGGCGCAGGGAAGCCGGTTGAAGCCGCTGGCGGACTCTCTTGAACATGTTGGATTCGTGTCCAAAGGTGATAAGAAGTATGGTCGCCGAACAAGAGTCACAATCAGATTGTCATGGTTACTGACGGAGACTATGCAAGGCTTCTCACCTACCAAGCTCAACACGAGTACTATGACAAGATCGTGGCGCGATATATGAAATTCTGCGCAGATCACCATAAAACTCTCGACGCTGCATTTGCATCCCTTCCTACCAGCGCCTCGAACGATGCGACCTCGAACCCCCCAGCCGCCCTGCCTTCCTCGAAACGAAGCCCCGCGGAGAAAAGCATCCCCCCACCTTCGTCCGAACTGTCCACCCTCCTTCTCTCCTTGCGCAAGCTTCGTGAGGCCGTCCTTGCCACGGCTTCGGAAACACCTATCGATTTCACCCAGCGCGTTCATATATTCTCCATCCGCTTGTCCATTCGCGCCCAGCACCCTCCATCATACTTTCCGTCCTTGCGCTACAGCCTCGACAAACTACATTCGCGATCACACCCGCTCCCAGACTCCGAGGTAAAAGAGATAGTCACGTACTTGATTCTTGACTATGCGTGTCGACAGGACGATATGGTCTCGGCGTTTGAGCTACGTGCCCGCGCGCGCAGGGACTTCAAGTTCTCCGATAAAACCATTGACCAGGCCCTCGACGCATTGATGCATGATAACTGGATCGTTTTCTGGCGTGTACGTAAGACGGTCGATTCTTATACACAGGCAGTAATGGACTGGGCGGTGGATCGAGTACGAAGACACGCTCTCAAGGCCGTTGGCAGTGCGTATCTCAATGTCCATGTGAGTTGGATCGTGGGCGGTTGCACGGGCGATGACGAGGGCTGGACGTGGGAGAAGCTAGTTGATGTCGAGAAACTCGGTTGGGAGAAGGAGGGCGAGAAGATTGTCATTAGACGGCCGAAGACGCGGTTACCTGCGAACCCGGAGCCTGCGCAGTCGAGTACAGTGGGTTCCTGACGTCGGATGTACAGCACATTCTCGGGCGTTGGGTGTTCTTTGCATGGAGTCGGATGCATGGTGTTCGGTGTGATCAGGGTTGCACTTTTCATTTATTCTTAAAGGCTTGGCATTCATTCACGGAGTGGGTATTATTCACATTGGCACTCGAGATAGGAAAGAGGTTGGACTCAATCCATTCGGCTTGATGGTCATTTCATGCTTGTTCAGTTGTCTCATAGCTTAAAGTCAGTATTAGGCCGGTCTAGATTGGTCTGGCCGGATACTGGTTGCTCTGCGATGATTGCAGCCAGTTGACCCTTCAATCTCCCAGCGCTGTCGCAGCAAAGCTCATAGACGGTCGACAGGTTGAATATTAGGCTGCCGAACGACTGGTGGGCGGAAACCTGGGCCTCTAAGAGTAGGCGGGCCTAGTGTTTCTGTCAGTGAGTGGATTATAGTAGAGAGGTGGGTTTCTTGACGTACCTCGTCCAGCTTTCCAGAGTAGAGAAGACACACGGCCAGATTCTGACCTACTAGAGCCCCATCTGTCCGTTGCGTATCTTCGTGAAGGGCTCGCCACTCGGTCACTGCTTCTTGATAGCGACCCTCGGACATGCTCAGAAGTGGCTTTAGAAGAGCAGCCTCCTTTGACTCGCGAGAATTCCCGAAAACTCGTTCTGCGGCATCGAGGTCGCCGATTCGCAAGTAAAGAAGCGCTTTTCTCAATTTCATGGCCTCTGTATCCTCATCAGAGGCCCGGAGAGCCTCGAGTGATCGTTTCGCTGCATCTAGGTCTCCCATTTCCACCAGTGCATTAACGCTTCGGATCCCAAGGTCCGCGAGCCGCTCTCTCCAGATCTTCCGTTCGCTTTCGCTGCAACCATTTCTCGTGATGTGCCCTCGCGCTTCCAGCCCAATCTCATACAAGCCACCAATACTCCTGCGAGAGTCCCCAAATCCAATGCTTTGAAGCCGCACCGCTAGCACTCGAAGTGGCCATGGCACAATGTGCCGAGAAAAGTTTGCATGAGCTTTCTCGTGCTGTATATCAGCCTCGGTGTCGTTCAAGCTGGAGTCAATGTAGTAAAAGGTGGAATTGAGATCTTCCAGAGCCTTGGACTCCTGGGCTGCGAGTACCGTGTTGCCAGATAGTTCGAGGCAGGCCAGTCGTGTGTAAAACAAGGAGAATATCACTCTGACGTCCGTAGGTGAAATTAAAGAGGATGTTAGGATAGAGCTGGCGAAGTGTGCGGCGACTAGGAAGCGGCCTTCTGAGAGTAGCCTCTCCAGGAGACCAAGTGAGGACGAGAGGGGTTCGCCAGGGTTGAGGACAACAAATTCTGAGCGAAGCGGTGAATGGATATCAACTTGTGAGAGAGGATGAAATATATTATGGCGCAGGAGGAAGGAAAGATCTTTGCCTAGAGTTTCTGGCAGATCGTCTGGAGCGAGCGGGTCCAGCTCGTGGAAGGAAGGCCCGGAGAAGCCGTCGTTTTGAGATAATTCATGTTTGTCGACACTAGGGGAGATGGATAATGTGGAGAGGGAAAGAGGGCTATTTTCAATGTGTTAGGCCAACTTTTCTATTTGAATAATATCGGTATATTGCTCACTCCTCTGGTACATCTAAAGGACCGCGTGTTGAGCTGCGGGGCCGTGAAGCTAATAAGGTCAGCTAAGTGACCGAGATATTGATATGAACATTCTGACAACACGTCACTTACATCTAGATGCATTGCGTTGATGCAAAGCCGGGGACGCCATGTTCCGGATTCGAGTAGCAAGCAGTGATAGACGAAGAGGCTGAACAAGTCGATCGAAGAAGTCGGGGAAGCTCGTGAGACGCGATAAGCTATCGGATTCTGCCCAAGGCGGTGGACTCCGGATCTGGCGAGTTGGCGCGTCTGAGGAATCCTCCATGAAGCTACAAGCTGTTAGCCATTCGTTCCCTACTCATTTCTTTTCTCTTTTTCTGGATCGCACTTGTCCTGGAGACAAACTCCTGAACTCCAAAATACCTGATTCGTTCGAAAAACAACATGGCCGCCACCAAGAACAAGTACTCGGTCATCCTGCCTACCTACAATGAACGGCGCAACCTCCCTATCATCACCTGGCTGATCCAGAGGACCTTCAACGAGAAGTGCGAATCTCGAATTGCCCGCAATGAAAGCGTTACACAGGACTAACATCCTCATTCAACTGTAGCAAATTGGATTGGGAAATCATTATCGTTGACGATGGTTCCCCTGACGGTACCCTCGAGATCGGCAAGCAGCTCCAGCGCCTTTACGGCCCCGAACACATCATCCTTAAACCCCGCCAGGGTAAGCTCGGCCTGGGAACCGCCTACGTCCACGGCCTGCAGTATGCCACTGGCAACTTCGTCATTATCATGGACGCCGACTTCAGCCACCACCCCAAGTTCATCCCCGAGATGATTCGAATCCAAAAGGAGACCGACGCGGATATTGTCACTGGCACGCGGTATGCGAACCGCGGAGATATCAAGGGCGGAGTTTACGGCTGGGACCTCTTCCGCAAGTTTACCTCGCGCACTGCCAACCTGATCGCCGACGTCATGTTGATGCCCGGCGTCAGCGACCTGACGGGTAGCTTCCGTCTGTACAAGAAGCAGGTGCTGGAGAAGGTCATTACCAGCACTCAGAGCAAGGGTTACAGCTTCCAGATGGAGATGATGGTCCGTGCCAAAGCCATGGGTTATAAGGTCCAGGAGTGCCCTATTACCTTTGTTGATCGCCTCTTTGGCGAGAGCAAGCTTGGCGGATCCGAGATCGTCGAGTACCTCAAGGGTGTTTTCAACCTGTGGCTGAAGGTCTAACGCTTTCCACTGGTGTGTCCTGCGTGAACCGATGGCTTGAAAGGAGCCCCGCGCATCCATTCGGATCCCGTCTAGCGGCAAAGTCGCTCCCCGGATGGGAATCATCCGATTCTCCTGATACCCCATTTCGATCTCTTCTCTCCCCTTATGAATTCCCGTGGCTCCTGGGTGGTGTTTGCACGTCTCGCAACTTCTTATGTATTGATAAAATACAATGTTTCTTGTCCCGTTATGTGGGTTTGTAATACCATCATGATCATTTGACAAAATTCCAGAATTCTAGTATGATCAATCTCACTCGTAGTGCCACTCGCTTTAGATACTCTTGAGATACCGTAAGACACGATCAATCAGATCCTTCTGGCCTTCGTCCTGGACATTGTGACTGGCACCAGGGACGAGGCCGCTGGTTTCGACATCCCATTTGGCACCTCCGGCCTCGGTAGCCTGCTTCCACCTTCCCATCAATTTCTCCTTGTCCACCCACGACGGGCAAAATTCATCGCTTCCAGAGTACAGGACACACAACTTTGACTGCAAAATACCGCTGGACCCAATTGCTCCAAAGGTCTCTTCAAGGCGCTTATCACTCAAATCGGAGCTAAAGAGGTCATCCTCCGATGGGTTTGCTGGGCTGGCCGGGCTGGCCAAACTGAGGAATCTACGAGCACTGAGCGGCGCATCACCTGGCAGACCAGTCAGTGCAACCTTGTTCATGGGGAGAATGGAATCGGTTCCATCTGTGGTCCATGGCTGCGTCTTGGCGGCGTCCACGAGCTGATCATACGCGTCTCGTGCTTCATTCGGATCGTGGGCAGACTTCAAAGCTGCGAGAATAGCTTCTCGGTCGGAGACGGGAGCTTGCATAATTGCACCGTCTAGCTCGGGTCGGACAATGTAGTGAAGTCCCATATCGAAATTCGTCTTGGGAAGTGGATTGGGAGCGTAAAGATAGTGCAGGACATCCTGGCTACCAGTCGAGTGGCCCATGATTGCGATCTTCCCAGACGCCGAGGGTGCCCCGGGTAATCGATCAGCTTTGAGGTCTCGAATGAACTGCACACATTGACCGAGTTCCTCCACATCTCTGTCAAGACTGCTGGTTCCGAACCCATTGTACGATGAAGTCAATAAGATGGAGAAGAGTGACCAGTCTGATTCCTCTAAAGCTTCCGCCAGCTTTGACACATAGGGAACTGTGCAAAACCCATCCGTCAGCCCGCCCACAAAGATCAAGCTGTTTGGCTTGCTGCTCGCTCTGGCGGGCGATGTGAATTCGAAGGCTACGAGCCTGGGCGCCTGAAAGGACGGTTAGCTCATTTGGTTCGCTGGAATAGAGCAGTACGAGGAGTCATACGTATTCATGGAGAACACCACGATGTGACAATCCACGATTGGCGTTAGACGACATTATTTCTGGATAACGACACAAGTGACCGCGATTGTTGAACCAGAGATAGGATTATCGAGGGGCGGCGGGGCAATTGACGATTGACGTACCTGGCCCACCGCGGGGCTCAGGGCCAATCTAATATTCTCGAGAAAGACAAGGCATGACGTTTGGAATTGAGTTGATCTCAAGCTTTTTATTTTAGCTGCTCCTAAGATCTAAAAAACCCCCTCACCCCCTTCACCCCCGACCAAAACCCCTGCTGATGTCAGCTAGTGCTGAGAGGTTCCCTTCTAAGCTTGGGCGCCAATGGGTGCGGGCTTGGTCTTAGCCCGGACCTTATTTGAGTTCGAACGGATGCTTACAGATGCACCTGTTTTCCAAGGTCCTGGCTCGTCTATTCGGGCGACTTGATGCCGATATAGTCTCCATCCACCATGCACGCCGCCACGAGGCTCTTCCCACCCCTGGTTCGCAATCATTGTCGAAACACAATTCGCTATGCTAGCACTACTACTGGACGTGAAAGTCAGATGATGCGCCTGCCAGACGGTCGTACTTTAGGATTTGCTGAGCATGGTCGATCCGGGGATTACCCCAGCTCGCGCCTCGAGACCCTAGGCATCGATGATATAGCCCAGCGCCACAAGATTCACATGTCCGTTGATCTACCTTTTCACGCCTTTTCAAAGGTCTTTTCGAAGGTCTATCTAAAGGTCCGTCCGCCCGCCCCGCGTCCTCTATTATATTTCTCACATACAGCGATCTTCCATAGTTATTCTGAGTGGTATAAGCCAGCTAAGTTTAAGGCTAAGGGAAAGCATAAAAGCTAGAAGAGCGATATTCGTCAGTTATAGCCTAACTAGCCTAGGGAAGATATAGCAGTAAAGGAAGAAAAGTAACATTACTACATAGATTTAGTTAACATATAAGGTGTAGATAGCCTAGAGCCTCCCGATTCCTGTTGATTCGTCCCCCCGCCAAGCGGAAGGATAGGCTAAAGGACTATCTGTTAAGGGGACTGTTCGTTGAAGATAGGAAATGGAAATTTCGAAAACATCGCCCCTATTTCTTAATTAGACTTGTTTCTGATGCAGCACACAGAAAGGTGAACTCTGCTTTCTTTTCGTGGTATGGATGGACTCATCCTAATCGGGTATAGCGCCTTCCGAGCTTCTTGAGGTATCGTCAACCAGAAGCTAACTTCAGGATTCCAACGCTCACGCTTCCTATCCTCCACCACATTTATCCTGCCGATGCTGGCTATCTGTGCGGCCACTCGAGCATTATAATTTGGCTTGAATGGGGCCCTGAATCATTTCAAACATTCACGCTGCCCCAGTCTCAAATCACCGGAAATGACTTCTGCTCGCAGATCGGGCCGTCTCAAGGGCCCAAGGGCGGTCTATACGAATGACCCATTTGAGTCAGCGGGAATTAGCGATGAATCAGACTCCGAGGAGCGGCAGCGCTCTGCAACTCAAAAGGGGAAGCGGCGGCGTGACGATGATTCCGCCTCAGATGACGAATTCGTCGCCAAAGAAGTGAACGAAGAGGAAGAGGAAGACGAGGATGGAGATGTCAGGGAAGCTCAGTATCCTGATGATTTTGACGAAATGGACGTCGATGAATCTGCAGCCACCCCCAGAACTCCAAAAACTCCTCGCGGAAGACCTCGACCGAACACAGTCCAAAGCCAGCAGAAACTCCTTGAGAGCAAAGGAGCTGCCAATCTTAATATCAAACCCTCGACGAGTGAGATACGTGTTCGTGGATGTGTTGATCCCAGGGAGAATGTGTCAAAGCCTATGTACTACATGTCGACCTTTGGTGACGATGACAGAGACCTGCTTGCTGTTCTTTTCACGCGTGATCGATGGGCTCGAGGCGTGGATACTTGCCTTCCCACTCGCCATACTCTGGACATTCAATCAACGGCTAATGACTATGAGTATGGTCCAACTTGGGGCGTTGCTCCAGAGGATTTGGAGAAAGAGCGAACATCCGGCTGGGACTGGTATTACGACAAAAACATTGGGGGGGAGTCCCGGAAGGCTCAGAAAGTTGGTCCAAAGCTCAAGGAAGCGGAGGCGCGTCGAGAATATTTACCCAGGGCGAAGAAGGGCAAGCATACCATTCTCATGGGTGCTGCCAACGATCAGAAAGCTTTCCACTTGGGCTACCACGAGTTTTTAAATCTTGGACAGGCCTGGAAAGAGACCAAAGCCCAGAAGAGCGACCGGGCTAGTGCGACCGTTCGAGAGGGCTGGTTAATCAGCTTCGAGCAAAAGATTCAATGTGTGGGATGGGCGCCGAACCAGGATGGCTTTTCCCAATACCTGGCCCTGGTCACTCCAATCACGCCTGAGCAGAAGGAAAAACATGCTTCCCATGGGAGTGAGCCTTTCTCACCGTTCCGACCAGCGCCCTCTTACCCTTGTGCTGTGCAGCTATGGGAATTCGGGGGTAAAAGGGCAGGTCCTATTACCAGTACGCTTGATATGGAGACCAAGCCACTCCTTCGGCTGGTTTTATGCACTGACTGGGGAGATGTACGTCGCATAGCCTGGTGCCCGATGGCCCGGCAAAAGCGAGAGGAGGACGATCAAAATGGTATGAAAACCATTGGTCTGCTGGCTGGGATCTGGGGAGATGGAAAGATCAGGGTTTTGGACGTCAAGTTGGGACCTGGAAAGAAGACGGAATTCGGTACGTGCAAATGGCGATTCTAATCATTCAGGCAAGCAAGTCTGATACACTCGACCTCTAGTCAAAATCCAGTCCCCCTTCTTCGAGGCCAAATCGCCCTCCAATGTCTCCTCATGTTTAACATGGCTCTCCCCCACTGACATTGCTGTGGGATGCTCTGACGGATTTGTGGCGATCTGGAGTATATTGCCCACATCCGATATCGAGCCCATTCCCTATTTCTACAAGCCCATTCATGCGTCTTATGTGCTCAGCATCACATCAGCATACCCAACCAACCCACATCTCATTGCAACCACATCCATTGACGGTGAAACAAGGCTCTGGTCCATGATCAATCCCGAAAGCGAGAACACGACCCCTGTGCGACAGCGCCAGGCTCCTGGCCATCTGAGCTACTCTCCCATCCTCCAGTCGGTATACTCCTATGATGAGAACGATTTTGGTCGGTTGATGCCAATTCACAAGTTTTTTGCGACCCAATCAGCCGGCAGGATGCCTAGCTCGGTGATCAGTCTGGCGCCGTGTAATTTCTACCACCCATCTCTCTTATTTGGCACAGCTAGCGGGGAAGTGGTGGCTACCAATCCATTCCGCCGGCTTCTCTACAGCAAAGAGCAACACTGGCAACAGACTTGGTTCTCCCATGACTGGGCGCCCGGCCTTGACAAAGAAAGTTCGGGTGCTAGTCGATTCTATGAGGGTTATCGGGCGGAAACCCAGAGTCTCGCCCGGAACTTGTCGGGCGACAAGCGTCCTCAACTCGGCTCCTCTCTCACTACCGTTCATGATGAGCGAACACACGTCACCGCGCTGGGGTGGAACCCGAATCGCCCGAGTGCAGGCTGGGCTTGTGCTGGTATGGGCTGTGGCCTGTTGCGTGTTGAAGATCTTGCTATCTAATTTACCCTGCCACCGGCCAAGACCTGTCTCGGCACATAGTCGATCCAGGATCAATACAGTCGGTGGATTCCGAGTTGCCGGTCGATCAGAGGCGAACAATCCAATGAAGTCAATGAAAGCAACTTTTTGCTCCCTACGCTAAGAAAAGTAACTAGGCACCAGGTTTTGTGCTCATTACTGCGCTGGGATTGTGCATCGATATGATGTAGTCTAAATACTCCACCAACCTGTCAGTGTGGAACCCCCAGCCACGCCTATTGCTTATGTAAACACGTAATCTCCCCGGCAACGGCTGTTTTGATTGGCCATTTCACTGCTCCCCAACAAGCGCCAACTGCCCAGGCACGTTTTGCAACGTGCAGGTGGCGTTTCCTCGTGGAGCCGTGCTGGAGCTCATTGAGGCAAGAAGGTGGCTGGGATTGATGATTGTGGAGTCTCTTCGAATCCCCAGCCACGCCGATCCCAGCCTGCCGAATTTCTAGAACCAATCGCGAGATTGCCATGTGGATCACATATACTTCATGCTGTCCAACATCATGATCGCGATCGCGATGATTCTCATTCTTAAATTCGTCCTCTTTCATCCTCGTCCTTTTTATATTCTAACATACTTCAATCCAAACTGCGACTACACCAAACTCCACTCCTGATCGTTCTGTCGATTCCAGCGATATTCCACGATTCCAGTTGCATTGTTACCATACCTCGAATCTTCTTCACCTCCATACATACTTCGACAACCTTACCCTCAAAAACTCGCCATTATGCATTTTTCCTCCGCCGCAGCTCTCGTTGCCCTCTCCTCGGTCGGCCTCACATATGCTGCGCCATTCGCCAATCCCCAGGAAGAGATCGTTCGCCGCAAAGTCACTTACCAAGTGGTCAATGTCGATGGAGACCCGGCCAGCTCTGCTGCTCCAGAAATTGAGACCGTGACCGAAACCGTCAATTCCTTCACCACGGTAGTGGGCCCCGCTATTTCACCTCTGACCGTGACCGTCACTGCTCCCAGCAGCACTCCGACCCCAAGCTCGACTCCCCACTCTCATGTCGCCCCTCCCCCTGGCGCTTCTTTCTTCCCTGCCCCCAGTTCTGGCTCGGGCTTTTTCCGCCGTGGCTTGATGGCCGCTGGTCATCCTCTTCAGTTCGCTCGCGGCTATGAGTCCTCGGCCGCTAGTGTCACTGCGACCCCTCTCGCTGCTCGTGGCTGGTACCCTTCGTCGGTCGCGACTCCCACTTCCAGCTCCACCAGCACTCCTGGCATCATTGTTCGTCAATTCGGTGTCTGGAGCTCGTCTGCAGTTGCTTCTTCTTCGTCGGTTGCTACGTCTTCTGCTTCTTTGGTTGCGCGCCAGTTTGGTGGCTGGGCTTCCTCTTCTATCGCTTTTCCTTCCGCAAGCGTAAGCTCTAACTCTTTGGCTGCTCGTCAACTTGGCAGCTGGGGCTCTAGCGGTTCTCTGTCTGCCACTCCCAGCTCGACTACGCCTGTCTCTGCTACTCCCTTTATCGCTCGGGACTTCCACAACCACTACTACCCCAGCGTTTCCAGCTCGGCCGCTCCCAGCTCGAGCTTCACTCCTTTCCCTTCTGCCAATGCTCTGCTTTAAGAAGCGGAGACTGTTTTATTTTACGACGACCATCCTTCAAAGGATTTGAAGCATCATGAAAAACGTGACCTATTATGAAACGAGGAGGTCCTCTGCCAAATGAATCCGAGGAAATTGATGCGAAGATGACATACGACACATGCTGATGATTTTTGCTGCCATTTGCTGCTCTTTTTTGGTTCTTCCACAGTTCGCATTATTGTCAGACCCGACAGTAGGGTCGAAAACGGCGTTTTCTATGTTTTTGCGAAAGGGGTTACTTAATATGTATTATTCTTCTATTTTCATGGACATGGGTTTTGGTTTCGTGTTGTTGATTTGGGGCGCTTGACATAGAATGCATTTGAACATACTGCTTCGTCAGGCTTAGATAGACCACAAATAGAATGAGATCATCTTTCGAAATGTATTATCATCAAGAAAAATCGTAGTTTTCTCTCAGGCGTGACGCGTCACAATTTAGTTCCAGGATTGGGCAGCACGATGTCACATTACGTAAGCGGGTTATGGAACTAAAGATGCATGAGCGCCGTTGCCTGAGTGACGCGCTGTAAACATGTCCAAGCCTCATCCCTCTGATCAACTACCTGAACATTCAGCGACCGCTTGGTCTCTTGTGCATTTGAATCTTATCATACCCCCTCTGTTACATTTTGCTTTTCGTTCATTTATTGTACCTGTTCTGTTTTCTCTATCATTGAGCAAAGGCTGGCCGAGGCTCGACACCGATAACAATGCCTGGGACCGTGGCTGAGGGACCGTCGGTCTCCATGTCCTGTAAGAGAAAAATGCTGGTTGGCACGCGACAATCGTTTGATCTAACTCTGTATTAGTTGCCAACAATTTCTGGGGCAAGGATGATGCTGGACTGCAACCTATGCTTGACCGCATGCACGCATCTAAGGTTACTAGCGATGAATTGAAGGTTTTCTACAGCGGTACGCCGATTGTGACCGTGAAGGAATGGCTTTATCCGGGGCTAACAGATGAAAAGTACGTGCTGCGATTGAAGATGAATACGCCCGAAAACTACAGGCACTCTGCCGCAAATCCCTCGGTTCCGCCGAATCGGGATCCCTTCGCTCGTCGCTGGACGTGGTCCGCGGGGAAACCGAGTCCATCGCGAAGGCACACGCCGCGATCGCGGCACAGATGAAGACCGAGCTTGAGGAGCCACTACATGCGTTTTCGAAGGGTATCAAGGAGAGGCGGAAAATTATCCAGGATGGCATTGAGCGCCTTCACAAGAATAAGGTGCAACAAACGCAACTGGTCAACAAGGTCTGTTTCTAGTTCTGAAGTTATTTCCATGGATAACATGCTGACTTCGTTTTCTCTTAAGACTCGCGATCGCTTCGAGCAAGACTGCCTACGGATCAAAGGATACCTTGCGCAAGGACACATGGTGATGGGTCAAGAGGAACGCAAGAACAAGGCGAAGCTTGAGAAGACACAAATTCAACTGGCCTCGAACAGCAACGAATATGAAGCCGCCGTCAAGACCCTTGAGGAGACCACTGGGCGTTGGAACAAGGAGTGGAAGGCTGCTTGCGACGTATGTGATGCTTTTTTGATGGATAACTCGAAGGTTCCCACACTAATCCTCCTTCGCAGAAATTCCAAGACTTGGAAGAAGAGCGCCTCGACTTTACAAAGAGCAGCCTTTGGACTTACGCAAACATTGCCTCTACCGTCTGCGTGAGCGACGATGCAGTATGTTCATTGCCAACTTCTTTGGGTCTTACATGCTAACCCATTGTTTAGTCCTGTGAAAAAATTCGCCTGTCTCTTGAGAATTGCGAAGTTGAAAAGGACATTGTCTTCTTCATCAAGGAACGAGGGACCGGCCAGGAAATCCCCGATGCCCCTCGGTTTATCAACTTCTGTAAGGAGGACGATGATGTATCGGATATCGAAGACGGGGAAGGCTATTCAGTCGCCCAATTCCAGCGAGCTATGAATCCGGCTTTCCGCACGTCGTCACCTCAGCCATCCACTTTTGAGTCCCACCATGACCCGGATTCTGAACTTGCTGCACAAATGGGCCACCCGGCACCAGCTCAAGCTCCAATTCAAGCTCCCATTCAAGCTCCCATTCAAGCTCCCATTCAAGCTCCCATTCAACCCCCAGCTCCGGCGCCAGCTCAAGCTCCAGCTCTAGCGCCTATTGCCCAGCCACCAGCCCCACTGGACCTTCGCAGAGGTGGCTATCTGCCGCCCAACTACGACCCTCAGCAGCACGGCGAGATCAATGCAATTCCCCATAATGCTTACCCGACTGATGGCATGACCATGTTCTGCCGCACTGGGCCACCTTCGGAACGCAGCTCAGCCAGCGCGTACCGCCCCTCTAGCCGGGATTCTCAAAGCGAAGTGTCAAACCCTACTTCCATGTCAAGCGTCGAGGCCCCTACCACAATCCACAAGTCTCCGCCCAAGCCGACCAATAGTGCACCCCTCCCGAGTCAAAGTGAGGACACGTCTGTCCAAAAGAAGAAGAGTGCCTTCTTTAGCAACAGTCCCTTCCGACGCAAGAGCCGTCACGACAAGGAGAGACCAGCGATTGGAGGTCAATCTTCCTCTCGCAGCAGCCCTTGGGGCTCTCCCACCAAGCAGGCCAGTCCTACCAAGCCTGCTTCCCAAGCTCAGCCTGAACGCCATAGTCCCGAGCCCGTTGATCCTCGCGCCAACTTCCAGCTCAATGTCGGCAACAACGTCTTTGACGTTGCTTCGCCCGATAAGAATGCTAAGGCTGGAGCACAGCAAGCTAGGGCGGCCGAAGACAATGTGGATCCTATTGCCCGTGCTTTGGCGGATTTGAAGACTGGTGGAAAGCAGTCCACCCTGCGAGTCTCGGCGGATAGATATCACGGCATCCAGACACCCAACCCATCGGCCCCTTCGTCTACCTATGGTGGTAGCTCTTCCGGTGCTCCTCCTGCGTACAATGATCCTTCTGTGAAGCGACTTGACGCCCCAGAGCCGGCTTTCACATCCAAGCAGATGCAAAAGACTACTCAGCGATACACTGGACAGACTCAGAGCATGCTGCGTGGGGGTGCTAACAGTCCGAGCATGGCACCTGCGCCCAGGGAGGTTCCTCGAGCCCGCTCCCCGGCCCCATCCACTCGCCGCAGTGCCAGCCCTCAGGTATCTTCTCCTCGGGTTGATACTCGCATGGCTGGTCAATACAGCGGATCTGCAAGCCCTGCGCAGAGTCCAGCTGCATATCAGTCTAGCAGTATGCGCAGTCGTTACAGCCAATCCCCTACGCCCCATCGTGCACAAGACCCCCCGTATTCGCCCAACGATTATGCTCAACGGGCCTCCCCAGCTGCATCAACTCGTGCAGTTTCTCCTCAGCCTCAGTTCAGACAGCAAGTCCGTCCTTCCAGCGCTGGAGGCATGGAGCTGCAGCTTTCTAGCGGCCAAGTTGAAATGTACGGCGGCGGCTCTCGCGATGGTTATGGCTCGGCGCCTCGTCGCGGTGATGGCCGACCTATGTCGCAGTACGGTGACAATACCAATGCTCCGCCCCTTGTGGGCCGCTCTCGTAGTCGCACTCTTGCTGTTGCTGAGTCCGGAAGAAAATTCAGCCGTGATGGACGTCCCATCCTTCATTTCGGTGAGTATATAGCCGTCGTTCCCCTTCATATTGATCGTTTTCTGACTCTTTTCCATTGTCACAGCTCGCGCTATGTACAGCTACAGTGCAGCTATCCCTGAAGAACTTGGTTTCACCAAGGGTGATGTCCTTGCTGTAATCCGCCTTCAAGACGATGGATGGTGGGAAGCCGAAGTCACCAACGGCCGAGGCCACCCAGGCCTGGTGCCGAGCAACTACCTGCAGATCATCTAGATGCTCAACCCACCTTCTTAACGAACCGCCATGACCCTCGCAATCTCTCGTCCTGACGGAACACCTTTCTTACTTTCACGCTCATGCACTCACGTAGATACCACATGCCTTTCTCCGAAGCCTTTTTGCACATTCACGATCCTTGTCTCAACCCATTCGATTCTTCTCTATTCGGCGCTGTACCTGCGCATTGATTTTATCCACTGTTTTTCTCACTGGGCAAGCTGTTCAATGTTTTCGATGTTCCGTCCAACGGATGATTTTTTTCTGGGGCGTAACGTGCTTGTGGTTTTCAACTAGTGATTTGGTGCTGTCTTCTTTCTTCTGTCTGTACGTTTTTTGTTGGAAGATCCGTTCGAGGGAAATTGCACGACGAACGAACGATCTATGGTCATGTACACTGCTATGACTCTCATGGTCAAGGCCATACGTCTCTTTTCCCATTTCTTTAATTTTATGACGCCTTTCCTCCCTCCGATCAGTTTACTCATCGGTACCAGATACAATAATCCCCCTGCCATCGTAATCTCAGGAAACCAGTCCATGTAGAATTATCTCTGCCCTCAATAGAACCAAGTCTTAACGTGAGTGCATGGTTTCACACCCATGGTCACTCACGTGGCGCAGGCGGAATCCCATCGGCCAGGCCGTCGAGCACTGCAGCGGTGCTTGACTAAATGCTTCAATAGACATTTTCCGTATAGGCCGCAAATCGACCACAAAGCTGTGCTTCATCCACTTCTCGCATCCACTGTCGTATCTCTCTGTAAACCCTTCGGATATCAGTATCCAGTCATACTTTTCATTACAAGCAATTACATATTGAGTGACTTTGCCTGTTTCCATATCACCCAAGAGCGGATGGTGTCAAAACTGCCGCCCACTGATCTATCCAGTCGACTTGCCAACTCGGCGCATCGCTCCAAGATTGGACTGATAATCTAGCACCTCGTATACAATGGCTTGAGGAAAACTACAAACCTACAAATCCCATTTGAGATCGGCGTCAAGATCGCAAGTACGGTGCAGGATCTCTAGTCACCGAAGGTGTGGCAGGCACTTGTGATCCTCGATCTCGATTCCAGTTATACATTTATAGATGAAGGGTGATTCGGAAGCGCTGTGGGTGGGTGGCACAATGTCTGGCAATCAAACATTGCAGACCATAAGGTCCAAATATCCATTAAAGTAGCCACAGAGCTAGCACTCATTGCCACGAAGGTGAAAATCAAACAAGTATCAAAAGTATGAACAGAAGTAGTAGCAGCAAGAGTATCCATCGAACTTATTAAGTAGTGGTAGACGAGGGGTATATTGAAAAGGAGCACGCTTCTCCTCGGCGAAAATTTCAATTACACGCAAAGTCCAGAGAGATAACGGCCGGCATTGTTTATTCATTATCTACGAATGAATTAGCCAAGCGACCGAAGAATGGGACTTCGAAGTGGTCGAGCGTGTCAACTGTAGACGTAAAATATCAGCTATAAGAGTCGTGATTGATGGTAGTTCGCAGCATATGGTGTACGACTCACCGTCTAGATAAGCACGCATACTAAGACTTCCCATGAGGGCCAGGTCAATGATAAAGAGAGTCCAGGAGATGTAACTACTCCAGGCAAAGATGAGGTGAATTATCTATGTTGCATTAGTCGAAGATCCCTCTTGGTGTATCGAACAGTTGACTCACGAAGATGACCGCAAATAGCATGCTTGACTGCCATGCGTGGAATCTGTAGCGGAGCATTAATCATTCCATGTCCCTCAATCGACGCAGGGTGTCTAAAGTCAGGTACATACCGCACATAGTCACTCTTGTGTTCAGCCAGCAGCAAAAACAAGCCTCCCGCTGGAGGTAGAAGCAAGTATGCCAGGGCAGCTTCCACATCCATGCGGATAGGGAGGCTAGTCTCAAAGGCACCCAAGCTCGCGCGACCGCCCTCCAAATCACGTCCATAGCCTCCGTTGCCATGTCCACCTCCAGCAAAGTGGCTTGGGGATGGCAAGTCGGCCGACGCCCGCGGCGACCGGAGGGCGGGAGATTTGACGCGACCATCCAAAGTCGGAGGGGACAGCGCCCGCTCAATCTCAGGAGATTCGTCCTGGTAAGGGGCGAAGTTCATGATGAGGGCTGGGCGAAGAGTTGAGCCGACGAGAGCTAAGCCGGGGAAACTTGTCGACTATTTGGGGGAAGCTCCTTATCCTCGTTATCGTCCGTTCCTTATCGTGCGGGTCGCGTGTCCGCGCCTTTCTGCCTCAGGCATTAATTTATTTATATTCGCGATATTTAGTTGAGATTTGATATGCAAGTACTTCAGTATTTGGGTATCATCTTCATTGGGCGCGTGGTGTTTCTATTCTCCAAAGTGAAAAGAGTATCATACATAGAGATCTCATGAATTCAAGCCTTGCCCCGGCCTCGTGCAATCCCACTTCCACGTGCGATCCCACTGGCCGGTCGTCGAGTGGTTGTAGTGGATGACCCTCTCGTAGCTGCTGTGCGGCTGGTGCTCACACTCGGAGTCCTGCCCAGTCCAGTACTGCGCACCGTGCCACGACTAGTACCACGACCTCCACGACCAGTGGCAATCCGTCGCCTTTCTTCCTCCTCGGCCTTTCGAAGTGCTGCTTCCCGCTGCTGCTGAAGTGCTTGCTCACGCCGCTCGGCCGCTTGCTGTCTCTGAATCGCCTCGTTCTCCATGTCGGCGACGTCTTGTGTGGCACCTTGCCAGTTTGGATTTAGGATGAGGCGCTGATTATGCTCGGTTTGGGACAGGATTCGGGTCCAAGTGTTTAGAAGTGTCGATGCAGATGCGACTGTCTTCGACACGGTCTGTAGAGAGGACTTGTCAGTTTTTCTGCAGCTCAGTGCACGCGCGTGCCGGGTGGCCAAGACAGACCTCCATGTTACCCTTCGCCTTGTCAATGCTGTTGAGCAGGCCTTCAATGACCTCATTGATGTTCCGCACGGCATGTAGCTCATGCTGTAAGGCTGCCTCGCGGGCCTCTTGGCGATCAAAAAGAGTGTCGCCCCCCTCATGGGCTTGTTGAGGCTCCGGTGCAGGCATCTCATCGGACATTCGAGGTTGGACTCGTTTATGTGATGCTCGCTTTGATGGGGAGTTCCAGAGATCTTCCGTGTCTTCGTCTGAAAGCTGGAGTCGCTCCATTTCTTCGGCGGTGTTTCGAACAGCCATTGCGTCGAGGTGGGTGGCGTTAATCGTGGTCTCGGCACATATAATGCAGACAATGTCCGGTACTCCCTATACAAGCAACCGACCCATATAAGTGCACCCAAATCCGGGGCGATCAAATCAGGAAGTGCGTCAACAAACGATACGCGGAACTAGCGAACCGCGGGGCGGGAAGTCTAATCGCCAACGCGGTACCGACTGGGGGGCGGTGAAACATTTGAGGTGGCTGGGCTCCAGGCATGCCGCCCTTCCAAGGGACCTCACCCTTCTTTCACTTCTTCCTCTCTGCATCGCGTTGCAACTGATTGCTTCGATAATTGTGTTGAAAGAACCGCTATCTCCCAACTGTTATTGATCCGTTCTCTTCGACTGGATTTGTTTTGCTCGTCTTCCGATCAAGTACCTTTGCGCCCTTGTTTCGCCCAGTGTCAAGCCAATCGACAACCAAAGCTGTTTCGATTGCCAAACAGCATCGCTTCTCTTGAAGGTCCTCAAAGGCTGGACATTTGAATCGCCATAAAGCTCTGAATCTTCTCGTCAAGCGCGATCAATCATAATGGCGACGACTCCCCCGCCGCGCCTGCAGACTCCCCCGCCAGACTCGCCGTCTAACCTGCGAGTCCCCTCTGCGCCACTCCATGGGGCCAAATACGACCACTATGAAGCATATGCGCCTCGATTTTCAGCTAGAATAGCAAGTCAGCGTGCGGCCAGGTCAATGGAAAGAACGCCTGAACCAGTCTGCCCGGGCTCGCCCAGCAAGATGCGATCTCGAGGGTCACCGAGGAAGTACCCAAGAGTTGATGGGGAGACAGATCAGAGTTGGAAGTCAATTGGAAAAGAAGCCTTTGGACAGCAATCCGACTCTTCGCTATCGACAAGCGAGCCTAACTCTGAATTTTCCAGATATGCTCAACGTCTGCCTACTTCTGCCTCTCATCGTCACCCTTCTTCGTTCTCTCACCCTCGCCCCGCCGCGACTCAGGCCTTGCCGACCCCTGCTAAAACCCCGTCTAAGCGAACGATTCAAGGTGATTTAACATCTACCTCTCGCACTCTCTTCCCATCAACCGGCAAGATGTCATCCAAGAAGCCATCACCATTCTCGCTGGAGAGCTTTGAGACCTCTTCCTCTAACGAGATTCAAATCTTCACCGACTCCCGTGATCGTATCCCCACTTCTGGTCCTACAACCGGCAACCCATTTTCTTCACAGGCGGACTCTGTCAAGGCCTCCAGTCCTATTAAGAAGGGTAAGAAGGCTACTGCTCGAACGCCTGGAAATGTCGAAAGTATCAGCTCGCAGCGTACCTCGGTAATCACTCCCAGGTGAGTTTATTGAATTCCCCCTCCCTCTGTGAATATCTATGGATCTAACTTTTTCCCTCCAGACGCCGCCACCAGAGTTCTACAAATGAGGATGACCCCTCGCCCAATTTGGAGGAAGGGATTACCATGATCTTGTAAGTATTTTCACTTACCTCACTCCTTCCCACTCTGAACTTTCTCTAACGACGTTATATGTAGCCGTGGTAAGAAGGTCTTCACCAAGTTCACAGACCTGGATGAGGAGGACGACGATGAGGATGAACTGGGTCTGTTCGCTTCCCGACCGGACCTTCTAGCAGCCAACCCAGACATCCTGCAACGGACCAAGCCTCTCACTCGCAGCTCCATCAAGCCCCGTGTCCTCTTCCCGGCTGCAACCAAGCACAGTGCCCCCATTGAGGAAGAGGATGCTACCGACGAGGAAGATGCCGAGGTGGCCGAGGCCCAGATTCCTGAGGCCCAGATCCCTCTTACTACCACCGAGACACCCGCAGTCACGCCAAAGTCGCCGCAAGCGCCTCAAGCTCCTGGCTCGTCCCGTCTTCTGCGATCCAACGCTCGTTTCGCCCAGGATGAGCAGACCCCGACAGGTACGAATGCTGCCGCCAAGCGGAAGCGTATCAGCCCATTTGATCAGTGGCTGCGAAAGAAGCAGGCTATTGAGGAATCATCCTCCCCTGCCCCATCTACAAAGCGTGAGGCTGATATTTCGGGTGAATCCCCGTTGACCCCACCGTCTGCCAAGAAGACTCGGACCACTCGGGCAGGCCCTTCAACTGCATCTTCGACTTAGTCTTCTTTCTGTCCTCACTACTACACTCACAATAGTCAAAGTGATGACCCCGTTGTCTTGCAACGATTTTCCATTGGCATGGTGCCTCGGTCAGCGACTTATTGCGTCGTCGTTTTCTCTCTCCCGGCCTGCTGCTTTGAATGCTGGATGCACGACAATTCTTTTTCAAGCAGCTGCCATCCTGCTTATTGCCATCCACATTCTCTGTGGCGTCATTGTCTTTTTCCTTTGGCTCTCCCTTTTTCATTATTTTTATTCCCCTTTTCTAGCGATTTAATGTTCACCCTGGCCATGACATGCGTATCTTTCCGAGCACTGGACTCTTCTGCTTCGACTTGGCGCGTGGATTTGAATATGGGGAAATCAGGATACCAGGTCTCGTGTGTTTTCTGAGTATGGGTTTAGGGAGTTTGGATCTGCTTTTTTGGTATTTTGTTTTCGGTTTCTGGTCTTCTTTACTGCATTTTTGTCCTGTCGTTAGCATGTCCTCCCCTGGCTCTATGGGATTGTAATCCGGGCATAAGTGGTTAGAGGAAGAAGCTAGCGGTTCCGCTGACCTGTCGATGAATTGAATGCACTCAAATGATGAACAATTTTGTCTTCGAAATGTAAAGATCAGGCCCCTTGGCGAGTCTAGTAGTGTGGTAGTATAACTTATGACTGATCAAAACGCGACGAGGTCGTATTTCCCCGCTTTTAGGTTAGTGGAAAGATCCACCAGAACACCATCAGCAACTGCGAGTACACCTTCTTTCTTTCACAGATTCTCGAGTATTATGAGACATGGCTACAGAGCAAGCTATCCTCGCTGATCCCAGGCTTGCTGGCCCACCCTCAGTCTCTCGGAGTGACGAGATACCCCTCCCGTCTACCCCAGTAACTCCAAGATCCGAGGATGACACTCCTCCGCTACATGCCGTCAACGCCGCCCTCCGATGGAACGGATCAAAGACTATGGTATGGAGGGTTCTGGCAACATTCTGGTGTGCATTTGTGATGGGCTCCAACGATGCTGCATATGGATCTATCATTCCTTACGTTTGTACTCCGTACTACCTTCATAGATAATTTCACCAGGAAAAATAAACATTACTAATCGGGATTCTCAATCATCGTCTAGCTCGAGCTTTCCTACCAGAAGAACTATACGGTTATTTCACTAGTGTTTTTGTCGCCATTCTTGGGCTACACTGTGTCTGCTATTCTAAGTAACCTGATTCATCAACGTCTCGGCCGTCGAGGGGTGGCATTTATCGGCCCAGCATGCCATGTACTGGCCTTTGCAGTCATATCGACTAACCCGCCATTTCCAGTCCTGGTGATCATGTATATCTTTGTTGGACTGGGAAGTGGTATTCAAAATGCAGGGTGGAACGTGTGGATCAGTAGTCTGGCAAACTCCCACGAGGTTCTTGGATGTTTCCACGGGTTTTACGGAGTGGGTGCTACAGTTAGTCCTCTCGTTGCGACAACCCTAATCACGAAAGCCGGCTGGGAGTGGAACGCGTACTATTATCTGCTGGTACGTATCACGGCCTTCGATCGTGGGCCATGTAGTTTCTGGATATTGCAATAGCTGATGAGAATCCCAAGACTGGAGCCGCGGTGCTTGAACTCATCAATGCCATCAGCGCCTTCTGGACGGAAACAGGCTCAAAGTATCAACAGGATCATCCATCTGCCCCAGGCAGAGAAGGAGGTGGATCTCTCAACCAGACCAGAGTGTCGCTCACCTACAGAGTTACCTGGGTATGCGCCATCTTCCTCTTCCTCTACGGGGGCTGCGAAGTTGCCATCGGGGGATGGATCGTCGTGTTCATGACAAACGTTCGCCACGGTAGTCCCTTTGCGTCCGGTATGGCTGAAACAGGCTTCTGGCTCGGTGTCACGGTTGGCCGGTTCGTGCTGGGATTTGTCTCTCCTCGCATTGGAGAGAAACTCTCCATTATCGTATACATTGTTCTTGCTATCGCCCTGGAATTGATTTTCTGGCTGGTTCCTGATTTCAGCGTATCGGCGGTAGCAGTTGCACTGGTTGGGTTTTTCCTGGGGACTATTTTCCCAGGCGTTGTGGTCGTTGCTACTCGGATGTTGCCCAAACATCTGCATGTGGCGGCTATTGGATTTGCGGCTGCGTTTTCTATGGGTGGAGGAGCTGTCTTTCCTTTCATGATCGGTGCCATCGCACAGGCCAAGGGCGTATCTGTGTTGCAACCCATTTTGCTAGCGATGTTGGCCGTGGCTCTGATGATTTGGGGAACGCTGCTTCGGGCTCCATCGCAACAGTTACAGCATCAAGTTTGATCAGCGATTAGCAATATAAACATGTGTGAAAGAGAAGGGAGGGTGAGGTTGGGTGCCATGGTAGATTGAAGGGGCCAATGTTTGCACACAACGTAGAATATTAGATATCTGTAAAGGCGCTGTTGGTCAAGTGAAAAGCGCCAAGAAATTTCAAGGCATGCTGGTTTTATTGATCTATGCCTAGTGGAGTGCGAGTCAGATACCTGCTCGAATAGCATAACAAAGGAAATTCGTATCATGCAAGGTGACTTTTTTGTTGTGTCGTAAAAACCATCATAGAACAACCGGTCCAGGGGACTGGGTGCCGGTAAGACCAACACCAGGTGGTATCTCAAACAATGCAATTAAATCAATTCCAAGTCATCTTCTTCATCATCGTCCGACAGTATTCGTCGCCCGGGTGTAGCATCCCCACCCAAGCTATCTCGACCGGCTTCTCTGATTCCTTTAGAGGTGATAAACCGGGTCTTCTTGACACCACTGCCATGAGGTTTGTCACCATCATGAGCTCGTTTCATAGGGCTGAGGCGAACATTGTTAGCCTTGCCATAGGTGACAAAGTTCAAACTCTGACTCGAGGGTAATGCCTTCGGGGTTGATGGAGTCCCCGGTATTTTCTCCTTGCTTTCACCATCGGCTGGGTTTTCATTGGCAGTGCGCGTCCGGAGATAATCTGCACCGACACCACCCGAGCGGCCAGCAACAAGTTTTCGAGTGATATCACGCTCACGCTGCTGAGCTGCCAGGCGTCTTCTCATTCGTTCTTCCTTGTTCTCCATGCCACGGCCCATCATGCCAGCCGCAATGAAAGGATCGTCGTTGGCATCCAACAGCCTTGCGGCCGAGTGTCCTGCAGCGGGATTGAATGAGACGCGATCGGCTCCCCCATTCCTGGGTCCAGGAGCGACGTAGTAGACAGATTGGGTGCCCATGTGATACTGGGCACCCTCTGCCTTCAATTTGCCATCTGACCTGGATCCATCTGAGCCTTCAAAGCGCGAACCTCGACCACGGCCTTTCGACTCTTGCCAAACGCCAGTACGGGAGCCCAATTTGCCGCCTGCACCGAACATACCCGTACCGCTGTTGACACCAGAACGCGCACCCTGAGTGCGGCGCACTTGAAGATCCACATGGAAATCACAAAATTCGGTCTTTCGAGCATCCACCCAAGACTCGCATGTTTTCCCATCCTTTCTGACAGACTTGCAAAAGCCAATATCTTGGGATTTTCCTATCTCGAGAACCTTGTCATCCGACGAGGACAAAGCCAAACTGAACCGATTGGTATCAAGCTTATGCCTGGGGGGAGGCATGATAGTTGGGTTCAAGATCGCGACGAGAGTGCCCTCTGATATTTTGTAGTATCGAGGAAATGCTGTATCGAAAAGGAACAAGTCAATGGTCCACTCAAGATCGGTCAATGTCATGACCATGTAGCTGTTGGTATTATTCATCCCATCATCATAAGGGTCGGCTGTCTTGGTGGTAGTCTTTCCTGAATCCTTGGTCTGCTTGGTATCAGACTTCGACGCGACAATTCCAAATACCACAAAGTCCCCATCTATTTCTTCTGGGAGTTCAAAAGCAGGGGCTTTGACTGTCTTGAGTAGATCAGGGATCTTGAGAGTTGTCTTATCGGCCAGACTGCGGCTCAAGAATGAGTGTGGAAGGATGCGATTCGACAGATGGAGCCCAGAATAAGACTCGAATTTGGACGGGTCTGGTGTGCTTCCTCTTTGTTCAGTTCCGTCAGACGTCTTATCTGATGAGGCTTTGGTAAGGCCTTTACTGTTTTTGACGTTGGGTGTTGTTTGGCTGCGCTTTATCATGCCAGAATGAGATGTTCCCATAGATCTGAGGATATCCTCACGACTGAAACTTGGCGCTTGCGGCGCTCGACTCAGAGAAGACGGGGTCGAAGGCTGTTCTTTTGCAGCCGCCGTCTTGAACGCCTCAATTTCGGAACTATCCACTTGGAAGCCTGAGCTTCGGCCTGCCTTGACTCTCTCCGCCTTCTCAGCCTTCTCCATACGGAGCTTCTCAGCCGCTCGGCCTTCAGCCATTCGCTCGCTGAAACTTTTGATCCGATTCAAACCTCCACTGCTCGGTGAGGTCTGGGGTCTTCCTGAGAACACATCACTTGATCGCAACATGGCATTGCTTCGAGTTCCGAGTTGACTCGTTGGTCGCGGGGGCCGTTTGAGAGAGACATCGGCAGCTGTCCAACCCTTGTCAATGCCCATCTTGTATCTCTGTGGGGACCATGGTGCCGGAGCGGGATCTTCTCGTCGCGTTGGCGATAATGGTACTTGAACACTATCCGTTGGTGCCTTGCGTGACACTGCTTGGGGGCTTTTAGGGATCAAGGTGTGACTCTGGGACCGTATGATACCAGAAGAAGGACGCACGCGCCTCTCCTCCCCATCTTCTGTGTGTGAGCTTGCAGTCCCGGATCTACCTCGACTCTTTTGTAGCTGCTTCAACTTGAGGCGAGCCTGTATCTCCGCGAGCTTCAGCTGCAGCGTCTCTTCGTCTTCTTCGCTGTCGTCTTCATCTAAGCCCTCGTCCAGAATTTGATCGGCTTTCGATCGGAAGTTGGGTGTTGTGTTGGAGCGTTTCAATGGGGAGGAAAGCAGCTGTCGGCGCTGTTGCATGTCTTCGTATTTCCTTCGTCCTCCCGGCGAGCTGAGGAGGGCATCGCGGGGAGATTTCGGCGGCCATGCAGGGTCCGCCACTAGCGGAGAGATCAGGAATCGCATACCCAGGCCACTGCCATGACAAAAACACTCACTGGTAGCTTGCAATCAAGGGATCAATCAAGAATCGACATCAACATGAGGCGGCATTCCCAGCTGCTTCAGCCGCCCCGCGGGCTGTATGTCAAGACTTGGTCACGGCGAAAAGAGCGGGAGGTTTGTTGATAAAAGAGAAATAAGAAAATAGAAAATCCCCAACGCTGACGATGCAAGAAATGCTACGAATGCGCAACAGTTTCAGGCCGCGAGGACGCAGGTCGCACGGGATGTGAGATGTGAGAGATCACCTGCATGGCTTGGCCCGCACATGATTCCCGCTAGGCGCGTCCAGGCGCGTCCTCGCGATTTCCCTTTTAAATCCACTCGGCTTCACCTGCTTCGCCAGATCACCAATCTGTCGCCAAAATGCCCCGCACTCGCTCTGCTGCTCCCCCGGCGAAGTCTGTATCTGCTCTTGGGCAGCAGACAAAAACATTGACCCCAGCGGAAAAGCCCAGCAAGACCTTTATCCTTCCGTCCAATACCAGCGCCAACGCGCGTCTACTCTCCCTGCCGAACCCGCAGTCCGGCGAGCTATCTCGCTACTTCTTCTGCCCAGAACGTGGGATCTTCGAGTTCACAGTTGTCGCATCGCCCGCATCAGCCCCTCGCAGTATTCTGTTCACCCCTAAGCACCAATTGACCAAGTCCGCGTCAAAAGATGAGAACTCGCCCGCGACGCCGTCAATCGCCAAGAAGGCTGAATTGCTGGTCGCAACACCTATAGATGCAGTCTTCTTCCTGGTCCCCCTTCTTTCATCCTCCTCGAAGACCGGACAGTCGCTTTTTCAGCCGCTGGACGACGTAATTGACTCGAATGATGACCTACACCCACACTTCCGATATGTCCTCTACGACGAAACATTCCGCAAAACACTGCTCGCTCGCGCCGAAGCCGTCTGTGATACTGTGGAGGCTGGTGATGAAAACATGTTCCGCTTCAGCGAGACTAAGCTTCTCAAGGAATTGCTTGCCAAGGCAGAGCAGATGGCCGCACAAGGGCTACCTGCTAGTCTGGAGGAGCGTTTCATCCGTCAGGCATTGGCGGCTCCATTGATGTCAGTCAAGCGTGACGATGCCTTGACAAATCAGGGCTCAAAGGATAGCGAGGTCAGCCCAGGCGAATCGGATGAGCGATCGGACTCGCCGTCAACCATGGCCACTACTGCGACTCCTTCAGTATCGACACCTGCTGGTGAAACTACTCCTATACCTCAGCCTGGCGATGACGAGTCAGATGACATCCGTCGCTTGCAGCGAATTTCTATTTCCTTGTCCTTCATGAAGGAATCTTATCTGTCGTCTTCTCTATCATCTCGAATCGATGAAATGCTCGCCTCCCAGGATTCACCTTTGGATCTCAAGCCTCTGACCGAGCGTCTCAAGGAGCTTGCCACTCTACGGGCCGAAGCCATAGCTTCACGGGGCGTGTCTGATTTCAGCCGCAAGCGTGGGTTGGATGACGAAGACGTTGAGGATCGGGCTGAGAAGAAGCGGCGAAAGGAGGAAGAGGAGAAGAAAGCCAAGGCATCTGAGTCTCGAGGGGTGCGTGACCTGAAGAAGGTGAATACGATTGGTATGAAGAAAATGAGTGACTTCTTCGGAAAGGCTGCCGTTAAGAAGAAGACTTGATGAGTTTTTGGCAAACCGTCAGATTTTCTGACACCCCTTGATCCGATTGAAAGGTTCCAGTAAGGGACGTACAGTTCTCGACAACTCCAGTCCCAATGGCCTGACTCTTCATGGGGCTCCCGAATAAAGCCAAACATTGCTTTCGAGGACCGCTTCAACTTGTTCCTTCTACAAGTGGCCACCTCTACAGGTACCAAGCTCTGTGAGGCTCAGCTGGAAGCCATGCATACTTACCAATATGCAAACGCTCCTGTTTCTACATCGAGTAAATGATGATATCTCATGGGCCGATTGAAGGCACTTTCAGAACTTGAATGTTTCTAGAACATTTATACATGAGGATCCCACCCCATCGGGTTCATTATATCAAGATCTCACAGAGCAAGCTGGTCAATAGCAGCACCGAAAATCCTATAATCAAATTAGCTCAACTTCGTCCCTTCATCATGTTGTAGACATCACGTACACAAAAGAGCCATTCGAGGGCTTGCTAATCACCATGGCCTGCTTCAGCTTCTCCTCGCTCATATCAGGGAACTTCTTGAGGTAGTACTCGTTCCGCAGTGCAGTCGTAACAGCCTCCACCTTACCCTGAGGCAGCATGTGCACAGTGCAGCCACCCCAACCCGCACCAGTCAACCGGCTACCCCATGTACCCGCGCGGCGGGCAATGGCACAAATCTCATCAACTTCGGGAGCACTGCAGTCATAAGAGGTACGGCACGACTCCTGCGACTCGTTCAGCAGCTGGCCAAGGTAGCGAATTCGCTTGTCATCGAGCTGGGACGCCTTGGCCAGGCAGGCCTTGAAGTCCAACACACGGCGAGCCTCCTTGTACACATGCAGCGCACGCTGGCGCAGGAGGAACCGCTCCGCCTGAACGGGGAAAGAAGACAAGAACTTGGACTCTAGCTCGGCGACGCTAATTTCCAGTAGCTTGGCCATCTCCTCGCGAGTGTAGCCCTCTTCCTTGGTGAGTACGTCCTGGACTGCCTGGATGACGGAGTCGATCTGGTACTCCAGCGGGTCGTGCAGGCGCTCTTCCTTGGTCATTAGTTGTTCATGGAAGTTGCGGAGGCTGTAGCCCAGCGAACTGTTGTCCTTGGGCAGGGTCAGACCGAAGCTTGCGGCTAGAATCACCGCGGCCAGGGTGACCTCGGCTACGCGCAGGTTGTAGTGTCGTGGGGCGGTCTCGGCTTTGTTAGAAGTGACGAAGCTCTGGGCCATGAGGAAGGTGATTTCGTCGGTGGCCTTGGGTATCGGGATGTGTTGGGCCCTGAACTGGGGGAAGAATTGGGTGTATAGGAGGAAGCCGCGCTTCGAGAAGATGGAGGCAGCCTGGTCCATACTATGGGTAGAGATGAACATCTTGGCGTTAGCGAGGGTTCGTTGAAAAGGGTTGTGCCATTTATATGTTTGGGGAGGGAAAAGAATAATCACCCGCCAGAGTAGACACCGACAGCACGCTCAGAAACAACGGCGAGATCCAACAGATCCTGCTTCGACACGTTGTGGTTGTTGGCCTTCATGACGGCGAGGGCACTAGCGCACACGAAGGCGGCGCTGCTGGAAATACCACCACCCGGGGGCACATTGCCATCCACCAGGATCTCCATGCTCACAGGGACCAGCGAGCCCGCATTCTCCTTGCGCAAGAACTTCAATGCGCCGAGCAGACCGGCCTTGAAGTAGTTCACCCACTCGTGCTTCTTAGGGTCGATTTCGATATCAGTGTCGTGAGGGACGCTGAACTCGCGCGCGGGGAATTTTTCCGGTGCGACATTGGCAATCTTGACGGTCGTTCCGGAGGGGCCAGCGGGGACGACCTTGACGGCCATGATCACATCAACGCTGACGGCGGTCGGGAGGACATCGTAGAGGGAGTAGTCGATGTGCTCGCCAATGATGTTGACACGGCCGGGGCTGCGCGCCACGAAGTCGGGGCGGTGGTTGTACTCCTTGTCAAACTTGGTAATGAGATTGGTCCAGCGCTGCTGGTGCTCCGGGGCAACCGAGTTCACAGAGGCATCGTCGGTCGCGTAGACCTCCGTGATCGATTCTGTTTGCGGGACGAGCTCCTGCGAGGCAGACATGGCGGGGTGCAGGGTCTTGACTATTTCTTTTTTATGGCGGGGCAGAGAGGGAGGTGGGAGACAGAGAAAATAAAAAGAAAGTTGATGGTAAGAGTGACAATGGATTTGTTAGAGAAAAGAAAAAAAGAAAGTCCAAGTGATGTCAACCAAGCCCCAGGTTTAAGAAATTCCCGTCAACCCCGGGTAAATGCATTTGGTGGGGGCGGCGGAGCTGGCTTTTGCGATGTTTCATGGCCCGGTGTCCCTCCTTTGCAGTGTAGCCTTTGCGAGGGGGTCCTGGCTTGGGCCCCGTGGAGTCCTATCAAAGTTGATGACGAAATATATATCAGGTACGGGCCATTTGCATTCTCCATGATTGCAATGGTCATATTCTGCCAATGTAGTGATCGCTACGTGATCTGCCACATTGTATATGCTACAACCGGGTACAGATAACCCGATGCCCCGCGTCCGCATTTAGGGTAAGAAAGCCCGTGGCCCTCGTGGCGTCTACGGGGACTATAGGGAGGAGAAGGCCGTAACCATTTGTCCGCAATTTAGGAATCGGCAGAATCTCATTGTCAGGCATTCTTTTCCCCATATAATCTACGCATATCCTATATATACCCTTTGTTAAGTGCAATTTCCCGTACCGAAACAATCGAAATCGATTCAGATTATATGACTAATGACTTTACTGGAGCTAGAATGTTGATATAATCGTAATCTGTAACCTGATGTTGAGTCCTCTTACGGCCTAACGTCTTCACCTAGTCCTATTAATTATTACGATCGTAAATAAGATAGAGGAATAGTTTCCTAGACAGCTTCCTAGACAGCTTCCTAGATAGCTTTATAGACAGTTTCCTAGATGGTTTTCTAGACGGTTTCTAAGCGATTTTCTAGACGGGGTTTTAGACGGTTTCCTAGACGCATTTTGGACGATTTCCTAGTTAATCTCTACGTTGATCTCCTAGCGACGTAGCAAGCATGAAAGGTATGTAGGGTGGAAAAAAAGCGGTGAATGGTCTTTGAAGAAATCCAGGGTTATGGCTTATGGCCTTCTCCCCCCTATAGTCCGCCGTAGGCGTCAGTCGCGCTCTGAGAGATGAACCTTCCATTGGCAGGAGAGAATAATTGAAAGCCCAGCCCAGGACGAGAACGGCCCTAGACAACGTCAATTTCGAGGCTTCAGGGATCCTGACATTCGAGTTCAAAGGAAGATAATGATGTCCTATAGAGAAGGGGGATACCAGTTCACGGGCCGATTTGCAAGGGACCCGCCCGGCTTTCCGAGTTGTTCGTGTTCGGGATTTCCTGAGAACTTCGGCAAGAAAAAAATATATCCGCGTCGGCTACTATCGGCTCCCCAATGTTGGGGAGGGCGATCGCAAGGACCCGCAGATATCAGTGGCTAAGAAGCTGGAAGGTAGAGACTACGGGAGAGTTTAAAGTTGTGGGGATAGCTGGGGACAGTCTGTGCTTGTTGAGAACGAAGATGGGATGCAAAGTCGGTAGTTGGTAGTACTGTACGACGGATGAGGTGGAACTTCCCAAGCTGCCCACCAGCCTTTCCCCTGGATCTGTAAGTAGCCTGTAAGTAGCCTGAGAAATCAGAGACCACCGCAATCACATGACGAGTTTCCGGAGAGTCCAAGTGACTCCGAGAGTCGCCGAGGTCGGAGGTGCGGAGGCGATCTCGACCAATCAGCAACGTCGAATTCTTGACTCAGAGCGGTCGGTTGATTTGGGTTTAAGGCGTTTTTCGTCTCCCCCAGAGAGATTTACGGTAAGGGCCCATTGGATTCTTATTTTCCTTTCATTCGCCTCCCTTCTCAAGTGCTCAAGTGCTCAAGTGTTGCTGGGCTTCTGTCGGTCAGGATGATGCCTCTCAGACCGTCAAAGACCGCTCTGCGCGCCATTCACCTCCAGAGGCAGCTTGCCTCTGGTCGTCGGCCCTTCTCGACCTCGTTCGTGGCTTCGGCTGCTTCGCCCCACCGCTCTTCTCCCCAGAAGCGTGCTCAGAGTACCGTCACGGCGACTTCGTGAGTCCCTTTCAGATCTTTTCGTCTCGAATCGGTGTCTAATTGCAATCAACAGTGACACTAGGCCCGTGCCCAGCCCTGCTTTCAACCAAGAACCTCACCGCAATGAAATTTCGCCTCTGCAGAACCGCCAGCTCCCCGAGCTTGATGACTCGTAAGGGCTTCCCTGTTGAAGGATGGGTGACAAGAGATGGAACAAGGCTAATATATATCCAAATATAGGATGGTTGGTATGAGCGGTGGTGAGATCTTCCACGAGATGATGCTCCGCCTCGGCGTGAAGCAGATCTGTAAGTGATATGGGGTTTTTCTACTCTCCCTTTATCCTCCTCCGCTATGTCTATTTAGGTTTAGACGTTGGCTAACACAAGATTCAACTAGTCGGTTACCCCGGTGGTGCCATTCTCCCCGTGTTCGATGCCATCTACAACTCAGAACACTTCAACTTCGTCCTCCCCAAGCACGAACAAGGTGCCGGTCACATGGCCCAGGGTTACGCCCGTGCTTCTGGCAAGCCTGGTGTCGTTCTCGTCACCTCTGGCCCCGGTGCTACCAACGTCATTACTCCTTTGCAGGATGCCCTGTCTGATGGTACTCCCATGGTCGTCTTCTGTGGTCAGGTGCCCACCAGCGCCATTGGTACCGACTCCTTCCAAGAGGCCGATGTTATTGGTATCTCTCGTGCCTGCACCAAGTGGAACGTGATGGTCAAGTCCGTTGGTGAGCTGCCTCGCCGCATCCAGGAGGCCTTTGAGATCGCCACCAGCGGTCGCCCCGGTCCTGTCCTTGTCGATCTGCCCAAGGATGTCACCGCTGGCATTCTGCGCAACCCGATTCCCATGCGCAGCACTATCCCCTCTCTCCCCAGTGCTGCCACCGTGGCTGCTCGTGAGCTGAGCCGGAAGCAGCTCGAGAACACCATCAGCCGTGTGGCTCGTCTCGTCAACATGGCTGAGAAGCCCATTCTCTACGTTGGTCAGGGTCTTCTTGCTCGCCCCGATGGCCCTGAGATCCTCAAGGAGTTTGCTGAGAAGGCGAACATTCCCGTCACCACTACCCTCCAGGGTCTGGGTGGCTTTGACGAGCTGGACCCAAAGGCTCTGCACATGCTCGGCATGCACGGTTCCGCGTACGCCAACATGGCCATGCAGGAGGCCGATCTGATCATCGCCGTTGGTGCCCGTTTCGACGACCGTGTCACCCTTAGCATTCCGAAGTTTGCCCCCCAGGCAAAGGCCGCCGCTGCGGAGGGCCGTGGTGGTATCGTTCACTTCGAGATTATGCCCAAGAACATTAACAAGGTCGTCCAGGCTACTGAGGCTGTCGAGGGTGACTGCGCCGATAACCTCCGTCTGCTCCTGCCCCAGATTAAGGCCGTTGCTGAGCGTCCTGAGTGGTTCGCCCAGATCAACGACTGGAAGTCCCGCTTCCCTCTGTCCCTCTACGAGCGCCAGACCGCGGAGGGCACCATCAAGCCCCAGGCTGTCGTTGAGAAGCTGAGCGAACTCACCGCTCACATGAAGGACAAGACCATCATCACCACCGGTGTCGGTCAGCACCAGATGTGGGCTGCTCAACACTTCCGCTGGCGCCACCCTCGCACCATGATTACCTCTGGCGGTCTTGGTACTATGGGTTTCGGTCTTCCCTCGGCTATTGGTGCCAAGGTTGCCCGTCCAGACTGCCTGGTCATCGATATCGATGGCGACGCCTCCTTCAACATGACTCTGACCGAGCTTTCCACCGCTGCTCAGTTCGACATCGGTGTCAAGGTTCTCCTGCTGAACAACGAGGAGCAGGGCATGGTCACTCAATGGCAGAACCTGTTCTACGAGGACCGTTACTCTCATACCCACCAGCAGAACCCCGACTTCGTTCCCCTTGCCCGTTCCATGCGTGTCGCCGCCGAGCGTGTCTCTAAGCCCGCTGACCTTGAGGCTAAGCTGAAGTGGCTGATTGACCAGCCCGGCCCTGCCCTTCTTGAGGTCATCACTGCCCGCAAGGTCCCTGTCCTTCCCATGGTACCTTCCGGCCGTGGTCTCCACGAGTTCCTGGTTTACGACGAAGGTAAGCACATCCATCCGTCAATACTCGATACAACATACTAATTCTTTCATTAGCCAAGGAGGTTGAGCGCAAGGAGATGATGAAGAAGCGCAATGCCCCCACTGAAGTCAACCTGCGCGAGTAAATCCGCAACACGAGTGGCTGGACGGTATCCTAGCCACACACGAAGCCCATCCATCTTGACCGTCACTTATTTTTACCGTTGATATCCATGGCGTTTTCCTGGCGGGTCCACCAAAAGCGATTGGGAAAAAAAATCAATTAGTTGAACTCGACAATCCTCTTAGCACCAAAAACCACCGCCTTCCCCCTTCCCCTCCCTACAGACCGGTATGGCAAAAAGCTTCACTTCGGTAGTCTTGTGAAAGGGCTATCGACTGTTTGAGTGGGGACATGAAGCTCCCTGTTATGATGACCTGCATTTTGATCGTTTCGTCGTCTTCGGGTTCTCTCTGCATTCCAACTTTGCCGTCAATTTCTTTTCATTTCGTCCCGTGTGTATATAATGTTCATGTGTTTCTTTTTGAGTCATAGCTCGTGATGGGAGATGTGCCGTTTCGGATGCTATGTTATTGGAGCCAGTAGTCACTGAAGACATATCAAATTTTCACGCCACCTATTCTACCACTTGCTACTGAAATATCTGACAGAAGCCGAGATTCAAGTTCGAGTAAAGATGTAGTCAACCCCATGGTCCGATTTGCGGAGGATCATCGCGTAGATCCACCGCATTGGACATTATCTCATGCAAGCTAAGGAATAGCGTGCGGGGTCAGCTTTCTAGACATGCAAGTCGGGGAGGCCTGTGCCAAATCTCCTTTTGCATATTTTGCATGCTTTATGTATGTAAGGGCATGCAGCCCCTGTTCGAAGCTTTTAGAGTGGAAGGAGCGACGGTCGTTGATGGGACCAGAGTAAGCTACCAATGTGAATGAGGCTCAAATGGAGAGTCCCAAGCTAAGTGTTCCGACTACGGGAAGATCCCACCTCGACGACAAGATACCTCTTCTACTCAGCCATTGACTTGACTGAACCTATGAAATCACATACAAAGTTCCTGCCAGACTAAGGCTGCTAGCAGACACTTATATTGACAACCTGGAATGATATCTTCAAGCCTGATCTTCATTCTAGCTGGAAACTCAGCACTGGGTCTGATAATCGCAATTCCCAAGTGTAGAATATTTTAGTCATGGCTACACGACCCTAATACCAAATTCTCCCATCTGACCTTCTGGTAATGTAGTGTTGTAGATTGGGCATATCAATTAACGATTCTCTTAGTATACGTTCTACTTATTATGGGTGAGAATATCAATCAGCTTTCGGAGAGACCTCAAGCAGGCAGTAGTTGGCTGAGTGAGCAAAGCCCATACTGTCATTTGCTGACAGATAATTGCATCAAGTGAAAAAGCTTTGTTTTTGTCGCCTTACACAGTTTGAGTCCAGGATGGAGACAACAAGGTCGCGATTTCCTTGTGACAGGTGGAAACTTCCACAAATCTCCTGACCGTCTCCCCCCTTCATTACATTTTGCCAACCCTCTTCCTGTCAAACACCATTCATCTTCCACTATCACTCTTCGAAAGATTTGAAGAATCCCAGCAGACTCCTGTAAGCCTCCCCCCCTTTTGGGCTGTGTTCTGCCTTGCCGTACGCTCGAGACACAGCGACGGCATCCATCAATTGTATAGTCCGTCCGAGAACTCTTTATCTCAATCTAGAGCACTTCAATCCCTGTCAGATTATCCAAAGGTCACTAGAATGTGGGGGAACAAGTTTCTGACTGGATCATCGCGTACCAGCGAACGATTCTTCTGAGAAGATGGGAATGATACTCACCACTGAAACAGTCACGAGATCAACATGACGCTTGCATTGGTCAATCATTCTGTCCAGCAGGGCAGAGATAAGGAGCAAGGTATCGCGATGCTAACAGCATATCTTGAACAGCTTCACAGGCTTGCGGCTTCCTATGCTTTGCTGTTCGATGAGCGAGACCAGAAGGATCTTGATAAAGCTGGCTTTGAAGATGACTCAAAGCATGCAAGTAATACCTCTGTTGCCCAGAGTTTCCTTCTTCGTGTGTTGATAGTAGCAACTGTTGAAAATTCTCAAGGTGACGAGGCCAAAATTGTTGTCGTCTCGCTGGTCAGAAACAATCCTCAACAAAGATTTGGCTTTCTCCGCACAAGAAACCGGGTCAATGTTCTTCAATGTCGCGCAAAACATGGCATGTACCTCATCGGCAACTCGGAGACCTCCAATCACATCATCATATGGGCAAAGGTCATCGGATCTTTGCGCGAGGAAGGAAACAGTGGAGAAAATCGGGAAATTCAATCCTCCTGCTAACCAGATACACAGATTTGTGTCTCGTAGCCTGACGAATACCTACGCCTCTTCTTTTGAAGGCGGCTGCATTCTGTGTCGTAACAAAAGTGTCCCATGCGGTCAAACAAGACCTGCTTCAAGTGCGTCTCAAGAGATGAAGAAGGAGAGGTCCTGGTCAAAAATCCAACTGAAAACCCCGAACCACGTGAGTTTCCCTGTCTTTTGGCTTCCTCTGTCGTGTGGAAACGCTGAATCCAATTGTAGTCTTCTGCAAAAGGATAGGGAAACCCACGTTGCTCGGGGTTTTCAGTTGGATGTTTTGTCTTCACGTGCTACGCGACAGAACGCTTGAAATTCTGCAGCCTGTCATGCAATGTATCAGCAGCGTCATGGCCGGGCTTACTCTATCTGTTCACATAGTTGCGTGAACGCATGCAACGGCAAAGCCAATGGCTGGCCTGCCTACCAGAATGCGAGATATCCTGTGGTCATTCCCGATGAAACCTCCTGAGGGAGTTCTCTATGCAAGGACGCTGAAGAGGAAGGGAAAATTTGTCAATCTCTATGGATCTGGAAAATTTCTCTATCTGAGAAGAAACAGGAAAACAGGAGATGGCTATATAGCCATCGACTATCTCAACAAAACATAGATAGGAAGGAGACTTGGTCAAACAGTCAAACGGCCAAACGGCGACCTGCACAACTTCTATGCGAAGGGCAGCGGGAAGGCGCTGGTCCTGCCAGAAATTACCAAGACCGGAAGGGAGGAAACTCCATCGCCTCAGTGTGATCACTTCATAATACCGAGAGCATGGATGCTCATGTGGACATTAAGAAGCACCATTTCGTTGACGGACATGAAGAGTAAACAACGGGTTTTTGCTTCACTGCAGCCATTCTGAAGGGAGAGCGAGGGTGGCTTTAGAGTGTGTGCAGAATGCGTTGGCAAGGTCAGGAATCTTTGCAGTGCGTACCCGGGTCAGACGTCTGGGTTGAGAAGAGGTGGTTAGCGTCGAAAAGATGCTCAGTGAAGGCGAGGCACCTTATCCGCCGAAGTCACCAGTCAAGAATGTATGGCAGTGAGCATTGCCATGGCCAGGGATTTTCTCGGAACGGGACATTGGTACTACAATCGCAACGGTCATGTTCACCCTATATAGCTCCAACAGTATGAGGATAGTTGAGTTCTTGAACGCTGACACAAGGAACGGGCAAAAGATATATCAGGCATGCTTTTAGTAAGGCTGTCCTGTGATTGGATGGACCTGTGGTGGGGAGTAGCGTTGTACTACATTCTAAGGGGCTAGAAGGTAGATAGGCAGTGTAGCATCAACTTTTTCATTCATAGTCAAGTAAAGGACAGGAATGGTACTGCCTGATAATGAAATGTAGATTTCAAAAGGTGAGCTTAGGGCTCTTGGCATCCACGTGATCTTACTACAGATATCAGATTTAAGGTTAGCGTCCGCTGACCAAGCGCGAGATTTGGACCCTGGGAAGTCGGTTCCAAAGCGCTCGAACCACTTATTAGCATGTGGCGGGGGGAAAATCTCCATGCCATACGTCAGCATCGGCGTGTCAAATAATGGCGAGCCAAAAAGACTCATTTTCGATGAATCTGCAGACCGGAAGATCCCAAATGGATGGCGCTATATCTCACGAAGCTTCAAAATCCCCACAGTTCTTGTTTGTTGGTGGCCCGTCGCTGAGTCGAGGGGCCAACTCCAGATCTAGTAACACGCGCTCAGTTATAATTCGCCGGCGACTCTCCGAAAAGCGCAGTACACACCGGCAGAGGGAAGAAGTTAAGAGACAGGAATTGATCGCTCAACGTCAGGAACGCGCTGCATATCGATCGGTGCGTTGGTGTGCCTGCGATGGAACGGCCAGGGGCCAGGCCCAAAATCAGGTGGCTACCGATAGGCTCACAGTACCCCGGACACGAAAAAGTGATGGAACTGTTGCCGACATATGTGGCACCTGCGGATGGTTCCGAGTGGCCGACCAGGCGTATGGCAGCAACGCCCCGGCTCCATCTCTAAGCCCTGTCAATGGTAGGGCAGACCCTTTTTCATCTGTGGATCCATGCCTAGGTCCAGGTGTGGAGGATTTAGTTCAATTTGGTCAGTACAATCGGGTCCTGCATAGTTCACTGGCGTTTCTACACCTATTCTGACATAGGAAATCTAGCCCTCAAGAATATCTGGCCAAATTTCCGCCGTACAGATTACTCGAGGCGATGCTACCAATCATGGATCGTACCGAACCGCGAAAACAAACTTATTATATACTGTAATTTATGGGCTGGATCGTGTCATCGCGACGTTCTGCGTCTTAGCTATGGATCCGATCCAGTACTGGACATTAAGGACCAGTTATACTACAAGGGGCGAATTCTGAGTCTGCTGCGTGAGCATGTGACTGACTTTACTAAAGAAGAATGGCGAGATGGGATCATTATGGCGATTTTGTATCTGGCTGTCAATGAGACCGAAAGACGAGACCTTAGCCGTGATCCAAGCCCTTTCACGCCACCGTTTATGGATATGCAAATGCTTTCATTCTACGGGAGTCGGGACTATCACACCATGCATTGGGGTGTGATAGTGAATCTGCTCGGCCAACTGGGCGGGATCCAGTCTATCAAACTATTCGGCGTCGCTTGGCTGACCTCAATGTAAGTCATCTTGGTTCATTGTCTCTTGCCTTCCTAGGGACGTGAGAATATCTGCTGAGACTTCATATAGCTCGGATCTGATGAACGCGACCCATTCTCTAACTAAACCACTTTTCCCAATTGTGGACGTCGAGGGAAATGTGACGACCTTTCTACCACCCTTGCACGCTTTTCCCTTCCCGGGTGATCCATCCAGGCAGACAAAACTCGGCTTTAGGGTTTTGCTGTCCGCCCACCCACCGGTGAAAGATGCCATCGTGGACGTTTTCCTCCATCTAAGCCTATACTCTAGGATGGTACAACGGCGCTACGGTCAAGACCTTGAGCCATCAGATTGCGACCGTTTGGCTAATTTCCGCAATCAAGTCCATCACACCCTCTTCAGCCTGCCTGACGAGCAAGACCCCCCTGAAACAGTCTTTGATATGGGTGACTTATTCCCTGGCGACGTTTCTGTAACCCATGAGCTGTACCTTACCTGCCGATTGGCAGCGAAGCTGTATGCGACACACGTCACCTTTCCTGTGCCGCGATCTGCTTTGCTTCGCGCAATTATCCTTCCGCCTCTTGCCAGCAAGCTCGACCAAATAACGCAGAGCATCTCAAGTCTATTGATTTTATGGTGTGCGACCGTGGCGGCCATCGCGGCAGAAGAGACACCAGAAAACTGCCAATTGACTGAACTTGTCCAAGGCCTCTGTCAGCAGTTAAAGATCACATCATATAAATCGTTCATCAATATTTTGCAATCCTTTGCCTGGGTGGAAGTTGCATGCTCGGAGGGATGTTATCGCCTGTGGAAGAGATTGACGGTCGCTGGCTCGGGTGATCGCCTGTAGAGATAGATAGGAGACTCTATATGGCGTTGAGACTATTTGGGGGATCTGGTGGACCCGGACAACGGGGTTAGGATTGGCACTTTACATGTCACATGAGGTAGACAAATCTTAAACCAATTTACCTGATACAATCTGGGACTCGATTGGGAACTTCTTGGCAAGAGTTCTGGGTCTTTTTCTCACCTTCAAATTCATTACATTTTTCGAGTGGTTCCATTTCATCTTGAATCATCTTTCTGCCTGTAGTAAGCTGGTCCGCTTTTGGAACGGGCTAGTGACGGGCGATTAAAAGTTACTAAAGTTTTAGCGCATTCGATTCTCCACACAGGCTCTGCCGCGACGCTAGTCCTAATCGCGTACAATGTTGAAGTAATCTCATTGGCTGCAGGCTCCCATCGATTATGCAGTCTGGTTTGCTCTGTTGCGAAAAATTGACCTTCCGAACCAGCCCGTCTCGATAGTACAGTACAGTGTCCTCCAGATAATTTTGTTCAAGTGGAGAACCTGCCGCTAGCACAATATGGGGATAGATACCAGCTTGGAACGCCCCTAGGACTATCAATCAGCAATTTTCGAATTTTCATTACCCATGTTTGACGGAACAGCTAAGGTCTAAAATGGTTAGGGCTGACGATCCACTTAAACAATGGTCACTGTCAGATTAATTTTAAGAATGAGTCTTTTCCGCACTCTGTAAGCGCATGAGCATTACCAATTTCCTTTTTCGGGCTTTCCCTCGGTTCAGGGCAACGATACGCATTTAGCCGAGCGAGTAAAATTCATTTTGTAATACCGATCCGAAAATAATTGAGATATCCTTTGAAACTGAAAGACGCTGCCATAGCAAATTGCCACGTGGTAGAGAGAAACCTTGATCCCTGGCAGCGTAGTAAAATCGCTTATCCGATACCCAGTAGGTATAGAGAGAAAGCAAAGTTTCCAGATCCGTAAAAGCAAGAAAAGAATGGTGGCTTTCTTATCCACAATTAGTCCGAGTTCGCTCCTCTTATATGGGATTACAATATCATTTGACCATGTTACCGTTGGAGCACATGGCTGTAGTTACATATTGACCCTTTCCCGTTGGCTCGCTAATAATGGACTTTTCATCTACCCCCTCAGATGTGCCTACTCGCTTACATGTGTGATGCAAAATGTTGGATCATAAGAGTTCTGACATAAATCTGATCACACCTCCGGGATTCGGCCCGTCCGATCTCGCTGCAAAGTGGCGCTGTCTCGGTCAAAATCGGTAGACATGGGGGGGGGCTGGCTGGCCAAATTTACCCCACGATACCTTTGCTTGTCCCTCGCTCTCAGTTTCACACAGTCTGGACGTGACAAAGTTGATATCGCACCTATCGCGGTCTATGCAAAACTTCCAAGGTCAGAAGTCTCTAATTCCTCCTCGAAAAACATCCATTTCACAACTTGACTTCGGTTGAATTCATGTCTCTTATCTAATTGACACGCCTTCTGCCTGCAAGTATGGAGTAGTTCAACCTTAACGAACTAGGATATAGCACGTGCTTGAACCCTTGCATAACCCAAGGCGTGCCTAAGATCTCGGCTTAGGCCTTGGCCCGGCCGAGACCCGGGTTGAACCGCTCTGTCGGGACCGTCACGACATTCCCAATTCTGCATACTTGTCGGGAATCGGGGATAGATTAGTGTACCAGACTCCCAGTAATATTTCGGTCAGATTCCGCTCTCATCCGTTGATATTAAGATAATCAATCGGAAGCCGATTTTACAATGTGGGAGTCTGAAACAAGGCTTGAATTCAAATTTAACTAATCGTGTATAAAAACCTTAAGAAGAGACGTGCCGTGTTCGCCAAGTTCGTATGCTGAGGTCGGGGAAATGGTCCTATAGTTTCAGTCAGGAAGAGCAGTGCTATTACATGGATATGTATCGTACTGGTATTGGTATACAAGTTGACTAAAAATATAGTGCCACGACACTAAGTAACAGTGGTAAGGGCACCAAGTTATCGTTAGGGTGTACACTTAGATTTTTCGGAGGGACCACCGAACTTCAGGGTCTACTACACATACCATCATGGACATTCATTTCTAGACTAACCACAAAAGACTTCGTAAATGATGGTCTCGTTCATGCAACCTTATCGAGTTCTCCACGTGCAATTGCACGTTATTACTTAGATAATTCGTTACACTTCAAGATTTGCCTTGAATACAACCCTTAGCAAACATAAGGGAGCTCGCGAGGTGATTCGCCTCCTTCAAACACTATATAGCGCCTTTTGCAAGAGGCTCGATGGGTCTCGAGCCTGGTTCAGGCTTCGCAAATCGATGGTACGGTTGTGGGATACTATGGGGATCCGCGGTCGGTACTTAGAGGGCTGAGAAGAACAACCTTGGCAAAAATACCGATCATATGTAAGTGGATCGACAATACGAACTAAAAGGCCGGAGCGCGTTTGAAAGTACTGTACAGTGATTTTGAGTGTCACAATAGGTATCCAGCTTGCAATCACCTTTCCAAATGATAGAAATTTGCCATCTTCTCCTCATATGGTTTGAATGATTCCAGAAGGGCATCAGGAAAGGCATGATATATGAGTTTCGAGGCGTCCAACGCCGTTTCAAAGTGTTCTCTCCGACTTGACCAAATGTTTGCAGATCCTGATGCACAGATTTTAAGGTTGCTGCGCTCGTAGTGGCGACACGGCAATCTGAGATCTCTTCAGTGACCCACTTCAAATAGTACATACGTCAATGAACCCGTTCGAGTCTGGGGGCTTTAAATTTGCTGGTATCCTCGGTTGACATGAGAAGCAGCTTGTAATGCCTGACAGTTTGTGGCTTCGCTCGCCCACGAGCGTGGAAAGGACAACTAGCATCTCTGGCTAACCACGAGTTTCCCGATTTTCAGGCAACAGTCCCGTGGTACAGTCATTATCATAGTCCTTTACAGCACCCACTATGGCCTTGTCGATGATCTTGTAATGAGTTTATTCCGGACTTTGATAGACATCCTCGTTTATTCTAACGGTCCCACTCTGCTTTTCTACAATGACAATAGTTATTATAAGCACAATACGCATATTCTATAATGGAGATCTGAGATTCACAACATTGCAGGTCCCGAATATACCTGTCATCGAATGCGAACTGATCGCTAACATGTTCATTGTATAGGCGCGGTGTGTGTCCCTAAACTTAACGTGTCGAGCCATGGGGCCAACGGTGCATGTCACCCCCGTTTTTAGCTTCACCCTCAAATGGCGCTATACCATTTTGAGTAATATCTTTTCGTGTGCTGATTGGCCACATGCGCCATGGTAGTCTAACTCTTTTGGGAAACTCCACCTGAAGATGTTCACGCTCCGATTGGTGAAGATCCGATCCCTCCCGTTGGAACGACGGGTGCATATATTCGGGCAACGGAGGTCGTCACAAGAATGTATCATTGACTACGCGAGCTGGTAAGCTTATAAGAACCATTGTGTCCTTGGAGGTTAAATAACAGACAACTTCATCTGGATTTTCTCGCTTCATCCAGACTCACTTCTCAATTTTCAGTTTTCTCACAAAGCGTCGAGACTGACTTCCAACACCCCACCAGATACGATGGACATAATGGATCAATACTACTGGCATTCTCAGCGCACTGACTCTCTGCCATTGGAGTCACCCGAAATCCCGAGAGCAGAAGGCAACGATCCATCCTTGCAACTACTCTACCCGCTGGTAAGGGCGATTGCATCTATCAGCAAGATCGATCGCTAATTTCTCCAACAGCAAAACCAAGTTATAGAGCACCAGTTCTCCAAGCAAGCTAGATCGCGGTTATCTATCAATGAAATAAACACTGGCGATTTGAAACACGGTTTCACCTCACCCACTTCCACCAAGTCTGCATCTCCAGAAATGTATTTCGATCCTTCAGCATTTTCCGACCGCCAGGATTCAAACTCGGATGGCAGTAGGTCAAACTTAAGCACTCAAGAGGACGGACAAAAGCTCGTAAGTGGCCCTTTGATGTACTTGGTTGAAACTCAAGCTAATATCAATAAACCAGGTCAACCGGCGCATCCAGAATCGCGCTGCACAGCGTCGATTCCGCGAACGGAGAGATGAGCAAAATAAAATCCTCCAGGCCAAGTTGAATGAGTTACAGGAAGAGCATCGGAAACTCTCAGACGAGTTGAGTCAAAAGTCGAAAGAAGTCGGCTCGTTGAAAACTGAAAACGAGGCGCTGAAGTCGGAGGTTGAGAACCTGCGCCAAAGATGGCGGTCAATACTTCTTCTCTTGAAGCGACCGAAGAGCTTACAGCTTTTGTCGATGCTGGTTGGGGGCGAAGAGGATCCGGATGATTCTGGGTCCGGCATAAGCGATTTAGATCGTTACCTGCGATGTTTGGATGCTTTGACTTTGCCTAATGAGAAGGCCTGATTTGGACGGGTTGTTCTACATGGATTTTTTTGGATTCTGGGCGTTTAATTGAGCTGGGAGTTTCGGGTAATAGACTTAACGGACTGAACTTAACGCTTATCGAATTTAGGGAGTGAAGACTACAGGTCCGTTTCTGCGTCTCATAGGGTCTGGGTTGACCCACTATCGAGGCTAGTAGGATTATCATATTTTAGATTTTTTCATCAGCCACTTGCCTGCTGAACTTTCTTTCTTTGCCAAGCTCCATGTTATCCTAGATCGCGGAAGCGGAATTGTCCAAGTTAATGGGCGGTCGATGAGGAGTATAACCCCCCCCCCCAAAACCTGTTAATTCGAAAAGAATCGTGATATCTCATGCCAAGGCTTACTGCTCATTTTCCATCCCTGCTTCTCTTGGGTTGCGGTACTGTACTGTACCTTCCCATTTTGTGCCTACGGATGCTCCACAAGCGCTAAGTATCTCCTTTCCAATCTGAGCCTCCTTTGGCTGTGATTGGTGCTAAATTCCCATGAACCAAATTGCTGCTGCGCGCTTGTCAGCTTACCATACCGCCAACGCTTCTCCCCGCAGCTCACCATGCCGGCTGCTGACAACGGTTAGGCAAGACATTGATAAGATTGACAATTTAACGCCGGATTGTGTATGGAATGGCCCCGCGGAAAGGTCCAAGATTCGAGTGTGCCATGGGGCCGACCCGCTTCGTCGGAGCCGGTCAGTTCTCGCGCCGCCGTTGGGGTCGTTTTCGATTACCAAAATGATGCCGACGGGTGGATGTGCCCGAAGCGAGAAATGAGGAGCATTTAACGAGTTCGCTGAAAGTAGGTTTCTTGGCAGTTCTAGATCTGCTTATTGCACATTTTCGGTCATTTTGAGAGTTCGCTCGGCCGCATAGTTCGATTGATGTATTAGAGTGCGATACTAAAATTAGAGACCCTCGTTTTCACATGCAGGTCTGAACCGCTTCGGGCGCTGATATTCGCTATCCGGTACGCAGGGGAATCGCCGGCGATGTCGGTTAACTATTGGCCGGACATTTGCCCGGCCGCCCGTTTGAGTACCGCTGGAGGTCCATCTTCGCAGCTAGTTGCCTAATAAGGTTAGTCGTAAATGCCAAGTCACAGATGGACTCATGCATCTGTTTCAGACTATCCAGAAATCATAAGAATGCGGGAAAAGACCATCATACTCCGGCCGTTGCGTGCGAATGGATAAGTCTCGTGAAGCAGATAGTAATGTGACACTTCCCACTAGTACAATTACGGGGTCGATACAACAGTTAGACAACCTTCTAAGCGGCAGAAGAGGTGACCGCAGTATGAAAAATCGAGTCTCATTTGGTGACCAGATCTGCAAACATGGTACTTTTGAGTCAAAAAATGTACGCAATGACCCAACTTGTGACAAGATGGTCGGGGAGAATGGAGCTTGCAGGAAATTTCTTCATTTACTGCATCGGGACGAAGAATTAGCGGTGAGTGGCCTGGATTCATGAAATTTGTGAGAAATCCTGACAATCAACCTACTCTTCTTTGTACTCTGTCCATGGCTGACCGAGATCATAGAACTCCAGGGAGGAACCCATGCTCTTAGATGATGAGAACGCAATGAACTATTAAAGCCACTCTATCTCACCATTTTTCCACATATCCTGCAACAGCTCCCTCGCAGTCTTTCTGTCTTCGGACCGCCACTGAAGCATCTTCATCATGAAGGCAAGGAACATTCCCTTATTTCTACGGCATCGTTCTAATATCTCTTAAATAACTCCCGTTGGAGTATTGATGTCTTGCTTGCACTTTCCTGTCAGTTTGTTTTCATAAGCCTCTGCACAGCGCTTTGTGCGAGATGACTTCCCCAAAGATTATCGGTAAAAAGTTTCATGGCTGCGTTTTCCACGCTCGTACATATTCATAAGAGGTGGCCCTAGAATGCCCATGATTGCTGCGAGGTGTGCTCGTGTCGAATACCCATTGCTACCACCAGGGTCAAGTAGGGAAGGGCCCCATCTACTGAAGATTATCAAAGCAAATCTTTTGGATTATTATAGTGACGTCCAGGAGCACTTCGTAAACATCATAGCACTTTTGCAAGTCAAGTCTTTCTGCTTAGAGCGCTCTGGGATGGGTCTGGATGTCAAAACTTAACGAATTAAAGTGATCATAGGCATATTTTACTGCTAGGCATTTCTCCCTATAATTCAAAGGTATTGACCTATACAACTAGACAGACTCAACCTGCTCCACTGCTGCTTTGTGGTCGGACACCTCGTGTCCAAATGACGAGCTCCGGGGCCGAAGACTGAAAATACGATCTTCAAACAACAGATCAACCTCTTCCAAAGACAAGCCCTTGGTCTCGGGAATCATCAGCCAGACAAATGGTACCGATAGTGTGGTGCAGGCTGCAAAGACAAAGTATGTCCCAAACGAAATGTTCGAGATCATGTACGGCACGCTTCTTGCGATAACGAAGTTGAACAACCAGTGTGTTGCGACACAGATACTCACGGCAACTCCGCGTACTTGCAAGGGGTATATCTCGGAGCAAATGATCCAAGGGACACCAGCCCAGCTAAAGCAAAACGATACTGCGAACAAATATATAAAGACAGCTGCCGCATAAGACGTGCCGCTAATCGAATCGCCGGTTTTGACCTCTGCGCTTTGGATCTTGACAAAAGCGCCAATAAGCCACATGGAAATTGCCTGTGACTAGTAAGCCATTTGTAAATCTAATTAGTGGGAGAGGCAAATTGAGGGTACTGACCATCACGATGCTGCCGAAGATTAACATAGGCTTCCGACCAAAGCGATCGACCACAAAATACATGGCGAAAAACACCGTTACCAATCTGACGATCCCGTAGATCCCCGTGGATACCAATGTTGTCTTGCTTCCAGTGAGTCCAATTGAACGGAAGATACGCGGGGAATAATAGTTGATAGCATTGGACCCGGCCATCTGGAAGAATATCATAATCACCACTCCCAGGAACAGGCGGTATCGGATACCTGGCTGCATGAGCTCTTTCACAGACGACAAGGTCCCATCAGGGCTCATTGCTCGTTCAAGTTCGAGTTGCTGTAGAATGTCATCAACTTCATGTTGTACGTCTGGATGGTCGCCCGGTAAATTTCTCAGGAGTGATAGAACCTCAGTCACCCGAGATCTACCATGGGCCTTAGCCATCCATCGAGGGGACTCTGGCATGAACCAGAGACCAATCAAAAGGAGACCGCCTGGAATGAGCTGCAAAGCAAATGGGGTCATCCATTGTGCAGATGTCGGCGCCATATGTTGCTCGACACCAAAGTTGATCCAGAAACCCATACAAGTGCCGACCTGTACACCAATCTCATAGATGCCGACTAGTCGTCCTCGAATTTTCGGTGGTGCGCATTCCGCAGTGTACAGAGGTACTAGCATACTCGCAGCTCCGACACCCTGTCAGGCATTAGCTGTGACCCTATGGTGATTTTGCAAGCTGAGTTTGGGGTTCTCCTTGATGACTTACCATTCCACCGAGTACTCTGCCAACGAACATCAAGGGCTTGTTACCCGCTGAGGCAACTTGCATAATCGAGCCGACAATAAATGAAATCGCTCCAAGTGCCAATGCGATTCGCCGACCAAGCTTGTCTCCAAGTGGTGCAGCAGCTAGAGCCCCAAAGAAGCATCCGGCTTGTAGAAGTGAGACTATGTTGGCTGAAAACGCATCCTGGACGGATTGCGATGCACCGACAAGGCCAAAATCCCTGGAAAGGTTAGAGTTGTGCGCTAATCCTAGTATCAAGGGAGGTAATAAAACCTTTTGAATGATTTCAGGTCAATCGAAGTTCCAATGAATGCCAGGTCATAACCAAACATGAATGCACCCATTGAGGTCACAATTGCAAGAAGATAGACGCGCATGGCGTGTGGATGCGCGTCGTGCCCAATGTCGCTCGAAGTGTTTGCCATGATGAAGGCCAGCCTAAGCAGATCTATAATCAACGCAAGACTGCCGGCATTGAATGTAAGGGACGACAGATCTCTTTTATGCACATGCACCCCGCATTACCCCAGACTCAGACCCAGAATTCTCGGAGAATTCGCCATCCAAGAATGTGGGACGGCAAAAGAGAGCCGTGGATCGCGGCAATTTTGGGCCACGGAAGGTCAGTTCCCGCGGAGCGGGCTTGCTACGTTCATGCTTGTGGTCAAGAGACTTTGCCTGCACCATGGGGGACGAAACAATAAATAGGAATTATATTATCTGTTTACTTCTTGAGTCTAACGACCAAATCTTCAAGAACTTCCACAGAAAAGTTTATGCAAACTGCCCGGAATTTGAACAAAATCATGACGATTACCAATTTGGAACAAGTCCATGCATCCATACACTTCCAGAAAAGGAAGAAGATACCGGCGGTTTGGATGAGAGCCGGAACCTCAAAGGGTCTCTTTCTAAATCAAAAAGATCTTCCAGCTTCTTCGAAGCTTTGGGAAAGCATTATGCTCTCAGCGATGGGCTCTTCTCAGGCAAACTCGCGACAATTAAACGGAATCGGTGGTGCGACATCAACAACATCCAAAGTAGCCATTGTTGCGAAATCGAAGCGACCTAATATCGACGTCGATTATACATTTATGCAGGTTGCCCCAGATCAACCGAAAATTGACATGACTGGTAACTGTGGCAACATTGCATCCGGAGTTGGACCGTTTAGCCTTGATGAAGGAATTGTGGTGGCTCGTCCCGGACAATCCGAGGTATGCTTTGACCACCTTCAAATTGAATATAGCATTATTGCTAAAACTTATTGCCAAGATCGACATTCGGATCTTCAATACCAACACTGAACAGATCATTGTTGAGACTGTTCAGGTAGCTCCGGATGGTACCTCTCGAGAAGACGGAGAATATGAGCTTGCCGGTGTGACAGGAACGGCAAGCCCGATAAAACTTGCTTTTGTCAAGCCACAAGGTAGCATGACTGGGAGCATGTTTCCTAGTGGCATGAAACAGCAATTCCTAAATGTGGATTCTCGAAAACAGGGGGCATTTTCAGTACGCGCTAGCCTGGTCGATGCTGCGAATCCATTCGTTCTCGTTGATGCAGATTCACTGCCCTTTTCGAACGATTATATTCGCTTGAACGTCGATGACTCCGACTTCCTTTCTGTCGTTGAGGAAATTCGCCGCGCAGGGGCAGTGCAATTTGGACTCGCTACGGATACGAATGCGGCAGGTCTCATTCGTGGAACGCCCAAGATCGCATTCCTGTCAGAGACCACCAGAGACATCGATCAAGCAGACATTGACGTCATTGCCTTCTCCATGGGAAAGGCGCATCCAAGTCTTCAATTGACTGGCGCTGTGTGTATTGCGGCTGCGATGGCAACACCCGGTACTGTGGCATGGGAATTGGCGGGAGGGAAGAAACTTGAAATGGTCCCAAAACATGGAATGTCCGTTGCAAAACACGAGATTGCATCGCCTTTGCCCGTGGGTATTCGGCATCGTTCGGGCATCGTTCATACAGAGACTATGTTGGAGATGAATCACATTGGAGACGTACAGGTGGAAAGGGTTGCTGTGTTACGAACCGCACGTCGGCTTTTTGAAGGGAATGTATTTTACTAAGTTTTGATCTACGGTTTGTTAATTATATAGAGACTACTTCATTGGCTTTTCAGATATATTCATTTGGTGGCCGTTTTATCGCGTGCCTAAAGATCCTCGAGGTATTGGGGGTCAAGTAATCAGAAAATGGGGTGGTGTAGAGATTAGTTCTACTTGGCTTAGGTAGCCGGAATTCGAACGTCTGTAGACTATCCAAGGTTGCCAATTAATAGTATGGAATTTGTTTCTACGATTATTCGTAAATCATACTATCCTGAAGGGAACCATTGAAGCCAAAAAGCATGTCATCGTCAAAACGTGGGCCAGGATAGGCATCATCATATGGGGGGATGGCCGTGGACGCCATGTTGGTCTGTGTACCAAAAATCGTAGTAGATCCAGGAAGGGGATGATCGGTACTTTCAAGATAGACTTGGCCTTCATTTGATCTGTTATCTTGTCGAATGAAGCTCTGGATTATCCTGTCAATGTCGAGTTCTGAATCTTCTGTTACCCCCGAAGATGGAGTACCATAGCTAGCAATAATTGTTGCATCTAGATGAGAGCCATCTCCAGCCATGTACGGGGCTTCATCCAGAGTGACAATTTCGTCCGGACGACTGTAGGGCCCTCGTGCATCAGCCTCGTGACTGTTTGTATTCAACTCCACTCCCATTCGGTTCATCAAATGACGAATGACGTTTTCAGCCCGACGAACGGCCCAGTTTGTTTCCTGATTTTTCTTGAAGATACTGAAGCAGGCTCGCAAGCTGGCATGCGCTCGGCTACCCCCTTCCTTCTGGGCAGCGACTCGGACAAAGATTGTAGCGGCGACGTAGGTAGCGTATGAAATCAGATATGGGGCCCGCCGAATTGAGAACGTGTGATCATAAGCCTGGAGAAGCTGTATGATACGGTTTGCAGCCAAAGTACATGTGCTGAATGATGTGATTGCGACTGTCAGATCCGTGGTGTAGAGATGCCCTTCAGCTACAAATGGTCGGTGCAGGAGGATCAATAGAACATTGTATAGAGCAAGGAGCGAAACAACATGTGGCGGTGGCGTGATCTGAGTCGTGGTCGGGTTAAATCTCAAGTGATCGGGGATCGCATCGTGCCAAGTTTTGAGTTGCAGATCCAAAGACTCCAAGGTTGCAAGAAGCTCATCCGGCGAACGCGCTGAGCTCCGCTCAGAGTAGACTTTATTCAAAACTCCATTGAGTATCAGGGAAAGCTTGCATAGTTGCGTGAAAGTTGACACGCTATAGGCAGGGGACCCTGGGTAAGATTCGACGTCTGAATATGCGAATGGCTGCCATTCCTCAAGCTCTTCGTAGTTGTCCAAAAATGACAGCGAGACTTTGGTATCAAAGTCTTGGAGGCTTGCTGGCCGGCCTTGGTATAGTGATTGAATCTTATCCACGACAAAGGCTCCCCAGAAGACGCGTCGGCGGATCTCAAGATCTTCGTCGGAGAGCCGACGCATATTTGGTAACATCGTCGCATCAACGTGCATCCCTAAGTCGATAATCATTCGAAATGCAGTACCGGCGTAAAGCCAAGCAGCACTTCTCTCATCGCCTAATGCAAACAATGAGCTAGTCATGACTAAAAGTGCTTGAATAGTCGTAATCTCGCTATGGTCAAGGGCACTGCCAAGAAGCTCCTTGACTCGCATGCGAAAGGTCCAACCCGCCGTGCGTACATCGTTGGGGTCCCGACGAACCTCAGGCCGATTGCTAAACTTTGAAGCGCCAAAGTAGATGGCGTTGAGAAGGAGTTTTGAGAAATAGGGCCCATCGCAGGCCATGTCGCGCATGAAAGCTGGGCGGTATGTGATCAAAAATGAGTGATGCTGGCGATTCCAGTGGAGGGATAGTAGATGCATGCCGAGTTCTGGATCGACACCATCAAAGTCCAGCTTTTCATGGCGTAGATTCAACCCTTCAAGCTGTCCTGAACTCCGGTTAGATCGGATTACTGAGAACTTGGTATATCTTGAAACATACTTTGATAAGCAGCCTCTCCCATGAGACGCTTAGAGACGTGATCTGCAGGGATTTGCTGGTCGGTCGGTCTCATTTGACCTCGTCTATCGGTCGGAGCATCATCGAAGAGAGTACTAGTGAGGCCGTGATAGCTGGAGTCTCCATTCGGTGAAATAAAGATGCGTGAGACGGCCGACTGGGAAGGCTCCACGGTGCTAGCTTGCTGCTCTTCCCTATTGCACGAAGATTCGCCAGGGGTCTCAGCAAGAAGCTCTTGTGTCTGCTGCCTCGATGGAGTTCGACTGTGTTCGGGCGATCCACTAGCTTGGATGGATCGCGTCTCAACATCGCCTAGTTGCCGACGCAATTGTTGATTTTCTGCTTCTAGCTGAGAGAGACGGGCTTTGGTGGGCCTTTTCGATTGTCAATAAATGATCTTTCAGTAAATGACGCCAATATTCATACCTCTGCCTTACAGTATCTGCGGGATAGACACATTCATTGCCGTACCCCCGGCAATTAGAACAAGCGGGCTTCCCGTTATCGCATCGCAACTACATGACCCACTCAGAACACCTTCGCATTGCGATCGATCACATCTCTGAGACTCACCTTTCGCCGCCGACAGAAGGCGCATGCTTTCGCAGCTCGACGTGACCTCCGCGGATGGACATCTGCCATGGCCTTGAGGGGGAAGGGAGATGGAAGTCGAAGAAAGGACAGACCCCGTGGTATCCGTGGGATCCTGGGTGGCTCCGCGGGATATACGGCGGACTATAGGGGGGAGAAGGCTATAACCCTGAATTTCTTTAAAGACCTTTCACCGCTTTCTTCCGCCCTAAGTACATTTCATTCTTACTACATCACGAGGAGATTAACGTAGAGATTAACTAAGAAACTATCGAGGTGTCTATCTAGGGAACTATCTATGAAACTATCTATGAAACTATCTAGGAAACTATCTAGGAAACTATCTAGGAAACTATCTAGGAAACTATCTAGGAAACTATCTAGGAAACTATCTAGGAAACTATCGAGGTGTCTATCTAGGGAACTATCTAGGAAACTACCCCTCTGTCTTAGTTACGATCGTAATACTTAATAGGATTAGGTAAAAAAGTTTAGCCGTAAGAGGATTCAACATCAGATTTCGGATTATATCTACATTTAAGTTCCAGTAATCTCATTAGTTATTTAATCCGAATCGATTTTAATTGTTTCGGTGCAGGAAATCGTACTTAACAAAGGGTATATAACTAGGATATGCGTAGATTATCTAAGGGAAGGGATGCCTGAAAATGGAATTCTGCCGATTCTTGAACTACGAACAAAGGGTTATGGCCTTCTCCTCCCTATAGTCCGCCGTAGGGATACCAATCTCCGCGGCAAGTCTGCTTCCGTCAACCCCCCACCTTCAAGGATATATGTTCAAGAAGTTCGAGATGTCCCGTCCGGCCAGACAATTGCATGATACCAATAAATAAAAATAAAATTTCGCGGTTCACTGTGCTTGTCATGGCCACTCAAATTTCGGTTCAGCCAAGTGCACGCAAGATTGGGCCACGAAAGGTAGTTCATTCCATTACTTTCCCCGATTCGCGGTCAGTCTACAGGCGTAAATTATCGTTTTCTGATTCTTTTCCCAGCATGTCACTCCACAGTGGGTCTCACTTGTGTCAGGAGGTGTGGCTGGTGGTGTAGAGGCAGCAATAACGGTCGGTATATCACTGCTTCACAACGCTATTCGATCACTCGCTGACTCTCATAGTATCCGTTCGAGTACTCCAAAACGAGAGTCCAGCTTGTTCAACATGGTTCGGTGGCTAGGACGAATCCCGTTCGACTGATCTTGGATGTAGCCCGACAAGAAGGAGTCCGTTCTTTGTACACGGGGTGTACCACCTTGATAGTTGTCAGTATCTGAACGCTCTCGTTGGCACTCTCGATATGACCAAAGGTTCTTATGGGCCCCAACTGATACCCAACTCGATCATTAGGGCACCGCTGGAAAGGCAGCAGTACGATTCGTGTCCTATGATACGATCCGCAATTCCTTGTCTGATGAGCAAGGGAGGCTTTCAGCAGGAGGAGGCATTCTAGCTGGCATGGCAGCCGGCGCTGTTGAGAGTGTTTTAGCCGTTACCCCTACCGAGCGAATCAAAACTGCATTGTAAGTCCCTTTGGCCTACAGTTCTAGGTGAAGACCACTTTCTCATGGTCTCGCACAGGATCGACGACGCAAAGACAAATCGCCAATTCAAGTCCGGCATGCATGCTGCCAGAGTGCTAGTCCAAAGACATGGCCTCTCTGAACTCTATCGAGGCCTAGTTTCCACCACGATCAAGCAGTCGGCCACCTCCGCAGTACGCATGGGAACATACAATATTCTCAAAGAGGCGACCAAAAAGCAAGGGGTGACCTCGAACGTGTTTACTTCGTTCGGAACGGGAGCTGTGGCGGGGATCGTGACGGTCTATGCAACTCAGCCCTTTGATACCATCAAGACGAGGGCACAAAGCGTTCAAGGTGCTGGCATTAGTGAGGCAGTCAAAAGTGTAATGCGCGATTATGGTGTCAGGGGTTTCTGGAAAGGAAGCTCTATGCGACTTGGGCGTCTTTTCCTCAGCGGTGGAATCGTGTTTTCAGTATATGAACAGGTTTCGGCCTTGCTGGCTCCAGCTACGTTTAATTAGATAGAATCCTCATTCGATAGAGTAGACAATGGCAGCTTTGGTTTCATGGCATGATGGTGTTTTACGTAGGAACGCGGATCCAGAGAATGGTGGGTAGAAGAAAGTCAAATATTTGTTATTTGGTATTTACAGCCCTTCACGTATATGAGCATATCAACAAACTCATTTGTCAGTGCGATCGATGTATCGAGGCTTCAGCGACGTGAATTCGGCTTGTAAGATATTTGCGCGATGGCCGGGGCGGAAACCGCTGAGGCAGTGACGTTTCTTTCAGTGGAATGTGTGGACTCACCACCCAATGAGCTTATCCTCTTATCCTTCGCTGGCTTCGCGGCGCTCCAACTTAACCTCCCACCTCACCCCCAACCCCGACCCATTCGCCTCAGCTCTTACCCCTTGAACTCCCCGCAGTCGATCGCTTGTGGTGAAAGAGCTTCCAGTTCCCTTGATCGCTCTGCAGCTCGTTTACCGCCTACCTCCGTCCTCAGCTCCCCCTCCCTCACTCCCACGATGGCGAGCCCACCGCCGGTCGCCGAGGACCAAAGCCGCCTCCTCGAGGAGGCATTGGGAGTGGTGAGGCAACAGTCAACGATGATGCGCAAATGTTTAGAGACTCCTGGCAAGCTCATGGATGCGCTCAAGTGCGGGTAAGCTTGGTCTTAACTTTGGTCCCCTGCAGGCAGCGGCCCCGGATGTCTGCGTAAGGAACCTATAGGCTAATTGCTCCCTGTCGACAACTCCTCACTACAGTTCAACTCTTGTCTCCGAACTACGAACCCCTAGCCTTGGTCCGAAGCAGTATTATGAGTTGTACATGGCCGTTTTTGACGCGTTGCGACACCTGTCCGTCTACCTCAAGGAGAACCACCCGGTCAACCACCTGGCGGATCTCTACGAACTGGTTCAATATGCTGGAAACATTGTTCCCCGTTTATATCTGATGATCACCGTCGGCACAGTTTACATGTCCGTTGAGGATGCGCCGGTCAAGGAGATTATGAAGGATATGATGGAGATGAGCCGTGGCATTCAGCATCCCATCCGTGGCCTTTTCCTACGATACTACCTGTCCGGTCAGGCGCGCGACTACCTTCCATTGGGATCGGGCGATGGCCCTGAGGGCAACCTGCAAGATTCAATCAATTTCGTTTTGACCAATTTCGTGGAGATGAACAAGCTCTGGGTTCGGCTGCAGCACCAGGGTCCATCCAGAGAGCGGGAGAGGCGGATACAGGAAAGGCGCGAGTTGGAGCTGCTTGTTGGCAGCAATATCGTTCGGTTGAGCCAGTTGGTCGACCTTGAAGGATACAAGTCTGGCATCCTGCAAGCCCTTCTGGAGCAAGTGGTACAGTGTCGCGATGTCCTGGCGCAAGAATACCTTCTCGAAGGTAAAACACTCTTTTCCATTTTTCTTCTTTGGTTTCAGACTAATGGAGTCTATAGTGATCACGAAGGTTTTCCCCGACGAATTCCACCTCCACACCCTGGACCACCTATTGTCTGCTATCGCTCGACTCCACCCACACGTTGATTTGAAGAAGATCGTGATCGGATTGATGGATCGCCTGTCCACTTACGCGACAAAGGAAAACGAATCCACGCCAGAGCCAGAGGCGCGAAAACAAAATGAGGAGGAAGCGGTAGTTCGGTTGTTGGAAAAACTCGAATTGGACAAGGAGCAGAAGAAGAAGCAAGCAGAAGCAGAAGCGACTGCTGCAAATAAGGCACAGGAGAATGGCACTGAGGAGCCCTCGAAGACGGAAGAGTCTACCGAGTCTCCGAAGGAACAGAGCGATAGCCAGGAACAGGCTGCAAATGGAGACGATGCCAAACCCGCCATTCCCGCAGAAGTCAAGCTATACGATATCTTCTATGATCAGGTGGTGAATTTGATCAAGACGCGCGCACTGCCGATCCAAGATACCATGGCACTTCTGGTATCCCTCGTCAACCTAGCACTAAACATCTACCCAGATGAGCTGCATTATGTTGATCAGGTCCTAGACTTTGCGACTGAAAAGACCGGTGAATATACCGACCACGCCGATCTTCACTCGGCCCCCACTCAACAGCACATCCTCCACCTTCTCAGCGCTCCTCTTCGCTCCTATGTCTCGATCTTCACAGCTTTGGCGTTGCCGCATTATCTGCCTCTTCTGACATCACAGTCATATCCCACCCGTAGGGCGGTCGCCGGCGAGATTGTGCGGAGTCTACTTAAGAATAGGACCCTGATCACGACGACGGAGAACCTTGACCGTGTGTTGCAAGTTGCCCGAGTTTTGATCAAGGAGGGTCTGCAACAGTCTGCCGGATACCCCGGCGCACCGTCGCAGCGGCGTGGCGGGGAGACAGACGAGACGATTGAGGAGCAAGGATGGCTTGCCAGGTTGGTGCACTTGATCCAGGCGCCCGATAATGACACCCAATTGAAGGTAGGCTTCGTGATATGTCTCCAGTACCAGTCGCCAATGCTAATATCCCTCATCAGCTTCTCCAATCAACTCGTAAAGTATATGCCGATGGCAACGAGCGCATCAGATACACCACGCCAGCTCTTGTTACGGCCTCAATTCGCTTGGCCCGTAAATTGAAGTCCCGCGAGCATTACGACGACAACTGGCAGTCACAGTCGTCCGCTCTCTATCGCTTCCTGCACCAATGCGTCAACAACTTGTACCAACGGGTGAACCCCGGCTGTGCCGACCTAGCCCTCCGATTGTTCGTGATGTGTGGTGAAGTTGCAGACCAAACAGGATTCGAGGAAGTCAGCTACGAATTCTTCGCGCAAGCATTTACCATTTACGAAGATGCGATCAGTGACTCTCGAGCTCAGTTCCAGGCTGTCTGCATCATTGCAGGTGCCCTGCACGGAACCCGAGGGTTCTCCAAGGAGAACTACGATACATTAATCACCAAGGCTGCCCTTCATGGAAGCAAGCTTCTCAAGAAGCCTGACCAGTGCCGTGCGGTGTACCTTGCCAGCCATCTCTGGTGGGTAGTTGAGAACCCTCAGCGTGGGGAAGAGGATCCCAAAAACGTAAGTGATCTTTTTTGAATGTTTTGATGTTTCACAATACTCACAAGTCACAGCTCTACCGCGATGGCAAACGGGTTCTCGAGTGCCTCCAGCGTGCCCTCCGTGTTGCCGATGCCTGCATGGACACGGCCGTTTCCGTGGAGCTATTCGTCGAAATTTTGAACCGCTACGTGTATTATTTCGACCAGCAAAACGAAACCGTCACGACCAAGTATCTCAATGGGCTAATCGAGCTCATTCATTCCAACCTTCAGACTAGCGAAGACGAACCAAACCCGAGCCTCGAGGGTCCCAAACGCCACTTCGAGCGCACATTGGAGTACATCAGGTCCCGCGACTATGAAGGCGTTGTAACCGAGCGGCAGTAAATTCACACTGCGGATTGAAAAAGGTACCGGTTTGCTCCCAACCGGGCCAGGCTCGTGTATAGATTGAGGTGGTTCCTCTCGTGAGGAACTGTCAGTCTTGTTGGCGCGGGATCCTGGAATCCTGGTTTCTCCTTGGTCTTGTCCTTCCATTCCCTTTCTCTCTTGTTCTCTTCTGGAAGCCGGCCCTCTGCCATGTTGCTTTTCTCTTTTTGGTTCTTGAGTATATACAAGTGTACCATTGTCACTGGACAACATTCCATACCCTTCCTTCTTCATCCACTACCTATTTGCTTCCTACAAAGATTAATAAGTTCAATTCTCCAATAAGGAGAATCACTAGTCTTATACGTTCAATCTCTGTCCAAAATGAGTAGACAGAGTAACAAACTACAAGATGGAATCCAAAGATAATGGCAAAAGACGAAGAAACCTTCGATCATGCAATTGGGTCAAGGACGATGAAGGAGAGGGAGATTGTCCCATTCTCCACGGATATCGCTGCATAATGCAGAAAGGCCAGTAAACACAAAGAATCATACCGTACACATAATACCAACCCAGGATGCCCCAGGTCCAAGTCCAGCAGCCGACCGACTTGGACACAAAAATAAGAAACCCATATCGATGAGGAAAGATCAAGATAGTTCAGAACGTGGTGGATGAGACGTTAACCCGTGACGCTTGAATTCAAAAGAGGAACGCAGATGAGGAAAATGGTGTGAAAGGGGTGGAGAAAGAAGAGTCATGTTAGATATCATTCCCATAAGATCGGACAAGGTGGACGGCCCAAGGCCCCGAGCGATCAAATGGACTCGTAAAAAAGCAGAAACTTAGGCAGTTCCGCCAAACAATCCAGCCGCTGGCGAAGAGTACTGTCGCAGCGCCGAGGAAGCAGGCGCGCCGAATCCACCAAAGACAGCTGGATTGCTGTTTGCAGGAATCGGACTACCGATATCACCCGGCACGATGCTGCCTCGATGTCCTGTAACGGCGCTGTTCGTGTCTGGCTCGAACTTGACGAATTGGCCCTTCCCTTCATTCTTGATGGAGAAAGAGCCACCGCCATTTTGAGAACTGCCTTCCGTATCGCAGATCTCAAGCATCTCATCCAGGGAGATTGCCGGCTCAGAGGGAGACCGCAGCTGCTCTGCCTGGTCGAGAACGAGGTTCACATCATGATAGCCACCCGAGCCAGCGCGTGGGCTTAGACTGTTAAGGTACTTGCAGGCTTGAATTACCAACAAGCGGACAGTGACAGGGCGAGAGGTGTGTGGTCGATGATGGCCACTAGCTGCAAAGGCATTGTGAGACCAACCGGTTCCTGTCAGAGTCATTAGCACAGTGACGCAACAACTTCATACTTCATTCAAGGGCTTCCTACCAGTCGTGGCTCCCCAGGTAGAGGCACCAGGGAAAGCGGGCCCTCCAAAAGGTGCAGGTGCACCCCAGCTAGATCCGCCTACAAATGGTGTATGCTTGGCTCCTACAACAAAATCAGTCTGAAATGCATCGACAGGTTTAATTTGGGTTCCACATCTTACCTAGTGGGTCCGTGAACAACGACCCTTGGAAACTGGCTCTCGCTGGAGACGCATACGGCCCAGGCGCAGGAGCGCCAGGCAATGATTGTGACAGCTTCGATGAGAACGCAGCGTCCGTGTCGTCGAGGAGCGCGCTACTTCCCAGCTGCGTGCTCAAGGCATCGATGTCACGCTGGGGTTGAGGGTGGCCATGGCCATGATGCTCATGCTGGTCCTGTGCAGTGCTCGGCGGACGCTTGATAGGGCTTGGGCGCGAAATGGGGAACGGCTGGGTACCGGACTCCAAAGAAGAGCGATCGAATGAGCCAGATGGCTGTCTCGAATGAGTCTTCGACAAGCCAGGCTGTTGCATACCGAATGCTCCAGGAACAGCATGGTGGCCTGGGAATGGAAGACCGTGCCCCGATTCAGGAAGCGGGAACCCTCGGCCTGGAGGCATTGGACGGACTCCGTTGATACCAGGAGGGGCGGGAATGCTTCCAGGGCCGAACCCCCCTCTAAGAGGGTTCATCATCGCCGAGTTAGGAGAGTACATTGGCAGATCGGGTGGGTGAAGCGGTCGGCCCCCCATTCCTGGTAAGCCCGGAGGGTTTATCGGTAAGCCACCGAGGGCCGAGAAACCTGGCGGGTTACTGCGGCCCAGAGGTGACAGAGGGGCGGAAGGTTGAGGATGGTGCAGATGAGGCTGCTGATGCTGGACATGTCGACCAAGGCTGGGGGCTCCCGATTGAGACTGTGCTAGAGACCGCGGAGAGATTGAAGGCTGCAAGGGAAAGTCTGAACTTGCTGGTTGCGAGTGAGGAGACGAAGAGTGAGACCCCTGCTGGGATGGCTGGCGTGGCCTGCTCGGGGTTGAAACTTTCGGGGCGACAGGAGTAGCCACAGCATAGTGTGGCGATTGGAATGAACCAGGATGAGTCTGCGTTTGAAGAGCAGAGGGGAGAGGGATGGAGCCAGCGTGCGAAATCGGCTTCGGCTGCATGTAAGGCTTTGCGGCTTGCTCTGCCCTCGTGGCAATGTCACGTTCCTTCTTAGCCTGATCATCACGGGCTTTGCGCTCCTGTTCCTCCTTGACCTTCCTATCACGCTCTTCCTTTTCCTTGCGCTTCGCTTCATCGCGCTTCTTCTTCTCCTCCTTTTGCTCACGCTGCTTCCGCTCGGCTTCAGCTTGCCGCTCGCGCTCTTCTTTGGCACGTCGTTGCTTCTCGGCTTCTTTGCGAGCTCGCTCATCTTCTTGTGCTTTGCGTTCGGCTTCGCGCTTCTTCCGTTGCTCCTCACGCTTGATTCGCTGCTCTTCCAACTTTTTCTCGTGCGCAGCCTTCGCTGCAGCTTCCTCAGCAGCTTTCTCTGCATCACGACGAGCCTTTTCCTCTTCCTTCGCTTGCTTCTGTAGGCGCTTCTTATCCTTCTTCTTCTGCGCCTCTCGAGCCTTCTTAGCATTCCGCTGCTCCTCTCGGTTCTCCTCTTCCAGGAGTTCTTCTATGAGCTGCTTCTGCCGCTGCTCGGCAACTTTCTCTCGATATGCCGTCATGACTCGTTGTTCGAACATTCGAGCGGCAAATATCTGAAACATTCGTCGCCCTTCCTGCATGCGTTGCTCTTCGGTCATAGCATCCTGGTCATAGCTGTCAGTCACCGTTCCCTGTTCAGAAAGTTGCCAATGGCAACACACCATCTCGTCCTCATCGAACTCTTCCTCCTCCTGACTATCGTAATCGTCATCCTCCTCATCGTCGTAGTCTTCATCGTCGAGAGGACCATGGTTATGACCGGCATGGAAAGATTGGTGGGCGGCGGCGATATTGTACTGCGTATCCTCTTCTCGTTGCATTCGGCGCTCGGCTAGTTGCTCCATCATATCGATGAAGTGTTTGCCGTCGTTTTTCAGTAGATCATCAGCCACAGTAAGAATGCCATCTTTGCATCGAAGCAGTCAGCTAGTTGCCACTTTCACATAAAGATCGTAACATATTTTGTAGACATACCTTTGACCGTGAGACTATTCCCGAAGGCAAAGAAATCGGCCCGGGCAGCACGCGCCTCCTCGTCCTCGTACTCCTCGTCGCTGTACAAGTCATCCTCGTCTTCGTCCTCCTCGTCCTCGTCGTCATAATCGTCTTCAAAGTCCTCTTCATCATCCTCGGGTAATTCTTGCACTCGGCCCCGTGACGGGTGAAATTGTCCATGCGTGCGAGTATGTTGACCGGGCGATCGAAGAGGGGATTGGTACAGTCGAGGGGGGGGGATAATGGGGGCACCTTCGTCAAAAGAGCCCTGGTTGTTATTGGCGTATTGTTCAAGCTCTTCGTAGTATGCATCGTACAAGACCTCTAGCTCTTCCTCAATTGCGGTTCGCTTTCGGCCACACACAGTGCAACTGCAAGAGTGCTTCTGTTGTTCCTTCATCTTCTTCAAAACAGCATCTTTCTCGACTTTGACGAGTTGGCGGCGTTCCTCCTCGCCCAGTTCAAACCAGAAGGTCCGGATATTCTCCCGTTCTTCCAACGATGACTGGTTCCAGATGCTGCTTTCTTTGGTCGACCTGGCTGGGAAACGGTGGCCATATGGTAGAGAGTGCGAATGTGGAGGCGGATGGGAGAAGGTGGCGGAGGGGGTCGAGAGAGGAGTTGAGCTGCCATCTGCGAGAGTATGAGAACCAGACCGGCCTTTCTTGTTTTTCTTCTTTTTCGATTTATGTCCGGGTGGGTCTGGGTGGTCGGCGGGGTCATTCGATATCATCGGTCCGTTGAGATCATGCTGAGAGCCAGACTCGCCATTCTTGTACATGCTATCTGGATCCGTGTGGGTGGAGTCAGCAGTGTCAAGGTCGGCGTTATCATCGTAGACATGTCGCTCGTCGGGCTGATCCGCGACAAATCCCGCGGCATGGTTTTCGGAAGGGTCCGCCGCTAAGCGAGCGGCTTGTTTCTGCCGACGCTTTTGTTTCTTGCGATTCACGGTGGGCGTTGGTCCAGACATATTTCCGGCAGTCGAGTTGTTCAAAGGTCCCCGCGCGTCACCGTTGGTGGTGGAGAATATCGGAGTTGCTGAGGCATGGGTCGCCATGGTGGACTGTGGAGCTTGAAGCGACTGCCTTCGCAGTGGTCTATTCCAGCCCGCAGCAAGTTTAGTAAATCGAAAAGAAGAAGTCAAGGTGCTGGGTGAGAGGGGACAAGAGCGACTAGTAGGCCAAAGCGGAGAGCGGGAGGGCGAAAGAACCTACCAACAAAGCTCCGTTCAATCCAATGCAGGGACCAAGCCACCAGTAAGAGATCCCCGAAGAGGGACAGTTAGATAGAGTCGCGCCCTTTGTGAGTTGTTTGTGAGGGGGTCCTCTTGCGTAGCAAACGGGAGGGGGAAGTGCGGGATCAGGCTCAAGGAGGGGGTTGAAAGGCCTATGATCCCGGCGGGTCAGGTCGTGTTCGCTTCTCGGAGAGGAGACCGGGGCGCTGGGAAATCCTCGGATCAAGGAGATCAGTGAGTAAAGACCAGGACTGGCACGGGTGCAGAGCCCAGGGAGCGCGTAGAACGGAAGTTGCAAGATCGTATGGCGGGTGATGGATGAAGCAATGGGCTTTCCTGCGTTCTGGCTGGTTGTCGTGCCGCCGCAACGGGATAGCCGCCGCAAGCGAGCTGGTGCCTGTCCGGTCAGGCACCACCAGGAATAGTGAAACGGGTTGAGTAGAATTAGCGATCAACTTGTATTCCAAGTTTTTTAATACTCTATTTTTTTACGCTCTACTATTTATCCCAGGACGGGGATGGGCCTTTCATGCACAAACTGAGGTTCGTCTGAGGTCACGTGGCTTATGGTATACCGCCCTTGTGTTCTGTCAGAACAATCTGGCAGGCGGTGTATATCCACGTGATAGGCAACTCACTTTCGGCGCCTCATTTGGTTCCACCGTGCTGTGAGACACGGACAGCGATAATTAAAAATAACTCCATCATGGCGAGAAAACCAGAGCCAGCTGGATGTGGGCAAAAAGAGTTACATCAGGGTTGGAACCAGGATGATCAGACGGAGCAGCTGCCGTGTGTGTATCAGACTCCGTAGTCCAATCTCGGGGGCAAGCCATAAAATCTCCGGGTTTCTACAACCGCATTCTTCCTCCTATTCATCTTATCGACCGACCGCCCGGCGCCCAAACGCCGCGGGCTAAACCGATTACTACCAAGTCCAACTAACTAAACCACTCTCGCTTACTACCCAATTTCAACTACTCTCCCTCTAGCAGTGGATCGGTTAATCGTGAGGATCGTCGTGCCTGGCTATCCAATTCGATCCTCTGTTTCCCCTTCCCCTCGTCCTCCTCCAACTTATTATTCCTGCGGTCCTTCAGCCCCGACGCGACCGCCTTTAAATAAACCAGAACCAGAACCAGAACCAGAGAACGGCGCCCCCCCCCCCCCCCTCCCCAACCCTGACCCGTCACGTCACTGTTGTGGTGCATCGTTAGGCCTCCTCTCGCAAACTACCCCCCTGAACGCTATTGGGCGGGTTACACCGTGTGTACAGGGCTGGACTTCCCTTACCCCTGCCTGATTCCGTGTCGCGATCTTCGATCGTCAGCTCTTGCAGGCCTGACTCGAGAAACTTCGTATCCCGCCGTGAAGCTGTGATCGGTCTCGCTATCCTCCCGCTTCCTCAACCATTCTTCGGTCTTGCGAGTATCCGGGCTCAACCCACCCGACACCATTGGACATGGCCCAACAACAGGACGATAATGTGATGCGGAGGTACGCATAATCAACTTATTCCTCTCTTGCGCCTTGTGGTTCTCGTGTCAGAATTGCTCCCATCGCACGAGCCGGTTTAACAAGCCGAGAACCCCCTCTCAGCGGATGGACAGTAGCATTGCTGAAGTGTTCTCTGTTATTACCACACGGCAAATTCTTACGATTGTAAAATCTGAGTCAAATATTAATCAACGATTATGCGTATAGGAAGCTCGTGATCATCGGTGATGGTGCCTGTGGAAAAACGAGTCTGCTGAGTGTCTTCACGCTCGGCTACTTTCCAACTGTGAGTTGTATTATGCCATGAGAATTTGACAAGTCTGTCGCTAATTCGTATACCTCACGCAGCATTACGTTAGTCCGCGATCATCCTACTCCATCCACGATCCATCTGTCTAATCATCTATATCATCAGGTACCCACGGTGTTCGAAAACTATGTGACCGATTGTCGAGTTGATGGCCGGTCGGTACAGTTGGCCCTCTGGGATACGGCAGGACAAGAAGACTACGAGCGGTTGCGACCGCTGGCATATTCGAAAGCACATGTCTTGTTGATTGGTTTCGCGGTGGATTCCCCAGATTCACTGGAGAACGTGAAACACAAGGTGCGTCAGATTGATTCGTCAGGACCCGGGGGGGTCCCTTCATGAATCTCACTAACTCGTTGGTCGCAGTGGATTGAAGAAGCGAACGAACGATGCCCCGGCGTCCCCATTATTCTTGTCGGCCTGAAGAAAGATCTCCGTGAAGATCCATTGGCCATTGAAGAAATGCGCAAAAAGTCTCTCAAATTTGTAACGACCAAAGAGGGCAACGAGACGGGGACTCAGGTTGGCGCCCGCAAGTATCTCGAATGCTCGTCCCTCACGGGCGAAGGCGTCGATGATGTTTTCGAAGCCGCCACCCGGGCTGCTCTGCTATCCTTCGACAAGCGCAAGAGCTCCTGCTGTATTGTTCTATAACGACCTGATTGCGTGAAACGGACATTGCGATTACTCTTTCTCTCTGCCCAGCGTTCGGTTTTGTTTTTCTTTCGCCTTCCAAGTCGACGGACTTTGCTCAGTCCCTGTTTTGACCCGTGTCGATTAGCAGTCCCCGCTGTATCATGCATCATTGGCGTTCGGGAGGTTCTTGTGATTGCTTGGGTCGATTGGTCCGGGTATGACATCTGTTGCTCTTCTATTGTTATTCCGGCTCTTTTTCGCCCTGTCTATTCTCTCGGAGTACATTCTCTCACGTCTTTCCTTTTGGTCATTCCCTATTTGGTTCCCCCATCATCTCATGCACGTGCGTCTCCGGATTCCCATCTCTTGTCACTATTCTCCCCGAAGTGCATTGCGAATGCCGTTCCTTGATGGTTTCTCTCCTTCTCGTGTAGTAATTCCTGTCGATTCTTTTTCTGTCAAATCATTTGATACAGCGCACTTTTTTGCCATTGCTTTCGCAGAATTATACAGCGAGCAATCCAACACTGTAACTCTGGCAGTCTTCTTTATCACTCAAACTGTAGAGATTTCGAGCCACAGGCTCTTTTATTTAAACAATAGCTCTTATAGAACACATATAAAAGCACGATATGCCCATCCGAGAGATGACTCAAAAAGGCTCTCGGAATTGAGGCCAACAAAAAAAATGCGTATAGTACATAGCGCCAAATGATACACAAGATACCCAACACTAAAGCTCCGGTCAGAACCAGATCTAGCCAATCCACACTCTGACCCCTAAAACAGGCCAGTCCCACACATTTATCGGTCCTTCTTCTCAGGACGCTTCCAATCATGATTCCACCCCTCGGCAGGGGGGTAATCGGTCTGCATACGGCCATACTCGATGGGGAACATATCAGTGAAGATACCCTTCTTGATCATTGACTTGCGGAACAATCTGCCACCGTCACCGGCACCAGTCCGCAGCTCCTCACAAGCAGACTGCATGCTCTGGTACTGACGCTCCAGCTCGAGTTCTCGTGCACGGCGCTGCTTGGCCTGGAACAATTGCCAAGCGCGGTGAATAGTCCAATGGCGGAGGTAGCGGTTTCGCGAGAAGCGCAGAGGGCGGGGAGTGAGAGGGTGGTAGAGGAAGTAGCGGATGAGAGCTAAAGAGTCACGTTAGTCTCCATGAACCTTTTCCACTTAATTCGAGTGATGCGCTATCGAGCAAGATGGGGCGCCAGCGAACGCCCTCGGGCAATTGATGTTTTCGGCAGCACTAGATATCTGGTACAACATACTGATTCGCTTATCCACATTGGGACCTCTCTTCTCTCGCCCCTCCAGGGTACTTGTCGACGAGAATGGCGCGGACTGCACGGCTGAGGTGATCGGGCCAGGTTGTTGTGTCCGACGGGCAAGGACTTCGTGGCAGACGCGGGACGCAGTTGGGCGCACCGGAGCTAGCGACATCGGGATCCGGAAGACATTCGCGAGAGACGCGAGAGCTGGTGATAGAGACCGCATAGTGGGTGGATATATGGTGGATGCAATGTTCAGAGAGTTGCGTTCGCTGTACGGGGGATAATTCCCTGATGGCAGAATCTTGTCCGCCCTACTTTAGCCGCGCGCTTAATTGATCGCCCACGCCGCAATCTAGGACTCGACAACGGTCGGGCTTAGGTTTTAAACATCGAGGGAGAGTCTTCCTGCAAAAGTAGTTTGAATAGACAAGGTTTATTGCATACATTTACTGCGAGGCCTTGGGTTTTCATCAGGCATCGACATGGGGTGTCAGGCGCGACTCCTGCTGATAGGTACAATGAAAGAATAGGCTTAAAAGCCAATGAAGGAAAAGAATTTGAGAAACAGGAGCTATTTGTAGTGTCCAACGGTATCTTATAGGTCATGAAAGGCATAATATGTCAAATCGACATGCAGATAAGTGGCGTATCCTACCAAATTCCACCGGGTAGATTTCCTTAAAACGCCGTAGAATGCAAACAATGTGTTAGACCGGCCCAGTAAGAACGAAGAGCAGTTGCCAGGGAGATCATAGCGAAGAAACTGGCACGAGTTCCTTCATTTCTTCCCATCTATCTCTTCTTCCCGGTGTGCTTTTTGGATCGATCATAGTTCTGCACCTTGCGACGCCGGTGTGTCTGTGCGAGCTTCCATCGGCAGTAAAGGACAAGGGCGTCTTTGAGCAGCACAAACATACAGCCACCAACCACGCTACGGCCCCAGCGAGACTGTAGAAGGCCTGGCCGACTTCGTTCGAGGACTGACGACGGAGTTGTCCAAGATTTTGGTAAGATATACTTGAGCAACCCACCCATGGACGCTGAGATAGCGGGGAAGACGAGTGCTCCAAGAACAGTGTCGGCAAGATTACCGGTGTCGTGGATAATCTCGTTTTGTCGACGCCCGAGACCAAGCCCGTTGTTGGGGCCTGCGTTCTGTCCCTGTGCTTGGCCGTCCTGGGCGCCTTGGTCAGCGCCATCTTGATTCTCTGCTGCAGGGATAGCTTGACCCAGGAGCGGCTCATCGTCATCGTCCATTCCTACCTGCAACTCAAGATCAATTTCCATAAGTATTTGGCCGTTCACATTGTCGCCGAAACGATTAAGCCCCTCTGCCTGATCCTGCTGCTGAACTTCGTCCATGATCTCCTCCGCTGCACGAGGCTGCACCTCTGCGATCCACTTTCTCTCTAGACCACCAAATAGACGGTCGTAGAGGGCGCCGTAAAAGCTCTTCACATATGGTAGGGCAGCGAATGTCATGGCCGGAGTAGGTGGCCAAAGGTCAAAGTCGGGCTCCTGTCCGGGATTATGCGCAGCGAAGAATAGAACAGGGATCGCCGGAAGAAGACCTTCCGCATAACGAGTCCGTGAGAAAATCAAGACTAGGGGGATCAGAGGTAGACCGAGATTCATGCCGGGATTCCACGGGCCGTCAACGCTATCTTCGAGAATATGTTTTGCCTCCTCTGTACCAAACACAAGATACATCGAGTATATGCCATGGGCACAACATCCGGCCCACACAGTACCGGCGACGGTGAACACCATGCCTGGAAGAACCAATCGTCCCGCAATTCTCTCCATCAGACGCAGGGTGTCAACGACGTAGCTTCGCGGGCGAGTAACGACGATCTCTGATTTGCATTGCGGGCAGACCATCTTTGCCCCACGACCATTTCTCTTGTGAGACCGAGGGTTTTCCATATCTGCAAGCCAGTCGAGTAGACATGCTTCGTGGGCCGTCAATGCACAAGGGCAGGGAGATCGCCACTCCGAGTTTAGTGGCGAATCCTCCGTCTCGTCTGTGTAGCAAATCCAGCATTTGCGAGGTTCTTCCTGGTGATTGGAGGTATCGGCATTATTGGAGGGTTTGGTGAGGGTCTTGACGGCGACGTCCAGAGGATTCTCCGTAGACGATGTGGGCATGTCTTTGTTCAAGATGACGGTCTCGGTCTCTCCATCCTCCGGTAGGTTTACTTGGGCTGTCGTGCCCTCGGTTGATATTCCTGCGTCGGTACTGGAGGTTGTGGCATCATCGGACGATCTCGTCCTCCCAGTGGCGGAGTAGCTCGGGAGAGAGGCCATGGCGGAGATGTAATGATGGAGGCGAAAGAAATGCGGTACGCCGAGGAAGAGAGTAAGAATGTATGTGCTTATCGCGTTAGATCACCGAGTTCAAATTCAAGGAGATAAACCTAGGCATCTTCCGAGACGAGCAATAGTATAAGAATCATGGGGAGCATTCCCGCTGAAAGAGAGAAGCTCCGCCCCAAATGGAGGCTGGTCTGAACAGGGCACCTCGGCTGCGACCCGCGGCTGTCAGAAGGGTCACGTGTTGGTCACGTCATTTCCAGCAGACGCAGTCGGTAGGCAATCTACAAAAAGACGTATTAGGCGTATGCTGGTACACTTGACGATGAAGAAGAAGAAAATAGGAGAAAAACTTGACATCGGTTGCACATGAGCCAGAGATATCCACATTGAAGGTTCCTGCAGGATAAGTAATGAACCAAATTTTTACGGTCTTTCTCATAGGCCTAGATTCAATAAGTTTTGCACAGTAAAACTTCAATCAATTAGCCACCTTCAGAGCATAATGACTCAGATTATGTCTTATTGTCACGAACCGCCATGGCATGGAACATGCCAAAGCACCCAAGGTGCTTGCGTGCAAATCAATGAAACAGTGTACGTAGTTAATCAAGGCCATGGGCAACTTGTTGAGAGTCAGTACTCTGGTTCTGAGACATGTGAGGACATATCCTTGTTTCGTAATTCCTCTGCAGATTGATCAAGAGCATGAATTCTAACTACTTCATGGGCAATAGAGCAGCCCTAATCCCGATACGCCGTACTTGAGCTAGGATCAAGGAGATCGGATCATGGCCTGCCCCACTCGTGCGTGACTAATCCGGGGCAGTGTGACCCAAGCTAACTAGATAGATGTCGCCAACCAGTTACCCTGCATTTGCAAAAATTTCTGAGCGAGCACTGTATTCATTCCCTTGGAATGCATTGCATTCAGGATGCCACAGGCTGGTAGTCGGCCTTGCACGCCATCTTGTTGGTCCGGGCATCTCCAGATCTAGACCTGCGTTGATTGCTTCGGAGGTGCTGTACGTCTCGAACCTTTAATGAGATGAAGCAGAATTGGCATGTTTTCTCAGAAAGCCTGTGATCTTTGTTCTTCACTGTATTTAAATGCCTCCTAGTCACTCATCACCAGCCCTTCCCAGCCCCATTCTCATCGAAGAATATCCTGCAGGAGCTGAGAGCTCTCGGAAGCATGTAACCCCTTCACTTTATTATACGCCGTCATGATAGCCTCTAAATTACCCAGAGTAATGGCAATCATGAACGGGAGTAGATAGATTTCCCTCAGAGCTCCATCGGTGACAATCGAGCTCGTAGTCATGGGCTCATGCTCCTGGTCATTGCAGACAAAGTGCTTGAGGGTCGCGACAATGCCCTTTTCGTTCAATCCCTTGCAATAGTGGCTAGCCAGCACATCCGACAAATAATGATCTTCAGAAAAGACTCGAAGCATATTCCCCCCAATGAACCACGTGCTATATTAATAGTTGGACCGAAAATGACGTATGCATCTTTGGCTTTAGCTTCGGCCGCCAGAAGGTGTCCAATCTCTACTAGAAGATCTCGATCGATGTTGCCCCGATAGCTGTTCCACATGGCAGACATGCCGCTGGGACCTGAAGAAACGGGTGCCACGAATGTCATTTGGCCCGTCCGAGAGTCGAATCGTGGATTCTTAATCTGGAAATGGGGACTGTGTGCCAGAAATTTTCGCCTGTATGGGGGTGTCATCACGGTTAGCGTGCCTCTTGACTGCTGACAACAATAAAGTTCGTGGGTTTGTGAGCACACCTGTCAGCAGTGCAACCTCTGGGTGAGCCGTTTGAGTAAGAGCTCAGTATCTGCTCTTGCCATCTATGCAAATGCTTCGTGCACCGCACCGGGCGTGTTGTCCTCAACCCACATTCTCTTATGCTAGGAAAACCTAAGGTCGGGGAAATGCGAGCAATTTTTTCCTTTTACACGTCCTCCGTTTCATTCTGCGAAAGTCGGTCTTCTAAGTACTTTCCCGCAGACATCGATCCAGAGTTCGGGCTCCTCGTGTTGTGTTCCTCTCCGGTTCCCCAACTCGAGACTGGCCGATAGGGAAGTATATCGGGCCTGTCTCCACCTCGGCAAGCATGCTGATTGAACGGCGGGCGGCAGGCCCAAGCCCGTCCACGCCATTAAGAAAGTATCGTTATATTCTCCGTTTCTGCTTTTCTCCGTTTCTCGGCTTCGGGTCTAGTATGTGCCGTGTCGATGCCGACCCCGGCCCCCCCCGTGTCTCCCCACAATCTCTTTCCAACTAAGCCCCCAGTCGGCGCATGGTAGTTTTTTCTGACGACCTAGTGACCGGGCCACGACAATCGAATCTCGACTCGGAATTAAGCGATTGGCCGGTGCTGCATGTCGTCGTCCGCTTTCTCATAAAACTACACTGATTCACGGCATTGGTTCAAATCCACGGGATAGGAGACTTCCAGAAACCGATCATCGGACGATGATGGCTTTTCAACGTGTATTACTCGCCGTGTATCAAACCTCGTGGCAGCCACTGCGTTGCTCCTGACCCCAGATTATTGTCTGTGTTTCTTCATACTAGCCTCTCGACCCTTTATACATCATGGGTTCTAGTCAGACTGACCAAGTTGACGTGGTTAGCAAGCATGCTGAAGGGAATCCAACGCCCGATTCGATCCCCGCATTCCTTCCAACGGATGCGGGGCCCTGGTATAGGCAATCGCATCTTCTACGTCTCAACCTCATCATTCTCTCCCTGGCGATGTACTCGTCGGCGAACGGTTATGACGGATCTCTGATGAACGGCCTGGAGGCATTGGCTCAATGGAAAACCTTCATGAATAACCCGGCTGGTTCCTGGCTGGGATGGATCAATGCAATCTACTGGCTGGGCTGCGGTGTGGGTTGTCCCACAGCATCATGGATTGCGGATCGGTACGGTCGTAAGCCAGGTATTTACGTGGGCTATGTCTTCCTAGCCCTTGGAGTCGCTCTTCAAACTGCGGCTCAAAATGACACAACGTTTTCCCTTGCCCGTCTGTTCCTGGGTTTTGCATCTGCGCTATTTGGAAACTCAGTCCCTCTGCTCATCAATGAGGTTGCCCACCCAACACACCGCGGTTTCTTGAACGGGCTTTTCATGTCGGGCTGGTATGTCGGTGGAACGGTGGCAGCTTGGAAGGTCTTCGCATCGCGAACATACTTTTCATCCTGGGCTTGGCGTCTTCCCTCAGTCCTTCAGGCTCTGGTACCACTCATCGGTCTGCCCGGATTCCTGCTCGCTCCAGAAAGCCCTCGATGGCTAGTTTCAGTGGGAAGAGAAGAAGAAGCCCTGGCAATTCTCGCTCAATACCATGCTGCTGGCGATGCCTCTTCTTCTCTGGTCAATAATGAGATGCAAGAGATCATCACTACCATTCGAGCCGAGCAAGAGGCCAACAACAACGGCAGCTACCTGGAGATGGTTCAAACACCTGGCAACCGCCGACGCCTCATGATCTCCATTAGTTTGGGTATTTTTGCCCAGTGGGCGGGCAACGGCCTGATCAGTTATTATTTATCCTTAATTCTGGATTCGGTTGGGGTCACCAAGGTCCGCGACCAGACTCTGATCTCGGCCTGTCTGCAGATGTGGAATCTGGCCTTCGCAGCTCTAGGTGCATATCTGATTGATCGGTTGGGTCGTCGTCCTCTTTTCCTGGCATCTGCAGCTATCATGTTCGTCAGCTATGTCCTGGTCACCGCACTGTCAGGTAGCTTCGCAGTGACGAACAAGGCGGCCACTGGATGTGCCGCCATTCCGTTTCTCTTCATCTTCTTCGCCGGATACTGCATCGCACTGTGAGTTCCTCCTTTCTCGTGGCTTCTTATCACTATTTTGACATGACTGGCTCTATAGTACGCCCTTCCTCTCAGCATACCCCTGCGAAATCTGGCCGTACCGTCTTCGATCCCGTGGACTGACTGTCACTTGGGTGGCCACAATTTGTGCCATGTTCTTCAATACATTCGCTAATCCCATCGCTTTGGGGGCCATTGGGTGGAGGTACTATATCGTGTTCATCGTTGTGCTGCTGGTCTTTGGTCTGACCGCGTACTTCTACTACCCCGAGACCAAGGGCTACACTCTTGAGCAGATGGCTGTAATCTTCGACGGTCCAGATGCCCTTGTGGCCAACACCATCGAGGTGGCCACCGTCGCCGAGGCTAAGTCTGGGTCGTTGGTTGTTCACAGTGAGTTGGTTTGATTGATACCTGTCTGCTATTGATTTATAGATGTAGATACAATACTAATATATCTAATCTTCTTTGACTGCTCTCTTCATCGTAAACTCACACACCATTCTCTCCAACTTCCGGGACTGCGGGTCTGAGTAAGAATTGTGGAACTTGTTATATACCGCCTACAGCGTGGGTATAGTGATATTGGATATGTACGGGTTATCCTCTTCGGCAATATGTAGGAGAGTACTGCTTACGAATTCTTTTGGCTATTCTCAAAGCAGACTTTTCAAGCAAGAGGAAACCTGTGCATACCCTACAGACTGTCCATGTACGCCTTGCTCAGTTCTGAACTCGCGCTCTCCATTGGGATTCTAGAACGCAACAATCTTCGATGATTTACTTCCATCGCGCTGGACTAATACGCTACCTCCGTATCATTTAGTATTGATGACCTTGACACAAATTTTGGGGGGAGAATAATGACTGCCAAACGTATGGACCATTCCCTTCTCCACAACAAGCTCCTCCATCGAGGTCCATACACGACGGCAGCTTCAAGTAGCCATGCCTTCTACGCGATGTTTGGTTACCCTGTCGGCTGGGTGATGCGAAACCTCGGGAATCTCCGTAATAGCTAGGCAGCGTGCTATTGATAGCCCGATTAGGAAGGGGCGAGGCCATTTGTCGATTGGCGGAACTCTCCAGGTGAGGAAGGCGCGACCCTCTGCAAAAAGCATAAATATCCCGTCCTCCCCAGCCTCTGCCAAATTTTTCTTCTTTCTTCAACTCCCCTCCTCCCTCTTATCCTCCATGTGTCCATCCATCCGGCCTCCCACTTCCTGCCATCCCCTTGGGTCTCCCTACTCCTTCTCATCTGGGTCTGCCTCATCTACATCCAGCCCACTTGACCAGCCTTGATCAAAAGGATTCTTCTTGCCTTCAAGAGCTTTGACTTCCGTCAGGTGAGATGGCCACCCTTTCCTCCACAACCTGTTTGCCTCGCATCTACTGACACGCCGGCTACAGAAAAAACCTACTGTCCAGGCTCTTCTGTCACAACATCAATCCCGCCATGGCCTGCCAATGTTCCCACCTCGTTCAACCATGGAAACCTTCCATCTTGATCATATGGCACATCGTCTTGGGCCTTGACTTCTAGTCCTAACACATGCATGGCGGTTCTACATGGTCCCTCTCTACTTGGCCCTCATCACTTGGCCCTCGTCACCTGTGGACCCACCCGCCATGTGACACGCCAGTATGGCCTTCTTCATCTGATGGCGTACAGAGTCAAGCACAAAGGTCTGCACCCTTCTTCCATTTCCTTCACTACACGTAACCTGGCTGACAGTCTTATTAGGAGCCTATACTAACGTTCTTGAGTGAACCTCGGTGACCATGAACTTGGTGTCGAGCCTGTATAGGGCGTGGTATACTGCACAAGTCTCCACTGCCACACATCTCAGCCTCCCCGCCCATACTGTGCTGGAAGATACTAACTAAACAGATTTGAGGAAATTCTTCTTCTGCCTCCGGCTCCTGACACACCAATTGTCAATCACTGGCCCGCTTTCCCGATACCATCTCCGGTATCTTTGCGTTGCCTCACATTGTAGCTTACGCAGCTCAACATAAGCGGTCACTATGTCCACGCTTCCCCATGCTCCACAGCTTCGACTAACGCCTTGAACAGAAGCTTACACGGACGGGCTTGAGTGTCGATCACAAAACCTTTAATAAAAGCCTTCACAACAAGTCTCCACTACCGCATCTTCGATCCCCTCGTTTATCTTCTGCGGACAGTCGGGGTTTTGAGAGATCAGCCGACATCAAACATCCAACATTTCCATCGTCGCCATACTGATCCTCGATCACGGCCTTGTCCGTCCATTCATGATGGCTGACAGAGTGAAGCAAATAGGTTGGTTTGCTCATACCTCTTCGTCATCTTCGGCTTCAGCTAACTTCTTCAACAGGAGCCTACACTAACGCTCTTAAGTGAGCCTCGGTGGCCATGAACTCGGTACCGAGACTGTGTAGGGCGTGGTTGACTACAAATATTCACCACAAGTCACCACTGCCACACATCTCAGCCTCCTCGCTTTTACTCTGCTGGAAGATACTAACTCGATAGATTGACCGTCTCCGGCTCCTCCAAACCCCCATCCTGACATATCAATTCTCCATCATTTTCTGCGTGTTCCACGCCTCTTGGGCTTCCCTACAATCAGTGCCTGGTCACTGCAAGGGTTGGTGGGTCCACTCCTCACATAATTTGTACTCTCTACTGACATCGAATATCTTGAATAGAGCAGTCATCTTTGACGACCATTCTTCCAGAACAAAAAAAACGAAAAGGACATTCCATAGTGTATCTCAACTGGCCACAACTAGTCGAAAATCTTGATCACCACCCACATATACCGTTGGTTATGAGCTTGGAGGACGAAGAACCGTGGAGGACAAATCGCAACGTTTCTATGAGAATTTATTCCTGTGTCTTCTTTCTTTCCTCGAGCCCCTGTTAGCCTAATGTCCCAGACGATATGTCTATCACTCTATCAATGCTGAAAATATTTGGTCCGTCTCTGAGCGATAGTTGACACTATCATCTACATTTCTCTTCTCCTCCGTGAATGGGCCAGTGGTTCCGCAGGTGCAATGGAAGATAGCATCAGTCCGACACACCAGTTTCCATACCATAGAATAAGCTTTTATATCGCCGCCGTCGTGCAAACTTCCCCTGCATGGAGTTACCTTGACGCTAAATTTGTGCTTGTGGCTGAATGTGGACTCTGTAGTCGGCATCTAATTCGTGCTGACCCGAATACACTGTCAAGCCACGGTGCACAATTTTTTCTTTGATATTCTCTCAGCATCAACTTGTCTCGGATTAAATATGACCCACTCGCTGCTGGGGTGGCTATTCGGGAGTTTAGCTCGACAATCTGATTACCATTCTGGGCTCTTGGCAGCTATGACAAGGAAGGTCGTCATAGCCGTGAAAAGTACATAACGGCTTCTCTGGGATATTGAGAAACCTGATTTCAACGCCTAGGAAGGACGATCACTTCTTGAAGGGTTTTTATGCCGGTAGCTGATAATAAGATGTCAAGTCGCTCCCGGAGCGATCTTTTGTTCTTTCCCATACTCCATACATACTTGCCTCGAGTGCCCATACATAATGACCTCTCTACTACGGCTATCAACACGCCAATTGGCGCGCCCTTCCATCGCATCTATTGCTGGCTCGATCATCAGGCTACCCGCTCAGCGAAATTATGCCCAGGATTCCAATAAGTCGAGCAGCGGCAAACACGATGCGACTCGGGACGCGGGCACTTCAGAGAGCCCGCTGCCCAACCACCCGATTCCTTCCAACAATGCAAAGCCCACACTACGAGATGGCCGGTCGTCGCCCATTGCCGATTTTGAAGGTAATCTGAAGGACGATGTACCTGAGGATGTGAAGAAACATAATGAAGAAGTGGAGAACCGATATGACCGACCGTACAACCACATCGCCGATCAGGGGAAGGTGGAGGAGAATGGGTGGAAGAAGAAGTGAATTATCACATTTTCTCGGATGTTGGGGTGGCGTTAGCGGCAATGATCTATTATTGAAGGAGGATAGGGTTGGAAATTATATGATATTCTTGTTGGCTTGACAGTTGTCAGGGTTGCTATACATTACTTGTGCACTCCCGCTGGCAAAATATATATTTGCCCGCTTGGGTGCTGATCCACCAAATGGTCTGTCTGCACTGTTTTTTCAAAGAATCCCTTTCAAAGACCGGCCTAGATCAAAACATCAGAAGCAAAAATACAAATAATAGAATGATGGCCAAATCCATCGACTCGCCATTTGATCAAAAATGAAAAGAAACAAAAAGATAATGCTTTGACAAGAGTGGGATTCGAACCCACGCCCCTTTCGAGACACGGAAGTGTGGATCAGGTAAACCTGAACCGTGCGCCATAGACCAACTCGGCCATCTTGCCTTGCTTGATGGAAGGTTCCGCAAACTTTGGATTCATGTTCCTGAACATCAGGATGCCTGCAGCTCCAAAGCAGCGCGGTCTGCCGTACAACTTAGTCGATCGGTCTTGCGACAAACATCATTTACAACTCAAATATCAAGCAACTTTCCACAGAAAAAAGGTCACATTTCACACATTTATATACATAGGAACCAGCAAAAAAATAGATCATCCAGCAAAAACCACAATCAAGATCCCCGGTAGGTTGAGTAATTCCAAGGTCCCAACAGCACGGGCACATGATAATGGCGCCAACCCTCCTCACCGTCCTTGCCACGACCCTTAACGGTGAACTTCACCTCAACCTCCGGCCAGAAGCTCTCGATACCCTGAGCCTCATACCAGGGTCCAACATCGAAGCGCACCGCCCAATTGGTCTTGCTATCGGCCGCGGGGAGCGCAGCCAGGATCTCTTGGACGGAGGCGGCGGCGCTGGCGCTGGCGCCAGTGGGCGTCCACTTTGCGACACGACCGTCGGCGTTGGTCGTAGCGTGGAAGGTGACCGGGCTGGAGGGTGAGGCGGGCGCCGATAGCAGGGTCAGAGTGACGGGCAAGTTGGCGGCGGGTGTGCCGGTCAGGGTATTGAGACAGTGGCAGGTAATGGGATCGCGGGACATGGTGGGTGGTTGAGGTCGAGTGTTGGAGGGTGTAGATGTGGAGCTGTTGGAGGGAGAGAGCTGTTGCTGAACGAGGGCGAGGCGGTTGGTGATGCGGCCCTGGGAGGAATCACTAGAGTCCATGAAATTGATGATGAGATGAGGAGGAGAGAGAAGAGGAAATTGTACGAGGAGAAAAGAGATCTAGAAGGATAACCAGACGGGGAGTGATTGCCATTATTTCTACGGGACTGCCATCGGAGAGCACCGATAGCTGCGGAGGATGCCACGGCGGGGTGGAGCGGGCAGAGCATTCTGGGGAGATTTGACGATAATACATTTTTTAGAGAGGTTCGAAGAATGTAGAACATCATTTTGGATTTTAGATAGTACTATTGGACCGTCCAACAATACTCAAATGGCAGTAGCCTAACTGTTGGTCTATACTGAATTCTTCGCACAGCAAGCATCAACGGGCAGGACACCGCAAACCATTGGGCCAACCTCTCATACGAGACATTCTTTACTCTGCTACAATGGTTTTACCTCATGAAAGGATAGAACATTGAGTGCGGCTACGTTCAATACTTCTTTCTCGTTTCCCTTGTCCAGGACACCCTGTCATATCCGTCTAGACTATCTTCCCGAACGTTCGATCGCTTTGCGGGGCAAATCCTCAATTTCGAACCTCAAACGCCTCCCCGCCAGAATACCAACGGAGCAGACCCATACCTCCCCCTCCCCCCGACCCTGCCTCTCCCTTCCCCCTTCGGCCATTTCTGTATAGCCGAACATGTCCTCTACCGCTGTGGTCCATGGTGACGACCTCGACATGGAGCCCACGCTCCAGTCGATCCTGAATCAGAACACCCTCCGCTGGATCTTCGTCGGCGGGAAAGGTGGTGTCGGCAAGACCACCACCTCATGCTCTCTCGCCATCCAGCTGGCCAAAGTCCGCAAGTCGGTCCTGCTGATCTCGACCGATCCCGCCCACAATCTCAGTGATGCTTTTGGTCAGAAATTCGGAAAGGAGGCCCGTCTGGTCGACGGCTACACCAACCTGAGCGCCATGGAGATCGACCCCAATGGCAGTATCCAGGACCTCTTGGCGAACGGTGACGGTCAGGGTGAAGATCCCATGGCAGGTCTGGGCATGGGAAACATGATGCAGGACCTGGCGTTCAGCGTGAGTGGCCTCCGACCTGCGTCCGTGTGCGCGCGATGGATACCATCTTGCTAACCCGACCCTTTCGAGCTTCTTAGATCCCCGGTGTTGACGAGGCCATGTCCTTTGCCGAAGTCCTGAAGCAAGTGAAGTCCCTCTCCTACGAGACCATCGTCTTTGATACCGCCCCGACCGGCCATACTCTGCGTTTCCTGCAATTCCCCACCGTCCTCGAGAAGGCTCTCGCCAAGCTCTCGCAGCTGTCCACCCAATTTGGCCCGATGCTGAACTCGATTCTCGGCGCGCGGGGTGGTCTCCCTGGTGGCCAGAACATGGACGAGCTGCTCCAGAAGATGGAGTCGCTCCGTGAGACGATCAGCGAGGTCAACTCGCAGTTCAAGGACCCCGACATGACTACCTTTGTCTGTGTTTGCATTGCAGAGTTCCTGTCGCTATACGAGACGGAACGTATGATCCAGGAATTGACCAGCTACGGCATTGATACCCACTCCATTGTGGTCAACCAGTTGCTGTTCCCCAAGGATGGGAGCAGCTGCGACCAGTGCAACGCCCGGAGGAAGATGCAGAAGAAGTACCTCGAGCAGATTGAGGAGCTCTACGAGGACTTCAACGTGGTGCGCATGCCTCTATTGGTGGAGGAGGTTCGCGGAAAGGAGAAGTTGGAGAAGTAAGTGACCCCGAATGGTTGCTTCTGCAGAATTCCTTGCTTTTGGTGAGCTCCGCTAACCACTATCTTCCCCCGTAGGTTCAGCGACATGTTGGTACACCCGTATGTGCCCCCGCAGTAAGTAGTTGACCGGAGCATGAAGAGTGTACGAGCTGGGATATCTCGTCGGACGAATTATGAAAAGACTAGAGCAATAATATTTTGATGCCAATCTTTCCCGTTTCCACGTACTCGGCCGCCCATTGCCTTTCATCCTACTGGCCACTGTCGGTGAATGATGACAGTCTGTATAAAAGTCGGTGCTATGCAGAGAAGATTGAAGACCTTTCGGACCGTAGAAGACGTCGGATCCAATGGCCAGCGGCATATGCAGCCCTCGTCACATCTCATTGCCGATGGCCGGCCCCAGGCATGAGCCCCCGAGTTCTATCCCTTGCACTTTCTATTACTTTTTAATGTTTCTCTCCCACTTCCAACTTGCAACTACTGTACATCTTGTTACAATCCTTCCATTATCTCCCCACCAGTCAGCACGGCAGATCAGATAAACCCTCCTTGCCCGACTGCAGCCTGCCAGGTCTCGAATGAACCCCTCGTCACCCCGTCACCTGCACCTGCCATGTGTTTCGACATCGACTCTCACCCAACGCAGTTACAACTTCGATTGTGATTGCAGTTTTCGGCTTCCGGACTCTGCCACTGGGCTCCCCAAAACGAAAGGATGCAGAAATGCCTCCTGCAGCTCAGTTTGGGCCCCGCGACGAAACGAGACGGGCTCCTCATGGTGCCACGACATCGCGGCAGGTGAAGCCAATCTGCCAATGCAGAGAAGAGGTGTGAGAGATGCGGTGAGTAGAATGTTCGAATCATCTTTTTGGGGCTTTGTACAACCTTGTCTACCCTACCTTTCCTGGAATGCCAGCTACATGACCCGCAACTAATACTACTACTCCATTGGCTAGGTGAAGGCTAGCAGGAACGGTCTGTCTGGTTGAAACTTGACATACCTCAACTCGATCCAATGGCTTGCGAAAACGTTGTGCTAAGCTGAAACCCCTTTTGGCCGGTCTTGTTATGCCTATTTTTCTCAACTTTTCAGCAAACTCAACAACTCGGCAGTTCTGCAGAGGGTTTCTCCCTTGCAGATGCGTTGTTCCTTCCGAGAAGTGTCGAATTGATTCGAGGGCGTCGCTTCCTCGAGTAAGCCTCACTTTGACACCGACCCGCCCCAATTCCTGGTTCATGGCCCCTACCAACGAGGGCACTGGCACCCACCCTCGGCGTTTCCTCTGATATGCCTGGTATTTCCAACGAAGACAATTCGGGAAAGACTGGCCGGCTTGCGTGTTTCTGACAGGTCCGCCAGCCGCTACCGCCATGTTCAAATTCGAGTTTTAATCTAAGCATGCGGATACACAAAGGGAATGGGTTGGATGTCGTTGTTTCTTCGAAGTGAGGCGTACACCCCCTTTCTCTGCTCGCCCTGGCAGTTCCGAGTTGAATCCTCCATGGCCAGACAATCCCATCAAAAGAGCTGCTTGGAACTGAGTGGTTCGTCATCGTGGACTATTTCTGGCCCCCCCCCCTTTGGTTTCGTAAGAGATGCAACACCATCTTGTGTTGGTGTCTTTGCCTGGACCTTGCCGCCGCGGAAATACCACAAGAGTCGTTCTGGACTCTAGCAGATCAAGAACCGGTGGATCCAAGACTTTTCTCCTCCGGTTTGTCGCTAGCGGGAGGGTACTAGGGTGCGACTAGTCGGATGGAGGTACTACCTGAACTGGGCAAGTTGTACGCGATTGACTTTGCTCGCCTTGGACCGCCTTTGTATGATTAGCCTTTTCCGAATGAAGAGAGAGAAAGAGAGAGAGAGAGAGAGAGGCAGCAGCAGTAGCAGCTGGACTGCAGCCCGGGCGCTTGTCTCCATTCGCTCCTGGCTATGCTCCGACCAGCGTGATACTTGTGTCTTGACCCCATGCTGTACGAGGGAGCTTCCCCTAGAGAGGGGCCTGCCCGGCTAGTTATTTATACCCCCAGGCTTGGTCCTCATGTCTTGCTGCCAGGTGGAAAAAGATACCAAAAGATCTCCGCTGCTCCATCCCCTCTTCCGGCTCTGCTTGTTTGGCCCCCGGCTTGTCAGACCGCAAGCTCGACCTTTACGCCCAAAGCCCTGCCCCAAGCCCGAGCCCTGTTTTGGCTCTTGAGACCTAACGCACACACCTCCCTCTTACCTACCCAGCAGCAGACAGATCTTTGACCTGAGATGTCCCGAGTTCAACAGTATTGGCTTCCGGGATATGGTCTGTCCCGGCATATCGTCCTCGGACATATCCACTATTTCCTGGGCCCAACTGCATCAGTGAGACCTTATAGTTATCAGGTACTTTTGGCACCACCTCCCACTGCGCGCCACGGTTGACAAGCTCTAACCAGATGAATTGTTTTGATTAAAGGGGCGCGAAGGTTACCTCATCACGGGCATGCCTCTGACTCGGGTCTGTCCTGTCTCTACGCGGTAGGATATATGAACGATCCACATGCTGACCCCATTCACATCCCAGGACCAAATCGACGACCTTGCAGCCATGTCTCGGGAATATGAGAAGCAGGAAGCACTGCGAATGACCAACCAGAGTCCTGGTGCTGGTGCTACCAGCAATAATGGGGTTGGCTCGTCGCGACAGCCGACGGAACCATATATCAACGAGATTATTCCAGTGGATCCTAATCGGGCACGCAGACGGCCGGGGGAGCAAGACCTCCGGAGCAGCCGTTGAGATGACTGAACCACCTTTCTTCTGGTTGTCCACTGTCCGGAAAAGGATTGGAAAACCTGCCAAGTCAAAGCCTTGAATGCCCCGGTCGTGCCTGTGCGAGAGATTCCTCGGACTGCCTTCCCAAGCCGTCGGACCCTTGGACTCGTGGCCACTTGTCTCTGACTTTTCCTTGCTATGATATTGTCCTGCTCGATTTTCCAAGTCTCAAGCCAAGGTCTTCAATACCTAACTCCCGGGCGCGAAGAAAGGCATGGCATCCCGGCTCTCAGGCCCACGGGCTCAATTCCTCAATGGATGGATCCAACCAGATGAAAGGATCCCCTGGGACCCATAGGATAGAGTACCTTCCGCTGCATATCTCCCATGGCGATTCCAGGCTCAATTTGTCACTATTTCTTGAAGATACCCCCCTTTACGTTTGGCAAGTTATACAACCGTCATACTATGTCCATATATACTAAGATCTGCCCGAGGCGCTCGCGGGATGGTGGAAGTTATCATCTCCATGAGTACTTTCATTACCAAGTTTCCGAATATAGGAACACAACAACTGGACCAGACATTGTCAGACATCATTTTATTTCACTCATCTCTATAGACCATTCGTAACAGCATAGATCCATCAGACCCCAACCTAATCCCCGGGGTCCTCTACATGATTCCCATCTTTTTTTCTTCCGCAAATCAAAAGAGACGACACGAGGGAAGCGCCATGCTCTTCTTTCTCCCCACCATGCATATGCAAAATGTAAGCCTATGATGTAGAAGGGCTTCCATTTCCGACCTCGATTTTCCTCTTTCTCTGCAAAACCACCAGGGTCAGAAAGACCTCCTTGGCACACACGACAAAAAAGAACCAAGAAGAAATCAAAAAAGAAGAGAGGGAACAAAAGAATATATCTGACGGCACACACAGAGAGAGAAGGGGGGGGGGGGATAGGGAAACTGTGGACTAAGAGGTTAAAAGAAAAAGGAGATAAACATCAATAAGAAAAAAGGTGAACCACCTAAGAACGCCAGCCGGATGCCACTCCTGCGCAAGGTCCCCATCTCTCACATAGAACCGTGTTGTGACATACACGGGGAGATCATTAAAATGGGTAGGCAGAGAAAAAACATGGGTCGATAATAACATGGAAGGGGAAGTTCGGTTTTTGGCATCAGCTCATGCAAGAGGTATTTCATTTCGCGACAGCGGAGCTGGAAACGTATTAGTCAATAAATTCAAAAGTGAAAATGGCCAGTTGCTGTTTGGTATCGGCTTACCTCAGGACTTGTGTCCGGAAGAAGGCACCCTTGGTCTTCTCAATGACTTGCTGGTAAACCGACTGGGGAGGGTGGTTCATGATAACAGTGCCTTCCTTGTAGTCGATCTTGGCGTCAACCCGGGTGTCGCGGATGAGGTTGACAATCCACTTCTCACCCTCATCCTGGCTCAGACCAAGACGAGTGGACAGATCCCTGGACGTGGGTGTTAGAATTTTGAGGGTCCTCCTTTGTTAATTTGGAATTCTCCGGTTCAAACTCACTTAATATCAATGCGCTGGTGGATCTTGCAGTAGCTCTCGGAGATGAGGTGACGGGCAGCCTCGACGAAAGCGTCCGCGGCAGAAACAAGGAAGAAATCACTGCGGAGAACCTCCTCGGCCTCGCTCAGCTTGCGCTGGGCCTCCTCGAAGTCAAAGTCGACATAGAGGGCCTTGATGAAGTCGGTGATGGGGTCGGTGTACTCGTAGTTCTCCTGGCGCACCACACGGATCAGGTCCTTCAATTGCTTCTGGTAGACACCGTGGTGCTTGTGAGGGCGGCTGCGGTTGGTGATGACGGCAGCAGCGAGGTAACGCAGGATCCAGGGGCAGCTGGTCTGGATAGTGTTGATGTAGGCGGGGGAGAAGAAGAGGTCGGTCAGGACGTCACGGGCGGCGTCGTGGTTGAAGAAGGGGAACAGGGACCAGTGGATGAGCCAAGAGCGGTTGGTGAGCTGGGCCAGCGGGTTGTTGAACAGGCGGGTCTCGATCGAGTCCTTGGCCTTCTGCACCTCCTCCATAGCGCCCTCCCAGTTGGTGGTCAGGATCTCGGACGCCAGCTTACCCCAGGTAGCGGAAGCGACCTTGTCGTTGTCGGTGGACAAGACACGGAACTGGTAGAGCAGCTCGGCGGCATTGCCGTAACTGCCGCAGCTGTACTGGAACCGGCCGTAGTCGTACAGGCTGTTAACCATCTCGTTGGTGACACCGTGCTGCTCCTCGAGGAACCGCAAGTTGGCAGCTTTGTCGCTTCGCAGGTTGCCCACAACTTCCTCATCCTGCAACAACTCGGTGATCTTCTCACTCTGAACCTGGTAGTGCTCCAGCTTGGCCAGAACCTCCTCGCGCTTCTTGACAAACTCATCGGGGATGCTGTCGGAATTGTTGATCTCCTTCCACAAGTTGGCGACGTAGTCGGTCATGTTGGTGTGCTTGAGCAACTCATACTTGGCGCGAGTGATTTCTTTGTCCTCCTCATCGGTGCCGGCGCTGAATTCGAGTAGAGGGAAAACCAGGTGGCGGTCGAGGTATGGGATCAGGCGGGGGAGCAAGTCAAACTCGGGGACGACATCGGTCGGTTGAGCGCCGCTGAGCTTCTCAGCGGAGGGAGGGGCGTTGTCTGCCATGGTGAACGGTGGTATGGGGTTGATCGAAGACCGAAGACGAGGCACAAAGCACTTCGCACTTTGAATTTGTGTGCGGGAGGGTGTGTAGCGCTAAACCCTTTTGGGGCACAGTTGGCTGATCGGGGCGGTGGCAGAAAACCGGCGCGAAGAAACCTGCTTCAATTCCCGTCGAGTGAGCATCGCGGGTTTATTTTTTGCTGGTAATCTTCGACCTCTTCTTCCCCCTCCCTCCCCACAGGATTCCCGGCTTTTTCCCCCCCGTCCGGTTCACCTTCAGACCTTCAATGGCGTCTCTTCGTCAGTCGGCCTCGGTTGCTTCCGCCGTGTGCAAGCAGACTGCTGGTCCCCGCTTCGCCCAGTCCGTCGCTTCCGTTCAGACATGCAGCCGAATCTCTTCATTATCTTCTTGTAAGTTTCAAATGATGCGACCTTCTCTCGTTTTAGTGGACTCGCCCGAGTAGAGTTTACTCTCTTGCAAAGTGGCTGGGTTTTTAGACGACTCCATCTTGAAATTCAAGAAGAGAACACCTATCTCCGGTCATGCTATTTTAGACCGTTGAGCAAGAGTTTATCTAACAAAATTGTTCTTTCTCATGCAGTCCCCTGCCTTCACTCTTCATACCGTCCGACCTCCTCTCAAATCTCTATTCCCGCCCGCCAGACTCGCACGTTCCTGACACAACTTCGCCGTGATGCGCAAGCTCTCAAGGAACAGCCCATCTCACCATCCGCACCCTTGCCCAAGTCTGGCAAGCAACCGAAGCCCACTCTGTCCCTAACCAACCTTCCGTACTTTGTTCGCCGGACTGGATCCAACCAGCTGCCTGTCTACCTCGTTACAAAAGCCGGTGGCACCAAGCAGCTCACCAAGATCCAGAAGACCGAGGGTGATTTGGATGCTTTGCGCAGTGATTTGGCACTTACTCTGGGTGTTGACACTCGGAGCCCCGATGTTTCGATCAACCGTCTTACCGGTCACATCATCGTGAAGGTATGCTTCTAATATAGCCTGTCACTAGTCCAATAACTTTCGTGGACATGACACTAACGTACTTACGACAGGGCTGGCGGAAACCCGAGATCGTCAAATTCCTCCAGGAGCGCAACTTTTAATCTCTTCTCTCCTGAATTGCATACTTTCGCAGCGATCGGTCGCTTGATGTCTACACAAAGGCATTGACCGGGATCCTAATGAGTGCGGGTATCCGACGAGTGTGGAAGCGGGAGGAGCAAAAAAGCGAGAACAAAAGCATTTGGAGAACCAGTAAGAGGAGGAAATCAGACTTGGGTCCGTGGACATGTGATGTTCCATGGGTTATTTTTTTCCCTTTTTCGTTGATTCCCTACTTCCCTTGGTGTGTATTTCTTAAGCTCAGTCATGGGGTCATTTGTTTCTTTTCCTTTTTCTCTTTCTTTTTTTGCGGGTGTTGTTACTTCTGGTCTCTTCTTTCTGTGGCCCTGTTTTCCGGCGCTTGCGTTTACTTTCATCACTCCCTGTATCACTCCTACTCTGTACATGCTCAATGGCTCGATGGGCGTTGGCCCTGGTTTTTTTCTAATCGAATGAATCTATATAGGTATTGGCATATCTATTTGAAGTAAAGTATTCGCTGCGTTCGAGATCCTTCAAATACAATTTTCCAGAGCGTCGATAAACAGACAAAATAGGACGGAGACTCCGCTTTACAGGGATACCAAATCGGAAGTATGCCGAAAACGGCAATATCTCGACGACTTTGCCTACATTTGGCAATGTCCACCCCATTCCATATTTACAATTACAGCATTACAATCAATGCCAATGTTTACTTGAGAGAAGTTTTATTCAGCTACACCAAAATAAAAAAGGGCTGCAGTGTTAACCCGCGTCGTCCTTGAGATTGGGCTTCTGGTATCAAATCCCCTTAAGGGGAACAACATCTAAGGAACTTAGTCAAGGAAACAAAAACATACAACAGCCAGGATTCGCATGTGGTCACCCACCATACTACTAACTGGCCGGCGTGTGGCTTAAGTACGGCTGAGCGGACGGGAAGCCCTGTTCTCCACACCCTATGGTCGTATGTGCTAAGATGTAGTCGAAAGGGAAATAAGTAGAGCTTTGTAAGAGATGGAATAAAGCCACTCCTTCATCTCCGGACGGAAAGCTGTCAATTTGGTGTCTTTGTATGAAACAATAGCCTCAAGTGGAAGACCAAAAAATGAAGGTTCTCATGATTGGCATGTTTGAAAGGTCAGTTTGAACAGCAAGCCAGCCGGCCTGATTATGACAGCTCCTGCTCCACTCTCCGTCATACTGTCTAACTATATTTTAAGCAAACACTGTTGACCATAACCCAGGATTCGGTCCGAGAAACAGTTCATGAGCCATCTCAGGAAGCAATTCAAAAAAGTTGAAACAGATCGCAAAACCCGTTCAGAAAGGTCATTCAAAAGAGCGATCACTAAAGCATCCACTAGCTAGTTCAGAAGTGGGGACTCGGTGCCCGGAATATCAGTCAATCGGAGGAGTTTTCTCCTACCTCTGACCACCCATTTGTCCAAGAGAGATAGGGTAGTCAACTCTAAAACTCTTAGTTGTTCTGAAATCCAGACCGCGTGCACCGACAACGTAGGGTTGAACTAATCACGTGTCCTGCGGCAACGCCGGCGACAAAATGATCGTGATTTTCAAGAGAAGAGTGGTCTAAAAACAAAAACCGAGCATGGCATGAGGCGATGCGGCTGCACATCACAGTGGTCCACAATATCGTCAAATAAGCCGTTCTGTGTGCACAGCTCTTGTATATGAGGTATTCATAAACCCTCCATTCCCTGGAGTCGAGCGTTGATCACAAGAGACCAGCATGATATTCAAACCCCGGGAGGGCAACCTTATTAACGAAATTCGGCCTCATTGTAAGTGAGGTGCTCGCCATAACCAGGCTCCTTCTCGATGTCCTCATCGAGGCCGTCCCCCACGCGGTTCTCACTAAGTTTGCGAGAAAGGCTCTCTCGGAAGTACGTAGTCGAGATTGCAATGATTGATTGCGAGGGACTCATCAATGCCTGCAATAGCTGCGCTACGCCGGTAAAGGCTCTGGTGTTGTACCAGGTACCAGTCAATCAGGGCCGCCCAACTGAGCAGCCTGCTCCCCAGTAAGATGGTGATGCTTGCAATATGTGTTTGAGGGGATCTCAGAGGAGACAACCACGCAAAGGAAGCATGCGAGGAACTCCGTGAAGAAGAGTTTTGCCAGTTTCTATCGAAGGGTGATCTCACAACCATAGGCATTTTCGACATGTTTTAAGCGACAATGTCGCTCTGTGCCTGCCTTATCACCCATGTTGTAGACAGTTTTTGAGCTGGGTCGCGTTGGTTTCGCCACATCGTCGCGCTTCAAACTTGTCGTTTCATATTACTACGAATGATCCAGCTAGGAAGCGGTAATAGCGGATATTTTTCTCATAGACAGGACTTGGTTATTTTCTAGCGGAGGCCACGGCGTTCGAATTGAAAATGGGTCAAGGAAACCAATTATTTTACGTCATGATATTCTGAAACACTTGTAACTAGACTTCTCGGGCAGTGCTTTTCAATTCGATGCGCATCACCCTCACTTATTTCACTCTGTTTACTCGCTTGCCCGCCAGTTTTCTGACCTTACGTTCATCTCTAATTGCCCCACTGAACTCCGGATAGCTCTTTGACAAATTGTAGGGGGAGTTTTTAGCTTCTTTACTGGGTGGTCATATTAAGGTGCGGATGTATTCTCGTATGCTAACATGGGCTACCCATGACGATCGTTTACTCCGTAGCTTGCGTGTAATAAGGCCTGCGTTCAAGCTGAGACCAGGTCATTGTGTCATAGCGCACAGTGTGTAAAGTGGTTCGTTCCAAGAGCGCGGGACGCCGAAGCTAGACCCACGATTTCCCCACTGATTAGCGCGGTTGTTTACCACAACCAACTCTAGTGTTTGAGATCGATTGGCGAACATGTCGCCACCGGAGTTCAGCTTGGCTCGACGCGACTGTGGCAAATGTCCCCGACAAGATTGTTGTTTGGCTTGACAGATTCAGATCATTGAACCGATACTCTATCCATAATCTGGAGTATGTTGACTCTATACTCTTCTATCTCGGCTAGAGAGAAATTCGATAATTCCTGTTTTTTATTTGGACATAATAGCTGAATGACGTGCGGGCTGTGAAAATGGCAGCAATTGATGTCACTTTCACCAACTAAAAGATCTTCGGTATCATGCACGTCGTCTCCATTATGACATCTAGATCGACACTCCGTCTTCTAGCGAGAGTCATTAATCCTCTATATAACTCGAGCCCCGCGAACACGGATGTTTCGCTTTTCTTCATATTCACATTCTTCATTTCCATTATTTGAAAGAAATTTGACCATTACAACAGCCGCCGCTATGGTGAAACAAACCACCCTCGATATCGAATATGCCTCTCTCATGAGTCGCAACCCAGAAGGGACATACCTGTACAGCCCACCAACCTTTCGCAAATTCCACCCCGGCTCGGTGGGTTTCTTCGATGAGTACAGCGGCTGGAACCAGATCACCGATCTTTCCAAGGAAGGCCAGCCTGAGGCCGATGGCTTCACACCTCTGAAAAAGCAATTGGCCCGAGACCAGCGGCCCAAGTCCGCTATGTGGAAGACCCGATCGTCAGAATCTGAGGCTGGTCAGCATATCAAGCTATCCGGCGGCCTATCTGCCGCCGCAGCAGCCGCAGTCCCAGTTGACGTCTCAGCTGATGGTAAGCATAAGACCAGTACCGCGGGCAAAGCCGCGCTGGTGACTGGATCAACCGCTATGCGAGAGAAAGTACTTGCTCCGTTCGACAAGCCCGTCTCGACGTGGGCAAGCGAAAATGCGCAGGCGCTATTGGACTCGGACTTTGCGCCTGATATTGCTAAGAATGGTGTCTGGATCATTCAGCATGCGTGGGTGACGGATGAATGTGCGATAAATATGACGAACAGCTCTGACAAGGAGATTGAGGTTGGATTGGATATTGCTGCCACGGGGATTGCGAAAGCTGGGGCCGGAGGGGGGACATTTGACAAGCTTAAGAATGAGGGATGGACTACATATAAATCCGAAGGGGTGAGTATAACATTCGATGACTTAATTGGGTTTTGTAGGAGACTATCAGCTCACCCCTTTTGTTTTAGGATGATGGAGGGCTCGTCGTTTGCTTCGGCGGATCCCACTTCAAGCCTCGTCGGTTCCAGCGATTCCGCAGTGTTGTGAGTAGTACCCCCGAGTCATATATACCTAATACTGACCAAGACAAGCCCATCAAACAAACCCAGGCAAACTCTTTCCTGAGGACAGGACCTGTCGAAGAGGCACAACTGGTTGAGGAGCTGGACTTCGAGTCCGCAAAGGTTGGAGCAACTGAAAGTGATGCCGAGGAAGAGGCGGAGGCCGCTGCTAGAGAAGAAGAGGAGGAGAAGCGCGTTCGCGAGGATTTGGAGAAGAGAAAGGAGGAGATCTTGAACAGCGCCACCACGGAGACATTTGTTGTGCAGATCTAATGGGAAGCTTGTGTTGCGCAAGCTTTATTTGATTATCCGCATTAAAGATCTTGAGTGTTTGAATGATTGTATAGATCAATAGTAGTTAAAGAACAGAATCATGACCAGTGAGATAACAAACTTGGGAGGAATTGTCTATCACCAGAGCATTCAGAGCGAAAGACAACCGTAATTATCTCCACCAATACATACTTCCGGTTTTGTATACCCCGCATTCTCTGCCTCAGGGCGTTGATTAATAAGCAAGCGGCGAGGGCTCCCCACGATATCTCCGATGCGAGTGGACCTTCTTTTGTTTGACTCCAAGCTCTCTTTCTAAACTTGCGGTCACCAACTTCTCTCCTCTTCCTGAATCTCGAGAATTGCTTTATTACATAATATGTCACGAGCAAGCTCAATAGCTCCAGCCGACGCCGTCGCAGCTGCAATCAATGATGGCAAAAAGCATCTCCTTCTAGCTGCGTAAGTCTCTTGCTCTTGCCAACGTCTTTGATAGTTCAACCAGCGCTAATCCTGCAACCCGATACTAGGAGTGGCTCGGTCGCAACAATAAAACTTCCCAACATAATCTTCGCTCTGTCAAAACACCAGAACCTATCCATCAGAGTGATCCTCACCAGTTCCGCTGCACACTTTCTTAACGGCCAATCTCAAGAACAACCCACCATCGAATCACTCGCTTCCCTCCCCAATATCGACGGGATATACCAGGATAAGGACGAAATGGGAGAATCATGGATCCGCGGCGCGGGTATCTTGCATATCAACCTACGCAAGTGGGCACATATCCTGGTCATTGCGCCACTGAGCGCCAATACGCTGGCGAAGATCGTCCATGGGATGTCGAATAACTTGTTGACGGATACGATTCGGGCTTGGGATACGTCGGGCCAATTGGAAGGAATGAAGAAGCGCATTGTGGTGTTTCCAGCTATGAACGTAGCTATGTGGTTGCATCCGGTCACCACGCAACAAATAAGGGTACTCGAGGAAGATTGGGGTGTGAAGGATAATGGATATGATGGCCAGGATAATCCGGGCTGGTTTGAGGTCTTTAGGCCTATTGGGGTATGTGAAGAACTTCCAGGCTGCTATGTTGTTCGTTTGGCTAATTTCTTTCTACAGAAGACGCTTGCTTGCGGAGACATCGGAATCGGAGGCATGCGAGAATGGACCGAAGTGGTTTCCATCATTGAAGAGAGACTGGCACTCGCTACCTGAGGCTATCTGGTCCACACGGAGATGTCAATCTTGAGGACCACCTTTCCTCAATTTAGGAAAACCCATTACGTCCAGTGATTGTTTTGACAACCTTGCATTTGAGCTCCAGTGTCGCTTGAGAGTGCAGGAAAATGTTTTTTGAAGAAGGATGATCTGCGTCGGGTAGCGGCGGAAGGACTTGGTATTTACGCGCCACGTTCGGGACAAACCAGACAACATAGCCGTGGTACTTATATTGGTGACCACGTACCAGATGTACCTGGACCGTAACGTGTACCCTTGCAATTAACGCCTCCTCGAACTGGGTGAGCTCGGGCTGGTGTGACGGCACCGCCGGCAAATTGTGCCGCTGTACTCGCCAATGGTGGATGTACATTTGTCGTTCTGTCGCTTCTTACCCTGCTTCCATCGCTCTGCTTGTATGAGGGAGGTATATCGGCATCGGGATCATCAGAGAGGACAGCCATCAGGAATTATGTTATGGCCGAGGACATTATGAGAATCTGAAGGTCATTGATAGGAAGATACTTGTAATAGACTTTACTTGACACATCAAGTCGACTTTATGGACACACGATGTGAATTCGTGTTCGAACATCGTATTCCTTCTCTGAAAGTTCTGGTGTGAATTCGAGGATGTTCATGGCTACGTTCACGATCTTATAACTAATTTTAAACATGGCGATATGGTCACATTCTGGTACACGCAGTCATTTCTTTTCGCTTGTCATCAGCCACCGCATAGTCCGCAGTCTAGAATACTACCGTATCACCAAAATGAAGATTATATCGGCGAGTATAGATTCACGAGGCAGGCAGGCCACACACGTCTGCTTGGCGCAAGCGAGTCTCGAGTAGACCTGACGATAATCTTGTGGATAGGAATTTCATCTCCGAAGATGGCAAGATCTTTTTTCCCCATCAAAGTGTGCGACATCTTCTCGACGACAAAATTTGACTTGCTTCTCAGTGGGGCAGGGGTGAGGAGTTGTTCCTGGAAACAAAAGCACAAGCCATTGTAGAGCCGGTAGGTTGTGTCCTCAATTCATCAAGAAACAATACAGTGGAAGGATGCGAAAAGTTGAGGCATTCTCTGAGACCTAGTTTGGTGAGGTCATTCTAGGTGTGAAGAAGGGTAGTCTGGCACGACTTAGCGAGGAACGCAAGGCATTGGAGACGATATCAAAGGCAGCAGGCAAGAGTCAAAACATCAGCGTATTTGTATATAGCGTGTTGAGTGGTTGATTAGAATGAGAAGAGGTGGACAAAGAGAGATAGCGTTCGGGAGGTGCTCAGTCGAGTCGGGTTAGCTCGAAAGAAGCCATGGCTGTAGCTGCGTTTGCAGTATCCGACGCCCTTGTATCGGGACAGACGGAAAGTGCATCGGGCTACAAGGCCAACACATACAGGTCTTACTAGGTCTCACTAAAAGAACGGACCGCTTACGTATTCCATTTGGGCATGACCCATCAAATGAACCTCAATCTCTCGCATTCAGCCGAGGGTATTTTGAGCATTGTACACAGAAAGAGAAGACACGAACACGCTATCTCACAATAGAAGTCAAGTGGTCAAAAAACCCGTAATCAGAGAAAGGGACAGAAAAGGAAATAAGAACCCCCCGATATCCACCGGCGCCCAAAAGAGAAGAACCCATCCATAGGCAAGAAACAAAAGGTTGAGCCGACCCAGACCCGACTCGACCAAACGACCGGCAGCAAAGACAAGTTAAAATTGGCTGGCTTGGAGACATGAGTACAAATGACATGATAGAAATTCAGAAAAATTCTCGTATATGCTGCAGACACGCGGCAAATCAACTCGTTTCCAACGCCTCGCCTCGCGTGGTGGTCACCAAATCCAATGTCCTTGGAACACAACACATTGAGAGGGCGAGGCGTGATGCAAAAAGAAAAGAACGCCTCGTCGGCCTTTACTCTGCTAGATTGGCATATGTGAGGAGCTGACGGATGATGGTGGGGTCCATGTTCGCAAGAAGCAGGGCGCCAAGCAAGCTCTCTTTGCTGGGGAGGATACCGGAGGGAAGATGGAGGGGGGATGGGTTGTCCACTTGCTTGGACTTTTCGGCGAGTCGGCGCAGGATGGCAAGTCCGCGATGGATAATCGAGCTATATGCATAGGCTTCGGCTTCGGCCTGGCGGCTTGAACGCGGATTGATGTTCGGGAGACGCTCCGTGCATAACAAACAGGAAATGCGCAAGAGGTGAATGGCAAATCCGTCGACAGAACCAAGCCAGAGCTTGGCCAAAGCTCCATCGGCAAAGGTGGTCAGAACGTCAGCTGCCAGAAGACCCTGCATAAGGAGAACCATGCGGGCATCCGCAACTGCCAGAGGTTTCTTGTCCGGAACAGCGCAGATGGCAAGACCGAATGTGCGCGTGAGAAGCTCGGGTTGCGGAGGTGCAGATCCGTCCCCAGAGAAAATGGCACCGAGATAGATACGGTTCGGGTCATCTCTTGCCAACAGCTTAGCCAGGGCATCCACAGCAGAAGAGGTATACCGGTGGATCGAAGGATTGAACGCCGCAAACATAATCTGGCCCGACTTCACAGCTATGGGGCCAGGCAAAGGCGAAAATGCCAGGAGGAAGTGCAATAGACTGAGGGCTTCATCTTTCCCAGGTATTTGCATGACGTGGGCCAAGTTGCTCATGAAAATGACAGCATCTTTCATAAAGTCCAACAGGTTTTGGTCAGTTCGCAGATACCTGGTGCGAGTACCGATGTTTCGGACGACGTTCGCAAAACATTGGGTCACGGCAGGCATTCCTAATGGCCCAAAGTTGGGCTCAGTAAACGAAAGGTTCCGAAGAATGGTCGTGATGCATATCAATCGATCTACGGCACGGTCCAGCTCGTATTCAAGGCTCCCGAATTCATGCACATCGGCAAGCGATGTGTGTTCGGACTGACAACCCCGAGTGACGTCTTCATATGAACGCAGAGATATCACATCGGAGGCTTCTTGAGAATGTTCGGCCAGGAAGTCGGCTTGATCATCAGCACAATCCACCAAGCTCTCCATCAGTTCCTCGGCATTCTCGAGGGAGACCTGAACGCCATGCTGGCAGGAAAGAGTAGTGAGTGTGTCCAAAGCAAGTCGAACTTCTGCATGAATGCCGGACTTCAAGCTCATGGTCACTGCATGGATATCTATCAGACCCATTTCTGAGAAGCTTGGGAAAGTGGGCCTGAGCGTGAGAATCTCCTCGCCAAGTTGGTACATTTCGTCCACTTGAATAGGTCCATGCAGTCGCTGCTCGGTGATGACCATGGGTTTGAAGGGGTCTTCAATCGGCCGCTTGACTACTTGATCCGGCTTAGGTTCCGGAGCTTGCACCGGTTGCTGGACTGGAGTCATAGAAGACTTCCCTTGCTGAGATGGAGAAGGTGCAGCGAACTGTCCCGCAGCATCTGGTGGGGGAGCAGGTGGCTGGGACTGCCGTGAGACACTGAGCCGATGGCCCTGTTGAGGTGGTTTGCTCTGGCTTCGGGCCTGAGTGGGTGTGGCAAACCCATTGGCCGGGGTAGCCTGGGCATTATTGGAGACGGGGGTGCTATGTTGAGGGGTGTGCGGAATTTGTGGTTGGGGTTGCTCGAATCCCTGGCCCGGTTTGACTTGCGGAGACTGGAATTGAATCGCGGATGGATCGTTAGGCTGACGGGGAATCCCAACTGGGTGTTGCTGCTGCTGCTGATGCGGTGGCGGTTGCTGCTGTTGGTGGTGTTGCTGATGCTGCTGATGTTGTTGATGTTGTTGATGCTGCTGCTGCTGTTGCTGTTGCTGCTGTTGCTGTTGCTGTTGCTGCTGTTGCTGCTGCTGTTGTTGCTGCTGCTGCTGCTGCTGCTGCTGCTGCTGCTGTTGCTGCTGTTGCTGCTGTTGCTGCTGTTGCTGTTGTTGTTGTTGCTGCATCTCAGCAAACTGTTTGGATTGAGATTGGAAGTATGCCTGCTCGTAAGGAGCCAGGTTCCTCTGGTGATATTCCCGAACTTCCTGTGCGGCCATGGGGAACTGGACTTGAGGGAATTGGAGTTGCTGTGCAACCATCGGCCATAAGTTCATTGCGGTCACTTTCTTGGACCCGCCCATTTTCATAACCGTTCCATACAACTGCATGACATTGATGGGACGGCCACTGATGATAGGGTTGGGATCCAAAGGCAGGTTTCGTGACATCATGAATTTTTGTAACGTTCTCATAAACATCTCCGGATTATTAGGCTTGCCCATACTTTGCTGCTGCTGCTGCTGTTGTTGCTGCTGCTGCATCTGGCGAAGAGCAGCCATTTGCTGAGGATTCGCCATGGGGTTCATACCACCAGGTACTTGGGGGCGACCGGCCATTTGAGGGTTGGCACTCATTTGTTGGCTCTGCTGCATTTGCATTTGGCGAAGCCGCTGTTGCTGAGCCGCAATGGCTTGGTGATAGCCCTGGGGCACCTGCTGCATCCCATTAAATTGTTGTGCCTGCATCGGAGATTGCTGTCCCGCCGAAGTCATGCCAGGTCCCTGTTGAAATTGCGGGTTCATGGACTGAGGGAATGCCTGCCCGGGCATAAATTGGCCATTCTGCGGGGTGTTCACACGGCTGCCATCCGATTGCGAGGGTGACATGTGAGGGCCACCCACGTGCGGACCAGCCGGCGAATACGGGCTTGGTGAGGTAGTTCCCATGCGTACACTTTGTTGTTCAAAGTCTTGGATGATAGGCGACTGGGCCACATTGGGTGAGGCACCTTGTTGGAGATGTTGATAGGGTGTCGGATGTTGAGGGAACTGGGCGCCATTTGCGGGGCCTTGATAGCCGGGGAACGGTACTTGATGGGGAGTCTGCGATCGCGACCCAGTGACACCCGCACCGGGGGCAGGGCGCGGTGACATAGGCATTCCATCTTCTGGCCGTGGTCGCTTTGATGGGATTACCTGGTTCGGGTTGTGGAAACCCGGGGAGGCATTCCTTGGCACGCCATTGAACATGCGCTGGAACTGATTGGGGTCCTGGGGGGTGGGAGAGGCATGGAGAAAGGCGGCTGAGGGGTCGATAGTAGAGGGATTGAATGCGCCGTTTTCCTGGCCAGGAATGGTCGAGGCGTCGGCGAGCCAAGCGTTCATGTCGTGTGGTTTTTCCAACCCATCTACATCACGGGCAACGCAAGTTAGCAAGGTCCATTGAGTGGGCGCGTCATCATCGCGGTTAGAGCAACTCCGATCAATTTCATCTCCATCATCAATGGAAAACGCAGAATGACCCTCGCATCAATTTCCAAGATGGAATGAACGCGTCTTGAGCGGAGATGTTGAGGGTCTGCGCGCTCGATCGCGACACGCTCCCGGGGGGGTGGTCTCAGATCGAAGGGGGATGGGATCATAGCCGCAAAACGAATGATAACCATTGGGAAAGGTTCGAGGGGAAGGAAGAATAAATTGATATACATACCGACAAGGTTGGATCACTCAAATTCCCGACTTGCGATCGGATGGCTAAGGCCGGGTCCCGGAATTAGCAGATGGATCGAAGGGGAGAGAGGTTTGGACGGAGGTCCCGGGATCACGTGGTGTGGGAGCCTGAGGCGGGAACACAGTCACGAGGAGATAATCCTGAGGAAGGGCCAACGTTGGGGGGAGGGAGGTTCAGGCAGGGGGGTGGGAAGGTGTCGGGCTGGAAGGGCCTGTTGATCTTTCCTGAGGCCACGATAATAATGGTCCAGAAACCAGAAATCATAGACAAATGAAGGCTGGGGGTGTGCTGTCGGCGGGTTGCCCGGAAGAAGGGGGGAAAGGGGGAAAGTGGGCGGGTGCGTGGCCACAGGGCAATAGGGAGGGAAATTTGGGGGGAAGATATGGGGGGAAATGGGGGGTCAGAAAAGGCGCAATACAAGCAAACGGAAGCAAATAAAAAGGCGTACCTACCGTATACTTTTGGCAGCAAGCAAAGGCAGTTAGGGATGGAAGGGCGAAGTGGAGAGAAAAGAGGGAAAAATACAAAAATACAAAGAGACCCGTTCCCGTCATCACGGTCAGAAATGGCCCAGCTGGGTGGCTGCGATACCAGACAATACCCTGTATGATAAGTAATTCACCCGGCGGTGGTCCTGCGGCCAATGGGTTCGAGAGCGGACCGTAATCATCAATACACTGTTCATACTGTAACGTACACCGTCCTGTTTCTGGCTTTGCGTGTTCACTGTTTTTTAAATCGTCCAGAAAATGCTTCAGGAGGTTATGTGTTTCTTGTCCATTCATCACTTAAATGGGATGGAAACGTCCTGGCTGAATCTTTTGTCATGGTGAGTGGCCGTCCACGGGTTAGTAAAGTTGTTTGTTAGTCAGGTGGCCGTCTCGCCAACTATACGGGGGTATAGAGCGAGAAGAGAAGACATGGCCACGAAGATAAGAATCTCATAATTTCATAGAAGAGAGATCACCGAGATTTAGAACATCCATGTGAAGATGTGTATAGAAGGAGAGAAAAAAATCCTCTTTGCAGGCCGGAGATGCCAAATGAGCTCGGCGAAGATCCATTCCAACGGTCTTCGCCCATTCTGGTTAGTGTGTATACTCTTGCCGGCCAGCACTGGGTCACCCCAGCAGAGGCCAGAAAGTAGTGTTTAAATGTCCTTCAAAAAATGATTGCAGAAAATTAAGCGCACGAGATCGCAGTGAAGGGATTATTGGAAAGGAAAGAGGAAGGAAATCTTCACGTCAGGCACGGTGACCGGTACAGTTGGTGGGCGCGGCTCTCCTTATATAAAGCTCGGACTAGCGTCTGATAATCATGACGAGCGCAACCAATCCCCTGGTCACGCAGGAAACCAAGAGGCAAGAAAAGAAATGAGAAAAAAAAAGAGACTCCCCGCAGAATCAGAGCCGTTCCCAGGACCCAAAAGAAAATTCCGCCAAGAGGGCTTCCCCTAGTGGTGCAAGGATCCGACTAGATCCGCATGGGGCATCGTGATGGTTCTGTGCCTGTCCCACCTATTGCAACCACCGCTAAATCTGCCCAACCGCTACCAGGTTGGATAATCGATGAACCCAATTCTGGCCTTGGACTCCACTGTAAATAAACGGGATTTAGGCTTTCTCTCATGGCTCAAATGACATCGGAACCTTAGCGACAGAATGGCAGCACGAGCCCCCCGCGATCCTAGGTGGGTTTCGTTAATCAGCCAGGACCAAGGAAATAAGGAGTAATGGAAAGAATCTTAAACCTGCTTCCTCGGCTCGTTAGACAGGATCAGCTGTCTCAATCTGCGTTCAGCGGGCGTGCTGCCAGCGTCACCTCTACGAATCATCTCAAGACAGCCCCGACCATGGGGCTGATTGGCCATGGGCTGAAGTTGGGCCTGGCCCCAATACAGTCTATGGTGACCATGGGTTCCCGGGCGAAACAGCCACTCCTAATTACAATGTCTAGTTGACCATGTGCTGTCAGAGATGACCAGCCATGAATGGGGATAATTAGTTTACGGCGTAGCTTTTGTCAAATACGTAGGTTAGAGTGGTGCCTCGAGCATGCCCGCCAGTGTTCAGGTGTTCCGTGCAAAGTGTGGTGTGAGAGTCATTAAAATATATAGTCAACAAAGACAAGTGAGAATTTTATTGGAAAATGTGATTTCTTGAGTTTATCACAGATTGGTGACTACCCTACTTAGTAGATCATTACAAAGCCGCTGTTTTACCGACAAGTTCAAAATGGAAAGAATTTGGAAGAAGCACCATACTACTCCGAAGTTGTTCGTGGTCATAATGACCGAATCACGTGACCATCGATTAAGCTCCATGTTGCCCGATCCAAGCTCCAAGGCCGGGCTCATCATCATCTCCGGACCCTGCACAACGCGCCTTGCAACGTCAATCTACGACTCCAACCTCAAACAACATCCATCGTCTCCTATATCCTTTGGTTTTTCTTCCCCATCACATAGAAGATCGCAATCATGGGAGACGTCGCCGTGGAGAACCCGGCAAACAACGTCACGCCTCTCCCAAAGCCAGGTGCCTTGGATGCCCTTGCTAACCTGGACTCGCTGGAGGGCACTGGAGCCGATGGAAACGACGAATATGCCAACTTGAAGCGGCTACAGAGACACTTAGAGTTAGTGATGATGAGGATGTCCCCAATCCTCTTCAACGTTACTGACACCTTCGACAGATACATTCAGCTGCAGGAGGAATACATTAAGGATGAGCAAAGGTAAGTCTCCGCAACGTGTCGTGTTTTGGCAGCCGGACTAGATGACTGACCTCTGCGATTCAATATAGGAGCTTGAAGAGGGAGCTTGTCCGAGCACAAGAAGAGATCAAACGGATACAGAGTGTGCCACTGGTGATTGGACAGTTCATGGAGGCTATCGATCAGAAGTATGCTCGACCCTGCAAGTCGACAAGGGGGAGAGAGTGAGAGTATCTCTTGCTAACAGGATTCCTCCTAGTACTGGCATCGTGCAAAGCTCGACCGGGTCGAATTACGTCGTCCGCATCCTGTCCACACTCGACCGCGAGAAGCTGAAGCCCTCATCCTCGGTCGCCCTCCACCGTCACTCTAATGCGCTTGTCGATATTCTTCCCCCCGAAGCTGACTCCTCCATTGCGATGCTGGGTGAGAGTGAGAAGCCAGATGTGACCTACGCCGACGTGGGTGGTCTGGATATGCAGAAGCAGGAGATCCGGGAAGCGGTCGAGTTGCCGTTGACACACTTCGACCTCTATAGACAGATTGGTGGGCTCAACTATGACATTATATGGATGATGGAACCATGCTAATCTAACGATGCAGGTATCGACCCGCCCCGTGGTGTCTTGCTGTATGGACCCCCCGGTACCGGTAAGACCATGTTGGTCAAGGCCGTGGCCAACAGCACAACCGCCAGCTTCATTCGCGTGAATGGCTCCGAGTTCGTACAAAAGTATCTGGGTGAGGGTCCTCGTATGGTTCGTGATGTCTTCCGGATGGCGCGCGAGAACTCGCCTGCCATCATCTTCATTGACGAGATTGATGCCATCGCCACCAAGCGTTTCGATGCCCAGACCGGTGCCGACCGTGAGGTGCAGCGTATTTTGCTGGAGCTGTTGAACCAAATGGATGGTTTCGAGCAAACCAGCAACGTCAAGGTCATCATGGCTACCAACCGTGCAGACACCCTGGACCCGGCTCTGCTGCGCCCTGGTCGTCTGGACCGTAAAATTGAGTTCCCGTCGTTGCGCGACCGCCGTGAGCGCCGCCTGATCTTCACCACCATCGCATCAAAGATGTCTCTGTCGCCCGAGGTGGACTTGGACTCTTTGATTGTTCGGAATGAGCCGCTGTCAGGAGCTGTGATCGCTGCCATCATGCAAGAGGCCGGTCTTCGGGCGGTGCGCAAGAACCGATACAACATCATCCAGACTGACCTGGAGGATGCCTACGCATCCCAGGTGAAGAGTGGCCATGAGGATGACCGGTATGTGCCTTTTTGTCTCGCCTCGTGTCTACCAATGTCTTTTCTTTTTCTTACTGATTTCGTTACAGTCTCGATTTCTACCGGTAAGCTCTATTTTGCTGGGGGCCGAGTGTATGCGGGTGGTGAAAGCGTGGCTCGGACTGTTGTATTATCAATAATCTGTGATACTTGGAATACATGCGATATTCAATTTGTAAGGCATGACTCGTGACAAGCTGCGATGTGGTAGGAAGCATTCCGTACCACGTAAGGGTCAAGCGATACGCAAAAAAATTCAGCTGGATTGTACCACGCATGGTCTTTGAAACAGTATCATACCGGGTATAGGAAGGCATCGATCAGGCTGCCAGTATGGTTTCAATACTGCTTGCTATGAGGGTATGATACGTACGATTTGGACCTGTTGATGACCACCCTCTAGATAAGCAGACCCGTAGTCTGGAAATGATCTCCACCCAGCGTAGATAGGTCGATAACCTACAAGGATATAATTCTTGATTTCGGGTCCTGGGGAGTACTCTAGAGCCTCAATTAGCGTCCAGGAGGTTCACTCAGTATACCTAGGCGGACTAGTCCGGTTTCCTGGTCACGCTACCGCTCCAGCGACCTTGCAGAGAATGTCCTCCGGAGCTGTCGCCACCTCATTCTGCATCTGCCAGGTACGGCGCTTCGACCGTCTCCCTGGTTATCCCCGGTTAGCGCCAAGCAGGCAAACGCCCAGCCACCTCCTCCTTTCCACTCTCCTTTCCACTGTTCACGATGTAGCAAGGGGGGAAGTCTTTCCTCGGTATAGAGAGATCAATCAAAATGTACGGCTAGTATTTATAATGGGGTTCTATATTCTTGTTTGTGCTGGACATAACGAGGGGAAAACCGGACTAGGGACAATCCTCTAAATAGGTAAGTCCCAGAGTGTAACCCCAACTGGGTTGGGTTGACCGTGGTCGGCCCAGCTGATTCCGGTAATGACGCACTCCCATCACGTTATGCCGATCGGTTCCTCCAGGCTCCGCCCCCAGCCCGTCCTTATCTTCCCTCACCTCCTCTCCATCGTTATCATCCTCCTCATCACACACCACCATGAAGTCCTTCACTCTGCTCACAGCCTCTGCGCTGTTGGGCGCTGCCTCTGCTGAGGTCCACAAGCTCAAGCTCAACAAGGTCCCGTTGGAAGAGCAGCTGGTGAGATCAGCCTATCCCCGCCGGAAGCGGTGCCTCGTACCCGAAAGCTAACAACAACCTCATCACAGACCGCTGCCAACATCGACAGACATGTTCAGTCGCTGGGCCAGAAGTACATGGGTTACCGCCCTTCTTCTAGCTATCAGGACACCTCCGTCAAGCCCGATGGCGGTCACAACGTACTGGTCGACAACTTCCTGAACGCCCAGTGTAAGCAGATCGTCTCCACACCAACCATGAATCCACTCCCTTGCCCTACAGTCATCCTCAATCATCTGTCAACCACAATCAATTAAAGCACCTTACTAACTCCACCTAGACTTCTCCGAGATCACACTGGGTACCCCTCCCCAGACCTTCAAGGTTGTCCTTGACACTGGTAGCTCCAACCTCTGGGTACCCTCGTCGCAGTGCAACTCGATCGCCTGCTTCCTCCACAGCAAGTATGACTCGTCTTCGTCGACCTCATACAAGAAGAACGGCACCGAGTTCGCCATCCAGTACGGATCTGGTAGCCTGAGCGGCTTCGTGTCCCAGGATACCCTGCAGATTGGTGACCTGGAGATCAAGCACCAGGACTTTGCCGAGGCGACCGAGGAGCCTGGTCTGGCTTTCGCCTTTGGCCGTTTCGACGGTATCCTGGGTCTGGGCTTTGACACCATCTCCGTCAACAAGATGGTCCCTCCCTTCTACAACGCGCTCAACCAGGGTCTCCTGGACGAGCCCGTCTTTGCCTTCTACCTTGGTGACGCCAACAAGGAAGGTGATGAGTCCGAGGCCACTTTCGGTGGTGTTGACAAGAGCCGCTACACTGGCGAGCTGATCAACATTCCTCTCCGCCGCAAGGCGTACTGGGAGGTCGACTTTGATGCCATCACCCTCGGTGACAGCACTGCCGAGCTGGAGAACACCGGTGTTATCCTGGACACCGGCACCTCGCTCATTGCCCTGCCCTCCACCATGGCCGAGCTCCTGAACAAGGAGATCGGCGCCAAGAAGGGCTTCACTGGCCAGTACAGCGTGGACTGTGATAAGCGTAGCAGCTTGCCCGACATCACCTTCACTCTCGCCGGCCACAACTTCACTATCGGTCCCTTCGACTACACCCTCGAGGTCCAGGGTTCTTGCATCAGCAGCTTCATGGGCATGGACTTCCCCGAGCCCGTTGGTCCCCTGGCCATTCTGGGTGACGCGTTCCTGCGCAAGTGGTACAGCGTGTACGACCACGGCAAGGGCTCCGTTGGTCTGGCCAAGGCCAAGGCCAACTAAATGCGTCTATCCACTATTACTCTAGGAGGGAAGCTGTAGCCGCGGACAACCCTGAAGACACGAGCCGAGCTCATCGTTCGTATATACGCAATGTACATGCTGCTTTTCTCCCGGGGAGAACCTGTCGTTTGTAAAGGTGCCTGCTCTTATCATCCGCGCCTCATGGCTTACAAGCATATTTGGTTCAATTCTTTTCCTGTTTATGCTGTTCCTTGCATGGGCACAGTCCTTCCTGGGTATTTGCTCTCTGAAAATCGCGCAGATTGTCAAGAGCATGGATTTACTTGTTGCATTTTTGTTGAATTTGTCTCGCTTTTACCAATCAATTCTCCTCCTAGCTCTGAACCTTAATTTACTCCTTTTGTTTTTGTAGATTTCAGGTGTTTTTTAACCTGTATAAACTGCTTGGTGCGTATAATAGTCGCTCCAATGGCCGTGGGCGGAGGAGCTTCGATGGAGCCAGAGGTCCGTGGCTGTAGCATCCTACTCGAATGGCCAATCATGAGTGCTGTTCAGCCCAAGGGAGTCTAAATCAGGGACTTAGCTGCAAAAAGCACCTGGTAGAAGACCAGAGACTATAATACATAGCTGTACTATAAAATAATTCATATTAAGCACTTCGTTGTCGAGTCCTAAGCTCCACCATTTAATGTGGTGCTCCCCCGGAGCCGATGGGATGTTGACATAAGCAGAGCTCCTTCAAAAGGAAAGCCGGTTGAGCCTGTCCCCGCACAAGTTCCCGGACTGAGCTCTTCCCTTCTCCAATCCGCACCGAACAAACACACCCATCCATCCCCAACAACACCTGCGCACCGTCGCTTGAAGCACTCAGTGCGTGTATCATCTCTTCTGATCTTTCCACGCACCACAATCTACAAAGCGCACTTTTCCCTCTACACCTCTGCGTTCGTGTGGCGATATCCAACCACTCGACTGCCTAACAACTCCACCCACGTGCTGGTGAACTCGTCCTTGCTCCAGCGGCAATACTTCATCCATCCTACTTAAATCTCAATCACCTCATATCTACTACTCTTTTCTGCGATTCTCTCCCGTCGTCGTTGTCGTCACGCGTCTCGTGTCGGGCATGGCGCTGTAGCCAGCGCACGCGATCAAGCTCACACGATATCCGCGCTTTCTATTGACGCGATTTCAAGAAGCGGAGGGCCTCCGTGCAATCTTTGCTGACAGGCCCGACTGAGATTTCGAGTGAAAAGGTGGATTTCAATCGCTTAGGGGCGGACTGGGAGCCAAGATGCAGCTCCGGTTGCCCCCCAGCCTGCACTATCCTATCACCGTGACCTCTCTTCTGAAGAAGGAGGGGGACACGGTGGAGCGGGATGAGGCTATCTTCTGGTACATTTACCAAACTACTGTGGAGGAGGGAGACGGGCTGGGAAACCAGGTGATGGTCAAGCGCAAGTTTCCGACACGTTTTGAATCTACCGTGGATGGCACAGTTGTGAAATGGAATATCGCTAAGGGCGATGTTATTGATGAACCGTGAGTCATATCGTCTGATGCTTGCTCCAAATTTGTGAACTGTCACTGATCACTCGTCTTTAGTGTGGATGTGGTCGAGGTTGAGGAGCCGTGTGCACATGAGGTCCAGTTCGGTGGGATGTGCGCCGAATGTGGCAAGGATATGACTGAGTATGTATATTCGTCCAATCTCCGACCTCAGACGAGAGAATTTAATTTTCATCGCAATACTGACTGAGTCTCTTTTTCCCTGTTGGGTAGATCGACCTACAACACTGAGATCTCGGAAACCTTCCGCGCTCCCATCCAGATGACCCATGACAACACCACGTTGACCGTCAGTGAGAAGGAAGCCACCCGTGTCGAGGAGGATGCCAAGCGTCGTCTTCTGGCGTCCCGACGTCTGTCGCTAGTGGTGGATCTGGATCAGACAATCATCCATGCCACCGTTGATCCCACAGTCGGGGAATGGAAGGACGACAAAGATAATCCAAACTATGATGCATTGAAGGATGTTCGGTCTTTCCAATTGGTTGACGATACTCCCGGGGCGCGCGGATGTTGGTATTACATCAAACTCCGACCTGGACTGGAGGAATTCCTGGAGAAGGTCGCCGAACTCTTCGAGCTGCACATCTACACAATGGGTACTCGAGCATATGCCCAGAACATCGCTGACCTGATTGACCCAACGCGCAAGCTCTTCGGAGACCGCATCCTGAGCCGTGACGAGAGCGGAAGTTTGACGGCCAAGAACCTGCAGCGACTCTTCCCGGTGGACACCAAAATGGTCGTCATTATTGACGACCGCGGTGACGTGTGGCGATGGATCCCCAATTTGATCAAGGTCGTTCCCTATGACTTCTTTGTCGGAATTGGCGATATCAATTCCAGCTTCTTGCCGAAAAAGCAAGAGATCGCGGTGCCATCTAAAGCAAGAAGAGGATCGAAAGAGAAGGGGAAGGAGAAGGAGCTGCAGGAACACCATGTCAACGGAGCAACGATGAGGACAGGGTCGGAGACGGAGGTCTCGGCTTTGGAACAGCTGGTGACGATGGGTGGAGGTGATGACCCCAGACTTTTGCAGGAGCAGACAGACGCACAGGAGGAAACGATCATGCATCAAGTTGAGGATCGTCCTTTGCTGCAGAAACAAAAAGAGCTAGATGCAGACGACGATGCGTCTGCCGATGGCAGCGAATCGTCTTCCAGTGGGGATGAGTCGCAGGAGACAGCCAGACCTCGACACCATCTACTGGTAGACCATGATACGGAGCTTTTCCAGCTTCAAGAACGTCTGGAAACGGTACATAAGATCTTCTTTGAAGAGTATGACAAAAAGAGAACACACGCTCTGGGTGGCCGTGTAGCCGCCCTCCGCGGCGAGAAAGCCCTCTCGAAAGACAAAGACGTGGACTTGAAACTAGTCCCCGATATCAAGGACATTATGCCCCTGTACAAAGCTCAAGTACTCGGCGGTGTCGTGGTGGTTTTCTCCGGCGTGATTCCGCTGGGTCAAGATCTCCAGAACGCAGAAGTCTCTCTTTGGGCAAAGACATTCGGCGTAGTCGTCCAGAAGAACATCGGCAAGCGCGTAACACACCTGGTCGCTGGCCGAAATCGCACCGCCAAAGTGCGGGAAGCCACGCGCTGGCCAAACATCAAGATCGTCACAACGCAATGGCTCTACGACTCTCTTATCAACTGGAAACACCTGGACGAAGACCCTTACCTGTTACCTGTCCACCCAGATGACCGAGGCGAGCCCCTCTCGCCCGGTTCCCGCGAACTTGTCGATAGCTCGTGGATTTCTTCTTCGGACGAAGCGACGAACGTGACCGATGATGACGCCGGCGACGAGATGTTCAAGGAGGCCGGGTTGACCGAGTCCTCGGCCCTCAGCTACGACGAGGACGACCAGGCAGCGGTGCACGATGAGCTGAAGGAATTCCTGGGCAGCGACGACGAAAGCGAGAGCGACAGCGAGCTCTTGGCGGAGGAAACGACCGAGCCGAGTCGCAAGCGCAAGCGTGGGGAAGGAAACGAGGGAAACGCCGACGAGGAATCAACCGATGAAGACGGCGACGAGTCAGATCCCAAAGGCTCACGTCTTTCGCAACGCATCAAGCGTTCCTATGAGCGGAGTACTGGTCTTAGAGAGGTCGCTACCGCCGGAGGTTCGGAGACGGAAGAGACGCGGTTTGAGAAGGGACAATTCTCTGCCCCGGATGATGACGACGAGGGAGAAGAAGTGGCCGCTTCTGCTGTTGGTGAACAGGAGACTCAGTCTGACACGGCCGTTGACGAATCGGACGCGGATGATTTTGAGCGTGAGATGATGGCAGCGTTTGATGATCCGGATTACAGCAAGGAATCCGGTGCTGACGAGGCAGCTGCCGAGTAAACCTAGAGAGCCGCATCTGTTTGCCCTAGGCTATCGTGGCCTATTCCGATGCTTCGTGATAACTCTACGGCGTTACGGTTTCAGTGCCCCTACGTTCTATCTTCATCTTTCTCCTTCCCGGTGTCCTGGACTTGTCTGTAGTCATAGCTGATTTGTGCAGTTGCGATGCGTGCGTAGCATAGCGGCGGCGTTTGTCAGAGTCTTTTTTGATATTCTATTTGTGTATCTCTGTATTTTCTTGTCAAAGGTAGCTAGTGTTCCATACAAGAGGGGTTGTGCGCCCCGGATCTTGCTAGGTATGGTTCCAAAAAATGAGGATGTCCTTCATGAAAAGTAATCAATGCCTGACTGTAGTAATTAGTCAATGGGGATACAAATGCACCGGTGAAATAATTTAAGCGTATGGGTCGCCCGGGAAGATTTCAACAAGAGTACTTGTACTTAGTTTTCGTACTCTGGATTCTCGAATTGGAATTACTACTATGTTTCTATGTTTTGTGCTTGCGCAATGGCGGTGGATAAATTCTTACTGGGCCAAACAATTTGAACCTGAGAGAGACTACTACAATGGTTGGATATAAGTTTTGTGAGAGTAGGAAGTTGTATTCAGTAGGTAAGGTTCAGGTCTGAAGAATGTAGAGAACAATGATATTCATGGTTAGAACATCCGAATTTGTGTGTGTAGGTGTCTGTGAAGAGTCCAGGAGACTCCACTTTCCTTCCCAGCATGATAGTGATGTCGACTTTGGCCAGAGTACGCTTCGTGGTTGATTGCTGCTGTGTACTCGTTGTGTTTGTTTGGACGGGGTTTGGTTCAAGCAGTTGGATTTGTGGTTTGGGGTTTGCAAGGCTTTAATAACTTTGAGAGACCGAATCGTTCGAAATGTGGTCAAGTCTAGGACATCCATTGTTAGCATGTGTTATGAATGGGGCTGAGAATTCACTGACCTTGGCTCGTGGGAGGGGACACTGACGAAGATTTTGGGTATCCGAAGTGCATGACAATGATTGCAGGTCAATGTGTCAAGCGGTGGGTTATTGATGGGGATTGATGGTCTTCTTTTGCGGATTTGTCGTGACCAGACCAACTGTGTGACTCCTATTCAGGAAGAAATCAGTGAGCCAGATGGTGGAAGGATTGGTAGGATGAAGAGACGAATCTGTGACGGAGTCAGTAGCAAAAAGGTAGGGTAGTGCAAACAACTTTAGGAGGCTGAGATGTGTGGCAGTGGAGACTCGTATTGTAGACGGTTGTTCAACCACGCCCTACACAGGCTGGACGCCAAGTTCATGGTCACCGAGGTTCACTTAAGAACGTTAGTGTAGGCTCCTAATGAGATTGTCAGCCGATGCGAAGAAGGTTTCAACTCTAGCCGGTTCATACCTGTTTGTTTGACTTTTCATGCCAACAAGAGATTGAGGCGAGAAGACGAAAGACCAGAAGGTGGAAGGTCAGAATGTGGAAGGTCAGAATGTGGAAGGACAGAATGAGGAGGGCCAGAATGAGGAGGGCCAAGGTGGAGGGCCAAGGAGGAGGGCAATCTTGATTCATTGCAAAGATGGAAAATGGTATCAGAGGCGGACACGTTGTGAAGAGAAAGTGTCCGGAGAATGGAGGAATCTATAACGGAATCAGTAGCAAAATTTGGGTAGTGCAAACCAGGAGGCTGAGATGTGTGGCAGTGGAGACTCGTATTGTAGACTATCGGTCAACCACGCCCTACACAGGCTCGACACCAAGTTCATGGTCATCGAGGCTCACTCAAGAACGTTAGTATAGGCTCCTGATGAAATTGTTAGCTAACCCGAACATTGAGACGCTAGATGGTCCATACCTTTTTGTTTGACTTTTTATGCCACCAAGGTATTGAGGCCGAGGATTGAAAGGCCAGAGATTGGAGGGGCCAGAGGTTAGAAGGCCAGAGGTTGGAAGGCCAGAATGAGGAGAGCCAAGGTAGAGAGCCATCTTGATTGATTGCAACGGTGGAAAATGATATCAGAGGCGGACACGTTGTGAAGAGGACGTGTTCAGAGGGTGGATGGAGGAATCTATGACGGAATCAGTAGCAAAAGTTGGGTAGTGCAAACCAGGAGGCTGAGATGTGTGGCAGTGGAGACTCGTATTGTAGACTATCGGTCAACCACGCCCTACACAGGCTCGACACCAAGTTCATGGTCATCGAGGCTCATTCAAGAACGTCAGTGTAGGCTCCTAAGATATGAGATTGTTAGCTGGTTCGAAAAACATCGAGACGGTTGAAGAGGTGATACCTTTTTGTTTGACTTTTCATGCCAACAAGGAATTGAGCCCAAATGGTGAGAGGCCAGGCCGAGAGGATGAAGTCTTTTTGATTTGTTCATTGTTTTGTGGCAGTTGTTGTTGTTGTTGTTGTTGTTGTTGTTGTTGTTGTATTGTGTGTGTGTGTGTGTGTGTGTGTTGGTTTTTTTTTTTTTTTTTTGGTTGGTGGAAAGTGGGAGGCCAATTTATGGCAGTGACTGGAGGGTTGTTGACATGATGAGGTGTTATGAAAGAGGCAGAGGTCTTGTGAGTCGAAGTCCATGTGGTAGAGGGACCAAATATGAGAGACCGGAAATTGAGACGTCGTAGGGTCCACGGTGAGATGAGGAAGTGAAGTGTTGTCAAGTCGGTGAGAGGAATGAGGAGGGAGACGTCATGAGAGGGAAGAGTCAGAAGGGGATAGGGGACTTGTGAAAGAGGAAGAGTCATTGATACCGTAGCTAGTATCTGACAAGGGCAGTGATTGATGATCGATATGTCAGGGAAAGGAAGAAGTAATCTCAATCGATAGAGAGTACCAGCAGAGGGATAAACGAGGAGGCTGAGATGTGAAGCAGTGGGACTCTGAGGTCAACCATGCCCTACACAGGCTCGGCAACAAGGTCATTGCTACCGAGGTTCACTCAAGAACGTTAGTGTAGGCTCCTGTTGTTGAGGGTGTTAGTCAAATTCAAGATGGATGAGGACATGTGGAAGTAGACTGACCTGTATGTTTATATTTGCGAGCCACCAGAAAGGGGATGTTGACGTGACACCGTGGTAGTGTGAGCTCACAAGGCACCGGACGCGTCGAAGCCGAGACCCGCTGATAGAAGAGGGTAGCCAGGAAAGATTTGAATGACGACAGGAGGTCAGGAACCAGGATGATGAGGATCAAGACCGGAGAAGAGCAGGCACCACAGCAGCGAAGTGGGAGAAAGTCAAAACAAACTGCTTGAGCTTTCTTTTGGTGCGGGTGAAGGGCTTCTTTGTGGTGGACTTCATGTTGAAGCCTGATGAGAGAGGTTGATAAAGGAGTTGATCAAGGCTTGAAGAAGATCGAGTGTGAGTTGAAGTGTTCGACAAACAAAGTGATGAAGGGCCCAGGTGGATGAAGGTTGGGTGTGAGTTGAGGTGTGTGGCAACAGCGCAAGGTAAAGTCCAGATAGATGATGAAGGTTGAAGGTTGAGAGTTGGATGGGTGATGGATGGTTGGGGGTGGACTGGGGAGAGTGGAAATTCTTGGAGGAAGGAGAAGAAAAAGGACAGTTTGTGGAGGTGGGAGGAGATGTTTATACCTGAGGGGGAGTCCTTATTTATACTTTTGAAATTCAAAGTTCGAGCTAGCGAATAGGCTATATTTCCCAATTGGGATGTGAATAGCCTCACTGCTGCCTTTGGGATGCCTCGTGATGGGGGTAAACATCGCGAGCGCGGAGCATACGTGTCACGCGTTTTTAATGCTCGAGACTTGCACCGATGGAGGGAGACCATTGGCATATTGCATGGCCCTCGAGCTTGCATACAACACAGGATATCAAAATGCATCTACAAGCATGATAGATCATATAGAGGAAGGATGGCATTAACGACACGACAGAATAGTTCATGAGGAGCGCCCCCACTTCAATATGGAATGCTACATTCGAGATTTACAAAATATCAGTAGAGTCCTTGGTGTGTATAAGCCTATGTTCTAGAAAAGATATTGGAAAATGCCATCGAAAAGACCATCGAAAAAACCGGAAAGAAGGGTAATAGTAGGAAAGGGAGTAGAATGATAACCTAGTCTATTATAATAAATAAATAGAGGTTGCGTATATAGTGAAAAGCTGCAAGAAGGGAATCGCACGATAGGATGGAATAGACACGCTAGAGATGGAGCATAATACAGAGCATGGCATGCATCTCAACGCCATATGTCATGCAAGAAGATGGTATCACATGAGTAGATGGGAGAACAGATCGGATATTAAGCATAAAAGGGCGTGAAGATCAGAAGCATCAAGCATAAGTAACATCAAAAACATCAGTGATAAAAGTCCCGATGGACCTGCCACGACATGATCATCATCCACAGGTAGAATATCGTATTGACGAGCTCGAACGCAAAGGCTGTTTTCCAGCAATTACCTGCGACGGATAGTTAGATGGACTGCGCAACACACGAGGATGGAAGAGATGGAAAATAGAGAGACTAACAGATCGTGCTTTGCGTCAGCCAGGCCAGTGTGTTGATGCTGTTTCCCCGAGACTCATTCTCCACTACCCAGATCTGACAATTATCATTGACATTGCCAGACACACCATACAGCTGTAATGCAGTCTCGATTAAACCTGTCAACCAGAGCACGAAGAGAATGAAGCTGCCAACGATAAGGATGCCAGGAAGCAGTGGTCCTCGTGCAATGAGGACTTGAACTAGGAAAAAAAAAGTCACGCCGAGGGCGCTCACGACGACCATGTATGGGAACAGCCTGTGGGTTCAAAAAGTCAGTACTAAAACAATCTATGGAATCGATAGTTGGAGTCTAAAAATTGACAAAAATCGACCTACCAAGGGGTTCCCAAGTCCATCTGCGATTGCACGATCATGAACCAAGAGAAGATTCCCAAACATGTTGCCGAGGCAGACAGTACCACGATCAACCAAATATTGAGCTGAATCTCCGGCCAGTGATGGAGACGTCTAGTCTCATGGCGCACGCGAACAGCTTTCATTGTGCCCGCCATTTAGTCGGAAAACAACAGTGTCGCAGTTAGATGCTTGTCGTCCGTTGCGATAACGGGTATTGAATTGGATACAAGCTCCGTCCGTGGCACTCGATATATAACCACGGATCAAAATGCGCTTGTGCCCGATACACCGTCTTTCTCGAGCCTTCGATGGGCAGTAGCCAGGTCGTGAATAGAATGCGACCCAAGAGTGGGTATCGTAACCAATTCGGCCTCGAGCTTGAGGCGAGTAGTGAATGGATGGATCGGTGCCAGGTGGGCTTCGGGGGAGTGGAATGCGGGCGATAAGGGCTGACAGCGCATCGGGCGCCAGTAGGCGCAGGGTGGAGAGATGGACTCGAGCCTAGGACGTAATGACTGTTGTACGTTTGTCGCAGGAATGCAAATATCGCAACGGTGATGGTATGCGGGGGAAAACAGCCAAGACGTGGGTGGTGATTTAGACAGAAAAACCGAAAGTCGCAGGTTGCCAGGAGGGGCGGGCTTGTTGATGATCGGCGAGAAATTGAGGTGGCAGGGGATCTTGAGTTGATTGAGTTTAGTCCCTCGGAAAGCATGCTTTGACCATGTTTCTTTTACGCGTTACCCGCCTACCCGCATCCACTTGCAGCGTCATCGGTCGAGGGAACTCTTGTATTTTCTATACTGTAGCTCTTCTTTTTTCTAATTCAAAAAACCCACAGGAAAATCTAGATTCCAAAACAAAAAAACAAAATCGTGCAAGTCATTACAAAAGGGTATCGCCGAGGGCACTCCGCACCAACGAGCATCCAGCACGGATGGTTTCGGCAGCGCCCACAGCCTCTAAGCTGGGGTTCACCTCGACCAGATCCATGGCAACTAAGTTGCCGGTCTCGTGGACACACTCGCAGATGAAATCGCCCTCACGGAGAGTCAGACCACCACGGACCGGAGTACCGGTGCTGGGCGCCCACTGCGGGTCCAGCGCATCAACATCGAACGAGAGATGGATGGGGGTATCGTTGCCAATGTGAGCGAGGGCCATCTCGACGACGCGACCAATGCCGTGGCTATAAAGCGAAAAGAATTAGATATTAGCCGTGTTGCCATACAAAAGGAATGGGGGTGGAGAAGAACGTACCGGTCAATGTCGTGCATGCTGAAAGCCTTGATACCATTCTCGCGGAGAATCTTCTTCTCACCACGATCCACATCCCGCAGACCGATGTACACCAGCTTACGGGTGCTGATGATGTGCTCATCCTTCAACCAGCCAAAGATATCAGGACGATCGTCCCGGGCCAGCCGGGTCAGGAACGCCATGGGCATACCGTGAATGTTACCGCTGGGGCTCATCTCGGGGACGTTGATGTCGGCGTGAGCATCAACCCAGATGACGGCCATCTCACGACCCAATCGCTCGCGAATCGCCTTGGCTGTGCCGGAGACGGTACCGATGGCGATGGAGTGGTCGCCGCCCAGGGTCAGCACGAACTTGCCGTCCTTGGCGTGGTTGTAGACTTGCGAGCTGAGGCGCTCGGTCACGGCACTGACAGCGCGGGGCTTCTTCATGTTGCGGTGATCCGGGTCCTCAGCAGGGATGTCCTTCTCGTAGTAGTGGATGATGTCGTCGTGGTGGATTTCGTAGTCGAGATCCTCGCGCAGCTGAGTGAGCAGGCCGGACTCGATCAGGGCCATAGGCGCGGCCTCGACGCCCTTCTTCATCTAAACAGCCGTGGTATTAGCCTGTCTCTCAGTACTGAAAGCGTTGATAGCAGCTTCTTACCTGTCCGCCATTGAAGCCGACAGCAACCACGCCCAACGTGTTGGGGTGGGTAAGGAACCGGGAGGCGATAGTAGATGGCTGCGTCATCGTGCTTGATGGGCGGATGTGGTTTGCAGTATGCGGTATGCAGGGCTATTTGCCGAACACGGACGAGATATCTGCGACGAGGTCGAGAATTGCTGTCTGGGCAACGAAGACAAGACAAGACAGGGAAAAAAGATTCGGCGACCCAAAGATTTCCAGATCGCAAAGTCCGATCTGCGATAAGATAAACAGTGGATCACAGAGGGGGGAGGTGGGACGGAGGTATGAAGAGGCTCGGAGTATAACAAGAAGACTCTATTGAATCAAGACAAAGCACGAGAGATGATGAAAAGAAGAAGAAAGAATTGAAATGCAACAGGAGATAATCTGCTTCTTTATAACCCTTTCCCCCCTTTCCGAGTCGCGGGCCATGCTTTCATTCCTGTGACTGCGCAGTCGCTAAAAACTGCTTTTAGGGATCATCGCGCTCCGCCGGGTACTCCATCACTTCCGTTAAGTACAGGTTGAGGAGAGCGGCCCCGTTTAGGGCCCTTTGCCGTCCCACTGCGTTGCAATTTCACTTTTTAGTGAGAAGCGAAGCCGGAGGAATGTCGTAATGGCGTCGGAGAGACTTGAGAGATTTCGAGGGAGGGTAAAGCGCGTCTGCGGCGGTAAATGAGGCACGAGAACTTGCGTTGTATAGGGTGCGAATCTACGGACTACAGCAGAGCAGGTCTTTCCCTCCCCCCCCCGGATCGAGTGAGACGCAAAGTTCAAAATAAGTACGGGTATCATGAAAGAAAAGGCTATGTAGTACACGTATTCATACACGGGATGTCTTTAAGGCCTGGGGTGGCTCTACTGCTTCCCCAGGATGAGCTCGTGGAGAATCTCCTGGGCCTTGGGCGCCTCAACGCGGCCCTTCTCACCCAAGCGCATCATCTGGCCTAAGAACCAGCCCATTTTCCCCAGCTGGTTCTTGCTGCGGATCTGCTCCACCATTTCTGGCCTTTGCGCGAGAACCGTCTCGGCCAGCGCTACGTACTCCTCGCGGGAAAGTGGCCGCAACAAAAGATTGTCTTCCTCCAGCAGCTGAGGCACCGGCCGCCGATCACCGTCAAATACCGCTGCCAGGACTTGCTTCGCAATAGATCCCGTGATGCGCTTCTGTTGCAGATGGTCAACGAGATCCGCCAGTGCCCGGGCCGGCACGGCCTCGCTGTCCCAGGGCCGGTCCGCCTTGGTCAACAGACCGCCGAGCTCGTGGAGAACCCAATTACCCGCGATTCGCGTGACAGCCGCCTGGGTCTGGGGATCCTGGTCGGGGTGAAGAGACCGGAGGGTATCCACTACATCCTGGTAATACTCCAGTCGAGCCCCGTCATCCAGCTCAATCAACGGCTTCGCGTCTTCGATTGAAAGACCGTATTCGGGACCGATCAGGTGTGCCACCAGCGAATCTGGGGAGGTCGGCAACGTCTCCGCCAGACTAGAAATGAGATCTTCCCCAATGACCAACGGAGGAATATCTGGATCTGGCATGTAGCGGTAGTCGACCGCGCCCTCTTTCCCTCTCAACCGGCGTGTCTCGGTGCTGCCAATGGTCCATCCACGGGTCTCCCCTTCGATCACACCGCCGCTCTCCAGAACCGCAATCTGACGGTTCTTCTCCGCGACAATGGCATCTTCCACCGCCTTGAAACTGCTCAGATTCTTGATTTCCGTGCGCTGACCAAGTCCACCGATCCCATCGTATTGATGCTGCCCCGGGGCCTCCCCTCGACGGCGGATCGAGACGTTGACGTCGGCTCGTAAACCACCCAGTTCCATCCCCGTTGTCACGGCACCGCATGCTTGTAAAATCGCTTGGAGTTTTCGAACGCAGGCGGCAGCGGTCGCGGGGGTATGGATCTGCGGCATGGTAATGATCTCGATCAGCGGATGGGAGACGCGGTTGAAATCGAGGAGCTGTGTTGCAGGCGGGTATTCTTGGGATTTGGCAGTATCCTGCTCTAGCTGGACCTGTTTGATGTCCACACGAACCCGATCACCATCCTCCGGGGCAATGCCATCATAGTCATATAGGTCGACGTATCCATTCCGTGCGAAAGGCTCTATAATAACTTAGGTTGGCAAACTGGCCGATCGATGAGCATCAGCGGGACAACACCAACCATAATATTGTGTGATTTGATAACCAGCCGGCTGGTCTTGGTAGAAATAGTGTTTGCGATCGAATCGGCTGACGGGCTGAACCTGACAGTTCAAGGCGATGGCGGCGCGGAGGGCTGGGAGGAGGGTAGCAGCTTGGAATTCCTGTGTCGAATGAGCCCTCGGACTCTCTCTCTCTCTCTCTCTCACCATCCACCAGAAGGAGTCCAATACGAACCGGCTGACTGCCCGGGAAGGCAAGGTCGAACAAGGCGACATTAGAATTGGGGGTATCGCTCGTAGATGTCGGGGCACCTGCTCCAGAACAGGGACGATAAGCCAAGCTGCCCAACCAACAGGATGTGGATGCACGGGTGAGTACTCACGAGAGAATAGTTTCGCTTCCGTATCCAGTTGCGCGTGGATCTCAACGCCCACAGTCAATTCCCATTCCTGCCTAGAGGCTTCCTCGGACTCTTTCCGCAGCTTCTTCTGTGCCCTGAGAGCTTTGGCCTCTTGCTTGAGCTGCTTGCGGAGGGGTACGCGGTCTGTCGACGCGGCGGACTGGAGACGGCGAGTCGTAGAGAAACGAGCGGCATTAACCTGGGACGAAGCCAACAATGGCCGATTCGCCCGGCAAAGAGCGCGGACAGCGCCGCTGGGCCATGGCCGGAGCATGGAGAGAGAAATTGGACTGTAAAGGCCGTTGGAGGACTCGATCAAAAAAGATGCGGAACTCGGGAAGAAGACGATCTGCGGACCGCCTGCGATGACGGGGGGGCCGCCCCCAGCTTGTCTCAATATAGTAAACTATAGTTAGTAACGCTAGTTAATTAACTAGCTACAAAGACTATGACACTAAAGAAGAAACTATACTATTTTCTATATCAATTGATGATACATGACAGTTATTGCAACCCTGACAATTGGGGCCCATCTGTACTTGATCAAGTCGACTAGAAAGCAAAGCTGGATTCGATGGCGGGGAAAACCCACTGGACTCGTGTGAACATGCAACTGGCAACTGGCAGGGTGTCCAGGTGTCCCGAGTTCATTGCCATGGACCCGACTTGCAGGACACAATCGTGGACAACTTCCCACCAAACCGAAATCCACGCCTCTTCTCTCCTTTCCCCACAGTACTGCACGACAGAAGCAATCCTGCACGACACGACCACAAGACGGAAAGGCATGAACGTGGCAATGCTCCATCAATGACCCCCAAACCCCCAGTTCCCATGCTTGGAACATTGGGGCCGGTAGACCGCCAGATGCGCTGGACGCAAGGAGATGATCGACAAGCGAATCGCCAGCGCATGGATTCCCCAAATGGCTGGACAACGTCCAGACCCATGCATTAGGATTCGGATCGGATAGGAACCCCGGCTGATTTGTTGCGTTCTGACTGGCCCACTCCATGGCATCACACAGGCCCAACGAGCAGCCCATCATCCCGCTAGTTCCTGGTAATCAACTCAATCCCCGGTTCCTTCGTTCTTCACATCGTACGCGGTACAACGAACATCTTCCAAAGAGTCACGACTATCCCGAGAGGATTGACTCTACCAAGACCACCTGGCTGGCCTTCCTTCGGAGATCGACAGGGATTCAAGGTACCTCCTTGCGACTTCACGGTCATTGGCTGCCGATCTGAAGCCCTGGGCGCTTCTCATCTGCCTCAGATTGTTTGGGGATTCCCGGTGCGACGAATTGTAACCCTCCATTCCCCAGCTACCTGCCCTGGGTCTCTCGTTTTAGCACGACACCCGGTGAAACGAACATTGTCGGGCCTTGGGGGCTGACGACGCCGGGACTGTGATCATTCGATCTATTCCAAACTATCGACACTATTGATTTTGGGGCGGGATCCTCAGCCCTAGGGGTATAACTACAAGTATACATCCCTAGGTCCCCTCCCGTCGGGAGAAAACTGTCACGGGGAAGACGCGGGGAGAGTTGAGACATCACATCTTATCGACTATCGCTGCTCATTTGTTACTTTCTTACGTCTTCTTCCTTTGGCTTTTCTCTACTCTTTTGACTTTGGGTCATCGCGCAGGACTATCATCCCTGGATTCCGCGCGGTGGATGCTATGATCTGATCGGAATTCTTGCCCCTCCCTTGTGTCATGCCTCGGACCCCCCATACATCTGACGCTTTTGATTCCGCTATGATCGCGACTTCCTGCGATACACCTATGCAAATCAAATTCGCCGTCTTTTGGCATGGCCTAATTGAACCAGCTTTCTTTATTCTTTAATTTGCTTTTTGGGCTAAAGTGATGAACCGGGTATCACTTCCGACCTTCTCCGATCACCATGCCGCTCCATACCGGTACTCATAGTCTGCGCTCGAGGAAGCCCAAGGAGGGCAGGAAAAGAACCTCGTCCACCGTTTCCAATTCCGCAACCGTCACCCAGGCTGGTCCTGGGCAGAGTCCAAAAATCTCTACCAACAAACGATCATCACCAACTGAACGGGTCAATGCATCAAAACAAACCGTGAAGGGGCCGCCGGCGCCAGAGGCTCCGCTAGACCAGCCTAGCGAGCCAGCGAAGAAAGTTCCCAATGTGTTCGAATTCTTAGAAGAAGATGACGAGTCCTCGTCCTCGTCGTCAGAAGCGGAATCTTCTGAGGACGAAGAAGCCACAGCTCCAGTGCACGCCCGAGCTATCGCCAAAATACAATCACCGAAGCCTCGATCAAGTCCCATCCCGCACCCGATACTGGTTTCACAGAAACCTATAGTAACTCATGCTTCCACCACCACGACACCGAGAAGCTCAAGTGATTCGCACCCACCACCACCTCCCGCACCGACTGCACCAGCGCCCTCGGAGAGACAAGTGTTGATAACCCAAAGACAAGCACCGCCGCGCAGAGTATCTCCGATAGAGCCTCACTCCCCAGAGACACATCACTTGCAACTTTCTCGACAGGAAAGTTACTATATATCGAAGGACGCCACAGCTGTTCACAGGCCACCTCTCCCTCCTTCCCCACCGAGCAGCCCAGAAGACAGCCTTCACCGCGGCGTCGTAGCCAAACGACGAGACTCGAATGTGCCACAAGTTTCATCAGGATATGGCCTCGTCGCGTCACATCTCACCAAATCTGCTACACAAGATAAAGCAGCCTTTTCTCCACTTTACCGACGCTTTGAAAGCGTGAACCATCGTGTCTTATTGCATCTCCAGGATGAGATCTCCCAGATGGAGGAAGATCTCCACACTCTCGATGAATACGAGGAGATGCATCGAGTGGCCACTGCCGAACAGGAGGGTGCCAAACCTCTACCAGCTTCCCGCCGAGTCGACATCCAATCCCAAGCATATCCATCGCTGCACTACCGGCGCATGGATCTGATGGCAGCCCTAGTTCAAAAGACGGAGCAATACAGTGAGTGATTGTATCAACATCAAAGCGAATGAGGCAGACAGTTGATAGTCCCACACAGATACTGCACTAAGTGCATACAGCAGAGTCCTCCAAACTCTCCCCCGCGCGTCAAACGACGACATTACCAACTACCGCTCATGGATGAAAGAACACAATCCCATCGCCGCCGCTGAAACCCGATTCCTCGACCAAGATGCTGACCTAGTCGCACTTACCCCTCGGCTGGCAGCGTCTGCCGCTGCAGCACCGATTTACATCGCCATAATCATCGCTTCCGGGGCTTTATTAATGCCGCTTCTCGCATTCAGTATGATTGCCGAATTCTCCGGCCGACTCGTCGTCGTAACTATCACCGGCGGCGCAGCGGCTGCCATTGCTGCGAATTACTCTACTGGTATTGAAGCGCTAGTAGACTCTCGGGATGGATGGAGATGTGCGACATTGTACGTTTCACCCGTCTCTTGGCTTTTTCGATGAAAGTCTACTAATCCATCAATAGATACTTTGGTTTCATGACTATCGCCGCTATGTTCATCCCCTGAGCAACGTAGAGAACTATGTAACGACTTACGAATTTCATTTTCGATCTCATACTCGCGTCAAACTTGACTTGCCGCCACGGGCGCTGTTCTTCGCTCACTCATTCAGTCACTCATTGAAGACGCTGTGATTCTATAGAATGGTGAGGTCATTTCAAAAACAGAGAAGCGAAAGAGATGGCGTCAGATTATCGGGAAATTTTGGCTTTTCATGTTATCATACCACCGGGAATATCATGGCAAGGTAGATTGGTTTTGGCTCTATTAGCGGAGGACAAGTCGGAAGACACATTGCATGTTGGAATGGAAGATATAGCGGATTTGGATGGAGTGTTTATTTTCCTGGAGAGATTTTGTCGGTTTACCGACATTCGACTGATGTCTTATGTTTCTTTGGATGTACGAATTATCTGATATTAACGAATCCCGGAATTATAAGTCTCGATGTTATTTCTTCAACACCATGTATGAAACGTAGTTTTTAATCGCCGCGAAGCGAGTATATCACGGCTCCCGTATTTCTTCTACCCATACTGCAGGCACTATCAGGGTGACACTCTCTATGGTTGCGTGGGAGAGGGAACCCACCTAATATCAATACCAATCCAATGGGGCATGTAGACCTCTCAGGCTGAACTAATAAACCAAGTCCACCAGCCTGACCTATGAGTGATTCCAAGACCGCCGGCACTTGCAGCTAGATTTGACTCTCCCGAGTCACCCCTAGTCCGCACATCTCTGGCGAGTGCATGCTCCAAAAATGGGTGGTGTCAAGGCACTCGTCTAATTGATATCGCTCTTATGATGATCATGGAGTGGAATTACCAAATGGCTAGCGAGGCGGAATTAACAGGCACGCAAAGTCGTCCGGGCAGCGCCATCATCGAAAGGTCTTTTATTCTGTAATTTTTTTTATTTGGTTTATTATAAACAATAATCCTGCATGGGTACTTTCTCCATATAGGATACGCCCGTCGAAAGCCTACGCGTTCTGAAAATGGGCTCTACGCTGTAATATGGAATCGGTCATCAGACACGGGCTATTCAGCATTGACACAATCCATTGTTCATATGTTGAAAAGCGAAAGCAATCTTCTTCTCATCTAGGAAAAAAAAGCCCACAGTGTGGATACAGAAACAGACTGCCTCGCCACCATCCTAAACTACCCAGGGTAGAACCCGTCTTGAAACCCACAACCACACGCCAATTGCTGTCATCCCAGCAAACACCTAAAGAACACAGAAACCAATGAGTCCGCAGAGATAAGACGCAAATACCATTAAAAGACAGTGGAGAAAGAAAATCGGTGAGAAACGAAACGTAGGAATCACGGTACCAGGCGTCACAAAAGCCATGTCCAAAGACAAGTAAAGACCTTGACCTGAGTGTCGGGTCAAGATCGAGTTTCACGAAGAGAATGGTCAGCTCAACGTGATAAGGAACAACTCCATCCCCCGAAAATTGTCGAGTAGACGCCCCAGAAAGGGCGAGACAATCTTATGACAAGCACTAGTTTAGCTTGCCTGTTGTGTTGGAACGGGAGTGCCGTTCTGCTTGCCAGGAGTCAGGCTACCCTCGTGGGATGAGCGAGCATCAAGACCATGAGGTTGTGGGGTCGACGGGCTTTGCCGTTGCTGGGCGGCAAGCTGAACCTTTGTGGCTTGCTGTTTCTCAGCAGCGCTGCGCGCATAAATCGCGGCGGCAGCTGAATTCGAGTATGCAGCCTGTGGCTGCGTGAGGTTCGCATTTTGGTATGGCTGAGGAGTGCCGGCGTTGGCGTAAGGTGTGCGTCCTTGAGGTGTAGCATTGTACGCAGCCGGTTGCCCAGGCCGTGGGGTGTACTGTTGTGGAGATTGCGCGTACCCATTGGACGGCGGCCGCTGGAACTGTGGCGTGTTGCCCGCTTGACCGTGTTGTGGGTTCACTTGTTGTGAGAACTGCTGAGGCATGTAGCCAGGCCGTTGCCCAGGGGTGCTCGGGGGACGAGCTGTATAATTAGGTGTAAATGAGGCTCCCGCAGAGGGCTGTCGGGCTTGTTGTGGAACCTGGAACCCAGGCCGGGGCTGCGACATCTGAGGATTAGGGGGGACAGCACGTTGGTTGTATGTTGTCTGGGGGGTTTGTTGGTATCCAGAGCGCGATCCAGAAGGCGTCGAGGTACGGTTCATAGCATTCGATGTAACAGCAGCAGCATTCGTGGCGGAGGCGGCCGCGATTGCTGCAGCGCGATCCTGATGCAGCGTGTAGTCATCCTTCTCCATGGTGCCACTGTAATCCGGATTCTCGACAATAATCTTTTGGCTGATGTTGAGCTCGGCGAGTTGGTCGCCGTCGAGCTTTGCAACTGCAAATGGAGGAAGATTGTTGATTATGGCGAAGAGACCCGCCTTGAGGGTTTCGTAAACAGCTCGCTCGGCGTCGGAGGGGGTGTCGGGTGTGCCGAACATGGGGACAGCGGATTCGTTTGATTCTGAGGTCTCGCCTCCCGAAGAGGGAAGTTGAAGATTGCGAATCTTCTGATACGAGCTCAGAGTGTCCAACAGATCAGAAATTTCACCAAGCAAATCTTCGACCTCTCGGGATTCAGGATCCTCTTTGCTTGGCTCGTCTTGAGTTGAGTCATAAGCGAAGTCTTCGGGGTTGAATTGTTTCACCATTTCATCAAGTGCGCTCTCATCTAGATCGCCGATACTGCCAGGTTGTACCACTGGTGTCTCAACTTCTTCATCTGAGAGAGTAAGCAAAGTCTGCAAGCGCTTCGCGCCTTGCTTCCCCCACCACACCAAGTCCTTAGTATCAACTTGTAGAACAGCTCCCGAGCTGTCATACGACGGGGCAAATGATGAGAAGACACCTTGAAGCAAAGAAGGGTCGTCGCCAGTCCAGAGTGCAGGGTCGCCGTGTTTCGGGCCATTGTCAACCTCAGCATGTTGCTTCTCCACGCGAGACCAGTATGAGGGTGATGACGTTACGCCGCCGTATTGTAGCCACTGGCTAGCCGGGAGGGGTGTCAGACAGTAGCTATTGCGATCACCCAAGAAATGCTTGGTATCGAAGACCGCGTCAAAGGGATCGATCCACGATGCCGAGGAGCTTCGATGAGCTCGTGTGCGCGGAGGCTGCATGAGTGGCAGACCCGAGCGGGGAGCAAAAACCTCACCGAATGTTCTCTTTTGGGGCTTGGTGACATTTAGGTTGTACGGAACCACCTTGGTGGAAGTGATGCCAGCAGGAAGGGCGGTCTCGCGAAGTTGCTCCTGAACTTCGATAAATTTTTCCGTGTCGGGTTCAGAGGATTGCAATGGCACCTTGACCGATTTTTGCAGACTTGAGAACAACTGCTTCGGATTTCCTTGGTTTGAAGGATTCGCACCGAAGAACGTCAAGGCTTGTCGGTCCTCGCGGGCACCAGGAATGGCTGCCAGGGCTTCTGCTGATTGTTCGGCCTCATCCTCTGAGGCTTCGGCCTTGACCTCGGTTTGATTCACAAAAGATTGGCCGACAATGCTATTCATGTGCTTTTTGAAGGCCGCGATGCGGTTCACCACCTCCGTCAAAGGTGTGCCATCCGCCTTGGTGCCATTTGACTGGTTCTGGTTCCGCTCGATCACGGCTGCGGACGCCTTTTCGATGTCGGCCAGGAACTCTTGTAACGTGTTATACCGGCCAGACTCGACGCGAATTTGTACATTGGTTGTCTCCTGGTCATTTGAGGTTTTGGTGCGCTTCGTGCGCGGCTTCGTTCCGGACGTGGGGAATGGGCAGGATAGGAGCTGTAGCTCAGTGTCGTGTCTGGATCCATGTTGTTAGTGGGGAACAGACCATCCAATTTCCTTGTAGAAACTCACTTGATCAGGAGGCCCACGAGGCTTCGTAAATTCTCGTGAAGAGTTGCTCTATCACGCGATGTAGTGGATGTGTTGGAGTCGACACCCAAGTTCTCCTCTTGAGTAGACCGCTTTCTTTTCCCAGGGGTCGCGGTCGCCGAGGAATCGGGATGAGGCTCGCCGTTCGTCGCTGGCATGATTGGGGTATCTCCGTTTTCGTCGGCGCTCATGATTGCGCACAAACTGCGACAGGGGACAGGGTTGACAGTACTAGCGTCGACGCGATCCCCTCGAACGAAGCGGGCGTTTTCGATTGACCCCGGGAACGACCGAGTAAAAAAATATTGGTAGTTTGCGACCGAAGATCAGATATTCAATGGATTGTCGGGGTTGAGGGTGGCCCTTGAGCTTGTTCAAAATCGGTGGCCAGGTAGATTTTAATGTGAGGCCCGAGAGGAGATCAGGAAAGGATGAGATCGCGACGAGAGAGACAAACAAGAACCGGATTGCCTCTCCGCCCACTGGAATGCTGAAATATGAGTGAGGCAAGGGTAGAAAGAAGAATAAGTATCAGTCGACAGAGGCACTATATAGCTGAAGCCTTCCCTGGATCGAGTGGATGCCTTGGAGTGTCTTTTCCCAAGCGAGGCGGATATCGTTTGTTCTTGAGACGCTCAGAATGCGCGCCATTCCGAAAACCGCAGCCCGTGACGATCCTGCACGTGACCCGGACACAGTCTCTTCCGCGTCGCTCGGGAGCCGCGTTACTTTTTTCGAATTCTTGATTCGGTTCAGTTAAATCAATCCGCTCTTCATTACTGTGTTCCTTAGGTAAAGGAGGCACTGGAAGCTTTCAGCCCTCTCGCTGAAGTGTCACGCATTGGAGGACTCGTGGATGACGACATTCATGGATGTCATTGGCTCTCAATCATGTTCGCGGCCTCTCGGGGGTGCCTATGAGAGCGGCACGGCTGGCTCCCCGTCAATGTTGCAAGGTAGGCAATCTTCTAAGTCGTTTATGCTACTGGACCCTGCACCTTTGAGCTGTACTAATTTGTGGTTCTGGAACTTCAGGCACATCATCACGGTGATATTTCCTCTGCAAATCGCGCTAGCCTGCCGCGGAGTACCCCCGGAGGTATTCGACGTCCATTTCGTTTCCAGGCGACTCTCCAATACCCTGAACCGCTTGCAACTATTCCCAAAGTCGTTCAAGGACAAAAACTGCGTCCTCAAGACCCATCGACCAGCCAGAGTGAGGAGGTCCGTGACTCTAGGTTGCAGCAATCGAGGGAGCAGGATGCGTCAAGCCAAACACAACCCGACGCTTTGGTGTCGAGGCGACGTTTGAAAAAGACTTATGGCCAACCTAGTCCTACCCCATCCCAATATCTTGCCAAAGCTCTCCGTCAAACTGGTCATTCTCTGGGAGATCATCATGGCTCCCAGGATGTTGATGCCGTTCGACATCTGCACGTTTTGCAGCCGACATATGGCCGCCCCGCGCGACTTTCACTCCAAACTACCCTTGGAGAGTATATACGATTGGTGGATCCATTGATCTCCTCTTCTACGGAAGCACATTCGACGGACCGGTTCGATTCGGCACTAAACGAAGTTTTCAGAGACCAAAGCTATAGCTATCTGACTCGCCGTGGCTATGATGTGGGCGACGTTGTGGCCTGGGCATGGGTTTTGAAGAGCAAGGATGCTGACCAGGCTATTTCCCGGTTATTTGCCCACGCAGTCCAGCACCAGTCCAGAGCCGGCTCTGGCTCTCCTGTCGCTCCTCCATTTGTCATTCTCTTCCTTTTAAAACAACGGTATTTGGAGGCTCGTTCCCTTCGATTACTTTTGATTTACTCGTTGCATCTGATCAGTGGCCAGCCACTGCCATGTGAAGAGATGATCAGACGGTCCCTGCAAGAGAATTTGCAGCTGCCACAAGGCAAATTTCAGCCTCAGGTCGATCATTCCACTGGCATGCGTCTGTTTGCCCGCTTGATTCGGCATGCACGCATTGTGTGGCCTCAGGCAATGCCGACCATTGCAAGGGCTTTTTCGTGGTTTATGTTGGCCACGAAGCCGGGCGAGGCAGAGAAATCGATTCTCAAGAAGTCGATCGCCGACCGTCTGAAGACCAAGAACTTCAACATCTTCCTTCGCCTACTTTCGGTTCCGTCCAAAGCTCACCCATTCCAATCTGTCCATCTCCAACAGGTAGCCCAGTTTGAACTTCTTCGAGCCATGGCCAGTCACAAGCCGGTGCTTCCTCTGACGCGAAAAGGCTACCGAGCCGTAGCCGCGATCCAGCTGGCACACAAGAAGACATCTGAGGAACGACTGTCGGCCGAGTTAAAGGCTCCTTCGTGGCCGCCTTGGAAAGAAGGAAAGCTAGGAATAGATGCCCTTCGGGGCAACGAAGGCATGTACAGTCGTGCCATGAACGTACTGTCGCAAATGCGAGATGCGGGCTATTCTAGCAAGCTCTGGGAAGAAGTATGTTCAATTCTGGCAGGCTGGGATACAGATCGAAGCCCGACAATCCAGACCAGAAGTTTTATGCCCTGGTTGAGGTCTTTGAGCCGTGCATCTGATACCAAACCCGATCATACTGCTATTTGGGCTGCTCGTATCCGTGCCACAAGAACTGTTCGTGAAGCATGGGCTTGCTTTTTGTCTTATCAAGACCGCGGTCTTCCTCCCAACATGGTCATATATGCCGAGATGGCAGAGAAGCTGATCTATCGCCAATTGGCGATCAGGAACCGATTCGATGAGTCAGATCACGTTTTGCCTGGGGATGGCCGTGAAGTCTACGCCGAGCCTGCTTCTGCACGTGATATCATTTACGTCCACACTGAACCTCCGGTACTCCAAGAATTTCTGGAGCAAATGACTTCCCAGGGACTTCCCTTTCCCAGTCGATTGCTCGCTTTATTGCTTCGGACGAAACCGGAATTCCGCACTGGCTTGCACTATCTGATCGTCAGTGATCTCACAAAGGATCAAATTAAAGTGCTGTGCACTGTCCTGGGCCACTCATCCGACTACGAAGCACAGACAACAGATGTTTTGCAGACTGTACCGGATGGTGTATTTGCCTCTTTCATCAAATTCCTCTGCGTTTCTTCGAGTTCCACTTTGCACGCGGGACCCAAGTCTCTCACGCTCGACCGGTTCCCATTCCTTGCAACAGAGAGTCAGTCACGAAGCTCCAAGACCGTTCTCCCCGATTTTGAAGATCATCCATACCAGGGGTGTCACCCCAGGGCCTTCTGGCATGCGGCTCAATTAGTCAAGGCACGGCAAACTCCCTGCGCACCAGCCTGGACTCATATACTAAGCGCTTTGGGGAGTACAAGCTCCAATTACCTGAAGGAGAACAAAGCTTGGAGGCGTATTCTCGCGTGGCACGAAGCCCTTTTGGCTCTGAAATGGATGAAAGACCACGATATCGAACCTAACTTGGACGGGTTCCAAGCTATGTGTAAGGTCTTCAACGAAGCCGTCAACGCAGGGCTCAAGCATCCAGATGAGGCTGAAGAGGCATTCAGCTTGATTCAAAAGGTTACCCATGGTGTCGACGATTGCGAGGTCCTTGGACATGAGCACTTTGATGGCATGGTTGAGAATGGACTGCTTGTCCTGAAGTCCCAATTTGATTCCCTTGTTCTCCCTGCCTCCTCAACGTCAAAATTAGCGGAGCAGAGCATATTCACGGAGAATAGCTCGGTCGATTCACAGCTTCAAGTTCCCACGATTCTGCATGTGCCATCGTTTGCGACACTGCATCGTTTCGTTCGCGTTTTGGGAGCAGTGGGGGACGACGAGGGAGTGTTGCATCTGTTGCAGTGGATGAGTCGATCTGCTGGATCGTTGAACGCAGCCGCTGATGAGCGACTGAATGGTGACAAAATGCGGCGGCAGACCCTGACAGCGATCCGCGTGACCTTGGAACGACTTCAAGCTGGGCCGACCGACTGTGGTCGGATAGCGTCGGATCCTGCTCAAGTGCAAGAGGCGTACGATATCATCGATCAGACCCCTGGTTGGGATTGGCCTAGTGATGAAGAGGTTGAATATTACTGCCGGTGATGCAAGCCAGCGCCTTTCGTGTACAGATATATGTATTTTTAGACTACCATACTCGTTGATTTGAATTGTGATACCCATCTGTGAGGCCTCCCAAGCTTGTTGGTAACCCCATGACCCTAGCGCGAGTTTTTGGGGCTGGGCGTAAATATACTAGTCAGTCTAATGTGGAAGAAAGTGAAATATCTACAGTAGGCTTGTGATTCTGGCAACGTTATCAGGAGGTTTGCGATATGCTTCGGGCTTGGAGTTTCATTTTCCGAGAAAAGTCTAGTCTGTCTATGGTATCTCGCATACTTAGATTATATGCATCAGTATTTGCGCAAGCTACTGGTAGGTACCATGAAGGCTCGAGATATACGACAGTTATAGAGCATGAACAGTAGAATTAACCAGTCAATTTCTTGTCTCATTGCTCAGTGCTTATTAAACCCACTTCCACGACCAGCTCCGCGCGCTTCGGCAAGCGTCGGCGTTTCGCAAGAAGCTTTCCCCACACCCGGGCTCAGCTCCGCGCATTTCGGATCCTTCAACTTTCAGAGCCTCAGACTTGCCTTTTCGCATTGAACTGTTTTTCGTGTCAATTACTCGTGTGAAAGAATTTGGAGTCGACCATCTACATTTCACCATATTGACCCGGGCAATGGCAACACTCACCCTGGCCCCGCGGCTCGTCCGCCTCACCACCCTCGGCCATCTCTCTCGCCCGACTGTCCTGTCCACCCGGGTATTCGCCGCACGATACAGCACCAACGCCGAAGAAGAGATCATCAAGGTTCAACAAATCCCAGCCCCGGGTTCCGGGCATGTCCGTGTGCTGCTTCTCAATCGGCCCAAAGCCCGCAATGCGATCTCGCGACAGCTACTGGAAACCCTCTCCAAGCAGGTAAACTCGATCGCCGCAGAGAATGGCAACGGACCAACCCGGGCCTTGGTGGTCGCAAGCAACGTTGACGCTGCCTTTTGCGCCGGCGCAGATCTCAAGGAGCGTGCTAAAATGACACAAGCCGAGTGAGAAGAAGCCCCCAACAAGCTAGAACCGAGCATTCCCGCCCGCTAACAGATGTACACCTCCACAGGACTGAACAATTCCTCGAAAAGCTCCGCGGCACCTTCAAGGGTCTCGCCGGCCTACAAATCCCCACCATCTCCGCAATTTCTTCCATGGCTCTAGGTGGCGGCCTCGAGCTCGCGCTCTGCACTCACCTTCGCGTATTCGGCTCGTCCTGCACCGTTGGTCTACCTGAAACACGGCTCGCAATCATCCCAGGCGCTGGAGGTACCTACCGTCTGCCAGCATTGATCGGGCCCACCCGGGCGCGCGACCTCATCCTGACAGGGCGACGGGTTTCCGGACCCGAGTCATACTTTATCGGACTCTGTGATCGCTTGGTGGAGGTGTTGCCGGAGGAAGGGCAACAAGAAGGCGTGGCGCGTGAGAAGGTTCTCCGGGAGAGTATCAAGTTGGCGTTGGATATCTGTGAGGGTGGCCCTATTGCCCTGAAGCAGGCGTTGCTGGCTGTGCAGGGGTCTGCCTTGGGCGAGGTGGCGGAAAATCAGGCTTATGAGGGGGTGATCGAGACTGAGGATCGGTATGAGGCTCTGCGTGCTTTTGTGGAGAAGCGAAAGCCCGCTTTCCGAGGGCGGTAGATTGTATACATACTATACTGTACTTGGGAAAGATTGTTTATTATTGGCGAATTTGGATCTGGATTGTGATTGGTTTGAGATGAATCTAGTCGACACTTGTTCTCAATATATGACGTTGCCCCGTCGCGGGAAGTATTGTAGAGCCACGCAATCATTTCGACTGCCTGCGCTGGAACCGGTAATGGTTGCGTCCGAATCAAGCGAGAAATTGAAGAAGAAAAAGAAAATAATTATCGAGGGTTCCTAGGCTGAAGGGACTATTCGAGTCATCTGAACCACACCATTGATGGGTGTCACGTTCTGGGCTCTCAGATATGACAGTAGGGCTGGCGACCCGAACCACCTCCACCTATGGATCGTACCCGAAGGGCGCTGCGAACCGATCGCGGTAAGTAGGGATCTATGTACAGTCGAGATATGCAGCCCTGGTACAGAATAACCAGGGTAATTATGGGTTTCCTCGACTTGTTTTACCCAGAATCATTTGCTGCCCGTCTGGTTACTATAGGCCAGGTATCTACTGTACTTGATCTCGTGGCAGGGCAAGGAAGACAACGTAGATAGAGAATGGAATTTCACAAGTTTGAAACCCTGACTGGTAAGGAACTGCTCATCAGTCATACTTTGAACGATGTAGCAAGAGATAATATCTGAGCCAGCCAGAAAGATTATTCACAAGACATTTCGAAAGATCCCTAGGAATACAGTGATGTCGCTAGGTCTTTTCTCCCATCTCTTGAATCAATACTTTGAACGACCACTATACGTAGAACATGGTATAGCTCTATGAGTGAATACAATCTAGGGTCAGAGTCTCATTGCCCTGGCATTTTGGCCCCCTCGTATTCGGTGGATAGATCGATTTTGGCCTGCAGATGTCACGGCCCCGTTGATTCCCACACCCATTTCAAGACCCCGACCAGACCTCTGTCTTTCCGTGGTTTCAGCACACGCAAAGAAAGGGACCCTCAAGTCAAAAAGAGAAACCTCCTTTCCCAGGCTGATCCAAACAGATCATGAGTCATGAACAGGCGTCCATATTCCTCGGGGCACCCATTCTCGGGCAAATCTTGGGAACCCTAGGTTCCTGCATGAGACTATATATCGTATCGCCCAGTACGGAATACCCCCGTGGCGCAGAGCCGGTGCCCCTCTCAGCCCCAGATGCAAATGAGATCAGTCTCGTTGTACGGGGCGCAGCGGGGGATCGAGTAATCTGCAGCGGGCCGGACTCCACCCAGGGCAGGGCGAGCCTGAGAGGGCCAGCATGGACAGGGTTGACTACCCTAGAGAGTATGTAGTTGGTTAGTATTGGCTAAATTACTAAACTAAGCTATATGTACAGTACAGGTGCGTACCGGTCCCGTTCAACCCGTGGATCGTAGTCATCTGAATGGGTCAGGGGATGTTCCCAAATAAACATTACCGTCCATCACCTGCAGCCACACCACCACCCCGGTCCTGCCTTCCTCCTCTTATAAGAGAGCTCGGACCTGCCTGACATCCAGACATCTTTCATTCTCCTTGCAGAAATGGTTGTTCTCTGATCAAAACCTGCAACCATTTCTTATCATGACCCATCACCCCCCCGTCAAGCCGTTTGGCTTGACGCAGGTCTATGCGCCTCCACGCGGGGAGATCCCCACCGTCGATATAGTCTTTGTCCACGGCTTGAACGGCCACCCCGAGAACTCTTGGACCAGCAAGACCTCTGGCTGCTTCTGGCCCGTCGATCTTCTTCCTGATGTTCTCGCACAGCTGCGTCCTCGAATCTTGACCTACGGGTATAATGCGAATGTTGCTGCTTTTACGGATGGCGCGTCGCGCGACTCGATCGTCAGCCACGCCGAAACGTTGGCCTCCAACCTTGCCGCAAATCGAAATGTATGTGAACGGCAACCTCGTTTCTTACCATTGTCTCTGGCTGTAGCAGCTCGGATCTGCCAAGACTGCCCATTTCTCTTTGTTGTCTCTGTCTATACATTTTGGATCTGTCAAGACTAACCAGCTTTCGCCTATATGTAGCTACGCAGTTGTTCCGATCGGCCGATTATCTTTGTTTGTCATTCCCTCGGTGGCCTGGTGGTCAAGCGTGCCCTCATATACTCCCGCAGTCTATCAAACGAGAAGACCGAACACCTGCGCTCCGTGTATGTTTCGACCTTTGGCATCCTCTTCCTCGGCACCCCGCACAACGGCTCGGATGTTGCCAAATGGGGCCTGTTGCTACACAAGATTTGCACGGCTGTCCTGCCCAAGAAGGTGATGGAGGGCTCACCACAATTGATCAAGGCACTCCAGACCAACAACGAAACTCTGCAACATATTAACAGTCTCTTCGCCGATATCATGAGCCGATTCCACATATATCTCTTCCACGAGACTCGTTCGATGGATGTTCGAGGTACGCGAGAGATCATCGTCGACGAGGCCTCCGCTGCACCGTACTTTGAAGGCGTCGAGCGAGGCGGAATTGAGGCCGACCACAGCCATATGTGCAAATTCGACGATGAAAACTCATCAGGCTATGAAGTGGTCGCTGAAGCAATCCTTCGCTACTCACGCGAGGCACCTTCCGTGATCGCTGATCGCTGGATTGAAGAGCGCAAGACTCGGATCCTGGAGAAGAAGGCCAAGGCGCGAGAGATATACGATGGTGCGGATGACCCTGTCGGTCAAAGCATGCCGAACTTGAACACGCCTGCTACTGGTAGGGAAACCCACCTCCTCCCTGCACCGGAAGATTCCGTTACATTGAAGGATTATAAGATCGAGGAGCCCGCTATTTGAGGACTTTGCGTTTGGCTTTTGGCTATTTGATTTCTTATCAGCGATGATTTATGACCTTGCAATGGACAATGGCCGCAATGATGTCCATATTTTGACGAGGCACCGGCCCTTCCCTCCTCGCTTCGGCGCGCAATTTTTTGACTATACGCCGCTTTTGAGTTTTGCTTCGACTGTGTGTATCTAGCTTGCTGTGTTTGATCTTCCTCAGGGTGGCTCCCGATCTCCTTCTCCTTCCAATTTAGCTGATATCATTCAATCTCGTCCTACAATATCTATCCTCCTCAGTCAGGCCCAAAGCTGACTATCCTTCCCTTAGGTCAACTCGTACCGATTCTCCCTCGAGGGTCTGCCACCAATGGCCGGAATTCGCCAGTGTCCGACCCGAGTAAAACAAATATTGGGCCTTTATCTCGCTCGTTGAATAGTACGTCTTGTGAAACTTTCTCTCACATGTCTTTTGTGTCGCCTTTTCTACCTCATTTTGTGTCGTCTTAATTACTAAGATCTAAACAGGCCTTCCGTCCCAATCGCAAAAAGAACCCGCCCTTTTCGTCGCACCGCCAGGTTTCCATCCAAATGCAGCCTTTTTCGGAATGCAGAAGGAGCTGGAGGAGCTTCATAGACGGCTTTTCAAAGCCAAAGCACGCGCTGAGCGGACTATGGCCGTTCTAATAGCCGGGGTCCCAGGATCTGGAAAGACTCAACTGGCCCGCCAGTACGTCTTTACCCAGCGTGAGTGCTATACAGGGGGCGTATTCTGGATTGATGCAAAGTCTCGCGAGTCGGTGTACAAGTGCTTTTGGGAGATTGCTCAAGCCGCTACCCTTGTTGACCACAAAGAGGCCGAAGATTCAAAACACCAGGAATCGCGTACATACGTGAATGCCGTTCGGAACTGGCTGCAATCACGTAACGAATGGTTGTTGATCTTTGATGGAATCACGTTCGACCACGATGACGATATAAACGACTTTCGGCCGTTTTTGCCTTGGAATAAAAGGTGCAGTATCATCTATACTTCCATTGATGCTACGCTACGGAAGAAGCAGCGCTTGTTTGAGCCATACTGCCTTACTGTGCCTCGATTGAAGGTTGAAGACGCCTGTAGGCTACTTTACAAGGATCTCGGTATCAGAAGACCTACCCCGGACCAAGCCTCCAAGGCTACAGAACTGGTCGAACATTATGAATGCCTCCCTCTCGCCATACATGCTATAGGACACCGACTCAACGCTACGGGAAAACCGATTGAGAGATACCACGTGAAGCACCAAGTCACTGACAAGAAGCTCGCCGAGCCATTTCTGTGCATTATGAACGATCTATATCGATTGAAGCACCGGGAAGCCCTGAATCTGATCAATCTGCTCTCATTTCTCGGTCACCATGTCCCTGTCGGCTTGCTTGTTCTTGGAAGATCCATCATGACGGTGGAGAATGCAGAGATCTTGTCTAGTGCTCAATCTGGGGAGGACCCTGACCTTGATACCACGCTGGGCACATTGATCCACTATGGTCTGGTCGAGCGGACGTCAGACGCGGATGTGTTTCAGCACAACGGATCTGCGAAGAATTCGAACGATGAAATGCACGACGAACAAAAAAAGACTCCTCAGTTGACTGATTCGTTCACGGAAAGTAGCCAGGATGGATTCTTCTCCATTTACCGGGGCAACTCGCTAGTGGACGTGGTTAAGGTCCATAGCGTCGTGCAGGGCTTCTGTCGTGATGAGCTAAAGATCAAGGATGAAGAGTATAAAGATCTGAACCAGGCACCAGGGTTCTATGACTCGTGGCTGATCGTTGCCACTCGCTTCCTCTGCAAATCTTATGAGATGGCCATGGAGAGAATGGCTCATTACCATGACTGTGGACTGGTCCGTGATTATCGTGAATACGAGACTCACGCATCTCGCCTGGCTGAGCTCTTTCCCAAGAAACTGGCAATTGGGAATCACCCACACGTCATTCGCGAAGCACGTGAGAGCCTGCGACAACTGATGAAAAGCATCAGCAGCGAGATTGATCGCATGTCACCGAGCTCTTCACAAGAGTCGGCTCGTAACCAAAAGTCCGTGTTTGACCGGTCGAGCAGCTCCTCGTCGTCATTCCCTGATTCATCAGCCGACGAAGGCGGTCTCTCACGCCAGTCTACCTGGAACTGGACCGAGTCCGGATCTGCACGTGCCGAATCACCGGAGCAAATGATGGGTCCTCCTCGTTTTAAATTGGAACTCTTTCCTCCTCATATATTCCCACAAGCGGGTTCCGAGTCGGAGGACGGTTATGAGACCGATGGAGAGGCAAAGGAAGCACCTCGCATTTCTCCAGCACTCTCGCAGATGAGCCAAGTCACGGAGAGACCAAAACAGTCCCCCCCCTCATCGAGTCCGCCCATTCCTCGTGAGGATGCGCATGACTGGCAGCTAGTTGAGCGGTATTTCAAAACACGTTCGGCGGGACCCAGGCAACAAAGCAAGCGGCCACGAGGGCCGAGTCGATTTCGGGGTGCCAGGCCAGATACCCCGTTGGTGAAGGTTTCTCCAATCGAGGGAAGAGGGTCGTCTAGTCGCATGTCCTCAGGTCCAAGCGAGAGCTCGTCGATTTTATCGTCCGCAGCTGAAGCAGCACTGGCTGCTGTTCGGCGGATCAGTGGTCATCAGACAAGCTCAAACTCGGAGGACGTGAGCTCATCATCTTCAAACAAACCTCTTTCCTCCAACAAGGAGAATGTGCCCACATATGCGAGTATCGCTGCGAAGCGGATCCTAGAGGCAAATGAGGCTCAGTTGAGACGTCCAGCATCTATGCCAGCCCCTTCGGGTCCCGTTGTTAGCTCGGGGCTACAAATGAAGCCCTCGGTGGAATCCCTCGACAGTCAGGCAAGCCGTGTCTTTGCGTCTCCACTCTCTCACGAGGTGATGTCTCACGAACTAATGTCTCACGAAATCATCGCCGAGCCATTGACTCGATCAACTTACAGTGACCCTGGACGAGATTATCTGGAACACTCGCTCGGAACGTTGGATCTACATACTGCGCCTACCTCACAGGTAAACTCTCGTCGTCCTTCCGTACAGGCTAATATTGAGCCTGTAATACGAGACTTGTCTGCGAGTACCCCCGTATTTCCGTATGGAATACCTATTCGGGAACTCTCCGCAAGCACGCCTTCGCTGCAATATCCCCCTCCTTTACCCTATGATCAAGATATAACCATCACAATTCCGCACAGGCGCTCAGTGCCTCAGCGTGCCCCCGAGCCTATATTTTCTTCCTCTATGGCTCCTAAGCACGTGCCGGTAGCACATCCTTCCGCAATCATGCCGGGAGCTCTCCCTTTGTCTGCAACGTCGTCCAATTCAACAGTTATAGCCGCCGAGCGCCCTGGGGGTGAAGCCCTCTCTCGTGGATCATCTGGGTTCTCACATCAGTCCTGGGCCACAGAGCCCGTTCGATCCCCACCACGCTTCTCACCAGCAACGAGCTTCGCCCAGCCTACAGATATTACACGCAGTCCAACCCCACTGCATCAGAATCAGCACGTAATTTCCACCGGCGGAAGCTGGCCTCTTGATCAACCTCTCTCAAGCAGCGCCAGCGCCATCCAATCAGACAATCTATACCTACCACAAACCCGTGGACGACTAGGCTCAGTCGACGAACGGTTGAGAAACATGGATCTATCCTGGAATTCAGAGATTGCCGCCCAAGACTTACGTTTCGGGGGCCACCGTGTCGACGTTCGTGACGCGCGACAGAGACTGCAAGAAGTAGGACGACTTCAGACACCGAGACATATGCCCACATATCAACTCTACCATTCGAATATGTCGGGTCCCTTGGTTCACGATGATGGACATATTTATGCCCCGGCGCTGGCGTTGGAGGTTTATGGGATGCGTGCGAGGAGTGGGAGTTCCCCGCCGAGACCGAATTATAATGGGTTGGGTGTGCAGTTTAATGACCATGTTTTTGATTGACTTTTGATTGAGGTTGGGGTTGGGTTGCATTTGCATGAGGGAAGGTGTTGTGTTTCATTCTTAAATGTTTCCTTGCTCATTAGGTTTCTGTTGGGATTCTGGATTGCATCTTATATGCCACTATAGACACCGGATTTTGTCCGCCGGGTAGGACTTCCTGTTGAATGAGGGCGATCAGGCTCAGGCTCAGTGCCCAAGTCATAATATACCAAAAAAGGACATGTCTTATAAGGTCATCTATTCTGTAGGGCGGGTCGATGAGATTGATGAAGGCGGGCAGTCACTAAGGTAAGCTAAACCATTAACCATAGTCTTGCTCACGGTCATTGTCAAATACTTGAAGGCTTTTTCGGGACTTGATTTTGGGGTTACTAGGCTTCGTCACTTGGTGGCTATAGGCTCGGCTTCGGTAATTGCAAGGTTCCGTATTCTAGGGATCTGGTTTAGGAGTCATACGGATCAAAATGGAGTCTTAGGGATCCGATTTGTTAGGCACAATGATCGCAAAGAACCCGTGCAGCACCGTGGCCATCGAAGATCAAGAGATGCTTCTCACCCTCCTTCGTACGATCGCAGTTAGACCCCATAAGATGAGCTAGCCATCGGGTACCTAGATCCTCAGATATCCAGCCGTGAGACGAAATTCCGATCATCTCGCTTCCGTCAAACCAGACCTCCATGATATCGCCGCTACTCTGGGATATGAGCTGCGGGTCCACCTGCCAGTCATTGGCAGCAATACATTCAGTGGATCCTACGTTTGGCCATTCCTAATGGAGGACTGCTTCCGTCGGCGCTGCCAAGCTTGGGCCGGGGAGCTGCCGAGGGTTTGGTGGAGACAGACGGCAACTATTCGCGAGACTATTACAACGCAGAAAGAACTAGCTACGCAACCAGAACTTGCTTGGTCTTCGCAAGGGATTTAGTTTTCTGACGTTGAACATAAGGGAATGTCACTCCGGTAACCCAGCTCTTCCATTGGTACTACTATTCGCCAGATGGATTTCCCCACCTGCAGACCCGCGCGGCCATTAACAAAGTGTCAAGTATTCGCGAAACGAGGGAAAAAAAATAAATTGGCACGACCGTTGATCTGGTTTTGAATATGGTCAGCGAGTCGGCTTAATCAGTTCGTCCGTGAATTTCCATCCATATTCAGATTGCATAAATTCTTCCTTAATCTTCGTTTTTGATCGGCAAATTCTTCCTATACTACGTCCCAAAGAAAGACTAACAAGATTATCTGATATTCAACTGCGTCTGCATATTTTTCGAAATGCCATCGTACGTTATTACTGGAGCCTCTAGGGGCCTTGGAGTGAGTCTCATCCCCAAGGATCGACCGCATGAAGCTCAACATTCTTTAACCAAAACCAGTGGGAGTTCCTTCGCCAGATATCCAGCGATTCGAACAACACCGTGATAGGACTTGTTCGTAGAAAGCGGGCAACCGAGGAGAAAGTGAAGGAAGAATTGCCTGGCCGTACCAACATCCACATAGTAGAGGCCGACATCACCGTTTATGCTGCTTTAACGGTGAGAATCTCAGCTATACACGAAGATATTTTATTGATATATTTCTACAGAGCGCGGCGGCAGAGGTTGCAACAATCACTGGCGGGGAACTCGATTATCTGATCGCCAATGCTGGTGTCGTATCCCATTTCGATGCGTATGATCCGATCGGTGTTCTGTCAGTTAAGTCAGGTCGAGTTACTCGATTCCAGAAAGAAGCTGTCACTGACAGAGCGAGATTGATACTATTAGAGGACAGCAGCCCGAAGTCCTGGAGGAGGACTTGACTAAGTGTTTCAAAGTCAATGTCGTTAGCAACATTCACTTGTTCAACCTGTTCACGCCTTTAATCCTTAAGGGTGGGGCTAAGAAGGTTATCGCCATCTCCAGTGGCCAGGCTGCCCTTGATGTTATTCCTAAATTGGGAATCGAGGTCGCTGCCCTTTACTCCATCAGTAAGGCGGGCTTGAACACTGCCGTGGCTAAGTTCAGCGCGCAATATGCTAAGGAGGGTGTTCTTTTCATGAGCATTTGTCCCGGAATGGTTGAAACAGGTCACTTTGTCGACGGTATGCTTAAATCTCCTTTCAATTTCCTATTTCATATGATCTGACTTTTTTTCTTCTTTTAGCAACGGAGGAGCAGATGCAGGGCTTGGGAGCAATGCTTGGTGCCTTTGTTGAGTATGCGCCAAACTTCAAGGGCCCTGTTCCACCAGAGGCGGCGGTGAAGGATGTTATCTCGGTCATGGAAAAGGCTAGTGTGAAGACTGGCGATGGTGGCTCATTCGTATCGCACTACGGCAATCAACAGTGGCTGTAGAGATTTTCACGAGACCTGCTCCAAGCTAGTCTTGATATCTATGCCTTGCATGAAGTTGGAATCACTGAGAGTTGATTTTCTATTCTTGTGCATTTTTAGAGATTTGACTCAATTTACACTTCATTGAAAGTACAAATAGAACGTGATTGGCGGTTATCACCTTCGAAATCGGACGTAAGCGAATAATGCTTGCCTCTCTGGAGATTGCTCTCTTCTCTGGGGACTACTAGGAAATCATAGAGAGCATGAGAATACAATTGTGTTGAATGATGTTGGAATATGGTAAAGAGGAAGTAGTGAGCTATATCAAATATTTATCCCGTAGAAGTGCGATAAAGATATTGGATACCATTCTCAAGAGTATAAGTAGGATCAATCTGTGTCCTGTAAATCCCTTTGCCAAAACAGATCTTAGTTAGGTGATATTTCTCTTAGTCAGACGAAAGTAGGCAAGATAGTGCAGCAGCTCATAATAGCATCGAGCTTTTCCGTGTACTCAATCTGGCCCTGTGAGAGATCATCTTGAACCCAAACAGCCTGAATGAGTTTCTTAGTTAGGAATAGGGAGCGTGAGGAGTCTCTCTCCTCTGTCCTGCTAATCAGATCCAAGACCGTACACCTTTCCGCATCGGTCCACGCCTCACAGCTTAAGATGAGCAGTGGGAATTGACGTTCACAGGAAGTTATACGAGAAAATATATCAAACGCTCGTTCAATCCGTTGTTGGGTTTCGGCGGCCGACTCGATGATGTGTCCAAATGCTCGGTTGAGGTAGACAAGCGCGGCTAATTGGAAGAGTTCCACAATGGTCGCCATGCCCTGATACTCGTTAACTCTTGTATCTGAGATTGAAATGGACCGGATTCTCCATGCAAGGACCTTAAGGTAGCTCTTAAAATCATCGGACTCTTTGGATGGGGTCATCTGAGCTGGTGCTGCGGCGACTAGATCACAAACCTCCGCCAGGAGCTTCAGGATTGTATTAACCGGCGATTGGTTCGAGTTTGTCATCTATCCCACATCAATCAGCAACCTGCTCTTGCCGAATGCTGAATTATTATACCAACCTCGATACAGGGTTCATAAGTATCCACCGGCGGCGAAGGGATCTCGACTGGCTCGTCCAAGTCCATCAGAGTGCTCTCAATCGCTGGTGGATGCCAGTGTGTGAGACTGAAACGAGATAGGACATCATGATAGTATACCCAGTCTAGCAAGACACTAAAGTCACTGTCTCTTGCAAATGCGTTCGCAGGGGAGGCATGAATGACGCTTTTCACGCCTATGATATATGATCGCCATTGGCCAGAGGTGCATGACGACTGGTGAATCTAGGTTGATGACCGAATAAGTTTAGTTAGAGAATTATATGCATCGAATTTGTCAGAGTTTGTCAGCGGGGTGAGGCATTGTGATGCATACCTCAAATGAGCACAAAAGCATCCCTGCCGCAACATGCTGGAGCGTTTCCATGGTTCCAATCTCGCGATTTGATGCGGCGCCTAGGGCTTTCAACGCAGCAATTTTAAGCTCGGCAGCCTGTGTCTGTAGTCCAGAACGGTGCAACGAGGCCAAAGCGAGCAAGGAGCGCAGCACTGCAGCGGAAGATGGGGTATTATTCATGACAGCCATGCGAAGAAGCATATTGCCCACATTTATCGGGTCATGGCCAAAGGTTGCTAGAGAGCTTGATGCGTTGGAATGGACTGCAATACCGGTCAGTTTTATGGGGGAAATCCCATGGCCGACAGCATCATCTTCACCTACAGTATTTAAATAAACAGTCTTCCGCAACATCTAACTTGAATGGATTCCATGGCATCGGTGATCGTAGGGTCAGCCGCTGGTGCTCTACAAGCGCATTAGTGTCCTGTTATCTTGCAGGTCAAATGTCGAAGGGTATTACGATTTGACGCTACCCCTGACAGCTGGCGGTACATCTCAATGTCCCAGGTGGATATGTTAATTTGGCGGGCATCGGAAAATAAGTGACCTGTGCTGTTATGTTGCAGTGATGACCGAGCCACGACGGCACGTCGCTTATCATTGGCCTTTGGCCATGACAGTCGCATAACATAGCCTTTGCAAATGCGGTTAGTATGGGAACACTGCGTGCATACTGGGATCGTTCGATCACAGAGAATCCGGCGATCTGAAATTAATCAATTGTTAGCAAGTTCACGTATTTCACACAGGCTCAAGGAGTCCGGAGCACTTACCCCGACACGTCCCACAGCTTCTACTCGCCATGTTGTGTCTATTGAAGAGGCTTCTAGGGTCTTGGGGGTAAAGGAGAAAGATCACACGAATTTAGGCAACTTCTCGCGGCGGCGCTGAGCGGCATGCAGGTAGACCTCAGAGATTAATGTTAAGTTAACGTGGTAACTACTTCAGGACTAATATTCAGCCGGGCACCGTTCTATATCAGATTTATGTAATTAAACCCCCAACCACATTGATTGCAAAGTTACACCAAAAGTACTGCTTACTAAGGTGTATGTCCTTAGGTAACTAACTAGTTAGTTAGTTAACTAACTAGGCCCTTACGCAAGGCATACAGCTTACACGCTATTCTTCGTCTGTGGATACGGTAACGGCCATTCAAGCTCCCGGGCGCTCTGAACGTATCCGTTGACCGAGTGCACGATTCCTCAATCGACGTCGGACTTGAGAGAGTCTTCGAGAACCTAAAGTCTTCTTTGCAGGTGACTACTAAGAGTGGGGGCAGCGAGATCGTGGATCTTGCGAGTATGTTACAGCTTGTACTGCATGCGAACTGTGCCACGGCCGGTGAGCGACGGTTGAACAGCTGGGTGGTCAATAGGATTGAGCCGGACTTTGTTTTTCCTACGATCCAGCGGAGGAATTATTTGCATTTGAAGATCAACGTTACTATAGCAGGGGAGACGAAAAATAGTGAGTTTAAGAAGGAGATGACGGTCTTTGCAAAGCTTGATGCAAATCAAATTCAAAGGTCTTGCTGTATACAAAGTGTGTTTCATATCTTCTTTACATTCCGAGACTTATGATTCATGAATTGCTCATAAATATGACACATATATGACAGGGTATAGAATGAGATGCGCCTCAGATATCCTTGCACGTATTTACAGCTTCGCTTGGGCACGCCACTCCTGCAAGAGCGCCTCCTCATCACGAACCCGCCAACTAGCAGCCTTACGCATCCGAATATCAACCTGGTCGTCATCAACCCCAGACACCTTCTCCAACGGATACTCGAGGGAGGATTGTAACCCGTGCGCAAACCACGTCCACAACCCAGTGCGTTTGACCCGATCAGCGGCAGCATCGCGACAAAACTCGGACAGACTCTTGAAAAACCGCTTTCCAGTTGGGGTAGAAATCATCAGTAACCCATGACAGTGCGGCATTCCCTCGAATTGCTCTGCGACAACGGTGACGCCGGCTTTGTGCATGCGTCGTGCTAGAATGAGACCTTCGTCGGTGAGTAGTTCTTCACCTGTGGAGATGAAAACTGGTGGTGCGTCTTTCCAGAGTTCGGGCTTCGCTGCCAGCGGAGAGGTGAGTGGATGGAGCATCATGTTTGCGTGGACGAACATGTCTACTCGAGGCGGCGTCACTGGCCATATCGAGCCAGGTGGGAACGGTAATGGTGCAAAGGGAGCGGGTTCATCTGGGTCTTCGGACGGCGCGATCTTCATGTCGAGGTAGTCGTATTTGGCATTTCGGATGATGGAGGGCATGGCGCGGGTCATATCGCACCAGGGTGAGATTGTAGCTACGCCTGCCGGAAGATCGATGTTTACCTCCTGGCCATGAAAGCGGACGGGTCGAGACGCTCGCTTCAAAGCGAGTAGTGTCTGTAGTAGGACAAGAGACAGATTCCCGCCTGCAGAGTCACCCGCAATGATAATCTTGTTCGCTGGAACAGGCTTGTGGAGGGCACCCGGAGGCGGGTGAATCAGTGATAAGTATGCCGTTAGCGCGTCGACCAGCGCCGCAGGAAAGGGGTTTTGCGGTGCGAGTCTATATCGCACGGAGAGAATTGGAGCGCCCGTGAGACGGGAAAGATGTGCCACTGGTACGCGATGCGTGCAAGGGTCCATCATGCTGTAACTATGAGTATACGTCAAGATTTGGAGGGCTTGAGATTTGTTCAACTTACAAGTAGGCACCGCCATGAAAATACAGGATGGTCATATCAGAGGGTGATTCCCTCCGTAACTCGTGATACTTTTCTTCTTCAGAGAGATCAGGCTGTGGTGTCTTCTTGCCAACTCCACTGCGATAACCGGTCCATTCAGCCTCGACTGCCGCAATCGGGGGCATGTCAAAGGTTTCATTGCCCGTCGTCATGAGATCTTCAATAGCGCTAATAACAGCATCGCGCACGTCGAATTCTGGCCGTGGCAGGGTGACCTTGGATACCCACATGGGTCCCTTGATGCCAGGATCACGCATGCTATTTTTCTGCGTCTTATCGACTGGCGCACTAAAGGTCATGAAGGAACGAATAATGGATGTCGTCAATTCCGTGCGAATGTCTTGCTTTCCCTTTACGGGAGACATTTGAATTCCATGGAGAACGAGAGTTTTCAAGATCAACGGGATTCGGACTAGTAGCTCCTTGAGGAGGTGAATGGTATGTTTGAAGTCGCCCATCTTGAGCAGGGTAAGGGAGTGGCTTGGAGCACTGCTCCCGACGTTTTGGATAGGGGATGACAGAGATTAATCCCACGGGCCCGGAAAGCTTCCCTCGAGAGAACCAACTTGCAGACAAATCAACTGGTTATAACTCGTGAACTGGTCGATCTCTGAAACCGGATCCTTGGGAGTGGCGTCAAGCCGAGGTCCATTTTTTTGCGGGGTCCACTTCTGCCCACTTTCTTCTTGTAAAGTTGGGTTAAGCCAAGACTAAAAGTTGAGAGAGATACAAGCACATGATACTGTCCTCTAAAGCTAGGAGATCTACTCCGTCTAAAGGTCCCTACTAGAGTTTGAGGAGAGATATGTCCGATTTTTATGAACTTATGCAAGCCCTCCGTATATCTCCGGTTGGCAAAGTCTCTGTTTTCTGCACAAAGCCGACCTTGAACCAGTACGCCGTTGAAAGTTAAAATATCATAATATCAGATGCCCAAATCTAGCAGATCTAGATCAAGGTTGCGGGGAATGATCCTCCGGTCTCTCGGTATGGACTAGTGGTGCAGTCTCCACAGCTGCCGGATTTTCTAGGCGATCTCGCGCCTGTTGAGCTTCGGGCACTCCACGAGAACGATGGAGTTCTTTTTGATACACAGCCTCCTCTTCCTCCTTCAGACCCGAGCCCGTCGGATCTCTACGAATGAGGAAACTCTGCACCCGAGCGTCATTGTGCGGCATCTGAGCAACTGTGTGCTGTCGGCGGCCAGTCAAGAACCGCATCGAATCCTCGCTTACCTCGCGCAAACGCTGCTCATATCCCGAATTCAGTTGTCCAATCCAGGAAGCCTGCACGGCACCACCGAAAAGAACGAGCAGAACAACGAGCCGGGTAAAGGTACGTTGGTCAACGACGTGCTGCTGTTTCCCTTGATGGCGATTATTCCATCGTTCCCAGTCTTCCCACGTCGCATTTGCGTAGATGGTAGGCCCATAGTGCCCCCAATCGGCCGATGCCTCGGCCACGGTGTGATAGCGTTTAGGGTTGTGGTTCCATCCGGCTCCCGTTTGATCATAGGCAGCTCGTCTGGTCGGATCGGAGAGAATCTCATGGGCAGTGACCACAATATGATACCGCTGTAGGCGAACTTCGGGAGTAATATTTCGACAGAGAGGGTGCTCCTCGCAGGGCCGATCTGGATGGTAGATCTTTACCAGATCATAGTATCGTGCTTTGGAGTACGGGTCGTTGCGATGGAGGTTGAGAACTTCATATGGTGTGAAAGATGAGCTCGAAGGCCAAGTATATGGGTGATCCGAGATATCCGAAGCTGTGGCATAACCTCTATTGGACCGACATGTCCAGAGGCCGGGATACGAAGCACTGAAGCTCGTGCGAGTGGGTGGCAAAGCCGTAACAGACGGACTCAAGAGCTGAATACCGCCATAACTAAAGAGGCTGGCCTTCTTGAACATGGCCGCATGATTCTAGGAAGAGAGCAGGGTAAAACTCCCGGTTGCTCCCTGAAGAATTGGAATGAAGACGACAAGCATTGAGGGGATTCGTCCCCTCACAAGATGGTTTGGAGAGGGTCACGTGGGGCCGGAGGTCGATTTGCCGGATAATTCGTGACGATCTCCGAGTGGCATCATTTCACAACAGTCTCATTCCTACTCGTCTCCACATAATGGCTGGATCACAAGATGGTGACCGAGATCGTCGGCAGCGCTCGCCATCCAATTCCTCGGACCGGACCCGCGAACGCCGGCGAGACACCAGAGAGCATTGTAAGAGCTCACGCCAGCGGGATGATGACCGTCGAAGCTCTCGTCGAGACAGTCCTCGACGCAGATCATCGCGCAGCCCGTCTGGAATAGAATCTACTCGAAGAGACCATGAAAAATCTCGTCGGGATCGAAGCGATCACCCAACAGACCCTGCAGACGATGATCGCCGAAGAGATAGACACCGCAGCCATCGACACCGCGATGACCGCAACCGCGATCGCGATCGCGATCACGAACGATCCTCAAGAAGGCATCGAAGTCCACGACCTCGGTCTCGCTCTCCACGCCGATCAAAATCCCCAGCGCGCGCACTACAACGGCGCGGCCCCCTTCCTTCACAATCCGACGCCTTCACGGGCGAATTGGTACAGTCAGGCGATGCACCTCCACCCGAGAAGATCAAGCCCAATTTCAACCAGTCTGGTCGACTTGCAGCTGAAAGTAACACGGTTCAGGTCCAAGGTGGTGAAGGGATCGTCTTGAAATACCACGAGCCTCCGGAGGCCCGCAAACCACCCGCCAAAGAGGCCTGGCGATTCTACGTCTTCAAGGGAGAAGACTTGCTAGAAGTGGTGGAGCTTGGTGAACGCAGCTGCTGGCTGATCGGTCGTGAGAATCGTGTGGTCGACTTCCCCCTCGAACACCCAAGCTGTTCGAAGCAACACGCCGCACTTCAGTTCCGCTATGTCGAGAAACGGAACGAATTCGGCGATCGAATTGGCAAGGTCAAGCCCTATCTTATCGACCTGGAGAGCGCGAATGGTTCTCATGTCAATGGTGAGGCTATTCCCGCAGGTCGCTACGTGGAGGTCATGGACAAGGACGTCATCAAATTCGGGTTGAGTACCCGCGAATACGTCCTCATGCTGCCAAACTGAACATTCAGCTCCTTGCAACATGCTTCATAAAAAACTGGAACTTTACGACCATTGATGAAAAGATGTCGAATAAAAACTTGATATCATTATTTGTGATGTACAGTACAGAGACTATCCCTTACGAGGGAAAAATTATGCAACGCCCTCAACCCAGATGCTCCCGCTTGGCCTCCTTGGCCTTGCCCTCCACCTCGTGTGCCTTTCCCTTGGCTTTCCCGGCGAGCTCCTCAGCCTGACCCTTGCCCTTGCCCAAGACCTCGTGAGCATCACCCTTCACTTCTTGGGCCTTTGCCTCGGCCTCTGCACTGGTGGTGCCGACGGTCTTCTTGACCTTCTCGGTAGCCTCTCCTGTATAGCCATCTCATATTAGTGTCCGATTCTTAGTAATGTTTTTCCTAATCTTCAAAGGAGGAACATACTGCCGAGATCAATACCCTTGACTGCTGCGTCGGAAACAACCCGGTCGGCTGCCTTGAGGGTATCCTTGGTAGCATCCACGGGGCCCTTCTCCAGTCTGGCGGTAGTCGAGAGAGATCGCAGGGTCACTGACGCCGGGGCAGTAGTGATCATTCGAGATCGGACAACGGGGACAAAGCGTGCGGCGGACATGGTGTGTGGTGTTTGTATGAGAGTGAAGTCTTGAACTTGAAGAGAAGATAGGAGTTTGAGAAAATTCAATTAGCTTGGAAACGTTTGAAGCTTGATAAAGATGTAGAAATGTTTGAATGGTTAAATTTTGGGCGTGTCTATTGTAATTTATACCAGTCACTATGAATAAGTTGGCCTCGTGGTGGCCGAGACTTGGTAAATCGCTGACGTCACCGGCATCGCATTCCTGACGTCGACAAACGATCACAACCCTGCCTCCAGAACTTGGTTGGCTTGTTTGCTACTTTGATCGGCGATTGCTACTGGGGAAGAATTGGGGCTGGGTTTGATCCGGTACTATTGTCATTTCTGTCGTTCTCGTTCATCGGGTTCTAGATTCGGCGGGCTCTCATGAACCTCTAGCCGTGGAGCTCGGACTTGTAGCTACGGACCCTTTTAAGTGGACGCTCAGACTGGAGACCGCAAAGTTATACTAAACGTATTTGAACATTTCAAAATACTATCGTCTCTAGCTCATGCAGTAATAGGTTTTCCCTCTGCCAGTGCAAGACGATTCCGATGCCACTGGATCCATGTCAGCTAGCTACCAAGTCACATATCGGAAACGAAAGAGAACTTACCTTTCCGCAAGAAATAGGCTCATATAGAGCAGGATGATCCTCATCGACACACGAGGGCACAACCCGACACACCGAGTCAGGATTAAATCCCAAGAAAAACGGCATTGAATACCGAGATGTTGTCTGCCGATTATACACTCGATGCACCGTCGACTTGAACCGATTATTTGAAAGACGCTGTAAAAAGTCCCCAATGTTCACCACCAATGTCCCGGGGATAGGTCTCGCATCCAGCCACTCGTCACTCGCAGAGAGAACCTGTAGCCCGCCAGACATGTCCTGCCAGAGCAGGGTGACGCATTGAAAATCGGTATGCGAGCCGATCCCGACATCCGTCTCGATGTCGTCGGATAACGGTGCTGGAGAACCGGGGTAGTGGACGTATAGTCCGTCAGCGCCGGGGTTTGTTGTTACGGAGTCGAAGTAGTCTTCGGGCATGTCGAGGGCTAGTGCGAAGATGCGGATCATTCTGCGGGCGAGAGCTAAGCGTCGCTGCCAGAATTCAATGGTTGTTTCTCGGAAGCCTGGTACGTGCGAGGTTCCCTCCCATAAGAACTCGTCGTTGACGGAGGAATAGCTTGGGTCGACGAGGAGAGTCTCCGGGTTGGATATCGTTGGGTCATTGATGGGATTATAGCGCAATGTAAAGGTTTCCTTGCGGTCTAAGTGGCACACGTTAACTTGGAAAATGGTCATCATACTCTTTCCAATAGTGGACGCCCACCTCGTGTCTCTGATTTGTTCACTTGCGTACTTCCCACGCTATGAAAGCCAATCGCATTATGGGACTTCTTATTAGAGACCAACTCTTTCTGCTCGATCGGTTGACTGAAGAAAGATTGCGCTTGGGAGAGAGCACGGCCCAACAGCTCTTCCGAGATCCCATGATTCTTAATGTAAAAGAATCCCGTATTCTCAGCTGCAGCTTTGACTTGAGATGCGATAGCTTTCTTTGCTTCAAACCCGTCATCAATAGTGCTTAAATCGATGATTGGGATCTCATCTTCGGTAGGCAGTCGGGGCGGCGCAGTGGACACTCGACGAAACTCCGGTCCATGCAGAGTCAGTAACTCGACTTGAGTATATTGAGTTACTGTTGCCATGGCGTCTGCGAGGAGGATGGTAAATGCGGGGTTTGACTTGGACTTGGGGTGATTGAGGGGATGGCGTAAGCGGGTAGTTGCAGAGATCTATAAACGCGATACAGCAAACGGGGATTCCACAGATAACTATAGTTAAGCTAGCCAGTCATGAACTTCCACGGAGAACGCCGACTTCCTATAGATTGATTCTGGCATTTCATGATAAGAATGTATTAGAATGTCTATCTATTGATGAGTCTGCGTCGGATATTCTTCGGCCTTATCACCGCGACTCTCCCAGGCTGAGTGTTGACTGGCAGTTCTTATCGGCGTGGTATGCGTGGCGTAGCCCTAACTACCGCTAGCATCTTGGCCTTGATCTGCTTTTCCTGTTATCGCGTGCGTTCATGCTTCTTTATCAGATTGCGATAAACTCTTTCGCATTACCTTTCGATTACTTGAACGTGGTCGCCTCGAGAACTCAAAGGAGAATATCTCATCTCACCCTTGAAAGAGAACGCCGGACTCCCACATCTGGAGAGTCTACTATGCCGAAAACATCATGACACTCACGCTATCACAGTTGAATGAGCGACTGCTCGTCAAGGCCGTTGACAAAGATGGCTCTCAGCGTTCCGTGGACATGCTGGACAATGACTCCATTCGACCAACACCAGCCAAAGATCGAACATGGACTCAATTCACTTACATGACGTTCTGGTTCTCCGCAACGGCAAATGTTAGCAATCTGTACTCTGCATCTACGGGCATGACTATGGGCCTTACCATGTGGGAGGCCATTGCCTGCTCTTTTGGGGGCCAGATTCTAGCTGGATGTCTGATGGCGCTGAACGGTCGTGCTGGTGCAATGTATCGGATTCCTTTCCCCGTTCTGTGTCGGTCTAGTTTTGGCCCTTGGGGGGCGTTCTGGCCTACCTTCAACCGAGCAGTCATGTCAATCGTGTGGAATGGTGTGAATTCGGTTCAGGGAGCGCAGTGCTTATAGTAAGTACGATCAGCTACGGTGCAGAGAGAGAAAATTAACGGTGACGTTTTAGTGTCTTCCTACACGCCATCTTTCCTTCGATCGAAAATATCCCTGATAAGATGGGATCAAAGTCTGCTTTAACCTCGGCGCAGATGATGTGCTTTTTCATCTACTGGTACTGTCAACATTAGCTCTCAGCATACAATAACAATCACTAACATTCAATAGGGTCATCAACTGCGCATTCCTCGTTGTCCCCGTCCCAAAAATGAAATCCCTGGTCTACGCCAAAGTCGTAGTCTATTTTGCCGGCACCATCGCAATGCTAGCCTGGACCGTTTCTCTAGCCGGTGGCTCTTCTCAGTTCCTCCACATGCCTTCCACTGTCCACGGCACGGAGAAGAGCTACCTGATCTTGAAATTCTTTTGGCTGGGTCTTGCATCTTGCGGAACATTCGTGTCCAATGCAGCCGATCTTCAACGCTACGCACGGAAGCCCAACGATGTACTCATTGGTCAGATTATCAGCTTTCCCCTATCGAACTTGTTGGTTGCGATCCTTGGAAATGTGATTGCATCGGCAAGTAAAGCGATCTTTGGAGAGGTACATTTCCATTCCGTGTTAAAGCTTTCTGCGGCCTAGCTGACCACCAAAACATTCATGCAGTTGATCTGGAATCCCCTTGACTTCTTAGATAAGTTGATGGAAGGGGAGCGATATACCTCCGGTAATCGTGCAGCATGCGCCTTCATTTCGTTGGCATTCGTATATTCTACTGTTTTCTCTGCTATATTCGAAAACTCCATTCCGTATGATCTTTTCACCCCATCCGACTCCCATGGCAACTCCCTAGCTAATGAATCTGCAGCGCTGGAAATGACATCGCAGCTCTCATGCCGCGATACATCACGATCAAGCGAGGATTCTTCATCTGCGCTGGTAAGACCTTCACTTCCCCACCATTTCTACTGCTCACAATCAAACATAATATCTGCTAACAACTCGCCACTCAAGTTCTCTCATATGCAATCTGCCCTTGGTACCTCCTCTCCAGTGCCTCGGTTTTCATCACATTCCTATCCTCCTACCAAATCTTCCTCTCCGCCATCGCCGGTATTCTAATCTGCGACTACTACCTAATCCGCCGAGGTAACTTGAACATTCCAGCCCTATACACCGCACATCCAGAAGGTTTGTACAGATACTTCTACGGATTCAACCTATGGGCATTTGCTACGTATATCATTGCCGTAGCGCCAAATTTCTACGGATTCCTCAATCAGATGGGAGTCAAGGCTCCGCTTGGGATTCAGAGGTTTTATTACGTTGCCTATCCAACTGGGCTTTTGGTTGCCTTTTTAGTTTATTATGCTGGTTCTTTGGTTTTCTCGCCGAAAGGGATGGTGAAGGGGAGGGGTTGGAGGGAGCCGAAGGATTTTGTGGATGAGAATGGTCCGGCTAGGGAGGAGGGATATGCGATTGATGGGGTTGAGGTTGATGGTTCTGCCGCTGAGAAGGGGCCTTTTACTGATACAAAGGAGGTGGACTTTTGAAGTTAGTCCTTCAATAGTCCGGGGCCGGCCAATAGTTTTAATAGTTTCCATGCTTATACCAAGTGTTTCATCGGATGTTGTTACGGGTCATATTCAGGGTCGAATTCACAGGTCCCTATCTTCTGATTGTATATAATCTTAAACACTGCGCTGATAACATGCCCGAATTTTCATGTCCTTTCCCGGTTCTCGACCCAAGAACGCCTTTCCAGGTAAAGCAAAAGCGCCCATTAATGCCTATTCTCATTAATCAAACAGGAAATCAAAGATATTCATCCTCATCCATAGATACTCGATCGTCAGCCCACAGGATGGGCGCTTCATTTTGTGGAACCTCATTGCGAGGAGTCCACACAGGCTGTTGCGTCGCAGATGATTGTGACGGTACAACAGTCTGACCCGGAGACGTCAACCAGGGGAATGAGACAGGTGTACCATTCACGCGGATCTCGCCGACAATGTTGCTGAGCTGAGGCGGTTCATCAACATATCCATCCGAGATACCCAGCAGCTGCGCCGTGAGACGGAAGAAAGCCACGCAGATGGTGATGATAGGTGCTAAAAGCGATCCCAGATGAGACCAGCGCCAGAGCATAGTCACAGTCACAAAGGGGAACTCAGGCGCATCCGCTTGTAGACAATAGCCATTGCAGGTCTCGGAGATTGATGGATGGGCATATAGATCCCACATCAGACATTCGATGATATACCAGGAGAGCGAGACAAACGTAAACCAACCCAACTTGGTGAGTTGACGACGCTGGGTTATGGGATCCCATCTCCAGAGGCGAGGGAGAGGGATAGCAGCGTATACACGGCCATCATCATGAACGCATTGCTCGCAATTCTCACTGGAGTGCGACCGTAGTGTTTGCGCGCCAGCTTTCTTGGGAGAGGATGGGTTTGACACAATAGCGGCATCTCGGATAACGTGCTCTTCCAGACTATTCAGACCCTTCTTTACTTCATTGATGTTCCTCACGAGTGAATGAAGTTTATCGTTCAGACGATCAATATCAACTGAATCTTGCCCATTTGCATTCGCCAGCTCAAGTCTCTTGAGCACCTCTTGTTCGTAGGCAGCTTCTTCCTCTTGCTCGGTCTTGAGCTCAGTTTGGTCGTCCATGATTGCTTGGAGTGATTCAATCGTGTCATCTCCCAGGTCTAGAGTCTCTTTACCGGAGCTCACGTCCTCGATAACCGTTTGAAGGCCACTCTTGGGTAGCTTGGGTCGGATCACGGACGCTCTGTTCCGTTTGGCGGGTTGGGTTTCAGTAACGGGCTCTTCCGAAGCCCTTGGCTCAGGCTTTACTTCTGTAACGGGTGGTTGGACAACCACTGAGGGCTTCTGCTCCTGTCGAGGAGCTTCGGATACCTGCACAGGAGCTTCGGGTTCCTTTGCAGGGACCGATGGTAGGACAATATCTTTGGTCAAATCTTGAGGAATCTCCTTCACCCGTTCAGTCATTGGCGTGTCAATCCAGGCCCCGGTCACTCTGGGTGTCTTGTCGTAAATTCTCGTTTCAAAAAGCTTCGGTTGATCAGGTGTTTGCATTTGTTCAAGCTTCGGGCTTTCGGTTCGTGCAAGCTTGCGGAGCAAATATTGCGAGTCTCGTTTCAAAGCACTTGGCCTGTTCAAGCCGGAATTTTTAAAGACGACGATGGGCGTGTTTGGTACGTGGATTCCTTCACTCTGTGGTGCATTCCGGTCATGACTATGCACCTCGGCCTTCTTATCCTGTGGTGCTTCCTGAGTATGAAGATTGGCGGTACGTTCCCCCAGAGCGCTCCGGGCCGGAAGATTGCCTCGTTCAAAAGCCCCTGAGGACGAGCGGCCAGAATATTCCCGGGAGAGATTTTCTTCTGCTCTGAGTCGTGTATTCGAAGAATTATCCGGTGGCAGTTGTTCTTCTCTCCTCTCTTGTCGCTCCGATGAAGTGCTCTCACTGACGTTCCTGAGCCATTCAGAGCCGCGTCCACCTCGACTCCCCCAGGTCCGCGGCAAGTTCAACGATGGGCCAACCTCCCCATCATCCTCTTCCGATACATGGACCTGCTCTTCTTCCTCCCTCCTCTGCAAGTTGTCCGCCGTGAGGGCAGCTCGACTCCCGACCTTGGCTTTGCTGAAAATTGGCGAATCCTTGCCGGTCACACGTCGAAGTCGCTGTTCGTCTCTGGCATAATCGGTAGCCCTCCTGCGTGGCGAGGTTTCATTGGCAAAGCTCGCCTCCGAGAATGCGCGCCCTTCGAACTCTCGATCTCTCACTCGAGGCGACGAGCGACTCAACCGACTTGCTGGGCGCGTATCGAGTGGAGCATCCCAATCGTCCAGCGGCACGAAGTCTGCTAGCGTTCCATCATGCTCGATCCTCCTGTATATATCGGCGCGTTCTTCCGGTGGGTTTGACATATCCGACGAGGGCGAACGCGCACTAATGAAGTCTTGGGTTTGTCGGGGGCTGGTGGTCAACCCGAGTCCGGCGCCGTCGTCGGACATACTCGTACGCGAAGTAGCTCGATACGCGCCGGAGAGCGTTCCCGTGCGGAAGCTGGGTCTTTGACGCGTCCCGTTCTGTTTTGAGGGTGTAGGAAAATGCGAGTCATCGAGGTCGAATTCGTAACTGGGCTCTCGCGCGCGAGCAAAGGGCGACTGCGGATGGTGGTGACGCGCGAGTGCAGCTCGGTCGCTCTTGCGGGGAGAGGCCATGACGACGGAGTGAGAAGAGAAAGGCGGCTCTCCCGCAGAAATCAGAAAAAAAACCCTCCTTCAATACCTTTGTTGGTTGATATAGATTGAGTACATGAAATAATTCCACTGCAACGAAGTAAATACGGAGCTCCCGCATTCCCCGAAGGGGTTAGAGCGGCCCGCAACAAGCTTCATTAATCCATGTCTTTTCTAATTTCAACAACTTCCTGTTCTCTTCTGCCTACGAGTCGAATAGTGTAGTACCTTTTCACTGCCACCCTCGTGTCCGCAGCCACTTCTGCCTGCTGCCTCATTTAGCGAGTGCCAAATCATGCGAGCATCGCCTGCCGCCTCGCAAGTGACGCGACGCTGTGACATGTGACCCGCTCACTTGCCCCGATCATCTATCAGTCTCAAATTACGCGACAGATAAGAACCCCAAAAAAACTCCCGATCTGCCAGGTATACTGGCTCAAGGACACACAAACATACTGGTTTCTTGAAAGATCCGAACAATCACTACCAAGTCCGATCCCCATCCAGTTTCACACCAGCCATGACGAAATCGTCCCGCCGGAGGACGCCTGCGTCAACACCAGCCTCATCGGGCGCTTCGACCCCAAGTTCTGTCTCCTCGGGGCCTATCCCACCCTTCACCAAGGCTCCGTCCATCCTCAAGCCTTTCCTTGACCCGCTCTCCCCGGAGGAGGTATACCTAGTCCACATCGACACCTCAGCAACAGAGCTGAAATGGCAGACCTTCTTTGTCCCAACGGTGGTCAACGTGGTGGTGGCAGCGGTGATCGCTCTACGCGTATACTGGGGCTTTAGCACATACCCAGCGCTAGTAGCTATTCTACTCGGAATGGAGAGCTCACTGAGCGTGGACATCGCCTCGACACCGTGGACGGAGTTGGCACAAATCACCCTCCGTCGGGTCGGCACCATCCTGATCGACTACTACCTCGTGACCTTGTTCCTGTCTTGGCCCATCAACTTCGTACTTGGACCCGTCCACTGGCGCCGTGCCGTTGGCTTCCGGGACCGCGAGATCATCGTCCGCCGCAGCCACCGCAGCTGGAGCAAGAAGCTCGAGCGCAACAATTGGATCCGCGATAACGATGCGATGCGTGACAAAATCGTTGCTGCTGTGACACCCGAGCGTATTGGGAAGACCGGGTATCTACTCGTCGACGAGGACTGGAATCTAGACTATCGCGCCATGGTCCGCGCGCACGCGTTGGTCGACCTAACCCGTAAGGGCGAGGGCGTACAGCTGGACGAGTTCCGCACGGCCGTGCTGGTTCACACTGACTCGGATGGTTGGCTGATCTGGCGCGTTGCGGACGAAAATACACCCGGTGGACGCCAAAAGTCTGCTCAGCGAGACCAGATCCTGGCTTTCAAGGAGAGGTTGACTGCCATGGGGAAGGAGGATTTGTTCTTCCGCTGGGTGGAGCTGGTCCAGTGGGAAAGCTCGCAACCTGGTGGATTCACTCCGGAGAGGCAGCGCAGTGCTATGGTACAGGCTAAGCAGATGTTTGACGAGGAGAATGTGGATTTCACTCAGTTCTGGGATGATGAACTGGTGGGCATATCCAGCGCTGAAGAGACGGCGACGTGAACCCGTTCTCCCTTGGTGTTCTCTATTTGACTTTTGTTCTTTTCATATGCATATAGCTGGGCTGGTGTCACCATGAGTTTAACATCCTAACGGCCGTTTTCAGGTTATATACCCAGAGATTTCCTTCTGTAGGTCATCTTCCAAAAAGCTTCTACCTTAGAACCACCGACAATTAAGGCTTGCCTGCGGAATTTGTAGAGCCTATGTGTCAGATAATACGGAGGGCTTCGTAGAAATGAGGCTATGTACTATTGGGTATCTTGTCAAACTAAGTCCCATCAAGGGCATATAAATCTCCACCAGCCATGGAGGGGAAACAAGAAAAAAAACAATGTAAAGCAAAAAGGATCCAAAAAGCAAATCACAAGGAATATAAAGGGAAGGCGATCCATTTACTCCATAAACCCAGCCCAACGCTCAGGTTTTCAATGTCCTTCTATTGCGAAGCATCTTCGAATCGATAATCAAGGGACCATAGTTTCTCCCATGGTCTCCGAACCCCATTTTGACGACGAGTAGAAGCTGATCGAGAGGGCGGGGATGCCGGAGATGTAGCAATATCACCCGGATTGAGAGCCTGGCTTACGGAAATCGGGATTCGTGCTCGGTTCTGTGCCTAAAGAAATACCAAATTAGCGTGCTCGTTTTCTTAATCAGACCCGGGAAAAGATAGATCTGCGTCCTACTTTTCACGGGCCGAAGAGCAGGTCACGGCGCACCTCGTCGAAGATCTGGGCAGACTCGCGAGGCTGGGAGCCGGCATCTGCTTCGGCAGGGCGAACTAGATCGGAGGAGGAGTCGTTGGCCTTCTGCGAAGGAGCGGGCGTGCCCCGTTTCGAGTTTGAGCTATTGCGACGGCTCTCGAGACTTCTGGACAAGGTTTGGGCGACAGTGCTTTCTTCGGTGGGCCGTTTCAGACGAATGCTTCCTTTGGCGTCGACGTGGGCGGATGCAACAGTACTCTTAGCAATGCCGGGAGTCGCAGGGGCACCGGGCTTTTCTTCCGTGGCGTCCAGAAGGTACCAGCGTAGGCCGTCGGATAGCTCGAAGGGGTTTTCGTCAATGGAAGCGCCATCGCTGGCGTCGCCGAGAGAGCGGCGGTCTGGAGCAACGCCATTTAAAGACTTGGACAAGTCAACAACGCGCTCTTCGATCCTGCTGATACGGGCTAGTAGCCAATCCCGTGTTTGCAATTTATGAGAATCCTGCTCGCGTAGGAAATAGTGTGGTGCACCGACATTAAAGGCGGCCCAGGAGCGGATGGCTTGGTTGCGCGTAGGGAGGAACAGAGCGAGATCTCCTTCCTTAAAGGACCGATATGCAATCTTCTCGTGTGCTTCGCTTTGGACTCGGTGATACTTTTCGCGGTAGCCCTTGGCCTCTTTCTGCCACTTGCGGGCTAATATCTCAATGTCCTTGACACGCTTGACCACCACATCTCCGAAGACGGCGACATCAAAGTGGTTTAGGCTTTCCATGAAGGATTTGAACCTGGTCTCCTCCTCTTCGGGACTGTCGGCATGCATCCAGCCTAGAAGGCCCGAGTCTGGTCTTGCCGTTACAATGCCCGATTGAGCGATACTTTCGCCTAGACTAGATGATGTGCTGAGCTTGGACGCACGCTGGACGGTTAAACGACCATCTTGTTGGATAATTGCAAAGCCGAGCTGCTCTAGCATACGCTCCAGTTTCTCAACCTGTGCGTATAGTTTCACGGACAAGTCGTGAGACTTGGTACCTCGGGCATCCAGTCGAGCCACAGCGTGCTGTTCTGCCTTGGAGGCTTCCTCGACCTTTCTCTCACAGTCTGCCTCTTTCGATTTCAGATCCTGGGCCAAAGACTCCGCATCGGCCAGTTTCCGCGCCAAGTTAGCCTGCTTCCGTTCTTCCTCGGCAATCTGCTCTCGCAGGGCGTCAGAACCACTTTCGCCAGCTGAAACTTGCGACTGCAACGTATTCAGTCTGGAGCGTTCCTGATCTAGCTCAGCCTTGACAACGGCCACTTCCAACTTTTCTTTCTTAAGCTTCTCCGTCAATCGAGTGATTTGGGCCTCGCGGTCATCGGCAACCTTCAACCGTCCCTCGAGCTCATACTCTAGTTGAGATATTCTCTCCTCCAGAGCCTTGTTCTCGGTCGTCAGCTTCAAGGCACTATCCTCTGCACTCTTTGCATGGATTGACAACCCTTCAGAGAGTACCTCGATGGCTTTAATAATACCAGGAACGTCAGGAGGAACTGTTCCGCCGGGAGACAGGTTCATAAAGGCCGAATGTAGAGCATTGTAATGGTCTAGATCCTTCTGGGTCCATTCACCATGCTGACGTTCGAAATCTTTAATCTTCACTTGGAGACACTGTTCGTGCTGCTGAAGAGATTCAACCCGCTCGTTGAGATCCCCAACTGTGCGAGTTGCCTCAGCAGATCTATCATGAGCTGTCTGCAGATCAGTCTCAAGCTGATGAATCCGCTCGTCAACCTCTTGCTTCTCGTGCTCCCGGCTGTCAATAAGTCTATCCAGCTCTTCTTCCACTTCTTCAGTGCGAAGTCGAAACTTTTTGACCTCTGCCTCTAGGTATCTTCGCTCATCTTCAAACTCACGCTGTCGCGCTTCAAGATTCCCAATCAGATCTTGCTTCGTAGATTGAGCCTCTTGGTATTTGTCTGAATTTGACTGACGCTCCGCGTGGGCTTCTTTGTAAAGTCTTTGTACTGTTTCCCGTTCCACGTTGAGCTCCGCTTCCAGGGAGACAATGCGTTGGACCAAAGCTCGATCCTCGGGGGACTGCGTCATCGACACGCGCCTAGACGAGATAGAAGACCGCCTCGAGAGGGTGTCCGGGTGTGGCGACGCGGGAGAGAGAGGGAAATCATGCCCGAAATTGCCGCTCGAGGGCCGACTCATGTGGCTCTGGCGATGAAGAAGGTCTTCCAGTTTTCGAATGCGACTATCAGACCCCTTGAGTCTCTCCTCCAACTTCCCTTTTTCCTCTTGCAAACTTCGAACCATGTCATCGCCGCGTAGTAGCATAGAACTCCGACTCAAGTCGAAGACACTCCCGTTTTTGAACGCCTTTGCTCGTCGCCTTTGCTGGCGAGTTGGTGTATCCAAATCCTTGAATTGTTGGGCTAATTCATCTGCGATATTCGACAAAGAGTACTTATTCCGTAAATCTTCAATATATGTCTCAATCTCGGTTCGATTGACTTCCGGCCAGTTGTTATCTTGCCTATGGAGGTTGACCTCTATCCCTGGCGTTGTAGAGTCTCCAAAGGAAATAAAGTCGCCCATGGTTTTGACCCATCTCTTCCGGCGGCGCTGCTCTTCGTCTCTCAGAACGGCCATCTCTTCGGTCAGAGTCAACGAGTCGCTTTTAATTTTATCATTCCACTCACGCCGCCGTACCGACTCAATGAGAACCGATCCGTAGATCATTGGCATCTGAAACACGGTATGGAGAATCTCAAATGCGTTACTGTCAATCCCAAAATTGACAAGCTGCGCATGCGCGTCGGCAAGTCGAGACTCAATGAACGAGATGGTGTGCATGTGCTGTAAGGCCGTCTTCTCAGCAGCGGCTCGTCGGCGAACTGCTTGCTCCAAGGCATGGTAAAGATCGCCGCTGAGGTCCAACAATGACGGTAAAAGATTCTGAGTGTGGTTGAGGGCGAGCCGAGAGACGTTTGCCAGCATCTTCTGATTATTGGGCAAGCCAAGCACATGTTCGTAATCAGAGCCAATCTTCTTTGCAAGAGTTTCCACTTCCTCAAGCAACCCATCCTCGCCGTCTGCAGATGCGAGGACTACCTCATCCACCAAAGCTTGTGTATCCGAGGCGATATCACTGACGGCCTGTTCAAGGTCCCGAGCTTGTAGCGCAAAGCGTGGAGACACGACTGCTGCATCCGAACCAGCTTGCTGAACTTCATTTATATCGATAAAGTCACGTAGCGTTCCCGTATGCTGATCTTTGTCCTTCTTAGGAGTGGATGGGCGCCCGAGCATGGGGAAATCCGTCCGAGCTGGAATATTCTCCAGCGACTGGAGAGCACGCTGCCAACCGTCGAGAGCAGCCTGCTGCTCTTCGAGAAGATTATTGGCCCATGTCTGTGCCTCCTGAAAGCGATGCTCCAAGGTGCCCACGTGTGACTTGAGGTTCTCCAAGGCAACACCCACGGCGCGGTTGATGACATCAGTCCGCTCGTTGTGAGCCTTGACGTTCTTATCCATCGTTCCACAGCGAGCGGATAGATCCAGAGCCCATGTTCTCCTTGTCATGAACAAGTTCCGCCATGATTGTAGGTCGTTTTGGTCCGTCAACGAGGCTGGCGGGCTTTGTGGTTGGAATGGTTCTGGGGCGGGAAGCTCGGGGAGCTCAAAGTCGGCGGGTTCGCTCACGTACTGCCGGTCATAGACAAAGATTTCGGTCTGAGATTCCCAATATTAGAGCTCGCTCAGTTTCACCTTGGGATGGTCATGGGCCGTTGATCCGATATACAGCTTGCATACCTCGGTGGCGAGCGTTTGAGTCTTGACATTCTTCCCTCGTGCAGTCATCAAGATCTGCCTAGCAATCGGGATCGAGGTATTCCGAACGATCCATGCTTTCAAAGAATCCGGCCTGGTATAGTTAGAACAGCTTTAGCTGGAATCCCCGAGGTTATTCGGGGGCACGAGACACCCATAAGGCACCCCCTCATGGATCGGGACGATCAACATACGAAGCATAAGCAACCGGATCCGCAAGCAAATGCTCGCCGGAATGAGCAATATAGATATGCGGCGACATGATTCCCCTCCTCACCACCGAGCGCAAGAGCTCGAAAGACCAGGGAAGTGGGAGGGGAGATGGGTTTAACGAGGGCAAATCGGGAGGAGGCTGAAGCTCTCCAGGTGAGCGACTCTCCACCGCCCTCCGCTCATGGAGATATCACAAGGCACGCGCCCGCCCGCCCACGAGATCCCCCCATGGCGACCAAACTGGCCTCCGCAAGGCCTCACCTGCTCTCTAACGAGCTTACCCTGCTGGACTATGCGGCAGATGATGTCCGTGATATCGTGACCTTGTCCGATAAGGAGGCGCTGGTGCTGCAGCTGGCTAGTCAGATCCAGGAACAACAGTTGGAGAAAGCATTGCTGGAGCAAGGTACGATCTACTTGCGGAGAGGTTCCTAATCCTCCGAAGAATTTCTGATTGCTTTATTTTTCTTTTTACTTTGCTTTCTTCCGTGTCATGTGCCATTTGGATTTTGGTCTTCTTTCACGCATTTGTCTTCAAACAACTCACCTTTGCCTATAGAACCGGAATCACTGTCGGGCGATAATGCCGAAGAAGAGCTCGCGATCGCGGAACGCGAGTTCCTCGAGGCGCGCGCTTCGTACACCGTCAGGAGAAAAGCCGCGCGAACAATTCTCATGACAGATCCCATACTCAAGGCAGTTCACTTGAAAGCCACTATACCTCCTGAACGGTACGTGAGTTCCCGCTCCTGTAAACAGTATCCGATTCTTATCTCGTCCCCGCAGGGCTCTACTCCCCCTCGTCAACCGACGCGACGTACTCGCCCTTGCGCAGGAAAATTTAGCTTCAGCACATGAGCTGGTGCTAAAACAGCTATCTGACACCGAGGTCGAGAATCTCAAAATCAATCAGGAGAACCAGGAGCTAGTGCGCGAGCTTCTGGAGCTCACCAAGCAGGATTCCTCCTGGCGCGAGCGGCTCCAGGACACGGATCTGTCGTCGCAGTTGGATCAGCTCGAGGCCGAGCTCAAGACGAGCAAGGCAAAATGGGAAATCATGAAGAACATTGCCAGCGCGATGGTGGTTGGCAGTGGACTTGACTGGGCCGATGACGATTCTCTCCGTGCGTTAGTGCTGGATGAAAGTGATGACTGATGTCTTGTTTCTAATTCGGGGTGTGGGTAATTATCATCTGGTGGTATACCTCATAGTATTGGCGTTCCAGGTGCTACAGACTACTCCATACATATTTGTTGTATACTCCGTTCATCCTAATAATGGCATTTCTTCAAGGGCGATCCTAGGCCCTGCAGAGCCCCTCCCACTAGCCTCATAGGGATGAGTAGTATCCTTAGTTGGACCTAACCATTCCGAGAAGGAATTGCCCAAACTGAATAACCGACGGTAGCAAGCCCAAGCATTCGGTTAGTAATTTGTACGTAGGACAGGGTCGAGTATGGGCATGTAGGACGATTGACCCACGCCGACATCACAGAGGCACCCGCAATGACGGAAATCAAGCAGAAAAGGGCAATCATTTACGGGTGCAAGTCCGCGCTCGGAGATTCGGATCCGTCCTGGACCTCGATAATAGAATAACGACTGATGACATATCCCGGGGAACTGTCACAGAAAGGATCAAGAAAATAATGTGCTGTATCATATTGCATTTCCTCGCTTAAATCAACCATCGCTAGCGAGCTAGTCTGCTAAAGGGGATCAGCAATCGGGCCCGAAGGGGGAGGAAGGGGACAGGTGAAATTGCTCGAAGATTGGGACTAGCAGTATGGGTACGGAGTACGGATCACACCCATTGAGGTGTGTGGCTATGTATGGACCCAGAGAGATTATCACGCAGAGTTTTCGAGTAATACCATATTATTGGGGGGAAAGGAGAATACCGACGCGACGCAACGACTCTATGACGCTTTCCTCCCGGAAGGAGTGGAAGCTGGTAACGTTACCAGTGGATTCACGCGGGACGGATGTACGGCCAGTGTGATGTATTGTCACATTAATTACAAGCAGCACATTATCATTACTGGCCTTGAAACGGACAGCAGTACGAAACAATGATTACTACTATTTCCAGGACCCTACTGTAAGCACGCTCAGGTCGCTGTGTACCACCGAAGTTCCAAGCTGCTCGTCCCTTCCCCGGAGAATGTGAGCATAATTCAATGCATACACTTTCTCTCTCCCCCATGATCCTTCACTAGCTCGCGTCGGGCGCTCTTGCTTCCTAGCAGGGGCATCGCATGAGTTGATTTTTCCCCCACCGACATGACAGGAAAAACCTCTATGCCCTATAGGGTGGTCGTATAAGCGCAGGAACTTAGGACTTGGGTCTTGGGTCCTCGAGGTATCTGAGTACCGACTGGCACAGAGTACGATGTATGTACCGAGGGACTCGACGCGTCGCAGCATCCCGGTCCACCACCATAAACTACCGCGTTACGAATCCTTCCCCTCCCCTAACAGTATGTTACTACGGGAGGGTAAACAGGTATCCTATAGGTATGCCAGTACTGATCCTGAGCTTGTGATCATGGTGTGATCCAGGCAAGGACGGAACCCGCTGCTCCAATTGAGTTCTCCTCTACCACCTCCACCTCCAACAATGTACGGCCACCCCCCTCCCATCCTGCTGGCCCAGCGATCTGGATTACAGTACGATCTCCAGAAATGTACCAAAGCGCATCGGCGATAAGAGCCTGGTGCAGGGAACCACTGTTCTGATTGAGAATACCTAATTACTTTGATATGTAATGATTGTCGTCCTGTACGAGCTGGGCATCGGGGTATTTCCCCTTGATAGCTACAGTGTTCCCTCCTCAGAATAATTAATATCTAGACAAAGCTAGACTAAAGAGCATCAAATATTAAAAGCCATTCTTTTATGACTTTATGGTGGGATTACCGCTTTATCCTTTCTTGCTAATAACGATCCTGAATCGCTAGTTATGGCCGTGTTGACAATGGGCGGTTTGGCCAGTCAAGCACGCCACACTGAGTTTAGCAACAACCTGCTCTGGGGGCCACAGAAACTCCAGACCCTTACCTCGAGCTAATTCGGTCGCAACATTGGGTCTGCATGCACAGTCAACGCGATGTGGATGGTCATTGCTCCGACTACATATGTACATAATACATGGGGTACCGTAGGTCTCTACGTCGAGTCTTGTCCTAGGGAAGCTTTTACGTACGGGACCCTACCTGCTCTCCAACCTGTAGCATACTGTCTGTAGGGTAGACACCGTACTCTAGTGTATATTACCCAGTCGTTCTTGGGAGTTCTTTTTTTCTTTCTCTTTGATCTCCTTATGCCCGAGCTGCGTCCAGAACTTGCTGCGCTATTAAAATCTCTAGCCAGACTCCGTTCTTCCTGGGCGATGTACTTCTCGTCCTAGCTCCTCCATCCGGCATACAGTACGAGTATTGCCGGGGGCCCAGCAGAGACATGGGTAGAAAAGTATGGTACTTGTGGTACTTGGGCTTGATTCCGTACACTAGCTCACCTCCTCCTTCTGCTCTTCTCCATTACCCCCCTCCGTATCGTCTCGGACATATTGCCAGTACGGCCAAGGTGCCATTGTGCCATTGTGCGATCATAAATTCCTCTGCTAAGGGCATCGCGCAACCTTGCTCCAGCGCAGCGCAAACGGGTGTATCATTGACATGACGGTTTGAAAGGGTGAGCGCGCAGGCTGCGATTAGACGACGCGCTCATGGGTAGGATCTTGTCATTATTTCATTTCATATTCCCCAGGTAATTGGATATCACAACCTTTTAGACCTAAGTAGGCTGGATCTATCTTCAGACCCAATTAAGTTTCAATATATGGACAGAATTATATAAGAAAAAAAATAAAAATAAAAAAACCTAATTGACCAACGATTCAATCTTCAGTTTTTCAGCTGCACAATTTATCGACTCTGTCTCCTTGGGCGGTTGCCCTGGGGAAAGCAACTTCGCCTCAGGGTGACGGGGCTCGTCGGAGGGAAGAGGGAACGCGTATGGAGCTGGTACTGGGTACTTGCCTAAGCCGTCACTTGACCATGCCAGGGTACTTGATACAGTACGACTGGGTGCGCGGTTTTAGGGGAATGGATCAAGGACGTAATACTCCACTGTGAGATGCTGTAGGTATGTTACCGTTTTGTATGGTCGCCCGAACTCGCAGCACCAGAGCGCGCCCCCCCCCCCCCAACATGATACGAAATCTAACGCAAGTGTACAAGAAAAATAGTATGAAAATTGCGCCCCTTCATTTGGGGACAATAAGGTACATAGCATGATGTAAAGGAGACAGGGAAGAAACGGCCAACTCAGAGAGCATGAAAGCCCCAAAGTGCCATAGTAAATCATGCGCCGAGCAGGAGGGACTTGAATCCGTCTAGATACGCTTACCGCGACTCGACTCGAGTTCTTTCTCATTAGAGAACATGAATTCAAAAAAAAAGATAAATGGTATAAGAAAAGGTGGCTAATATCAATCAGTTAAAACGGACGTTGTTCATCAAGGCCAAGGTTGAATGATGAGCATACAGTAGAACTCTCGTACAGAAGAGTTGTAAGTATGTAATGTATAGCGTGAGTCAAGGGCTGGGGTACGGGTAAACAAAGGCGTACGGTGTATGAGCCAATACGTTACATTCCCCAGCCAGTCAGCAAACGGCGAGCTGCCCTTGCTCTGTGCTGCCCCGTTCCCACAGTTAGTCCCGTCTCTCAGAGAGTCCGCCCTTCCCCCCTACTACTACTGCCTTCCCCCCTCTCCCTCTCTCTCCCATCTCTCCTACTACTACCAACCGCTCTTACACTATTGCCCATACAACTCAGGTACTGCATATCCTCACCCCCATCTACTATATCCCGCTTCTGCTGGCCCCGATCCGCGACACAACCACCACCACTATTCCTCCCTCTTTTTTTTTTTACTCTCATCGGCCTTGATTTTGTCAATCTGTCCTCGTCAATGCTATTTTTTCACTCGCGCGACCGAGTCTTCTCTCTCGGTCGCGCGACCGCGCACCCATGTTTACTTGGAACACCACCACTAACATGAGATTATGTTTTTTAGATTCGCTCTGATTGATTTCCCTTGAATCCATCTCATTCCCGCTTTCAAACAAAGTAAGTCCCGTCTTTATTCGGCGTGAGATGGTCGAGTTAGGACCGCCGGCGCGCTTGTTACCAAGTCGCGTCGCGGCACCAGCTACCCACCTCACCACACCACCTCACTTCCCTTTCTCCCCTCACTGCTTGTCGCATCGCAGTCGCCTGCGGTCGCATAGCTGTACCCTGCTCATTACACTCTCCTGCATCCCTTTCTCGCGCTCTACGCCTTGTTTCGGCGCCATTGCCTCTCACACCAGTCACCCTTGGAACGACTCTAACTTGTTCATCTAGTTCAACATGCCTAAGGAGAAGACTACTCGCAAGGGCGCCAAGGAGCGCGTTCAACGCCGTAAGAAGGGTAAGTTGTGCCTGAAGAGAGATTGACTTGGCCCTTCGAAATATGGATCTTAACCTGCCCTTTAGACCCGAACGCCCCTAAGCGCGGTCTGTCCGCCTACATGTTCTTCGCCAACGACAACCGTGACAAGGTCCGCGAGGAGAACCCCGGCATCACATTCGGTACGTTTCGCCCGCTGCTTCCCCATTTTCTTAGGAGTCCATCGCAACTAACACCCCATACAGGCCAGGTCGGCAAGATGCTCGGTGACAAGTGGAAGGCCCTGACCGAGACTGAGCGCAAGCCCTACGATGCCAAGGCCGCCGCTGATAAGAAGCGCTACGAGGAGGAGAAGGCCAAGTACCAAGCTGTAAGTTTCTTCCTTCGCCTCAATGGCGATCCACCCCCCTCTCGCGTCATACCTTTGATCCTAACAACCAATGCAGCAGGCCGAGGAGGAGGAGGAGTCTTCTTAAACGCCCCGCCGCAAATCTGATTTGCGCAGCTGCTGGCGTTTGTGTTTCTTTTCGCTGACTCTTCTGGGTATCTTTTCTGCGTTTTATCACTCACGGGTCTTATGGAATGGTCTCTACGGTGGTTCTTACTTGCTTTTTATGATCGCCCCGGCCGATGGGCTTAGTGTTTTCTGTGTGGGATTTTAGCTCAGACTTAGCTTCCATTCCTCCTGTACCTTCTCGGCTTCTGTCCCGATGGGCGAGGCAATTCCCGGGCCATCTGGTTGAAGACCGTGGATACTATTTGGGAATGGCCTAGACGTTGTGCTTTGCGGGATACTCTTGTATGCCCCGTCTAAACTGCTCTGTAGCTGAATCAATGCTATTGTCTCATTAACATATGGTCCTTGGTCTTCTAATCAGTAAATTGCTTCCTGCGCGTTCTATCTCTGGTTGATCTGTGGGTGCGCATTGACATCAATCCGCGGTTTCGGAGATGGCCCAAGCTCCCGAGCTTCCCCCGTTTGTTTACCCCGGGGTATCTCCGATTGTGGCCTGAGGCCAGAATTGTTTGCCTGCACTATGAATAGTATCTCGCTCGGCAGTATGCATTTCGGATGTCCTTTGTACGGGAATTGAATATTCAGTGTTAGTATCTGATTAAAGATCCTAGACTAGACCTTGCAGATATCCTCCGTAGCTGTTGTATTTTGGAGAATGGTTTCAACCGAATGCCTCCCAAGATGGGTATGGGAGGCATTCTCCGTGTGCGAAACTATATATGTTCAGGAGAAGGTTGTCTCGGATTCCGGACATTAAGGTACAAAAAAAATCATATTCCATCATCCTCCTGCTCAACACTGCTCTCCTCCACATACTCATCCCATGCCTTGCACTCGGACTGCAGTGAGCTATAATCAATCAACTTGCGCGCTTCCTCATACCTCTCCAGAAACTGAATGGCAAAACCTCTTTCCGTATGCCAACCGATATGACAATGCATCAACCACGCCCCGGGATTATCAGTCTTAAACGCAACGACCAAATACCCCAAACTAGGCAGCATAGCCACGTCTCGCCGTGGTGGGTTCGTCAGGCTTGTAAGATCCGATGATCCACTGTATGTACCAGAGCCCTGTGCAAGGACGAAAAAGTCATGACCGTGCAGATGGATCGGGTGCGGCACGGAAAGGCTAGTCTCGATTACGACGTAGGCCCACTCGTTGGCCCGGGGTAGTTCAACCACGCCGCTGGAATTGGTGAAGCTGGTATCGTTATTCCAGATTTGGAGGAGAGTGGGATTATCCCATTCGACTTGCATTGAAGTCCCGTTCATTTTCCAGCGGAAGAGTTTCTCGGAGTTCTCGCCTAGCGTGACTGGTTCGCTTGCGTTGTAGTAGGGGAGTGAGGCGCTTTGCGGGAGGTAGGGGACTAGATCGGACATGTCCATGTCGTCGCAGCTATCGGTGTAGGTGTACTCGGTCGTTGTCGGGGTGGAAAGGGTGTTGCCGTAGTACATGATCCCCTTGATGTTGTCTACGCTGTCGTTGTCGGAGCATGCTGACTGGGGAATGGCCCGCATCCAGTAGCTGTCATTGCCGGTGGACTGGTCTGCGTGGACGACAATGTCGTATCGTTGACCTGGATAGCAGATGGTGGTTAGCCAGATATTTATAACGAGGGGAGCTCTGATCTTACCCATGCCGATGCTCAAAACTGTGGTATTGAATGGCTCAATAGGAACAAAATCCATCGCCATCACGGTAAGAGTATGGTTGTCAATAGAAAACTTGAAGTGCGTATCAATCGCAGCATTAACCAGACGGAATCGGTACGAAGTACCCGCAGTGACGGACGTGTTGAACCGGTACCCCGTCTGGCTAGTCGAGTTATCATCACCATAGACATTCGTGCCATTGATCAGGCCATTGTCCAGGGTAGGCGGACCACTCGACTGAGCAGAATCATACAATTCATCGACAGTCTGATGACTCCAGTCATTCAAAAACAGACTCCCCTTATCAACATCATAATTCTCCGTGGCCGGCCCGTTAATCACGATGCCACCAAAGACACCCTCCCAGGCCTGCAGCCCGATATGAGAATGATACCATGACGAGCCATACTGTGTAGCACGCCATTTATAGGTAGTAGTTTTACCCGGTGCCGTCGGGCATTGTGTAATCGAGACGACACCGTCATTTGGGTTTGTATAGTTCTGACGGATCCCATGGAAATGAATGCTTGATCCGTTCTTCGCCGAGGCGAGATTATTGGTGACATGCACGATAACGTGGTCACCCCAGTCGGCCTGGATCGTAGGGCCGGGAATGGAGCCGTTGATAGCCATGGCGGATCGAGAATAGCCATCGGGAGCAACTGTGACCTCTTGGATATCGAAGTAGTATTCTCGAGTCACGCCCGTGTTGGGGACCACGTCGTAATAGTTGGTGCTGGCGCTATAATTGCACCATTTTTGTCTGTTACTGGGAGTATTTCCAGAGCAGGTTTCTCGCTTGAGCTTCGGATGGAGGTGTTGATGGTGCAGAGAAGCTGCAGTAGTCACACCAAGGAGACCGAGAATGAGTGATGCGGTCTTCATTGTAAATTCCCGTAATGAAAGACGAGAGAAAAGAATGAATGAAACTCAAGAAGCAAAAAGAAAAAAAGAATCTCAAGGAGTGACAATAAATTATGGATTATAGATGAGGAAAGGAGAGTATAAAAAGGAAATATAACTGCAATACCGAGCTTCGGGGGGAGAAGAAAGAATGAATTCGACACAGCGACAACAGAAAGTCGAGATAGTGAAGCGCTGTCCATGCAATACCCTCACACTCACAGTCCGCTCGAAATCTCTCGCCGCTTATTCACGATCACTTAGTGCATCTTCATGCAGAAAGCTAGATCCTAAATGGGCTTAAATTACAATGCTCTTCTTTCCTATTGGCCATGGAGGTGCCATGTACCCTCACTGAATCGTAATCTTAAATCCGCCACGCAACCGGAGATCCAGATGGGAGCTCCGCGGCTGGTTCTATTTGCCATTCATTTTAGAAAGATGGATAGCTCTCAAGCGACAAACCGGGAATCTGATATTAAACATGGAGGAGTTCGCGCCACTGTCGCCGATGTGGGGCTGGTGTCTGGTCAATAGCTGATAATTAGGCTGATTGCGTGGCAGCAGCGAGCTCCAAAAACAGCTCATTTGGTAATATCTTTGCATAATTTTATATTCCAGCAGAAAACTCGAAATTGAGAGCTAGACCTAGGAGCGCAGCGGAGAGTGTTGTGTCTTTTTCTAGGTTGAACTAGATCTTGGTGACATGCAGCCACGAATTGTACACCGATATAGATCGAGATCGAGATCGAGATCTGTATTTCTCGGTGACTAGGCCCAGACCAGGTACCAAATATTGAGAACACGCTACAGAAGTTTTCAGTGATTTCCCCATACCAAGTCTAGGTTCCTCCCCAGTGTAACCGCAGGCCCAACTACACCGACGTCAGCCGACACGCGGCCCTAGAGAGTGGAGTTCATACACGTCCAGAATAGAGAAATTGATCAACAATATTTGTTCACAAGCTCGGAACTGATGTAGTTTCAGTGCAAAGGGGGATGTGATACCCTACTAAGCACTCGAAGCCCCCCCGGCCGATGAGTAAGTTTGATTTTGTTTCCGAAGAAAGGCGCTTATATAGAGTCTGAGATTGGCAGCAAGACATTGAGGTAAATCCAGACATTCCTTTGATACATCTTTTGCAATTTAGCACACTCCTTTGAATACCGTCAGTATGCTTCGTTATTTTATCCCCGGTGCAGTGCTTTGCCTCTTGGCATCGGCTTCTGACTTCGTGCCCCGCGCTGCACCTGGCGTTGGCGAGAGCTTTGGCTTGTATGCCTATGGTGACTCTATTGGTGGACTTTCAATTTTCTATGCCGATGGTTTGGCCCTCCCTCCCTCTCTAAATATGCTCTAGAAGTAAGTTTTCTGATTAATCTCAATAGGCAAGGCTTTTGTCGGTGACCCATCTAATTCGACTTCATCGTCCGCTGTTCCGGTTTCTTGTGAGTTAGGGTCTCTAAAGGAAAACACCCGGGTTTTAACTGAATGAAAATATAGTCGAGCGGCCCTCGTCATCTTCGAGCGAATGGATTGCCAATCCCAACACCACATCCTCTGCCACTACTACCGACCGCTGGTCCGATGAATTGCTGTACATTCCCAGCTCATCATCTTCTTCACGCCAAATGGGTTTCACTTCGAAAGCCGAGTCCAACGAGACCACTACTGGCTTTATCTTCTATGGGCAGTGGGTGATGGTCGAGACAGAATCTGGGGATATCTCCTCCAGCTTCTATGTCAAGGCTTCGTCCGAGGGCGAGGGCGAGGGTGTTTATTCTCTACTGTGGAATGCCACTGATGATGATGCTGCTATCCCAATTTCTCTGCGATCGGTCAAGCCTTCAAACTCGTGAGGATTATTTTGGGACGCTGCTGGGATCCTACACAGATGAAGTTCAGAGCTGCAAGAAAGACCCTTTAAGCGGTAGCAGATGCCCCTTATGTAGGAAGGGTATATACAGAGGAGCTAAATTTAGAAAAACACAAGCCTCATCTCTATAGAAAGCCAAATCTTTTAACAAAGCTTAATTTGCTCGCAAATGGACACCGCCATTACACAACTCTATCTTTTTCTCGGAGGTGTTCTAGTAGGTCTACACCCGAACTACTGTCAATAATTTAGCGCTGGACCCTGTGGTGGAGAGACGAAAGAGGCTCTTTCCTGAGACAAGCCAAGGCGCATGGACTCAAATTCCGGACCACTCATATGGATGCTTCTATAATCGTGAAAGACATAGCCCCAGCCCCAAATACGAAAGTTGGAGGATGGGGCTAAGCAGGCAGCGGCGTTATTGCTTTTGTGAGTCAAACCATGGCTCATTACTTTATATATAAGAATGTGCCTCGTGCTACCTCGTTCTACCTCATTTTACTCTTCTAACTCTGTCATTTTTCACCCCGTCATGTTACTTTCACCAAATTATCCCCGACTGCAGTGGGGTTTTGCATGCCCCCTCACCGCTTCAAGTCTGCCTATCGACACGTCTGGTTTGGCAAAAAGCTATTATGGTGCCCAGATATTCATCCTCAGATGAATGTTTCTCCTGCTTTTAATCTTCCATCCGATCTTCAAAACCTATGCTGGGTGGAGAGTGCCTCTATTTTCAGGGTTCAAGTGTGGGGTGACTTTGATGGAGAGCAGAACCATGGAAACGCATCGACCCCAACCGGGGAAGGTTGCCAACTGGACTAAACAACCTTTCAGTATACAATACATCAGTACATCCATCGCTACCCCTCCCCTATCTTTCTGTCCGTGATTGTCGAGGACCAAGACTCCTCGACCACTGTGAACCGCACACGAATGCTGGGTGAATCATCCCCCTCCTACCCCACCGAGCCCCGCCATTCCCGCGCGACCACGTCAAGAACGCAAGGGAGTCCAAATTAAAAAAAGAGTGAAGAGCCGCATTGCACGTGAGGTGGTGCTCGCTACTCAGTCCCTTGGAGGAAACCTCGTATCCCAACCCACCCCACTGCGACCTCCATTCTGAAAAAAAAAATCCCCGGATGGGCTGACGCGCTCATGGCCCTGCGCTCGTCTGCCGACCAGGCTGAACGCGCCGCCGATGGCTTCAGCACCTTTCGTGCCCCTCTTCCCGAACATGCCACGGAGATTACCGGTTTGATCTCCGACTTTTACGCTATCAGTTCGTCACTATCGAGCCTGGATGACCTCTCCAAAGATCCTCGTTATCGCCGTAGCTGGGCGCTTGTCCACCCAGATGTGGAATTGCTGCGCTCGAGTCTGAAGTACACCATCGACGATATACTGGACTTTTTCAACCGATTAGACGGCGGTCATGCCTCGTCCGATACGTACCAGCGGACATGGTTGTCGATAGAGCGGTTCTTCTGGAACGAGGCCCAGTATTCTCTGGGGACTCGCTTGGCCAAATATAAGGGCTTTCTCAGGGACCTCGTCGACTCGGTGAGAGAGTAAGCATACCCCGCAGATATAAACATCAAAGAGATATTATATAGTAAGAAGCCATACTGACCGTCGTAGCCCCCGCCACGAATCTCCGCTTCTTGCAAGTTCCCGCAGTAGCATGAAATTATTGCTCGTAGAGCAAGATAAGCGTCTCGCACCGCGACTCGCTCGCACCTCGCTGGGTCGTAAGCCGCCTTCTACTAGCAGCACCAGCACGGATCAGCCTAGTCCCCGGAAGGAACGCCGACCACCTCTCCGACAACGATCGTACGAGCGAAGTCGTCCACCACATATATCTCCTCAATCCCCGTTGTCTCCATCCTCCGCATCCTTCTCCGATTTCCCTCCTTCTGTGCCGGAAGTGCCGAGCTCACCTTTGGGGTCTGCTTCGGCAACGGGTACTAGTCAATCCACTCGCTCGGATGTTTTTGAATACCACTGGGTTAAAGAAGTCTTCTCGACCTATGACACCGAGACCCCACTTCCCCCAGGACGAGAAAGGTGAGAGAAATAAGCAACTACGCGATCGGGTCGCCCTAGTATAGTTCACTAACGATCATTATAGAGCGGGCTGCTTTGGCGACCCACATGCTGGCATCAAGCCGTGGCTTCGAGACCAAGGCTTTGAGTTGCTCCTTCAATTGTAAGTCATCCTGGGAAAAGGCCGTGGCAAATACCAAGTTAACAAACCTCCACAGAGCCTTCAATGACGACTCGAATATGACTGTATACTTTTACCTGCGCGAGCGAGATCATCGCGTGCGTATTGTATGCAAGGTCCCGCATAGGTCCCGTGCGAGCGACTACTATTGTTTGCCGTTGAATCTATTGGAAGTAGTCCGGGAAGGGTCTTGCCTCCAGCTGTGCCGCAGACGCCATGGCGGCAGTGAGCTTGTCTTGTGGGCAAGCATTCAATTTACAACCATCGAGAGTACGTACTACCAACCGCTACAAACTCGGAGGTGTTGAACATGGGAAACTAACCGACTTATCATTAGGCATGGTTGCATTCTACGTAACGTTTTTGGCACTCCGTTCTCAAGACGCTGGTCATCCTGTTGAGGATATTCGTGACTATGAGTTGGAAGGTGAACGAGAAATATATGGCGGGTGAGTTGAGCACATGTTCTAGCCTACCAGAGGGCCCGTCTAATTCGCAACAGTCAAATCATCGACGATGATTATGCTCATGCTCTCCGTGTTTACCGTGACAAGACAACCAAAGCTGTCAGGCTACAGGCCTCCGTCCACAAAGGAGATATGAACCAGTAAGTGATGGGCCATAACCAATTCGTATAGAAGCGGTCTTCTGATTTCGAATACAGCACCCCTGTCTGGACTGCGTTTATCACCTCCCACCTTAGCCGACGCAGCTGGCTGCGTGTCATCGACGATCGAACCGTTATCATTCGTGATCTGAAGCCTATCATTCTGATGGCGGCTGATGACTATACACCGCCGCTGAACGATCGCGATGAGTATGAGTTGAAGTTTGCAACTCCCGAGGGTATTTCTTCTTTTTTGTTCATCGAGACGCTTTACAACAGGATTAACCTATTAAACTACAGATTCCGATGACTTCTTGGACCAAATGGAAGCCCTGGCGGCCAAATATTAGCGCAACAGCGTTGCTGCACCTTAGGCTTCGGGCAACATCGTTCCGTCGAGCCTTGGATATGACTGATGAGTTTATGCTGATATGATTGTCATGAGCAAGATCAAAAGTTGGATTTTGGGGGCTATATTGGTGCTTCTCATGGTGGCGCCATTGGAATTTGATCTTGTTTGGAATTTTCTTGTCGGGGTCAGGTGGTAGTCTCATACTGGATGGTTTGTAATTGGCTTGTGGCTAGGGTGGTGTGCTGGTTCAGCTTTGCGGTTATATTTGCCATTTGGCATTTCTCTTGGAAGATAAATCTACACTGATGACCATTATGCTATCTACGGAGCTGTAAATTGCACTATAAGCCCTCACTTATAGCTAGTTCATCGGTGCATATGGGCATGTCTAATCCCTCTGCTGATAAATTGCCTAATCGGGCTCAGTCCGCTCAGCCTGGGTGTTCGTTCTGCCCTACTCCACCCGTTCTTAGCTTCCCACTCCTTCCGAGCTACGACAGTGAGGCTCCTCCTTGGACCCTCTAAACACATCCATCCCCTTCTTTTCAAGTCTCCAAAGCCAACTGTCTGATTCCCTACGGCTCCCTTGGCCCCTGCGTCCCTCGCTGCCTCGGCTGCTTTGACACCGCCTTCTTACCTCCGCATCGCGAGCCGTCCCAACATCTTTCCTTTCCCCAGGCTCCAGGGACCGTGCGGTGAGGGGCGCGTGTTTCGGAATAGATACCTCTCAACTCGGACTTTATAGCGCACTTGTGTGCTCTGTACTGTGCACTTGGACCCCCTTCGGACGTCCCACCCGCCCCAGGCAGAGTATCGTATTACCCCGGATTATGGGGAGTGGGGGAGGCCAGCACCACACGGGACTCGCGGACTGCGTCGATTTCCAAGAGTTTAGGCTTGTGAGGGGGCCACCAGCCGATAATACACACGTCCAAGAAAGGGAGAGATATTGAGGACTATCTCCGGCTTTGCAAGCACCAGCCACCGCAGACTTGTTCATCAGGGGGCCTCGTCGAGATACCCAGTCATAGACTATGGCGTGGTACTCCATTCTCCCGCCGCAGCTCATTCAATTTGAGAGCTGGGCAGTGCGCATCTTCGTATGTCAACCTTCTTGCGGTTACAGAAGTATCATCCCATTTGAACCCACTGGCTAACTCTCCGCTTGCTATAGTTCCTCCTCGGCCTCATCACCATCGTCCCATGGGCGGCCCTCATCGTCTTCGACGCCGGTCTTTATATCTACCGCATGATTCTGTGGGAATTTCCCTGGATCGGAGGACGCGTTCGCGGCCATCAACGGCCCCAGGCACCGAGTCTGCAGGAAAGGCCCGGCGGGCAAAGACGGGCATTTGGGTTGCGCGGCGTCGAGACGGATGCCGGGGATAGTGACTCTGGAAAGCCCGGAAATACGTCCAATAGCAATGCTACAGAAAGAGGTGAAGATGCCGGGAGAGAGAATACTGCGCCTACTGTCGATGGCCGTACGTCATTTGGGGCTGACGCAGACGTGAAACGTCGATTGACGCGACGAGTTTGATGAACTTCCACGTGAAGGAATTATATGGATTTTGATGGGTTTTTTATTACACAAATTACGGTCTGTTTGCGAGTTTTGTCATGGCGTTTGTGGCGTTGATTTCCTGCGGTCTGTTAGGGCGATACCCCTGTTGGCAAAACCCTTGATGCCTACCTCGATCGAGGCTGACCACACTTGACCAGGCTTCAGTCATACTTATTGTGAATATATTTTATGATTCTTCTATACTCTAAAGCTGACTGGCAAGATCACAAAATCTGTGAGCCCTTTGGCCCGGTCTAAGAGGGAAAACGTAGGGAGAAGCGTGAACAAAGATCTGTTCTTCAATTCAAGGATGCTCACATAGACAGTGCTCGTATTCCTCATCGCTGACATTTCAATTGCTTTTCATGAAGTACTTATGAGTCGTTGGATATCTAGATACTTTTGTTCTGTATAGCACTACTGCAGGCGCTGCACGACCTTGATCAGATCGGCCGAGACACCCATGGCAGTAACATCACCACCGGCACCGGCACCCTGCACGATCAATGGGTTGGCACCGTACCGCTTGGTGTAGAAGCTGATGATGTTGTCACTGCCCTTCAGACCAGCGATGGCGCTGTCCTTCTCAAAGGTCTGCAGACCAACCTTGACACTCTTGGCAGCAACGTCGATGCTACCAACGTAACGCACAACCTTGCCCTCCTTCTCGGCAGTGTTCTTAATGTTAGCCATCTGACCATCAAACTCTGGCAGGCGCTTCATGAACTCGGCAATGCCGTCGGAGGAAGAAGGCAGCGAGGCCAGCTCGGCAGGGATAAGAGACTCAATGGGGAATGAGTCGGGGCGGGAAACCTCCAGACCAGCCAGACGGGCCAGGATGGTCAGCTTGCGGGCGACATCCATGCCGTTCAGATCATCACGAGGATCGGGCTCGGTGTAGCCAAGCTCCTTGGCCTGGGCAACGACGGCACTCCACTTGGCATCCGAGGAGCCAGAGGCCGGGGCAAAGGTGTTGAAGAGGAAAGAGAGAGTGCCGGAGAAGACACCCTCGATGCGGGTAACCTCATCGCCAGTAGCGACTAGGTCCTTGAGGGTCGACAGCACGGGCAGACCGGCGCCGACAGTGCTCTCGTGGTAGACGAGGGCCTTGCCCTCCGCGGCAGAGGCGAAGATATCCTTCCACAGGGACAGGTCATCGGAGAAACCCTTCTTGTTGGGGGTCACGATTGAGATGCCCTTCTTCAGGAATGTGGGGTACTGGCGGGCGAGATTGATATCGGAGGTGTTGTCAACCAAGATAGCACGGCCGGGAGCAGATGCAAGGTAAGTAGCGATCTCCTCGGCCTGAAGAGCGCCGGTCTTGGTCAGAGAAGGGCCTGCGGCGGCGGTTGCCCAGTCGGCGGCGGGAATGGCCGGTGAGTAGGCCGGTGTCGGAGCGAGGAGGGTCTGCGAAGAACGGGCGAGGAGGACGAGCTTGGGAGCATTGGGGAGGCGGGCAAGCTGGGAGAGGAATGCAGTGCCAACACCGCCAACGCCTGGAAAATTACGATTAGAGTGAATTCCTTAGACTCAACATGAAAGCTTGAGATTGCGGAGGGGTGTCCTACCAATAACGCCGAGATAGATAGGGCTGGCAGACATGTTGATGGAAACGGTCAATTGGACAGTTCTAGGGATATATTCACAGCCAGGGATATGTGACGATGCACAAATTTGGTTCGTATGAAACAAGTGACAATTGAAAAATCAGAAATAACAGAATAGAGGAACTGAGTCAAAGATCCTCGAGCTCGTCACCTCGTGGGGCTCGCGGGGCAGCTGCTAAGTCAGCGGGTGACTCAGCCATTTCAGCCTGTGAAACGAGGTCGAAACTCTTATCGTGCTATCGACATCGTTATCAAGTCCGGAGATTGTTCTCGACTCCGTCGTCCCTTCAACATTCGCGTGCGGAGCTGCAACAGCCACATCATGGCCTCGGAACAGTCATCGCTGTACGGGAAACCCAGCACTAAATCCTCCAAGACCCAAGAGATCACATCATCATCCAATCTCGCTTTCACCAGCCAACTATCCTCTCTCATCGCCCAGAGCTCTGGCACCACCTCTCACGGACGCCCACGACCATCCAAGACCTCCAAAAGCGACCTTTTCGCAAAGCAAAACAAAGGCGCAGAGAAGCGTGCTGCTGCAGATCTTCGGGAAGACGATCACCATGTCTCCGATCAAGTACATAAGCAAAGCCGTGACATTGGGTCGATCGACGACGCCACCTTGAATCGATCCAAGCAACGGATGGCGAAGAAAGTGCGCATGTACGAGGATATGAAGAAGGGTGTGCACCTCACGGGTGAAGACAGTGATGAGGATGAAGGAGACGATTACATATCACGATTGCGACGCAGAGAGAAGGCAGGATTGGTCGACTTTGATACGAAATGGGCCGACGAGGTGCGCAAGAAAAGTGGCTCTGGGGAAGAGGACGACGACGATCAAAATGATGACAATGCTTCGGTTGTTTCCTACGAGGACGAGTTTGGTCGAACGCGCCACGGCACCAGGGCCGAGGCTGCACGTGCAGCCCGCACGAAAGAGGAAGAAGAGAATCGAGGTCGAGCTACGGAGGAACGCTGGCGACCCTCACGGCCAGAAAACCTAATCTACGGCGAAGCCATCCAGTCCGACGCTTTCAATCCAGACGCGAACATTGCGGCCCAAATGGCTCGTCTTGCAGCCCAGCGAGACCTATCTCCGCAGCCGGAATTTGCACACTATGACGCCGATGCCGAGGTTCGCAATCGTGGAACGGGGTTCTATGCATTTTCACAGGATGAAGAGGAAAGAAAGAAGCAGATGGAGGAGCTGAAGAAAGCCCGTGATGAGACGCAGCGGCGGCGAGAGAAATTGGCAGCGAGGGAGGCAGAGCGACAGGCTGAACTTGAAGAGCGACGACGACAGATCCAGGTGCTGCGGAACAGAAGGCTTGCGGAACAGTCTATGGCAACTTTGGTGACTCCGCCGCCGGAAACCATGAGTAATGGCCATTGACGTTGCTTTTTATTATTCACATTCAACGATACCCTTTCTATCTTATTAGCCTTATCCTCATCACGAATATCTTTAATTTCGCAAAACATTGTCAAAGTCCACTGTGTGGTCAAGATCCTTTTCCTTTTGTGAAGGATAGAACTTAGTTCGAAAGACCTAGTGTCTCGCCAAATGTGAGCTCAGGCAGGCAGCCCAATGCAGAGGGAGATAGTCCAAGTCAGCCGTCTGTTGAAGTGCCTTGGACTCTCCTACCTGCCTCGGACGCAACGACCTAAGTCACAATGTGGTCCACCTCGCCTCCATCAAAGCCAGCTACAAGCTTTGATTCTCGAAGCAGGTCTTAGTAAATCGGTGGTGTTACTAGATACATCAGGCCATATTCAGCTGTTACTGGACTCCTAACACTGATGCCACAAGATAAGATGTTGTACACTGGATAGAGCCTTTATTTCCACAGACCCTCAACCTAGAGGTTCGGCCAAAGATAGAAAAATATTCGTAATATCGTACTCAATGAAGGTAGGTATGTACAGAAGAGCAACCAGGCCCCTCTAACGCCCCAGCAGCCAACCCTCTACCCAAAAAAGATCGCCAAAATAAACAAGACTGAAAAAGTATGAAACAAATATATGCAGACAGAGATGATTTTCACAGAAGATGAGAAAAAAAGCACCAGCCATGTCGGTACGGCCAGGGACTCTCTACCGCGCTCCACGGTACGCCTCGTACGAAGTCTGATATGGATCATCGTCCTGCTCGACAGGACCGTATCCACCTGTTCGCCAGCGGTCGAGCGGATTCGTATCTACTTGTCCGGGTGTCTGTGCGTGACTCAGAAGACGATTTTCAAGTTCGTCAGGTGGATACGCCCCGTTTCCGCTGTCGCCTCGGGAGAGAGGGACGCGGAAGGCTGGGTGGATATGACCCTGGTCCGGATCCTGGTAGCCTTCGTGCAACTTCAATCCTGGTAAAGAGGGGAGAGATGGTGCGGGTGAGGAGGCGCGTGATGAAGAAGGTGACCATTCGCCGCCGAGCATGCTGCGTGGTGTCTGCGAGCGTTCCGTCATCAAATCCTCCGGTCTGCCATAAATACCGCCGCCGAATTCTTCGCGGAAGTCGGCGCGATCCTTGTAGTATGAGAAGTCTAGATGGGCTTCGGGGACGACTTCGAACGGAGCGGGCTCGGCCTTGCCTGGTTGTGAGGGGAGCATAGGGTCCATGGCGATGTCGGAGTATTCGTTGATCATGTCACTATGGTCTAGTCGGCCCTGGTAAATCTCCTTAAGAGCTTCTGCAGCCTTGGCGTGGACCATGGGGGTCATCAGCGGTTTGTAGAGGGCTGGGTGGCCGAATTTAGCATTCAGGCGATCAGCGGCCTTTTTGCTCATCTTCGACCCACCGACGGCTTCGGCGTCGGTAAGGTTGGCGCGATTATAGTACATGATATCGGCGTCGAAGGTCTTCAAGCAGTAGAACTTGAAGCCCAGCATCAATAACGGTAATGGGATGATGCAGTAAACCATGGTCCAGGTACCCTGAACCTTGGCGACGAGTGCAACGATGATGTTGGCGAGAATGCTTGCAAAGACAAGTCGGTTGAACAGAGCACGCCAAAAAGCTCCGGCAGACTCGTTCTTGGTCACGAACACGTACATGAGGAGGTACTTCTTCAGCATGGCATCGACACCAAAGTAGAGTGCCGTCACGGGCAGCACAATGGGCTGAAGGGTAGCGAAGCACAATGCAACAGTTGCGTAGAACAGGAAGTAGTTGTAGTAGCTTGCATAGTCAAACGACGGCGGAGCGGTCCACTCGATCGACTGGCGAGGTGTAGGCGCGAGGAAAGTCTTGGCGAACCAGACCCAGGCCAAGGTGATCATTTGCACCAGGTCAATGGTAGCTCCCAAGTTGCGTTGCAAGATATAAGTCACCCAGAAAGGCGATACAGTACACAAAGCACTCATCAACTTGTAGTACAGATTACTGTCAACAATAGCCTGCCAGGCACCCTCATCGGTGTTGGTCTTGTCGATCACAGCAGAGACAAAAGACCACGCGGCCGAGAACAGCGAGAAGACGACCAAATTGTTGAACACGAAGAACGCATACAACTGGCCCAAGACATGCCGTTCGCGAGACGTCTTGGTCTTGCTCCCACTCTGAATCGAAAGGCGTCGAAAGATAATTGGCAATACCAGGTATACGAGTGAAGTAATTGCAGGAGAAGCAATACCCTGAACGGCGGCCCAGACGTTGGGATCCGCCGAGAGCGAAGTTTGGAACTTTGGCCAAACGGCGCCCAAGTTGTTCAGGTTGGACAAAAACACCGCGATAAGAGCGTTAGGAACGATCCACACCAAAGTAAGAGCAGTAACCCAAATAACATTGAGGAAACGCTTCCACTTGCGCGCCCCCTTGGACAAGGGCAGGTTCTCCCAGATAAGATCACTAGGTCGAGGTGCGAGGGCAATGGTGGTACCCTTGGGATGCTTGTTTCGGGCAGTCCATGCCACGGCATGCGCATGCTCGATATTCTCCCAACTAGCAAACCCATATGGCATCGCATTACGGCGGTCAATCGAGGCCCGTCCGTGCTTGATTTCTTCCTCCAAAACGCGGATGCGCACCGTCAGGTAATCAATAGCATCCACCTTGCCACCGGGATGCTTTTTTCTCTGGCTCTTGGGCGGACGCATGGTGGGTCGTTTAGCCGGTAATTGGTCTGGTCGTTTGAGGTACTTGGCGAGGACGGATTCCAACTCCCGGACATTGTCCTCGTGCTCTTTAATGATAACGGGCAGGTCACGTACATTGCGGCCAATCGCAGCCCGGGGAAGTGCAGCTGTGGGATTCACCTCATCGGTGATACGCATAATGCCTTCATCGGAGCGGTCCTGGGGAGGAATGTCGGAGACCATGAGGGTTCGAGCATGTAGACTCCGCTGATACTCTGAGCTCTGGAAGTACTGTCGTCGAAGATCTCTCACAGCCTTGTAATTCCTCCACAAGAAGAATGCGAGAATGATATCAAAGCACCAGGCGCACACGACTTGACTCCAGATCGCGGTTGGATTGGTTACATAGAGCGGAGTCATTTTGCTCAATGCGGTCACGGTGCTGGACTCGGTCGCTTTACTTTGCGAGATGTTGACCGGAACTAGAACCAACAATCCGATGATGCTGATGAAGATGAAGATGTTCCGACACATCTTGGTGAAGCGCAAAAAGATCGCAGCATCCAGTCCAACGGTCTCGACGAGCTGCGGTTCGCGGGTATTGATCACAGGTTTGACCCAAGAGAAAAAGCCCTTGCCCACCGGGGGAGGGGCGTGTTTACGATCGGCATGTTTCACTTTGGGCGCATAGACGACGTTGTGACGGGGTCGAAAGAGGGAGAAGAGTAAAGCGAGGAGGACGGAGACGCCGATAGAGGTACCCAGCGAGGCCCAGATAGCGCTGACTTGGAACTTTTTGTTTCACGTAGTCAGTATACATTCAATCTTCTCTCTGCGACAATCCAAACATACCTGGGAGTAAAAAGGATTCGAGATCAACGAGAGAAACTTGTCAGTCCCAGACTCTTCGGCCCGAGGCCATAGACTCTGGCGCAGATCCAAATCCATCACGTCCCGCCAGAAAAAGATCACAAGAAAAACGAATGACAAGTCGACATGAATGTGGACGAGGAGTACGGGAGTAGTCGAGCAGAAAATCGCGCAGCGACCGACAGGACCGGAGCGGAGAAGAACAGAAGAAAGAAAGAAAAAGCGGAGTGATGACGGAAAAACGAAGAACGATCAACGGACCGACGATGTGAGACAAGCAAGTCCAAGAATGAAAGAAAAGTGGGTTTCTGAGGGGGGTCCAGACTCCAGACTGGTTTAGCTCGGTTATTATTAGAAGAGACAGGCTGATCGATAGTCGATAGTCAATCGTTAACAGTCAATTGTAATGCATAGGGGCGGCCTTGCCGATCCCGCAGCCATTAACCGAAGAAAAAAAGGGTCCAACTGCTGGCCTCGAACGAGAAACCGACAATAATGATGACAGTGTCAGCGGTTCCTTTGCACTGAAACGGCCGCTTTGTGCGTGAACGATTTGTGTTCCAGTACAACACTTGTAGTCTGTGTGCCTGGGTGGCGGTATCGACACGTTTGGCCTTCTCCTCTCAGACCCATTCCCCACCATTTAATTGGCAGAATGGTCCAGGATAACTCGAGACGACCCAATCAAAAGCCCCGCGGGGGAGAAGTCTGGAACATCTGGAACACTGCAAGAATCGGGTTCCCGCAAAGACCCATGGGTGGTGGTCACGCTGGCACACGTTGGACAGAAGGTGGAACACCGCGATAATGAAGCGGAGGGACCAGCGTGGAATGCACACGCCAGACTCGTGGGTCATTAGAGACGTTAGTGGAGGAGGACTTGAAAAGTGGAGGATTGCAATTTAACGACAATACACTGTCCTGGTTGACTGGGCAAAATTCGAAATGCCGCTGACGACATGCGTCGATCCGAGTTACATAACAATCTCCATCTTTGCGCCTCAGTCGAGAGTCAACACCTAAGGCACCTAGGCAATCAGGCGATCAGGCCACACATTTTGATCACACACCTGATCAGGTCACATGGCCCTCCCACAGACCAGACTCGGGCAGCAGAATACGAACTAGCCATGCAATCATGATCCCCCCCTTACATATGTATACCTACTGTAAACTCAAAAAAAAATGAAACCAAGAGAAATTGTGTATTCCAACGGATCCAAACCGTGATATGGACATTTCATTTCATTACAACGTGTCGAGATACATCGCTACATACAACCGGTACGCCACAACATCCCCAGGCGCGATCAACTTTTCGGCAGCATGGAATGATTCAAAAATTTGGGTAATAAGTCATCGCCGCCTTCCAATTTGAAAGGACGGCGTCAGTATAAGTGTGGGTGGAGGGGGTGGTATGAACAGGATGGAAATCAAGCTAAGAGGAGGACCAGCTTCCCACCATTTAAAGCTGGTTGGAGGTGTTGAAGTCCTCAAGAGCAACCTGGGTACGCTTGCTCATGGTCTTCTCACCCTCACGGACCCAGACACGGGGGTCGAAGTACTTCTTGTTGGGCTTGTCCTCGCCATCGGGGTTACCGACGGTGCTCATGAGGTAGTCCTTCTTGTTCAGGACGTAGTCACGGACACCGGAGAGGTAGGCGTACTGCATGTCAGTGTCGACGTTGACCTTGACGACACCGTAGCTGATGGCCTCCTTGTACTCCTCCTTGGAGGAGCCGGAACCACCGTGGAAGACGAAGAAGACGGGCTTGTCCTTCTCGGACTTGAGCTGCTCCTTGACGTAGGCCTGGTGCTTGGAGAGGAGCTCGGGGTGCAGGCGGACGTTGCCGGGCTTGTAGACACCGTGGACGTTACCGAAGCCAGCGGCAATGGAGAAGTAGGGGGAGATGGGAGCGAGGGCCTGCTGGATGGCGAGGATGTCCTCGGGCTGGGTGTACAGGGAGTTGTTGTCGACATCCTCGTTGTTGACACCATCCTCCTCACCACCGGTGATACCGATCTCCTGTAGTGGATGTGTTAGTATACGTCCAATAGAGCAATCCGTTTAGAGGGGGGGGAAGCATCAACTTACCATCTCGAGCCACTGCTTCATGGGGGCAGCACGCTTGAGGTAGGCAGCGGTGGTGGAAATGTTCCATTCGACGGGCTCCTCGGACAGATCGATCATGTGGCTGGAGAAGAGGGGCTCGCCGTGGAGCTTGAAGTAGCGCTCATCCTCATCCAACATGCCGTCGAGCCAGGGGAGAAGCTTCTTGGCGCAGTGGTCGGTGTGGAGAACGACGGGAATGCCGTAAGTGGGAGCAATGGCACGGATGTAGTGAGCAGCGGCGATGGCACCGGCAATGGAGGCGGCCTGGCCGTCATTGCTCACGCCCTTACCGGCGAAGTAAGCAGCACCACCCTGGGAGACCTGCAGGCAGATGGGGGACTTTTGGTCGCGAGCAGCCTCGAGGGAAGCGACGACGGTGGAGGAGGAGGTGACGTTCTGGAAAGATAGTGAGCTTTTGCTGACCGGGTGCTGCTATAGGTGATGATGGTGATGGTCGGAGAGGGTGAGGAAGGAGGGGTAATCATGATCCATCGTCACCACCAGGATAATGACTTACAATGGCGGGGATAGCAAACTGCTTCTCCTGGGCGTACTCGAAGAGACGGAGGACGTCGTCGCCGACGATGACACCGGCCTTGCGGCTGAGCTTCTCAGTGACACCCATATTGAATGATAATGGTAGTTGAAGTGGAATTGAAGGGAGTAAAAAGTAGTAATGGACCTGGAGAAAGAAGAAGAAGAGAGAGGGAGGTCAGATCCAAATCATTCCATATAATAAGCTCTGCGCTTTACCGAAGGACGAAAGCGGGCAGGGTTAAATAATTTAATGGTCGAGGGGCAGGCAAATCAGGAGGGGCAAATTAGAGGTATGGAGGGGCAGAATCGTCATCGGTGAGGCACTTGGGTATACCTTGGAACAACCAACTGCTAGGACTCGCTGGCTGGGGGGCAATTGGCAATGATGGGGACCAGAGACTGGGTTCGACTACTCACCGGTCGGTGGAGCTCTTTTGTCCGGTGGAAACGGGAGGACTGAGGTCACGATGAAATCAGCGGGAGTGATGATCTAATGCACTTTTTGGTGATTTGCCAGAGAAGGAAGGAAAAAAAGAGGGGGTTCGACCAGGCATGCGTCCTGCTATATGTACTGTGTCTAACTCTAGCTGTTTCCACTCCAGCTTTCCTCTTCTCCCGACTCGCTCCGTGATAGCCCGATACTCGTTGCCGGCCCTGCGTACAACCTGTTGCGGCCTCGACTCGAATCTTCTCAAAAGGCTCCGTTGGCGGGGTATGCCACTCCCCAACCCGACCATGCTGTATTCTGCGAGAACCGGCACGGCATTTGCACGGCATCTCACAAGTTCACACGATTAACATATAGAATCTATATAGTATATAGCTTCCGGAAAAACTAGCTCAAGCTCAATAGCACTACGAGCACCGATCCCGATGGACCTCTGCTCTGAAAAGAATTGATCCATGATCCTCCCGTCTTCTCCGTAATTTGTTCGTCCACCAGGCGGGGTGCCGAGGAATTCGAGGCCATTCGCCGTGCTTCGCTTTAACACGGGCGCGTTTGAAATCCTCCGTTTGTCGGATGGATCATATATAAGAGTCTGGATTCTTTAGATGTCAAATACGATCCTCGATTCTTCTTTGCTGTTCCAATCTCAATCCTACGAACCCTACCGAAGAAGTAGATATAAAACTTACATATCACCAGCTCGGGGAAGGACTTCAAGGAGCTTTCCCGCATCCCCAATCCTCTTAGTCATGGATTGGCACCTGACCATGCAACCCCCACTTCGATCGAGATGCAGCACCAGCGATGTATGAAGAAAACATGCGATCTTGTCCGCGAATTTAAACTGAGCAGGTCGACAGCCCCTAGAAGATTCTTGATACTGTGATGTACCCGACTTCATCACTCAAGGACATGGCACATTGATCGTAGACCTCTTTCCTCTATTGAGCGCCAGCTATATATCCAATGGCTCTTTGCAGCACATCACCGGGTCTGCACCTAATTCCAGCCCCCTACCTATACACAAGAGATCCAAAGATTTATGTACATGGATGAGAATGCCATCTACAACAAGAAGAACGGACGAGGAAATATGAAAAAGACAACCCCACACAGCAAACCACCCCTCAAAGCTGCCCAACGGCAGCCACGGGGCTTGCATCTGCCCGCTCCATCTCGTAGAAGAGCAGGTACACCTCCTTTTGCATGCCTAGCACGTCCGACGTCTTGCACTCTTTGACCTTTTCGTCGGAGATCCGCCACCAGCGATCGTTTGGCTTACGTCGACGTCGAAGCCGCGAACTCACCCCGGACATGGTCTCCCCCGACGACCGGGGAATAGTACGTGAGGGACGCGGCGCAGACGAGGTACTGAATCGGCCTTGGTCCGGGGTTGGGCTGTGGTTGCTGTCCGATCCAGAGGTGGGTTGGGGTGTAGAGGATCGGGAGTTGGTACTATGCAAGGACCGGCGCGAGCTGGAGGTGGTAGGGCGAGGCATGGGAGGGGTCAATTGCGAGGCCCCCGGGGATACGTTGGATAGCGACGTGGACGAGGTCGTTGAGGAGAGATTGCTACTTTCGCCTTCTACGTCCACGTCGGGGGTACTCCGTGGTGCTAGTCGAGGACTGGGCGCCACCGAGGGTGTCTCGCTAGCAACGCGGCTCTGCGCATAAGAACTGAATGCCTCGGGAGTCGAGAATGGTGCATAAAGGTGATTGCGCCGGAAGGACTCGTAATGACCACTATGGTGGCTACCCTTGTGGCATACGATTGCCAGCAATTTGTACCAAGTCTGGTTTAAGATTCCACCCAAAGGCAGCCGCTCAGGGAATGACACCTTTGCCGCATTCTTGGTGGAACTGTTACGGTCGTAGATCGAGCGTGAAAGGTGAATCGCAATGACCTTTGGGAAAGATACGATGCGCATGTGGCGGGCAATCTTTCGCTTCGGTGCGACTTCTGCCGGTGGCATCACAATGCCTTCGAGCTCACTCTCAGGATCCGACTCCAATGCCTCCTGGATCCGTGTGATTTCCCGGTCGAGTCGTTCCTTTTCAGATTGGGCATAAGCTCTGGATTTCTCTAGCGTTTTGAGCTCAATGGCATGTTGCAAACGACACCGGTCGCATCGAAAGTCATCAATGTACTCGGTCTTCAAAAGACCATCGAAACACGAACTGAGCGTGGTAGAGCTCTTCTGTGGCACCTGAAGTGTCAAGTTGACAAAAGCCGTCTGGTTCGGCTTATACTGGTATTGGCAATGCTGGCACACAATCTGTGATTCCAACTTGCCCTCGAACGGAAACCCAGCTTCACTGTCAATCTCCTTCAATTTATTGTCAATGATTGCGGGCAGGCCATTGGGCGATCCGTCGTCGATTCGCACTTCCACCTCGGCCGCATATTCCTCCGCCTCAGCCTCCACTGCTCCCGAGCCAGCCGGCATGGCAATGGGGCCGAGGGCGCGTTGCCTGGCGCGAACACCAGCATGGTATTCGTCACACAGCCGCTCCAGTACGATCTGGAGAAACTCCTGTGCGTCTTGTTGATTACGACTGATGCGCGTGCGGAACGCGAATTCCAAGGCCTGAATAAACCCGCGCGCCGAGATTATCTTCTTGTAAATTGGACGCTCATTCAACCGGTCCAGCATCTCCTTCAATGCCCGTGTGATAATACCCTGCTGCAGCTCCCGCAGCTTGTCCGGCCGTTCGGCGCGCGACAGCTCATCGGGGCTCGGCACCGTGTTGTAGATCTCTGGCCCATCCAGTTCGCGCCGATGAAGCTCGCGAATCAGGTACACTCGAAGATCTCCCAAGCCTGCCAGAGCCTGTAGAACCGAATTGATGAAGCAGTCATTGGCCAGGTTTGACAATCCCACGATACTCTTCTTCCGGTTATTATCGCTGGACTCGTCGCCGTCGATGGTGTAATTCGGCCCGAAGACGTAGAACAAAGCGACGGCAGCGAGGGAGGCCCCGGCCGCGTAGGCCGCGACCGTGCTCGGCTTTTCTTGCATTGGAATTGCTGCGGGCGAGGAGGAAGGAACGGTGGGAGAGGGAGCAGTCCGGTGGCGTAGGTGGTTGGTCTCGAGGCAAATCAGCGAAGCGTATTCATCGGGCCATTCTCAGATTGGTCGTGACGGTGACAAGGAAAGACGCCCGATATTCGATATGAGCGTGGATAGAGGTGACGACTACTATATCCTGGAAGCCTCCCGCTCGACTATTGTGGTTCAGCACCGGTCGTGAAGAATTCTGCTGGCTGGAGCGGGTTTCGGCTGGGGAAGAGGGGAGAGAGTGGACCGAAGGGTCTCATGCGGAGAAATAAAACGGGGAGAACGCAACAGCGTCGTTCTGGTGGACTTTCGCAGAGACACCACACGGGGCAAACTCCGACCGGTCAATTCAGCGAGCTTCGAGAACAAGAAGACTCAGCGATGCACTGAGGTCTGGCAGAGAAACAGTTCTGGTCATCGCTTGCTAGGCTGCGATCTTTGGGCCGTTTGGACTTGGTTCCCCCCCGCCCAATAATAAGAATAGGCGGCCGGGGCATTTTCTTGGGCCAAGACGCCGTTGCATTAAGTCATCTCCCCCGCGACGGATCCTCCGGATGTCCGTGGGAGATGTAGACCCCGCATTGAATTCGAGGTTGACACCCCAGACGGTTACGTCGAGTGAGGGAGGTTTAGGAGAGTTGAAACCGGGTAAAAGTGCGGGAGAACTCGTGAGGTGAGGGGGCTCACTAGTCCGCGCTGTTCAGGTGCTTTGTCCCTGTTGGACTTTGTCTAATGATAGACTTTCTTTGCAAGCGAAACCCACGATTTGTGTATTGCCAGCATTGTGGGAAGTCTAATAAGCATGAACTAATTCATATAAACCAAGTAGCTTGTACTCAGAGCTCCTCGCTATGACTCGAGAGTGCAGATGGGCCGCTCCCAAGCTGGCCCGAAACAACCCACGACATCTTCTGGCGCTGTTTTAACTACACTGGAAAAGACAGATTGATGAGATCGTAACCAAAAGTGGTTGCCAGCCTACTTGATCCCCAATCAACTTCTTCGTTCGGTTTTACACAGACTGTGGCAACAACAAACACGGTAGTTATTCCCGAACTATAATATGTGGACATGCAACAACTTTTATAGCATTTCTGCTTTTCAGTCCAATTCCAATCCAAAATCTATCAACGTGCCATCAAGTCATATCTCTTCATATCTTTACCACTCATTACGGTCGAACACCCCGCTTACGGGCGCAACGACGCAGGCAGAGTAGCAACCTTCTCGTTGAACAGATCCTCAGCCTGGGTCCAGACACGGGCAGTGCTGCGGTCCTTCAGTTGAAGCAGGCTGGGCAGAAGGGCCTGGCTGAACTGCTCGGAGCTCTCGCGGGGGAGCAGAGAGGGCAGGTGGTCAATGCTGATCACAGTCAGAGGAGGGCCCTGAGTGTCGGCGGGCAGCTTGACGGGCACGGTGGGCTTGTCGAAGGTGGTGGTGATGTCGTAGATGGGAATAGGGTTGTGAGGGTTGGTGCTGTTTCAAACTTGTTAGACACCCATGAGCGTCACATTCGGGTATAGAAATGACTTACGTATCGGCGCTAACGTCGCAAACAACGGAGAGAGCACGCTTGGGAGAAGAGAGGCTCTCGATGTTGACGAAGGGAGGGATGGGAGTGCTCAAGTAGATGCAGCTGGAGGAAAATGTTAGTCACCAAGGTAAAATTCGCATGGTCAGGGGGATACTGACTTGACGAAGATGTCACTCTCAACAATCTCAGTGAAGGGGCCACCTGCGGCTAGGAGTCAGTAAATAAGTCCTTAGTTGGGGTGTTTATGGCGGCAAAAACTCACCCTTGGCGGTCTCTGCCATATCCCACTGGATAATGTTGGACTCGGGAACACCGACGTCCTTGGCCAACTGAACGGCACCCTTGCCACAGCGACCCAGCTATATGATCATGAGTATGCGCTCTAGACTAAGCCAAGGAAAGTACGTACCGCTCCAATGACAAGAATCTTAGGGTAGTGACCAGCAATCTTCTTACCGGCCTCAACGCTCTCCTTCACGGACGCAATGAGGAGGTCCTGGTTAGCATAAGGGACCTCGCTGGGCAGAGGCTCACCCTCGGGGTGGGTCAATTGCCAAGCCCAGTTCTTGATGGCGAGAGCAGAGCCGGCATAACCAGCAGAGAAACCGAAGGCAGCGACCCGGCGGCCAGACTCGTCGGTAAGGAATTCCAGGTCCAGCAGGAGACCCTTACCACGAGGCCAGCGGCTCAGGACATTCTCCCAGCCACCCTGCTGCTTGTAGCAGTGGGCGAAAGTGACGTGGACGTGCTCCAGGGGGAAGTCATCCTCGGGCAGCTCCTTGAGACCCAGGATAACGGCGTCCTTGGGCGCATCCTTGACCCACGAGCCCTCCTCGACGAGGGGAGCTCCGATCTAAAACCATTGGCGTATGTTAGGAAATCTGCGAAATTGGTAGGAAGGCGGGCAGCGGGCTAACCTTGGCGAACTCATCATCTATCGAGGATTCATTAGTCTCAATTCCGTACAATTTTAATTCCGAGTGAACAAACCGTCAAAGATACGCTGGGTAGAGCGCTCAACGGTGACATCGTATCCAGCATCAATCAATGCCTTGCAGGTAGTCGGGGTCACTGCGGCAAGCTATGAGTCAACATCGGCATTCAAATCAAGGTGGGGGAGGGCGACTCACAAGCAGACCGAGCCTCGGCGGGCTTGGTCTCAGCACGCAGCCAAATCTTCTGTCCAGCCATTGTGATTGTGGGAGAATTGGAGGTCAGGGGAATAAGAAGACAAAAAAAAAATGCGTGATAGTAGTCAAGCACCTGCGAACGATGTTATTCTATCACCAATGACATTCACTCTGATAGCGGGGGTGGTTGTTCCGTTCCGGGGCAAAATGAGTCAGCCCCCCGATGATCGGCGCCGCTTGGACCCGTCGGGTGATTTTGGGATCGTACAGAGAGTAATGCCTATGGGATACAATACGAGCAACTACGTCTACATTATGGACCTGTAGGGTTGTAGGATAGTTGAAATTTTTACACGAAAAAATAGCTTCTTTCACTCAAGAAGTTGCTCATGTAAGACATATTTTTGATTAACCTCATATTCATCAGATCACGTCCATGGGTTCCAGCGCGTCGTGGCATTCGGATCGTCTTCAGCGTGTATAGTCAGATCAGAAGCGTTGATGATGCAGCCGAAACTCGATTAAAGATAAAAATAAGGCTAATGCCTGACCTGCCCAAACGGGTCTCTCCGATCCTGTCAGACCTTAGGTATCCTTGGTGCGGCTACGAGTCCGGCTGCCAGGTCCATCGGTCGGAATGATACTCTTCACGACCTCCTTGATCTTTTCCTTCTTGGAGCGGCCAGCCTTCTTTGGTTCCTCGTGGGACTCGGTCGCCGGAGCTGGAGCTGTACTGGTAGCAGTAGCCGCAGCCGCGGGAGCAGTAGTACCATTGGTGTCCTTGGTGGGCTCCTCGTCCATCTTTTGCTTCTTGCTCTCGGGCTCATCGACCTTCTCAGGGGCAGTTGCGGGCTCTGGGAGCTGTTCCTGTTCAGGAGCTTGAGCTGTCAGAGAGTCAAGATCACGCTTCTCACCGGTCTGTGGCTCTTGCGTGGCCGGCTTTGGGACTTCCTCTGTGGGTTGAGAGGGCTCCACCACCGGTTTAGCAACCTCGGGGACAGACTGTGGAGCTTCTTTTGTGGCTTCTGTGGCCGGTTGCGCCACGACTGGGACCTCGGGCTCAGAATTCGTGACGGAGGCGCCTGGCGGGTGATTTGTGGCCGGGATAGAAGCATCATGCTTGCTCTCCACCGGCTTGGGAGCTTCTGGATGTTCGATCTCGGTGCCAACCTTGGTTGAATCGGTCGCAAGAGACTCACTATCCGTCTGGCAAGTGTTCAACACATTATAAGTTGGCTGAGGAGGGTCGCTGATCTTCGAGGGCGCTGGCGCGACAGCGGCTGTATCTTAGTCAGCATTCATAGTTGCTGGCAAGAAGTAGCGCGGGCTCGTGTGTGCTCTCATCCAAAAGGATGGGCGAAGCTGGACTAATTTCAAAGAGTCCAATTCACCTGCAAGAGTACCGTGACGGCTCCCTGGAACATACCTTGTGCAAGGGGAGCGCTCTGTTCTGGAAAGCCCTCGGTGGCCATGGTGGATCGATGATGTCAGACAACGGCACGTGCTTTGTGAAGTCGGAGGGTCTGCGAGAAGGAAGCAAGATCGCGAGGAGAATGCGACTGCAATTCAGACTAAATGAAGACTTTACAAGCGAAGACAGAGAGTTGAAATGAAGTCGATGAAGCTCGAGGGAGGTTTGAGGTGAGGTTGCGCGGTGACGTTTACTATGAAGCAGCTGGTCACGCCAACCCCATTGATCCACAAGCTGGGCTGATTCGCCCCCATCTGCAACCCTCCCTCCGGCTGCAGTGGCTGGCTGTCACACAACGAAAAAATCACCTCAATCCAAGACCACGAAACCCCTCCCATTCGTGCTTTCCGTCACTAACTCAGCCTTTTTCCCCACGGTGAGATCGTATGAAAGCCCTTAGGCCTAGAAAGCGTTCAAGCTCCAAGCACTATGTAAGCAATGCCAAGACCTGGCGCCGATTATGTACACAGATCACGCCTCCCGAGGCTGGTGGAGTTGTAGTTGCGGAGTACCTGATGCGAAAACCGTCATCGCACCGGTGTCCTCCGGGAGAGGGAGAAGGAGCGCCTCCTAGGTACCGATCGCCGCTCCGGGGCTTCTTGATGTTTCAAGAAGAGGGGTAAATCTGGACCATATTTCCAACGACAATCAGAGCTCCGTAGTCCCACGGTCTGAGGCAAGCCCATCACTGCCTATAAAATGAAGTAATCCAATAAAAAATCCGACTCGCCAGAGTATACTAGTGAGGACTGAATCAAGATCTGCTAGTAGATATCTGTTGAAAGAAAAAAGAGATTGAATCTGAATTCATCAAGTCCAACTCAACTCCAAGCGTTGCAAAAGATTATCTTCTTCGACCGCGGCGCGAGAGCGAGACGCTTCAACGCTCGCAGTGGCAGTCTCTTCGGGAAGAAGTTCTTGAATCTGGTGTCCCAAGCTAGTCGCAAGACCGATTTTCTTGCGGTCGATCAGCGTGCGGAGAGCGTCACAGCTGATCCCGAGGAAAGCATCTCGCCGGGCTTGATTCCATTTCTGAAACTTGTTGGGGGATAAACTATCCACATATTGAATGAAAGGAGTTGGGTCTGGATGGGTCGGATGGCAAAGGGCCACGGAAGAGAACAACAAGGAGCGAGAGGATGACAGTGTCGAGATGATCTCGGCAAACTCTTCAAAGGTATGTACGGGAATTTGATCGCTACATGGCTTCTGCTCCATAATCATGCGAGCTAGTTGAGCACCCGATGCGAGCAACGTTGACTTGGCGACCTTGAGATCGCCCGGCGACTCCACGGAGGAAAAATGCAGCTGGCACGCACGCAAGTAGTACTTGACGGCCGAGCCGAGTCCGGATCCGTAGCGGATTTCGGCATCGAGAAGGTCCAGAAGAAGGTGATTAAAGGACGTCCGAGCCCGATCTTCCGCCATCTGGCCATTGAGACCCCCAAGATTGCCGCTCCTGAGCATCTTCAGCCACTCCATGGCGGTATCTTGCAGATCCTCCGCGACCATGAACTTGGTCAAGGAGCTTGTCGAGGCTCGAGTCTGTAGAAGCATCTGCCTCGAAGCACCGTCTGAAGCCCAGTACCAGTCAACTACTTTCGAGCCCGCTCGAGTAATCTTCATGGCATCTCGAACTCCATTCTCACCAAATGAGCGAGCAAGAAGTAGTTGTGATTTTAGACAGTCTGTAATGAATGAAGGTGTAGCAGATCCCGATGCGACAGCCTGATCGAACAAGGCCATGGGATCCTGAACTGCTGGCATGGACTCATTGGCGGTTGAAGATGTGGCATGATCACGGGGAGCCGACTTGGCTTTCTGGGGTACAATGCGAAATAAAGGGTTATCGAGGATACTATGCAGGTGTTGGTCGGTTGCATGAACGGAGGAGTCATTATTCAAGGGTTGTCGATCGCTATTGGGGTTGGAACCGCTGGGGGCCGGGTACGCGCGGTCCAGCTGGCGTCGGAAGGAAGAGGTGAGGGCGTTGAGAAGTTGCTGGGACTCTCGTGGTGACCGAGGCAATGGCTGATGAATCTTCGGCCATGATTTGAATTGAAAAATGGAAGTGCCCTTCATGATCGCGGTGTCGGTGAGTCCCAATCTGGCCGTGAGTTAATGCACAGAGAAGGATCGTGAAGGGAGATCGCCGCGAGGGGTGGGCGGTGAGGAAAGACGAGGGTGCCCGAAGTGGATGACGAGGAGACCAGGCAAGCACGCAAGACCCGACAATTCAGCACGATAGAGAGAGCAATCATGAAAGAAGGAAAAGAAGGTGATACGGTCAATAGAAATCTTGGAGTCGAAGATCGAGGGTAGTTTATCTAGATCTACCCCGTGCTTTTTGTAGATAATAATGGAAGATGGGGGAGAATCAAGGCAAAAAGAGGGAATCGACCCAATAGGCGCCACTCGCTAAAAAGCCAGGCAGTGCCAAGACCAGCTGTGACTGCGAGCAACACATCAGAACCTTAGCTTTTACCATCTCCATTCAACTGCTTTTCCTTCCTCCCCCTCCCCTTTCACCTCCCCCATTATCGATCCTCTTTTACCAGGCGTCTCTGGATTCTTTTGGCCCGCTCGTGGTCCTGGTGCCGTTCCTCTTCTGCGAGGTTGCATCCCGACTCATTTCCAATTCAGATCCTTCCTCCCTACCACGAAACCCTTGCGACACCCTCCATCGTGACCACCTTCCCCGTTTCGCTTCTTTCATCTCACACATCCATTTGACACAATGTCCGAAGTTCAGAGCCGGTCGTCTGCGCGCGGCAGAGTATCCACCCGCGGTGGACGTGGTGGTTATAGCTCCAGAGGTGGCCGTGGTGGAAACAGCAGAGCCGCAAACACCGACAACTCAGACCTTGCCCCCTTCGATGAGGGTGAAATTGGACAGATGAAGAAGAAATACTCCGACGCTCTGCCCACTCTCAAGGAGCTGTTCCCCGACTGGAAGGATGAGGATCTCGTGTTTGCACTTGAGGACTCCAATGGCGAGATCGAGGAAGCCATTGAGCGCATTACCGAAGGTCGATATCTCCCCCATCTCCCCGCCCTGCTCGTCGACATCCGTCTCTCACCCCTTGAATCTCCAAAGAAAGCAAAGCCCTTTCATACTGACCGGTGATTCTGTGCTGTAGGCAATGTGTCGCAGTGGGGTGAGGTCAAGAAGAAGACCACAGACCGATCTCGGCCCAAGCCCAAGGAGGTCCAGAGCACCTCGACCGAGTTGACTGGAGCTTCTGCTCGTGGAGGTCGCGGCCGCGGTGGCTTTGAGGGCCGTGGTCGTGCTCGTGGGGATCGCGGTCGTGGCGGACGTGGAGGACGGGCTGGTGCCCAAACCACGAACGGCGCCCGTTCCGCAGACGTCTCAGCTCCTGCTGCTGCTGCTCCAACAGCCGAGCCCGCACCCGCATCAGTCTGGGGAGAAGTTGAGACTGAGCCCACAGTGGCAGCTTCAGAGTCGACTGAGCCCAAGACCAGTGTGATCCCCGAGGGCACAAAGAAGGGATGGGCCAGTCTCTTCGCCAAACCCCCTCCTCCACCGCAGCCTAAGAAGGCTCCCGAACCCGCTCCCGCCCCTGCTGCCCCCGAGCAGCCTGAAGAGCCCGTTGTTGAGCAGCAGAAGGCCCCCGAACCCGCCCCCGTTCCTATCCCCGTCCCCGCCCCCGCCGCCGCGCAGAAGACGCCCGTTGCCAAACCCGCCGAAGTCACCGTTCCTGTTATTCCTCAGGCCACTGTCAAGCCTCCCAAGGATGACTTGACCGAGACCAACCTCGAACAGATTCCCGATATTTCCGCTCCTGCACCTACTGCGACTGCTGCCAGCACTGCCGGTAGCGCCTTTGACCCCGCTGCTGCGGCAACTGCCACTCCCTCCCGTGCTCCCCCAGCTACTCTGCCAGGTAGCGGCCTGAAGCAGACCAGCCGTGCCCCTGGCTTCCAGCGTCGTGTGATGGAGCAGCAACAGGCTGTTGTGATGCCCGGGAACCACGCCGTGGACCGTGCCGCTGTGCAATTCGGTAGCATGGGCTTGAACGGTGACGCTGTGGATATTGATGAGAACCGTGAGGAGGCTGAGACCCGCGCTCAACCTCCTCAGCACTCCCCCGTTGCCCCTCGTGCCTCCCTTCCTCCTGCGATCCAGGGTGCCGGCGAGACTCGCCCTGCCCCAGGTCTTCCTCCAGTTCCTCAGGCATCTGCCGAGACCTTCAACGACTTCGCTCGCTACTCCTCCGAGACCCAGAAGCCCTTCGACCCCTTCACCCAGCAAGTCGGCCAGCCCCAGCCGCAGATCCAAGAGCCATTCGCCAACCAAGCTCCGGCTCAGCCTACTGCCACCACTGGCAGCGAATACTCTCCCTTCTATGCTGTTGACCAGCAGCGATTCCCTTACAACTACTACGGCAGCTACGGCCAGTCCCAGGATGCCAATGCCGCCCCCCGTGGTGCTGGTTTCGGTGGTGTCTCCGCCGCTGAAGCCCAGCCCCAGATCCCTACCACTCAGCCTGCCGGTCGCTATGGCCCCGTTGATGCCACCAACAGTGGTCACAACACTCCCAACCCGACTCTCCCTGGTGCCACTCAGACCCCTGCGGCTCAGCACATGCCCGGTCAGCAGAGTGCCCACGGCTATGGTTACGGCTATCCTTACTACTCCAACCCCCACTATGCTTCGTACATGAACCAGATGGGCCAGCACGCCGGTGCTGCCTATGGCCGATCCGGTCGTCCTTACGATGATGCCCGCCGTTATGATGAGCAGCAACACTACGGCATGCCCCACACCTCCCAGTACGGTTATGGTAACCAGTATGGTCCCTACGGTGGTGCCGGTGGCAAGGGTGGAATGTACGGCCAGCCTCACGGTTTCTCCTACGATCACACTTCTTCCCCCGCCAACGCTGCTGCTAGCAGCTTCAACCAAAGCGCCCCCGGTCGTGACTCGGTGTACGGCCGCACTGGCTCCACTCAGCCTTCCGATACCCAGCAGACTGCTGCGGGCTCCAATGCCTTCGGTAGCGGTATGTCGGACGTCTTCGGACGGTCCCAGGCTGGCTTTGGCCAGAACCCTCCCGTTGCCCAGCAACCCCCTGTGACCGCCGAGGAGTCCAAGGGCTTCGATGCGTCCAAGACCGGCGGCCCCTCCCCGTCTCTTGCTCAGGCCAACCGTCCCGGCTCTGCCACCAACACCCCTGGTCAGGCTCAGACTCAGTCTGGTCTTCCCCCTCTGCAGGGCCAGCAGGGCCAGCAGGGCTTCAGCGGCTACCCCCACCTGAACCCTCAGTACGGCGGTCTCGGTGGCCTTGGTGGTCACCAGGGTGCTGCTTCGCAGACTCACCAGCAGCAGCAGCAGCAACAGCAGCAGCAGCAGACTGGCTACGGGAACTACGGTGCAGGCTTCGGTAACTACTACGGCAACACCGGCCGCGGCAACGGTGGCTGGGGTGGTAACTACGGCCACTAGAACTGATGAGAATCCTCCCATTCTTCCATCCTGTTACCTTTCCCCGCCTCTCACAAACACACATATGGCGTTGCATTTGCAGGTGAGATGAGAAGATACAAGGGGAGGCATGCGTTTGTCTTCTGTCTTGTCTTTGACATCATCGAGGCAGGATAACCACACTCCTTATAATACTCGTTTGACTCGGGCCAGACAAGAAAAGCAGATCATGAACAACCCCTTGAGATTTCTTTTCATCTTTTCTTTCCTCAACATTTGTGTAATCTTTCCTCTCTTCTGGGAGCTTTTGGGCTGGGCTTGGGAATCGAGTCTTCGTTATGTTCTTTTTTTTTCCTGCTCTCCTGGTCTTTTCATTCATATTCTCGCGTCTTGCTTTTTTTACACCTGCTCCTCCTCCCTCCTCTTTCTTTTTGCTCCCACTACATCCTCCCGATGTAGTCTGTATTAAATCCACCAATTCTCCCCTTGGGATGATGTTTTCTCCTTTATTTTTATTTTTGCCCTCTATGTTTCCCGCTTTTTCCCGCTTTTTTTCTGTTCCTGTTACTTCCAAACCTAGCTGATGAGGTGTCAATTTGGGTCCGGGGGTGTCATTTTGTGATTATCATTTCCTATCCTCTTTACCGTGTTGCAATATCGGTTATATGATTGCGCTGGATCGGGTCAAGAGGAAAATCGTGATGGACACTGCTTGGGTGGGTTTTACGGGGTCGGCTAACGGCTAAAAGTGTGATGAGTTATGTACGCACCTATACAAATCAGATATTCCAGGACCATATTTGGTGTTTTGCATCTGTAGGATGATTGCGTAGATCTTGAGAGGTTTGGATGGTGGATGACTTTGCCGAAGTTCTATGTGTTCGTGGTACTATGCATGCACGTCTGTCGTAACATTCGCACGTGCTCTCTTTCTACATTTGCAGCCCTGGGCGTTTCCACTTGGTTGGAGAGTAAACCTTGAAAACCAAAGAAAAGTATATCATCAGATTAGATGAAGCAGCATTCTCGCCGCTCGAGCAAGCACTTAATCAAACAGCCTCACCTCAGGCTGGAAACTATCTACAATCGAAATGCAGCATAACAAAAATTCCCCGGACAATCCTAGGAGCAAGAGGAACCAAAAGTCCCCACAGCGGTCAAATGTATGTGTGAAGACAATTGGTTCCCAGAGATGTTCGCAACTCATGAGTGGTTTCTCCAGAGAGAAAAGAAGAGAAACCCTGGATCCAAAAGAAGTGAAAAGATCATAGTCGGCTTGTGTCCCAATTGACGTTGACGCCGAGGGTGTTTATCCTAGATCCACGAGACATAACAAGAAAAGACGACACGCTTTCTTATTCGGTGAGACCCAGTCCCTCACCACCAATCTTGTGATAAGGAGGCTGAGCGCCCGCAGCGCGTGTCGCGTCAAAGCGCCAGATACCGCCAGTCTTATCAGCCTCGATGGAGCTGGCAAAATCAATTGTGCTGGCCACCTGCTTGAACAAGGGGTCATCGTCCTTCTCTTCAATGCAGTTGAAGAAGCGGCGCTCCCACTCGCGACCCTCGGACTTTTCGACGCGGCGCAGTTCGCGCTGGGCGTTCTCGATGCGGGACTTGTACCCCGAGACGGCGTCCATGTCACCCTTATTGATGTTGTCGGCGACATCTGCCCACGCGCGACGGCTCTCATACAGATCCTGCTGGTCGAGCGGGGCCAGGGTCAGAGGGGTAGTCGCGTTGTCCTTGACGACCCAGCGGTCGACGACCTCCTTGGTGCGGGTATCCTTGATAGTGAAGGTATCTGACCACTGGCCGTCAACGGTGTAGAGGGGTTTCTTCTCGCCCTCGCTGGCCTTGTACAAGCTCGCGGTGAAGGTGTTCTTCTTGCCACTTAGCCAGCCCTTGCCCGAGTAATCGATCTTGGCGACGTAGCCGCTGCTGCTGGCGATCTTGGTGGTCTTTTCCAGCTCGACGAAGGGCGTGCCGTAGATGAGGGACTCGATGTGCAGGTTGGGGAGGGTGATCAGGTATTTCTCTTTTTCGCTGGAGCCTGGCGGGGTGAGGGTGTATTGGGCGTGGCCGATCTGCTTCACTTGGATGGTGCTTGAGAAGGAGGCCTTTTGGGCGTTGTATCCTTGCAGCTGTAGTGATGGGTCAATTAGATGAGATTCTTGTTGGCCGCGTAGCAGGCAACCACAATTGTCCCACTTACCTCAACTCCATGCTTCTCGTTCTGGATTGCGTATGCTGTGACCGGAGGATGGTGGCTACACAGCAGTCATGTTCATTAAGAGTGTCCAATCTTTTGCAGGGGGTCTGGTCATTTCACGCACCTCACTTGCTCACTGATCAGAGTGGTCTCGCCCACGTCCGAGTCGGCGCCGTTAGCAAGCCACTTGCCGATGAACAGCTCTCCCAGGAAGGGGTTCAGCGGCTTCTTCTCGCTACCGAGCTTCTCACTTCGGCTGCAGTACTGCTGGTGCAAGGTGGTGAGGAACCACTTGAGCACGAGGAGGGCACGCTTCTCGGGATCGGCCTCCTTAGCGGGCGCGACGAAGACGGCGGGGTGTTCAGCCCAGTAGGCCGAGTACTCGGTGAGAGAGGTTGTTGAGAGGATGAAGGGCGGGGCCGTCAGAGAAGAGAGGTCACCGTTGAAGGAGGCGATTGACTATTACGATCCTATGCGTTAGTCTTGTTTGCCTGGCGGTGACCCGGAAGTCGAGTGTCACATAGGCAACTTACCTTGAGGAAACTGGTCCATGAGCCCTTGCTTTGGGGCGGGACCTGACTCTGGGGCTCTTTCTTGGACGACATGATTTGGCAGATTTGGTAATAATTGCAAAATAAGGGGGGATAATATGAAAGTCCAACCCACCAAAAAAAAAAAAAAAACAACCAAGGCTTGACCTGACGTCCTCAAAAGATCCGGTGGGGGAGGGAGAAAGTCGTGGATGTGGTTGGCGGTCAGAGGGCAAGACGATAACGTCATGGCGCCCAAGAGATCGCTAGGACTTGGCCACTTTCAGACTCACAGACCTCCTCGATATCCATGATCGTTATTGGCTTCCTGCTCGGAACTGGGAGAGAAAAGATTGTGTATGTCTCGATCTGTCAGGACCATGATAAGATGGACTGGCACCAGCCAAGGCCACACATTCACTATCCACGGCCGCTTGACAGAACAAGGTGGAGCCGTCCATGATGGTACCTGGCCAGCATTTTGAGGGAACTTAAGCTTCAATCGACGGAGGAATGTTGCGCATGGATCCATCCCGATCATCAGCGTGGCTCCTCGATGGTCTTCTTTCCAGCATCTCGCCCGTCTGACTCCTGACTCAGTCCACAACTATGCTTGCTCGCGCTTGTGCATTGATCCGTGAGCCACGGAACTGACTAAAACTAGTGGTCGGCTGTCGCGTGCTTGTATCGAAATGCTTCTCACACGGATTCTTTTCCGCGCTGCATCCTATCTCGGTTGTCGGGAGTGGCAACCAACCAGTCCAGCCACTTCTCTACGGTCTTCTGCCCGAATCATTGGTTGTAAAGCCCCTCGATCTGGTACCCAAATGGACCCTGGACAGTCAATGCCGCCAATTTGGCTGGCCTCTGGGTCGCTCTTTGCTCCGGCCCTGCTGTAGATGTACATTCAGCGCCGTCTGGATGCGACCCCCGAGCACGCCGATCCTCGGCCAAAGATAGCCAACGCCGAAGGGCTTTGAAATTTCTCTTCTCTTCTGTGACTCACTCTCTTGGTCTTCAATGAGCATCATTTCGGGCTTTTTCCAATACATACTTGCTACTCAATTCAATTCAATCCAAGCACTCCCTGTTATTTCCAATTCCGGAAACCGTCCGTCCGGGGAGCACATGGTTTCGGACAGACACCGGTGACCTAACAACAACATTGTACCCTTGTGCCTGTCACGAAAATCCGATCGTCTGGAGAATAGAAGTCAAATCTCATACCGCAAATTGGCTCACAGGCTTGAATTATCACAAACCATCGCAGTATCAACCATGTCTCCCTCACACTCCCAGTCTTCTCTCGAGAGCATCGAGGAGACCTCGCAACAGATGGAGGCAATAAGAACCAACCAGGGCTCTAAATCACAAAATGGTAGAGAGACAACAAATGAACTTCATCTCATACAGAGCCATTTATCGCACCATGATATGCCCGTGGCCACCGATGAGTTCCGCGAAGTGGACGCCGAGCAATACTTGCGCTTCTCGCCAGCGCGTAAAGTATTCATCGTCTTTGTGCTGTCCTATTGCTCGTTTCTGGCCCCAATCAGTTCAACCTCGATTCTTTCTGGTGTTCCAGAAGTCGCAAAGACCTATCATACTACGGGTAGCGTCATCAATGCTAGCAATGCATTGTACTTGGCCTTTATGGGGATCTCTGCCCCGTTCTGGGGACCTTTTAGTCAAGTGTGGGGACGTCGGCCAGTAAGTAACTGTCCCCATGGTTTAGTACATTCGTGGTCTCTATCGAGATTCTAAATTCTAGTGTACAATTCATAGATCTTCCTGGTCAGCGCTTTCCTTTTCTTCGCTTTTAGTATCGGCACTGCTTTGGCGCCAAATCTACCGGCCTACTATATCTTCCGAGTTTTGACAGCCTTCCAAGGAACTTCATTCCTGGTGGTAGGAAGCTCTGCCATCGGTGACATCTATGAGCCCCGGGCTCGTGCCACAGCTTTGGGGTGGTTCTTGTCCGGCACTCTCATTGGCCCAGCTTTTGGTCCCTTCATTGGCGTACGGTTCGCTTTCTGCTGTGATATTCTCCAATCACTAACGTTTCACGACAGGGCGTCATCGTCACATTCCGCTCCTGGCGAGTAGTCTTCTGGCTTCAGGCTGCTTTAGGTGGCTGCGGCACACTACTCGTCTTCTTTTTCTTCCCTGAGACATACCCCCATCTCAACAAGTCTGACCTCTCCTCCAAAACCCCGGTCCAAAAGGCGAAGTACCTATGCCATCAAGTGAACCCATTACGTGTTGGCATACTCCTCTTCTCATATCCGAATCTCTTCTTCGCGGGTCTCGCTGCCGGTGCACTGGTCTGGAACCAGTATTCCCTGCTCACCCCGATCCGATACGTGCTTAACCCACGCTTCCATCTCACCAGCCCCATTCAATCGGGTCTATTCTACATTGCCCCCGGATGCGGGTATCTAGTTGGGACATTCATGGGCGGCCGATGGGCAGATCATATTGTGAAGAAATGGATTCGCAAGCGTGGCGGTGTCCGTGTCCCAGAGGACCGACTCAAGTCTTGTTTGGCATTTATCACGTTTGTCATCCCGGGATGCATCCTCGTCTACGGCTGGACAGTCGAAACGGCTGTTGGCGGTATTCCTGTCCCCGTGCTAGCTATGTTCCTTCAAGGTGTAGGACAGCTCTTTTGCTTCCCTAGTCTGAATACCTACTGTCTGGATGTGATGCAGTCTAGCGGTCGGAGCGCCGAGGTCGTAGCGGGAAACTACATGTTCAGGTACGTCTTCGCTGCATTGGGGTCTGGAACTGTTCTTCCTGCTGTGGAAGCTATCGGCGTTGGGTGGTTCAGTACGATCAGTGCCATTTTCTTGGTTGTCTCTGGTCTTTGTGTGTGGGCCACTACTACCTTTGGGGATAAGTGGCGGAATCAAGTTGATGAGAGGAATCAACGCAAGGAGCAGAAAAAGGTACAGCAGAATCATGGTGAACGAGATATTGAAAAGACGAGGATTTGATAGGGTTGTATGTACCCCATGTCTAGGCTTTGCATTATAACTGCCATGGGTGGTGCTGCAAGCGTATGGTTATCTAAATATGTTCCATGAAATACAAAACAGATAGAAATGAATAATGACTGTTATGCTTTACCGCTTACTTGGAAAGTGTGGTAATGTTAGTTTCAAGCATCTAGGTGCATGGGCAGGTCCGAGCATTCACCGCGCCCAAATTGGCCAATGCTTCAAGCTGGCCTATCTCATTCCACAGGCTCTATGGAGGTTTGCCCATTGCTGTTAATATCCCCATCTGCCCTCCCTGTCTCCCCACTATTCATGAGACCCTTGCCTTTGACGATGGCGTCGGCATTGAGTCCTGTCTCTGCCGCAACACGATCCACCTTACGTCTCTCGGTGAATTTCCTACCGTCCTCGCGGCCTTTTTCCACGTCCACGAAGCAAATTGCGATCATTGCTGCGGCACAGATGGCAAAGAGAAATGGGAAGCCCATCCAGTTGTTGCGCGTGTCGTTGATGATGGCCTGGATGACATTTGGCCCGATGATGGAGGACTGTGAAGCAATGAGTAAAATGAAACTGAACAGGTATGCGCTTCGGCACTTACCGCACGATTGGTGATTCCAAAGAGCGCGAAGAACATGTTGTCGTATCCGCGAGGCATCAGCTCGCTTATCATTGTTTGCGCATACTATACATCACACGATTAGCAAGATGCAACATGCATGAACCAAATGCTCTTACCGCGTAGTATGGTGCTTGAAAAAGCCCAAAAATGACGTTGTAGAAATAGAATTCCCACTGTGACTGATCAGTTATCAGAATTCCGGATATATTGAGAATATGACCACTCACAGTATGGTGATACCCGATTCGGGTTGTCCAAAGTCCAAGCATGCCCCAAAACGGAATCAAGACGGTGAAGAAATTAGTGAATAGGAACATGGACTTCGTCTTGAATTTGAAGTACTTCTGAATATACCAGAAGCCAAAAGTCGAAGCAATTGAGCAAGCGGCCTGTGTGATTCCCAAATAGGTAATCTGAAGGAATGAAAATGACACTTGATCGTTTTGAATGATGCTGACAAGGGTTCCTAAGGAGCATTAGCTGAGTACTTTGCTTCCCGAGGCAGTGATTTGACTTGCCAGTCGTGTTCAAGCCATCTGCAAGAAGAAAATAGGCGAAGAAATAGAGGAATGTCTGTGGGAGAGCCCTAATCTCGCGAATGGCCAGCCAAATCTGCTTGAAGCCGATAGTTGCATAGCTCGATCCTTTGGGGATTTTGGGACCCGGTCGCTTCTGCTGGAATAAAAACCACCAAATACCCAGAATTACCCAGTCTTTGGAAAAGGGATCTTAGTAGAGGTATTATGTCCAAAGATCGATTTTTTCTTACATGAGTTAGTCAGACACAAGGCCAGGTTGTTCGCAAACTGGTTATTCTGCATCGGCAATAGGACGCTCAGGTTAAGTACCAGTGTCAGCAAGTATCCAATATTGCTGTGCGCAGTCGAAACGTTACTTCACGAGTCTGTCAGTATGAGCTGTTCTTGGTTTTGGATATTTCCATGAGTACCTGATATGATTTCGCTCCAGTGACTCGATCGCATCATACTCCTTCTGATCGATCTTGCCCTCCCGCAAATCTTCTTCTCGCGCCTTTCGCACATGAGGCATATACCGCGCCAACCGGGGAAAGACTGCAGCATAGAAGACAAGTGTGGCACCATAAGCAATGTACGCAACGACGTACATTGCCATGGCTGCTGGCCATTGGCTTGGGTCTCGGATCGCCATCATACCGTACTGGAGTGCCCAGCAGATCACGGTCAAGACTAGAAGTAGCCATCGACCGAATGAGCCGTAGTCAGCGGCACTTCCTAGCCACACAAAGATAACCGTCATAAAGGTGAAGCAGAGGCCATTGGCAATGAGGACCACCGATGAGATGGATCGCGTGCCTCCCGCCCAAGGGACCACGCATGCCGAAGATGTCGTGCAGGGCTGGGGTGGATTAGTGTCAGGTTGATAGCCAGCACCGTTCAGCGCCCATTGAAAGCTAAGAAGAAAATTAGTCGCCTTGTATCGTTCAACCCCGTTTGCAAGCGTGGTACACGTACAGGGCTTGGCTGTAAGAACCTGGACCGACGCCATTGTCGCCTAGGTTGATCTTGTCAGTATTAGGGTATGCGATGAGGCCAGGACCCTCCGAGCTCACGAGTTTAGGAGCTCACCGTTGTAGTAGAGGTAATAAGACCAGAGTTCTTTGCGGGTGGTGGTGGGCTGTTCATACGCCTCCTCGTCGACACCAAATAGCCGCTCGTACTCCTCAAGGGTATGCTCGGGCTGGGCTGGCGAAGCAGCCACCTCCACCGTGGCGTCCGTTTTGGACCCCTGTCTTTGGCGGTCTCTCACAGTTTGATTCTCCATCGCGGTCGCTGCCTTGAGCGTGTCGGAGTGAGAGAAGTGAAGATCAAACCCAAGTCAGGCTCAATTCATTATAAGCTGTCGTCGTCCTCCTCCCTCGCAAGTGTTACCCCGCATTCCACGACCAGGCTAGTCGTTGTTGATCCCCTCTTATCATCCACTATTCCGAATCAAACGAGGCCGGAGTGATAAAGTTAGGTCTCATTGAACGTGAGGTAACATTGGAGCCGTCCCCATGAGACCCTCTGGTGGAGTAACCTTACTTAAGGTTCCTGGTTAGGTTAGTTAGTTAACTAGTTAACTATGGGCTGGCTGCTTACATATATCATGTCTTGGCCCCAGAACACCTACTGCCAGCTGTTCCGAAGAGCAAATAGTCTGAAGGGGTATTTGTCAAGTATGCTCGTGAAGAGGAGATTTATTATTAGCCATCTATGGATACTATTACAGTCATTAAATATTTTCCAGCACAAAGCAAAAAGCCAACCCGTGTTAGCATGCGCTCGACACTCAAAGGGCAGGAACGGCAACTTCATCCTTATTACCCCCAGCCTTCTTGACACTCTTCCACTCCAAGAATAGACTAGCCACGAACGCCACCACAGCCAGCGCAAGACTGACGCGATAAGCATCTCGCAGTCCACTCATATAGGCCTTGATAACACCGTCCAGCTGGTCAAGCTGTCCCAGTTCGCTCAAAACATGGCGCATCTCAGTCGCTCCCGCTCCGATAATTGCTGACGGCGCTACACCGGGCGCATACTTGACAATTCCAGTGATCAAGCCATTCTGGAACACGGACTGAGCAACGGCAATGAAAAGAGCACCTCCTAGCGTTTGGAAGAACATCACCGCGGCCGTTCCGATAGGGATATCCTCCGGCTTGAGGACAGTCTGGACCGCAGTCATAGGAACCTGGAATCCAGCACCAACTCCAGCACCAACGACAATCTGGTAGCCGATCCACTTTCCGGCCGAAATATCGATATCGTACAAGGTGATAAGACCAGTGCCGATAGCCGCGATAGCGGCACTAACGATCAGGAAGGGAGTATAGTACCCGGCAGCGGTGATCAGTCCACCGATGACCACGGATGAGACAACGGTGGCCAGCATCATCGGGAGCAGCTGAATACCGGACTTCATTGCAGAGGATCCTTCCACGCTCTGGAAAAAGATGGGCACATAGTAGACGAGTAGGAAGAAGGCACCTCCGAAGAACAGGGCGAACAAGCACGACGCAAGTACAGTCCGTTGTTTCAAGATGGTCGGTGGCAGAGTAGCCTTCTCTCCAAGCCACAATTGGGAAATAGCAAAGATAATTGCTAGCAGTCCAAAGCCCACGAATAGGCCAATGATTCGCGAGTTGCTCCAGGCGTACTTGTTACCTCCCCATTGGAGAGCAAGAAGAAGACAGACAATCGCAGGGATCAGTAAACTTGCGCCAATCAGATCCAGTTGACGAATTCGTTCCAGAATTGGCTTTCCAGCCCACTCGTTTGTGACGGGGAGTCGCAGGAAGAAGAGGATGACCAGAATCGAAATTCCGCCAATCGGCAAGTTGATATAGAAACACCACCTCCACGAGACTCCATCAGTGAAAGCACCTCCGAGAAGGGGTCCTGCGATGGAGGCAATGCCCCAAACCATGCCAAACATGCCAAAGACAAGAGGCCTCTTGGGCAAAGGCACTGTCATGGAGATAATAACAAGGGCACCGGAGAAGATACCCGCAACACCGATTCCTGCAATCGCCCGCCCAACGATCAAAACGGTACTGGAAGGGGCCACGGCGCAGATTAAACTGCCAATCTCGAATATCAGAACGGCAACTAAGAAGGCCCATTTAACCTAGATTGCAAAAAAGCAGGCTCGTCAGTAGCTGTTCGTTGGAGGAGCAATGCCATCAAAAAACTCACGCTAAAGATCTTGTAAATTCTGCCATAAGATGGCTGTAGCGCCGTCGACGTAAGGAAATATGCGCTGCCATACCAGGCAATGTCCGAGATACTCTTGAATTGATCGGTGATCTTGGGAATAGCCACGCCAATGATGGTCTGATCCAGGGCCACCAAGAAGACGGCCAGGTAGAGAGCAAGAATAATGACAACCACCTTGCCTAGAGGGGGATATTCTTGCTCCGTTGGTGTCGGTACATCCTCTTTGATATCCTTGATGTCCTTCTCTGGTGCCGTTTCGACATCTGTTACACTGCTGGCGGCCGTCATTGTCGAGATGCTTTGCTGAAGATCAAAATGGGAATCTGGTATCGAAATTTTTGATTGAAGGTAAAGTTCCGAGGCCTGAGCGCACCAGGCTAGAATTAGGGGGGTATGAAAGGAATGGTCGTAGGCAGTGCTAATTAGAAGGTATAGCACACTATCCACACACTGTTTCTCCTTCTCGTAAACATTCAAACCACGCGACAAGGGGAACCATTATTATATGATCTATGACGACGGTTCCTTTTTTTTTTTCTACGAGATCGGACATCGGCGTGTCTTCTGGCCGATTTACGTTTATTTTCCATTGCGACACATGGACGACGGGTGCGGCTGGCGCAGTAGCGTGAAGCAAATACGAGTCGTGGATTCTCAAGATGGACCAATCAGCGAGCTCGAAGGCGTTCGATTAGCCTCAGCGCGTCAATGCTCCGGTGCAAGTGGGCAATCCGGAAGCAAGTGCGAGTTGCCCTTTTCGGATCCCTAGTGAGGATGAGTCACATAAGCACGGGGTCCCGTCTCTGACCTTATTAGCGGTGCATGCAACCATTTAGCCTTGACACCTGAGACAAGTACTAATAGGCTGCAAGGCCGCGATTTTCCCCCGTCACCCCGTCTTGCTCGGCGTCTCGGAGGATTTCCGGAGATAAGAGTCGGGCGAATTCCATGGAAACGGGCGAAAAAGTCGGTCGAAGCACCCTGAAACTGGGTCGACAAGACCCTGTGATTCGTTCTGCAAAATATGTAAATCCCGTGAGTCGGTCAAATTTATCGGACCAAGGTCCCAATACATGCTCGGGCATCCCGCTACGGTATAGTTGCTCCGTTTACTCTTTACGGTCTGACGGTCCATGGCACACACCTGTCATAGTAGTCATACTTTATCATCCTGAGTAACTTAACTTAGTACGGTACCTTCGTATGTGTATCAACTAAGGCATCTACATCACAGCCAAGAGACACGTATCAGATCTCACCAGGCCGGTAGCTGCGCCAGGTCTTGAACCCAACCTGCTCATACCATCCATCCAAGGCCACCCAATCTACAAAGACACCCTCGATACCGCGCTGCTTCATATTCTCAATCGCGTGACAGATCATTGCCAATCCAATCCCAGACTTGCGGTGAGATGCATCAATGCCCACGCAGCCGATTAAACCGGTCTGAGGACCGCAAATCTGCGGGAAGGCCCAGACTTTGTTTAATGCTGGAACGGGGGGCAGCATCAGGGTCCATCCGACTTGCTGCCCTTGAGAATCAAAGGCAGTCATCACACAATCGGGATAGTCTTTAGGATGAAGTGTGACGTAAGCTTCAACCCAACCCTATTATTGAACATTGGCATTGTTAGCTCGGACATTCTTTCGCTCGGCGGGTACTATGCTCGTGTTCGTACGGTTTTATCCGAGAAATTCCTTCTCTGCCCAACCAAGCATGCCTCGTAGTGCTCCGGTCGCAGAGGTGCAAAACGGAACCCTCCTTGTTGCGCGCGCGTGATATACTTCTCTGGGGCCTGGAAATTCCGAATGTCCTGGTATAAGTCAACTGACCTCGCACCGGGCGGGTTGAGTCGGAATCCACGATGGACGAAGAACTCTGGCACCGTTTCTGGAAGCTCCCGGGGTATTCCCGGCCAGAATCGTGGAAATGAGCTACCAAGCTTCAATTGAACTATGTCAAACTGCGTTCGGAAGTACGCGCGCGTTTCGGTTAGAAGCGCAGTTCCAATACCTTGGCCCTGATACTGGGGCGCCACGGCCAGTACTGCAAGGTGAACGGGCTTTGGGCCCCCGTGGGCATTAGTATAAGCAAGACAGAATCCGACTAGTTCGGATCCGATACGAGCGACAAAATGATGTGCGTTTTCCCGATCAATCAGAGCCCGCAAATTATCCGTAGGCAAGATGTACGTTGGCAACGCTTCCTTCCACACTGATACGATAGAATCGAAATCTTTCTCTGCATTAAACCGCGCCACATGCATATCAGATTTCTTCGGGTTGGGCAGACCGACTGGCAGAGAACCTTTGGCAGTCTTTGCCCCAAAAATGATGTCAGCAGCCACAGTAAACGCCTCAACCGTTGGCTCGTAGGTAGCAAGATATGTCTGGACGTCTAGCGACTGCAGAAAATCATACGGGGTGCAGGCAGCAATGGCAACTAGCGACCGAGCGTTCTTGGGAAGCAGTTTCCCCAACGACTCTTGGTACGGAGATTCGCGCGCATTGACCGAAACGAAAATCACAGCATCGGCTGCCTTGACGATGCTCCATTGGTCATCACGGAGACCAGTCTCTCCGTATCTGATTTCTGTTATTGATGGATTGTGCCGTCGAAGGGCGTCCAAATAGGCAGTAGCCTCGTATGATCCCTGCCGACCCATGCCCTCCCCGTCGACTGCGCCTCCAGCAGGGGTTTTATCTCCCGGAAAGAGGAGGACAATATTTGCAGTCTTAGAAAGAGGGATAATTGAGGCGCTGTCGCGAACAAGCGTGACTGATTTTTCGTAGGCTTCTTCACAAATTGGCGAGATCCTCTTGTTCAGAATTTCAAGCTCTTCAAGACCCTGTTCACGCAATGCATTATCCCAAGTCAAGAACTTGTCCTTCACATGAGCCACCCGGCGACATGCATCCGCTAGACGTGACGACTCGATAGCACCAGACTGAATTGCATCACAAACTTTCTTGATAGAGCCTACTTGCACCTCGAACGTGTGACAAATCATGATGCTGTCACTGCCAGCTTGCAAGGCGAGCACGGAGCCCTGCTCCGTACCAAACGTGGCACGAATACCGTCCATCTCCAAACAGTCAGTGATGACCATACCGTCGTAGCCCATATCATTCCGCAGGATACCCAGAGCTTTAGGCGACAACGTCGCAGGGAACTTGTCATCAATGCTAGGAAGGGAGATATGGGCAGTCATAACCGTCTCAACCTGCTCCGCCACAGCCCGACGAAATGGTATCAGCTCACAACGTTCAAGCTGATCTCTCGTTTTCGGGATATTTGGCAGCCCGTAGTGCGAGTCTACAGCAGTATCGCCATGCCCGGGGAAATGCTTCACACTCGGAACGATCTTCTTTTCCCGTAGTCCCCGTGCCGTAGCACTGGCAAACCGTCCGACAAATTCTGGATTGTCGCCAGGACTACGAACACCAATGACAGGGTTCAATGGTTCAGAGTTGATGTCGCAGACCGGAGCATAGTTCATGTTGATCCCGAAGAAGTTCAAAATCTCACCGGTGGCTTTTCCGGCCTTGTAGGCCAATTCTGGATTATGTGTAGCGCCTAGGGCCATCGGCCCTGGAACTTGAGGGGCAATTGGAGGCGAGATTCGGGTGACCAGGCCATTTTCCTGGTCTATTCCAATAAATAAAGGCCGAGCATGCCCCGCGGATCGTGCTTCATTTTGCAAAGCAAGTGTCAACGCCTGTTGGTTGACCCGTCAGCACATAAGCATGGGCTGTATGACTCTAAACTTTTGGCGCCTTACCCGTAACTCGGAGGCGGACTGGAAGTTGCGCGAGAAGAGAACGATACCGCCAACGTGAAAGTCATGAATCAAGGTCTTGATCTCTGGGCTCGGCGTATGGCCATGAAAGCCGACCGCGAAGAGCTATATCGTCGTCAGCTATATTGCCGCCTTATGTTTCTAACACTAAGCCTCCTTACCTGGCCAACCTGCTTCTGGAGTTCTGTCGATGCCATTGCGCTGATTGACTGCTGAGATAGCGTGAACAAATTGAGCAAAGACAACTCTGTGGTCGACGATGCCGCGACGGAAGGTTGACGGTCGGCGCGGGGAATAACAGAGCGATAAATAGTGGCACTCCGCGTCCCTGCGGATCCACTTGGCGGATGCAACGTCTCATCGTGGAAGACGCTATAAAGCTACTACAGTAGTGATGGTTTTTAGATTAGATTTAAAACTGAAAGCATTTGATATCAAGTATGAGATGAAATAAGTTTACTTTGGTGAAGACCTTTCCGCAAAATTAAGGCTAAGCTGAGCGTCTTGTACAATAAAGAGCCTGGTTCACCCACTGTTAACCTTATATCTTGAGATGCTTCGACCTATCTCTATTTGGACGCGGCATCTTTCCAACCTTGGAAATATCCCTGGGACTAGGCAAAATGGGGTCAGATATCTATTCCTCCTAGTATAAATGCTCAGTTGTTCTAATCCTCACCAACTCCCACGTACAGTCTTAGTCTCGTTTTGAAAACATCACCTTCACGATCTGAAATGAGCAGAACGTTGAACCCACTTTTAGACCCACGCCGCAACTCCTCGCTAAAGGCTATACAGCTTCAAAATCCATTGAGTGAGGCAGAACTCAAGGAGCAAATGACATATTACCTCAGAGAGGGTCCAGTCAAAAGATTAGCACAACTCTTCCATGAGAACACCTGCCCCGGTGACTGGGACTCTCAACCCACGGCAGCATTGGGGAGAATTCTCCAGACATTCTACGAAGGGGACTTCACCGATTGCCAAGAGCCGATGGCATCAATAATTACCTCAATCATTCGATACCGATGGGAAATGGGGCTCCTGGCCGATCGAATCGTGAATATGTTCGGACTACCCGTACCTGGAGATACTATGTGTATCTTGTGGGATATTGATAGCAAGGTGAGCTATCGGGGAGAAACATCTGCGACTAATTCTTTCACCAGTAGCTGCGAATTGCTTCCTCGCCAACCAGACCAGGGGTCCGAGTTTAGACGACCTTGGCTGTATGTGATAGCGTCACTCTACGAATGGGATGAATCGAAGTGGGAGAAAACGCGCATGATCCAGCATATCAGTGATTTTCTCCAGGTGGTCAAACGATTCAATATTCAATCTAGGGGTCGAGTACTTCCGGTGAGACGAAATGATTGTGTCCCGAGATGAGCATCCTGTGTCTTTCCAATTCGCCTATCTACATGATACCGGATTTGGTTTGCTTTTGGAAAAACTTTATTACTAGATGTAACATTCTAGCTTTAGCTGCCAATCATTTTGTACTATCAATCGACAGTCCTTTGCATATCAACACTTCGTTCTGCACGGGAACCACTTAATGCTTATCGGAGTTGTCCAAGCCGTCAATTCTAGCACGGGCACTCTTGAAGAATTCCGCACGATCCGCTTCCGTGCGACCAGTTTGAGGTACATCTGCCCCCTTCTGCACCGCATCCCTCTGGCCAATCTCATCGGCCCACTTCTTCAGAGCAGGGAACTCGGAGAGATCAATCTCCAGGGCGCTGGGACCGCTGCGGACCCACGAGTAGTTGGCAATATCGGCAATTGTGTACTTTGATCCAGCGAGGTATGGGCTTTCCTTCAGGCGAGATTCCAGGACCGAATAAAGTCGCTTGGTCTCGTCGATGTATCGCTTAATACCGTAGTCGGAGCGAACACCAGCGAAGAGCCGGAAGTGGTTTGCTTGACCTGGACCGAAGGTTAGTATATACCAGGTGTAGATTGTCTAAGAGGTAGCGTGTCATAGCATACCCTGCATGGGACCCAGGCCACCCATCTGGAACATCACCCAAGACAGCTGCTCAATGTATTCGGAAGTGCCGGGCGCGTAACTAATCTTTCGCTCGGCATCGTACTTGTCGGCAAGGTACAGCATAATCGATCCGCTCTCGAAAACCCGCTGCGAGCCATCGGTGAGAGCGGGAATGCGACCATTGGGGTTAATCTTCAGAAACCAACTATATTGAACGGTCGTCAGCAAGGGCCGCTCCTCTGCAATGATTAATTGGTGAAATTTCTTACTCTTCCTTCTGAATATTGGAGCTAATGTCGATCGGCTCGAGCTTGTAGGGCAATCCAAGCTCCTCCAGGGTGATGGAGGCCTTAATTCCATTCGGCGTGGGCCAGGAGTAAAGGGTGATGTTGGACGACATGGTGGAGTAGGAAGCGCGGATGGTCGAGGATAGGCTGGAGAGTCGGGAAGCAGCTTTGAATGAGCTGGTATTTATGGAGCGAGGGAGCATTCCCAAGGTATAACAAAATTACCGTAAACTCTATCGCTCAGGCTCCAAAGCTACAGTACATAAGTATAATCACCTCCCAGCGTCGATTTGTCAGCTTCGAGCTAAACCCCGAGTGATGATAAACCATCTGCCGCAAGATTGGTGATGATGTCATTTCGACCCTCGCAACCCCGAACCCCGCGATTGCCGGCCTTAAGGTTGTAAGCTTATTAACATTCACAGGTGTGAGCTTAGTTAGTTCATTGTTGGATGTTCTGACCAAGCATTCCATGTCGTATCCCCTGAATTTATTGGTTCGGCTTTCGAGTATTTCTTGTCTGCTCCAAGTTCCAACTACTTGTGAACAGACAGATCAGTCTGGGTAGTGTCTTGAAGAGAACAATGCATACCAAATTATTCGTTAGACGTATCCAGGTAATTCCTGCATGTTTATCATCAAACTCATACACAGCCTTGGGCAGTGCCTCGCAAGGCTCACAAATTTGGAGCTGAACTAGTAACCTAGTTGTTTCTGGTTTCCGGGAGTCTGTCATATTCGCAAACATATATATCATGTCGGCCTGTCCAAACTAACATCTCAAAATGCTACCGTACGCGGTGTATCTTGAGCCCACTAAGCGTAGAATACTGCATCATGGGAAAAAATAAATTGATCCTCTCATATTCGACCCGGGTCTGCATGTTTTGGTGGTGATGTTCGAGTTCAGACCCAGAGTCGTTAATAATGCGATAGCTAGGAACACTCTTCTCAAGCCATGACTGGGCTATCGTCTGACCAGCATTATACATTATACATTATTCCAGTATTGAGTTTGGAAACTCATCTCTCATATGTATGAAATACTTCATTAAATTTTTTTCTAAAAAAAAAAAAGAACAATAGGAAGGTGCAAGAGACTGGGTAATAAGTGAGAGAGGTAGGGGGGGTGAAAAAAAAAGAATCGCAAAAAGATAGCAAACCCTGGTTTCGATCCAGGTACCTTCGGGTTATGAGCCCGACGCGCTTCCTATGCGCCAGCTTGCTTGTTATTGAAAAGCTTATCAAATTAATAGTAATATGAGTAAAAACTCTGCAGGGCCATCTGAGTCATCTCAAGGACCCACTTTTGGCGTAGAGATCTGCCCTGATCGGGTCTAGTTTTGCTTTTCAATTTAAGACCGCTTCCATACTTCTTTTTGCGAATGAGTCGTTGTACAAGGAGACTGACCTCACACATCTTGCATAATAGAGGAAAATTGGTGGCATCAGAAAAGAACATATCAAGTTTTACTTCAATGGTTCAAAGGTCTTGTGAGGCAAGAGAGGGCTAAGACATTCACGATTTTGTGGCCCTCGGGTCCTAGTCTCGCTATTTCATCTCCACCTAGTACATCAATGGAACGGAGAAAGGCCAAAGTCAGCCTACAGCTGATCTAAAGGGGTGCAGCACCAGGTATCTAGGTATTTGGAGCCCTCTGCTGTTTTACTTTATTCTTCCTCCCTTCTCCTCTTTCCTCCTTCTCTTCTATTTCTGCTTCCTTTGCATCATCATGCTCCCTTTAATCCTCATCTTCAAGTTCGTCATCAAGGGGAACTTTAACCGCTGCCTTTCTCTTCCATTTGCTACTCTGTGCGTGATGAGCATGTACCTCCATTTTTGGATTCAGAGAACAGCTAGTATCTAGATATGCTACCACTGATGAGATACAGAGATTCCACTTCCAGGTACTCAATCAGACAATCATATATCAGATTTTGGTCCAGCCAGCCTGAAGTTCTGGAAAGGGAATGTGATGTCTTGTTTAGTAGAATGTAGGATTCTCTCGGAATTGAAGTCCCATTGCATCTTGAATGAGCCCGGCATTAACAGCACTGAGGATTTGGCTGATCGGACAAAGGAATACTGAGTAAATTACATCTTTATCTTGCTAGAAGCACTCTAGAACCTCGATTTGATGCAGTGGGCCCTTCGAAGAAAACTTAGAAACCTCCCGTTATCTAACCGCTGATAGGATTTTGATCATCGGAATACAAATAAACAGGTGTAAATCTGCGCGGGGAAGGTACAGTTTCCTCGTTGAGGGGCTCTTTTCTAGAAAGGCTCGCTGCAAGGCCCCCGAAAAATCGGGCGCTATAATCTAGGGGTGCATTGCAGGATCGCAATATTGTAAACTTTCCTCCCAAACTACGGTGAACCAATATGGGGGTCAATTGGGGGATCTCCCTATCTATACGTGGGGGAGTACCTAGCCACATGACTTGACCAGAGAGATGAAGAGGAGTATGTGGTACAAAGAGGTAACTCGGTCATCCAGCGGCTGCTCTCGGGATAGTATTCAAGCCAAGGATTAAACAATTCCGGCCGAAATGTAGATAGCAGCTAACTCTTACCCATACATTGAGCACCATAGGATATACGTTTCACTCGTCTTCGTCATGACTCGCATGGAGCTCACCGGTTAAATAGTAAAAACTAATCTTTCATCGGCTCCCTGGGGAGGACACTATGGATAGACGCATTGGGCAGAAGTGTAACACGTCAATCCCCACATGGGGGCGAAGCCACGAGTTAATGTTGCAATCTCCCGACCGTGCAGGAAGGAGGGGAAATCGAGCAGGCAACGGGGAAAGTCCGCTCGAGCTTCGATGAGGTTGTATTTTCGACGATCCGAGAACGGGCGGCGTAGATACAAAGTACACCCGAACAGTGTATGATCCGACCATCTTGACGCCCAATATCATTTGACCTATCCCCTGCTTGCATTAGAATTCTGGTAAGGTTTTGGTATTAAATTCTGCCGGGCAACACGATACTTGATACGAGCGCGAGGTGGTACAGGGGTCATCTTGCCGTTTATGGTTATTTACTATCTTTAGCGGCCAGGGATGGCGGGGTTATGGGAGATGATGTCCTCGGAACGCCGAGCCGCGTCGGCTTCGATTAGCTGAATGTACCGACCGAAGAAGTTCTCTTACGGGAAAGGCCTGTTTGGTAGGCGTTCCCCGTCTTCTCGGCCAGACTTGAGGCTTTTTTGTCCAGGAGGGAAACCCAGACCCGAAGATAATGTGGGAGATCCCCTAGAAACGATAAAGAGTGGACCTGGACGGCGCCGATTAGCGTCGGGAAGCAAGTCAAAATTCGTGGATGCGTAGCTTAAACATGTTCCACCGCTGGGGCGGACTCCAGTTGCTTTGTTGCCGGTCGCTGGTCGCTCGTCACTCGTTGCTCGGTTCCCGTTTCCGGTCTCCCAGTACGGAGTCCCGTCGTGCAGATTTGTCGGTTGTGAATTTCCAGTTGCTGTAAGGGGTTGGGGGAAAGGGCTAGATCCCCAGATTAATTTCCCCAGCTCTCCACACGAGATAGATCTCATCGTAATTCACGTTGCAACCACATGGAAGGACCCTCCTCGAAGTCATCGCCGGATGCGTTCTTATATTCGCAACTTTCGGCCCGTATGACCTTTGCCCAAAGGATGATGCCGCGCCATTTCCGTCTCGTCGATCACCGCCAGGACCCCAGGATCAAGCCAGGGCCATAAAGGTAAAAACTGGTGGCGCTGACAGGGATTGACCTGGTTAAACCTGATTCAGCGGTAGCCTGCGCTTCTGCCCTTTCTTTCAGGGAGTGTGGCTTGAGTGCGCCCGGCTTTGACCAGCGAATCAGAGCCACGGGCCGCATAGTATTATCGGGTCCAGATCGTAGATGGAGTGCATTTGATACGGGCCCTCGAAAGGGCGAGACAGATGCTTTTCGTTAGTCACATCTTTGCAACGCGAGTATTCGTTCGGCCATGTTTCGGCCATCCCGCGATGATCCCATTTCCGGCGTCGACCCTCTCCTATCTCCTTTCTATCCATTTCCGCAAGCAGAAACCACATGGGGCACCGACCATCTGCTGTACGAAGCAAGGGCAACATGTGGCCTTTTTGGGTCCACAGAAGTCAATAGAGTGGGGATTGGCAATTCATGTACAGTAGTTTGCTCGATTGCAACGGAGTGCAGACTCAGCATGGCGAGGGCTACGGAGTTTCTCCAACTGCCCCAAGCATCCAACCCCAGCGAACATGATCCACTCTGCTATCAAACCGGTATGTGGTATCGAACCGGTATCCCGGTACAATTTCTCCAGAATAAGCCACGAGGTTGGACTCGTGTCAATGTGTTCCAGTCGGCCTTGACGGGATGACGCCCCTCGCCTAAGTTCTGTCGGGGAATAAAACACATGGAGTAAAATTTATCCCTAGATATTGGTCGGTATGACGGGTCGACTATGTCCAGGATCAGATCACCAGGGATGGTAGACAGAACGATATCGTACAAGCATAAAAATACTCTGAACCAACAAGGCGAGGTGAAAGTCGAGGAAATCGTATAATAGTCAAAGTGTCAAGCCCCCGCGCCCCAGAGCCCCAGAAAATTGGGGCCGTTTTAGGAAGTTCAACCACTTGCTTCCATCAGATCCCCCCGGGGCTAGTCTTGCTCTGGATCTAGGTGGGGGAGGGCGATAGACGTCCTGTTTGTCCAGTGCCCAATGCATGCAGTGCTTGTCAAACGGAAGATGTGAGGTGAGAAAAGGGATTCGGTATTGCATCGAGGCATAAAAGGCAGGTCCCTCCCTTCTTGATTGATTATTTCGCTTCATCCTTGGCTTTTTCTCTCAACGCACCCAGGACTCTTCTTCCTCTTTATCCCATCCACTGCTTCCTGACTGGAATCCTCCTTGCTCATTTTATTCCACACTTTTCCATTTCTGGTCCACTGATATTCCCCTTCACTTGACTTTTGAGACTCTTATCTTTCTCCAAGATGGAGACAGACAAGACCGACAGGGTCACCCCAGCAGCTGAGGAGCTGGCTGTACCGACGAAGGATGAACCCATCACTCAGGCTGAGAAACAAGGTCTGGATTACGCGTACCAGTTAGTGTTACATTCGAAATACGGGATAAACGATAAACCCAGTGAACCGGCAGGACTGACTCCAAATAGCTCCAGCGACGATGATGGTGCCGAGAAGGGCCATGTTGAGCAAGTCAATTTGCAGAACAATGTATCCGCTAAGTATGTTCACGTCCCATATTCCTCATGCTAGCGAGAACCAATGAATTTCCAATCCTCGAAATTCCACTTAGTATCACTCGGCAATGATCTTTTCTCTTGGTCCCTTGGCAGACTCTAACACCTCAAACCAGAATCAAGAACCCCCTCGCCGACCTCACCAGGCCCCAGGTACTTCGTGACGTTGAAGACTTTGCCAACGAATATAATGTCACCGATATCCTTCCCCAGCTGAAGAAGGGTGCCCTTGTGGCACGCGATCCAGAGGACTTCGAGTCTGTCCCTGACTTGACCGAGCAAGAGATTACGGCACTACGTGATGAAGTCCTCCACAAGTGGCGCCAGCCCACGGCTCTTTACTTCACCATCATCCTCTGCTCGATTGGTGCCGCTGTGCAGTACGTGAATCTTCCCCAAACTCAGGTGCGAATTTATACTGACTCCATATCAGAGGTTGGGATCAAACCGGCTCCAACGGTGCTAACCTCTCCTTCCCCGACGCCTTTGGCATTCCCGAAAAGGGAAACGTGCGCAATCAATGGATCGTCGGCATTGTCAACGCTGCTCCCTACATTGCCAGTGCTTGCCTGGGCTGCTGGCTCTCTGACCCATTGAATCGTCTTCTTGGTCGTCGCGGTGTAATCTTCATTTCCGCGATCTTTTGTGTCCTAACTCCCATTGGCTCGGCATTCACTCAGACCTGGCCCCAGCTTTTTGTCACCCGTCTGCTGCTCGGCCTTGGTATGGGACTGAAAGCATCCACCATTCCAATCTTCTGCGCCGAGAATACACCTGCCATGATCCGCGGCTCGCTGGTGATGTGCTGGCAACTGTGGACGGCATTTGGTATTTTCCTTGGATTTAGCGCCAATCTGGCTGTCAAGGATACTGGAAGACTGTCGTGGAGACTGCAGCTTGGTTCGGCATTCATTCCGGCGATTCCACTCTTGTGTGGTGTCTATTTCTGTCCCGAGTCTCCCCGCTGGTACATCCGGCGTGGTGAGATGGGCAAGGCCTATCAGTCTCTCTGCCGTCTTCGTAACACCTCATTGCAGGCTGCCCGGGATCTGTACTACATTCACGCACAAATCCAGATTGAACAAGGCGTGATTGGTGAAGGTAACTACGTTACTCGTTTCGTCGAGTTGTTTACCATTCCTCGTGTGCGCCGGGCTACGTTGGCCTCGTTCACAGTGATGATTGCACAGCAGATGTGCGGAAGTAAGTCAATCTTGCACCTTTCAATCTAGAAACCCCCCCTACTAACAATGGTTTCTTAGTCAACATCATTGCCTTCTATTCTTCGACCGTCTTCTCTCAAGCAGGTGCTTCTGATACAGAGGCTCTATTTGCCTCTTGGGGTTTCGGCCTGGTAAACTTCCTCTTCGCCTTCCCAGCCGTCTGGACAATCGACAAGTATGGTCGACGGGCCCTTCTTCTATTCACCTTCCCTCAGATGGCCTGGACTCTACTCGCGGCCGCATTCTGCTTCTATGTGCCAGGAAACGGGGGAGCTCACCTGGGCTCAATCGCCCTTTTCATCTTCCTCTTTGCCGCCTTCTACTCCCCCGGAGAAGGCCCCGTACCCTTCACTTACTCTGCCGAAGTATTTCCTCTGTCTCATCGCGGTATGTCTATTGCTTCCACTCATTGTCTGTATCAAAAGCTGATAATCTCTCAGAGGTGGGCATGTCTTGGGCCGTGGCAACCTGTCTCGGCTGGGCCGCCGTGCTCTCGATTACCTTCCCTCGCATGCTCTATGCGATGACCCCCACCGGTGCATTCGGATTCTACGCGTAAGTCCGACTCCTACAAATTTTGGTTGCTTGGACAATCACTAACCTCAGCACAGTGGCCTCAACGTAACTGCCCTCGTCATGATCTTCCTCTTTGTCCCCGAGACCAAGCAGCGCACCCTGGAGGAACTGGACTACATCTTTGCCGTGCCTACCCGCGTGCACATGCACTACCAAGTCACCAAGGCTCTGCCCTACTGGTTCAAGCGCTACATCTTCCGGCAGAAGGTGGAGTTGGAGCCACTGTACAAGTTTGACCACATTGCTACCGGCACTATTGCTAGCAGCACCGAGGTCAAGGGAGAGCATTAGTGGTCCGATACTACTACGGCTTTTGACTGTCCAGAGTAATTTTTCGCCATTGTGTTTGAATGAGTACACGTTAATGAATAGCTATGTTATGATTCCTATTACTATGTTTTCAGGTAACTCACTCTGTTTGAAATCAACTTCACAAGACTAGACCCAATAGGTTGCAAAAATTCTTCAATAGATGCTCATAGTGTTGGTATTCATGGTGGTGCTCCTTGTCATGATGGGTTATATTAGTTTATAATGGGCTCAAACAGGATGCCCCCCATTTGGCAGCGGTGTCACAGCCTCATCGGTGGCCTTAAGCAATGCGAGTGGCAGCACGTCTGCGTCTACCATGCCAGGTGAGAAATTAACGAACCCGGTAGGCTTACAGAAAGAGTCAAGGCTCGCAGTTATGATCATCTACCCCAAGTCCCGAGCGGGCTAAAGCCCTTTTAGTTAGATACCTAGTTTAACTATCCGTCAGACGCCGACCTAAGCTCAGAACTAACTTAGTAGTTACATAGCCCTACCGTATTGGTAAAGCCTCTGTGAGCGGATACCGGGAGTATACGCTAGCGAAGCTGGATTGCAGTAGTCTAAGACGATCCCTTCTTAGACTACTCGTTATTGATGAGATGATCTTCCAAATAATTATAGGTTTTTATTGCAGCAGCGCCCGACATCGCCTTCCATGTCGGAAACAAAGTTAAGTGTGAAATGACTGGTATCGTCAAACGGGATTGATGATTATTGGAGCTATCTGGGAAAGGAACACAATCGAACTGAGGATCAGTTCTGGACGTGTGAATGGAATGTTTACAGGTATGCATTCTAAATCTTAATATATAGCTCCTTACAGCGCTGCAAAGCTGGTATCCAATAGCAGATCGCCGATCTTGCCTAATTTAGTAATTAATCATCGATCAGCTGAGATTGCTAAACCACATAAGCCCATCCTTTCAATCAACTTGCAACTCACGATCCTCATCCTTTTCCTCATACTATCGAGAATAAATATCACTTATTACTCGTACAACATTATTGTTGCCAAGATGAAAATCCTTTTCAAGCTCAGCTGTGTCGCAATCTTTATCCAGCTAGCACTGGCAGCAGAACCGAAAAGAAAACTGGAGAAGTGAAATGGTTCAATGAAAACAAAGGCTTTGGCTTCATCCAGCAAGATGATGGCGGGAAGGATGTCTTTGACCATTATTCCGCAATCGAGGTACGTTATTTACCCGAGATCAGGGCGTCTTTCTCTTTCATAATCTAACAATTTACATCAAGACAGAGTCAGAACACTGAACGACGGCCAACGTGTGTGCTATAGTATTGAGTCGACCAAGAGGGGCCCGGCCGCTGCGAATGTGGTAGTTACTTCGGCATAGACTACTATATCCTAGAATTTTGAGAACTGCCGTGTCCCAAGGCAAACCGAAGCCTAGCATATTTGGCCTGTTACAGAGCTAGTCATGAATTCTAAGAGCGCTTGCGTTGTACTGTCGAATGATATGTAAGATAGAGCAACTATAAATCTCCCTGTACGTATATGTACAATGATCAAATTCCCGAAAACAAACATAAAGTCTCTCTAGGGCCTGCCATGGCCTAGTTGCCTATACTTTTAGGCTGCCCTTCGAGATCCCAAGCTTAGATCGAGATCAAAGTGGATGCGAAAAACTACTTTACGCACTTGCAGCTTAAGGCCTGAGAGAACTGTAGTCACACTTTACGCCGATACAAACGCTGAGTCTATCGCTCGGGACCTAGCCGGTTGAGAGATTTTAGCTTTCCACATGACTCGTGGGTGTTTGGTGAACAATCCTTAATTATGTGCCCACTTGAATGAATAGAGAAAACTGTAATCACTAGACTGGTAGAACTATCTGAGAAGTAGTTAGGAATTTTGATTTCTGATATCGCTAAGTCCAGTGTAGCCCAATCCGCAAATAGGTAGTTCCCTAAATGAAGGGTAAGCTGATCTCTAAGTAACCCTGCGTAACTATAAGTGCTTAGAGAGCAATCTATGATCACTCCGAGACTATACGGAAATAGTGGGCGGAAAATGATCACGTAAATGCCCAATGACCAATATAGTGGCAAAAAGGACGGCTTAAAACAGCGTCAGAAGTGGCCGATCTCGGCGTCGAATTTACCGTTACCTAGCGTTGTGGTGTAGCAAGAGTTCTATAAAGCCGAAAGTACTCACCCAGTCGACAATCTTTGCTATATCGGGATAATACCATTGGAAAGATCTTTGAGCGATATCTAGCAATCTGCGGCTCTGAGGGGGCCTTTCCGTTGGATATGGATCATTACCGTTGATTTCTTGGTAGTGTTATTGATAGCATGTCAGTCATTCTATTGCTTTAAAGGAGGCTTCGTGGTAGTCCTCTCCGCATTCATTTAACTGGCACGTCTCCCCCCAACGAGTCACCCACATGGTATGGCAAACTAATTAGGCGGTGCTAAGAGAACGAGGGTGAAGAGTGATCTGCTTATACAAAGATAGCTCCATCTACTATATTTCGAAAGACAGGAACGTCTTTTCATCTCATAGTCAGCAAAAACCTGTTTCTCTGTGCACTCGTCCACTTCTCTTCTTACCTGCTCGAGCGGACCCTGGGGGACTTGCGGCTGATCCATGGTCGGAGGTCAGGTGATGTGGATACACTGGGAGTGGGGGATGACGAGGTCAAACCTGGAGCTCAGGAGGGGGGAAGAGTATCAGAAGATGTCACGATCAACTCAGGCCAGTGGCGAGAAATAAGTCAGATGGTTGATATATCGATAGTCGCAAGTGTCCCTCTGATGGTCCAGGGCTCCCAATTAAAGTACATCACGTGGCCTGGGCAGGAGTTCGGACGAAGCGGGCAAGTTGAATGTTTTGGCTGGTCCACTTTCTCAGGTTCCGCCCCTCCTCACGGCCCAAAGAGTCATTTTAACCCACCATCATCACCGCCGGCTGTGATCTCCACGAATGTGTGTTGATACACCTGACTTCGGTGAAAGATCCTCTCCTGCCGAGATCAAGAACGCCCGGCCCCTCGATCGGCTTCCTATATTTCCCCACGTCTCTCCTGTACGCCCCCGAAAAGCTTCGCCAGCCTCCGTATCCCCATACCAGCAACAATAACAGTGGGGTCCCGGCCCAGTCGGTTGCTAGGTGCTCCAAAAGTCCAAACCAGTCCAAATCCACGCCTACTTTGACCGCCTCTCACCTTGGAGCTAAGACGCACATCGTGGAGAACCTCAAAGCAGAAAAAAAAAAATTAGAGGGACAAAGCACTGTCCCCCCGCCTGTCAGACATTATTCTCCTATTTTGCTTCTCTGCCCGGGGAAATTTAAATACACTTCGAGAGCGTGGGGCGATCCCCCCCCTTTCCTTTTTTTCCTTGGCTTTCCAGGCTTCTTAATATCAGCACACCCGCTCGATCGTCATTGACAACGAGGGCGTCGCCATGCCGTGCTTCAAAGGCTTGGCCGTGAGCATCCATACTCCGGATGGCCCAATCTCCGAATACTCGATCCAGAGACAGTCGCGAGCATCGCGCATAGCTTGCTTCATCCCGGTTCCTCCTCCGAAAGTCCCAGACTCCTCGTCCCAGGGTAAACCCGAACAGTCGACCTTTGCAATCTCCATCACCCTCCTGAACCCCGGTCAGGATGTCCCGTATTCGACCCCGAAGCCGACATCCGATTGCCCCTCCCCCAAACCCAAGGTCGTCGGAGGCTTACCGGGCCAGACTGGCGAGCGCGGTCAATACTCTGGATCGGTCGCCCCATACCAGGCACTGACGAACTCTCCGAACGAGACCGTGGCGGCCTACATTTACTTTGATGGCAGACAAAAGGAAGAGGTGGCTACACTACTACGGAGAGGGGAAGAGACCTGGGTGAACTCGCGCTGGGTTAGCGTGCCGGACTCCGAAGGTGGCGGTATTGCAGAGCGCGAGTTCCTATTCCGTGAGGTTGGTCTAGAGCGCTGGCTGAATGGGTTGGACCTGGAGGGCAAGGACGCTGCAGCCAAGATTGAACGCCGGCGGCAGAAGATGGAGAAACGTCGTGCAAAGCGGGAGGCGGATAATGCAAATGGAATGCAGACCGAAGCAAGCAGCTCCAAGCCCAAGGATATCATGCGCTATGGCAACGACGAGAAAGCGCCATTGGAGAATGTCTCTGATGATGATTTCTCCTCTGATTCCGACGATGACGACCCCATTCCCGAGACCACCGGCCAGATCAAGGTTGCTCTGTTCCGTGTGCTAGCTTCTGGCGAGATCAAGCGGGGCGAGTACTCTCCGCAGTTCGATGCCCACGATGACGACGAGGAAGGTAGTCAAGGAACCAATAGCGGTAATGGTGATGCCGATGTCGACCATACTACTAGTTTTGCAAAGCCTAAGACACTGGATCCAAAGTCCATCAGCACCCAGACGGTCACCGGCATTGATCCGACGGATAAACCCTATGCTATATTTACATTCATGTATCGTGGCGAGAGTAAGTACTCCTCTCAACGGGGTGATGCTGTTTTGGGTACAAGGTGTGTGCAAATGCTAACGTTAATGCATTTTTCCAGGACAACTGCAGAAGATGGGAATATTGAAAGATCCCAAGGTCCAAGATACCCCTGCAGCCAAGCGGAAATCTATACAGGCAGACTTTTCCAATCTCGGCCCCCTCAAGTCCGAAGGAACAGTTGGGTTCCTCAACTTCCGCGACCATGACAGTGGCCGAAAGGGCAAGAAAGTCAATGATGATGAGATGGACAGCGATGATGATGATACCGACAACCCTATCCTAGGCAAGGCAGATGATGAGGAGGCAAAGGATGATGAACGGTTCCTTTCCCCTGATGATATCAAGCGCCAGGGAGAACTGGCAGAGGGTGTCGAAAGGATTCGCGTAAGCTTTTGGGACTGCAGGAGCACCGATGTTAATATATTTGAGACGTGCTAACCGTCCCACAGCTCAAGCGCCAACACTCTGCCGAGCCTCTGTCTAGCGGTGGGGCTACCTCCAACGATACCCCTGCTTCGGGCACTACACCTCCTGCCAGCACGGGACGATCCACTACGCCGCCCAAGACTACACCTGCGAAACCCACAGAGCCAGTTCAACCCACCGGAGATGTCACGGAAGCTTTCCTGGGCAGCCCGTTGAAGAAACAACGGGCCAGTGTCTCGGGTGCAGACGAGAATGCGCTGCGCCGGCGGATTGCCGAGTCATCTGGCCGCATCAACGAAGTGTTGGGCGACATCAACGACAACAAGACGGCCAGCACGGGGTCATTTGGCGACAAGATTGACTCGCAGCCAGCACCAGCCGCCAACTCGCAGAACGAGGATGAAGAGCTGTGACGTTCATTTGGGGTTCTCTCGTAGCTTTCTCCTCTTTTCAAAACTCGATCCTGGAAGGACTTTTGGATTGATAGACCAGACCGTCGCTCCTCTTCATGTGCAATGAGGAGAGAGGGTTCTCCTGCTGAGCGCCGTCGTCCATGCAACATTAGCATTGCCTTTTCCACCCGTTATTTGTTATATGTGTTCCGGGAGCGATTTGGAACTCTCATCCTGTTTTGTGTTCAATGTTGCCGTTCGCTTTTGGATTCCTCTCGATCGTGACGCCGTTATGTCCCCCTATCTACAACTACAGGAAGCATCCTTGGATTTGGAAGGAAAATACATTTGCCTGGGTCGCCCCGTAGGCGGCATGTTTATGAAAATGATAACGAGGTTTTGTGTTAGACCTAGAGGCATCGAGTGCTTTCGTAGGGTTCATTGGCTAAGCTGTGGTAGACCTAGTTAATTCTACAGTCCACCACTTAAGAGGCCAGAGGTCCGTTAACCTGGCTTCGGACCACGTTCATCACCTTTCCTCCCCATTGAGGATCATGTTGATCATGTTTCTCCGACGTCTTCGTCCGTCCCATTCATTCTTCGTCTCGTCGCGACTCCCGCTGGGCCAACGCGGCAGTCTTCTCCACCAGGTGCATTCCCGCCCACATCCAACCTTGCCCGAGACTTTTCTCTTCGTACGTACTACGCCTCCCAACAGGACATCATTAACGAACCACTTATAGCCATTTCGCTCCCTACGCTACAATTCCACCATGCCACTTGCCCGTTCCAATGACCCCCTGGTCTGGATCGACTGCGAGGTACCGTGTTTTCTCCCCCCCCTCCCACCTTCCCCTCATCTCACAAATCTCTAGATGACGGGTCTCGACTCGGACAACGACACGATCCTCCAGATCTGCTGCTTCATCACCGACGCGCAACTCCAACTCCTGGAACCGCACGGCTTCGACGCGGTCATCCACCACCCCGACTCGGTCCTCGACAACATGTCCGCCTGGTGTATCGACACCCACGGCCGCACGGGCCTGACCGCCGCAGTGCGGGCCTCAACCACGACCGCCGCCGACGCCGCCGACTCGCTGCTGGAGTACATCCGGCGCCACGTCCCCGCCCCGCGCACCGCCTTGTTGGCCGGGAATAGCGTCCATGCCGATAAGGCCTTTCTCGCCCGTGGGCCCTACGCCAAGGTGCTGGAGTATTTGCATTATCGGATTCTGGACGTGAGTAGTATTAAGGAGGCGGCGAGGCGGTGGGGGAGTGCGGAGTTGTTGGCGGAGGTGCCGGAGAAGAAGGAGGTGCATTTGGCCAGAGATGATATCTTGGAGAGTATCGAGGAGATGAGGTTTTATCGGGGGAAGTTGTTCGGTGGGAACTGAGGAGTGGGAATAGGAAGGTGGATTGTTGTTTTCGGAATTGGGGGGTCGTTTCTTTTTTTTCTTTTTTTTCTTTTTCTTTTTTTTCTTTTTCTTTTCTCTTTTCTTTTGCTGGATGGAGTACTTGTTGATTCGTTATGTTTTGATACCAATTGAGTTTATGGGTCCTGTTGGGGGGAGCTCTCTGCTCCGTGGGGCAGTCGGATTTTAGGAAGCTTCGTGGGATCAATGCCAGTGGTATCAATGCCACGGGTATTACCACTGGCATTGCCAGGGGAAGGAATAACATCTCGCTCTACATGACAGATCATAGAACATAAACAGCCGCCCTACAAGGACTAGTTACGGTTGGATTGAAAGCTGTAACTTGGAATTGACCCTCAATCCTTGTCCGAGCCCAGGCCCATGCACAACTGAGCTGTCTCAGTTGGTTAGTTGGCAGCTAAAGTGGGCTGGTTCTAGTGCCACCAAGTGGGATGATCAACACATGACGCCAGCCCCTCCTCTCCTGCTTGTCGGTCAACTTCCTCCTTTCTTTCCTTCCTCCTCCCCCTCCCCTCACCTCTCCTCTCTCTAAACCTCTCATAATGTCGGTCCAAACCGTCTCCATTCAGCCCTTTGCTGACCAGAAGCCGGGCACGTACGTTACTGATCTCCTTCTTCCATCTCCCCGCCATCCCTGGTGTAAATACTAATCGACAACCCACACTGCAGTTCTGGTCTCCGCAAGAAGGTCAAGGTCTTCCAGCAGCCCCACTACTCCGAATCCTTCGTTACGAGCATTCTCTTGTCCATTCCAGAGGGTGTCGAGAACTCTTTCCTCGTCATTGGTGGTGATGGCCGTTACTACAACGACGAAGTGATCAACAAGATCGCCAAGATCTCCGCTGCCTACGGTGTCAAGAAGCTGCTGGTCGGCCAGAATGGTATCATGAGTACCCCCGCGGCCAGCAACCTGATCCGCGTGCGCAAGGCGACCGGTGGTATTCTGCTGACCGCTAGTCACAACCCCGGTGGTAAGTAAACAGAACGAGCCTCTTTTTTGTCTCCTCTTTTTTGTCTATTCAATGGAGTGCATTCCTTTCAGATCACTGACGCTGTAATCATCGTTCAGGTCCGGACAACGACTTTGGCATCAAGTACAACCTTGCCAATGGTGCCCCCGCCCCCGAGGGCGTGACCAACAAGATCTTCGAGACCGCCAAGGCCCTCACCTCCTACAAGTACGCCGAGATCCCCGATGTCGACCTCTCCACCGTCGGTACCAAGACCTACGGTCCCCTCGAGGTGGAAGTCGTTCACTCCACCGCCGACTACGTGACCATGATGAAGGAGATCTTCGACTTTGACCTGATCAAGGAGTTCTTGAGCTCCCACAAGGACTTCAAGGTGCTTTTCGACGGTATGCACGGTGTCACCGGTCCCTACGGTGTGGACATCTTCGTCAAGGAGCTCGGGTTGCCCGCCAGCAGCACCATGAACTGCGTGCCCAAGCCGGACTTTGGCGGCGGTCACCCCGACCCTAACCTGGTGTACGCTCACGAGCTCGTCGAGGCCGTTGACAAGAACGGTGTGCACTTTGGTGCCGCCAGTGACGGCGACGGTGACCGTAACATGATCTACGGTGCCAAGTCCTTTGTGTCTCCCGGTGACAGCTTGGCCATCATCGCACACCACGCCAAACTGATCCCCTGGTTCCAGAAGCAGGGCGTCTACGGCCTCGCCCGCTCGATGCCCACCTCCGGTGCCGTCGACCGCGTTGCTCAGGCCCAGGGTCTGCAGAGCTACGAGGTGCCCACTGGCTGGAAGTTCTTCTGCAACTTGTTTGACAACAAGAAGATCTCCATTTGCGGCGAGGAGAGCTTCGGCACCGGCAGCAACCACATCCGTGAGAAGGACGGTGTCTGGGCGGTCGTCGCCTGGTTGAACATCATTGCGGGTGTTGCCAAGCAGAAGCCCGAGGAAACCCCCAGCATTGCTTCCATCCAGAACGAGTTCTGGAAGACCTACGGCCGTACCTTCTTCACTCGCTACGACTACGAGAACGTGGACAGCGACGGTGCCAACAAGGTTGTCGGCACCCTGGCCGATCTCGTTGCTAGCGGCTCCTTCGTTGGCTCCAGTATTGGCTCCCGCAAGGTTGTCGATGCCGGCAACTTCTCCTACACCGATCTCGACGGCAGCGTCTCCAAGAACCAGGGTCTGTACGCCAAGTTCGACGATGGCAGCCGCATCGTCGTGCGTCTGTCCGGTACCGGCAGCAGTGGCGCCACCATCCGTCTGTACATTGAGCGCTACGAGAGCGATGCGTCCAAGTTTGGCCTCAGTGCGCAGGAGTACCTGGCCGACAACGTTGCCTCTGCTTTGAGCCTGCTCAAGTTCAAGGAGTATGTTGGCCGTGAGGAGCCCGATGTTAAGACTTGAGTTGGAGGACTTTCTGTGTCTTGAATGTCTTGCGCAATCCACTGGATGGAAATCGTGAGGTTAATTTTCTTTCCTGTTTAATATCGTTATTCGTTCATGTTTGGAATGAGCCGATAACTATGATAATGAATGAAGAAATGGATGACGTGCTGGGACGATGCATTGGATAGACCGAGGCCTTTTCGAGTAATATGAATACGATGTTCGTTCCTCGGCATGAACTGTGAAGCTTTCCAGAGGCTAGATTATCACCGTTTCAATGGAAGCAACACCAACCTTAAATGTCCATGTCATAGGCTTGTAATCCTCACATCCAACCGTTCAAAGGTCTATCATTAACTTCTAGTTTTTCCAATCACTCTCCCCCCTCATATGGCCTAGTTGGACACCACCACAGTGGATGGACCATTTGGGTGTGCCCCATGAGGGGAAATCACAGTACCGGTCTCCCGTGTCGAGCAGGATCTCCATGGGTGACCAGGCACATCCCTAGGCGGGGAGAGTGGGCGGGCGGGATGCGAGTGAGGTGGTTCACCTCACTCGCGGCACTTCTTCTTTTTGTAATTATTGTTATTTAATATAATCTCTTCCGTTAGGAAGCCTCTCTAGTTAAGATATTACTTACTTTTAGTGATTATTATTACTAGGAGAAGTGTAGAGTGTGTCTGATACATTGGGTACGGCATCGGGTTAAGACCGGGCCAGCCTCAAGAGTATGTACTCGAGCATCGTGGGATGGCGACGGAGCATTATGGGGAGGTATATAGGGAATGTGAAGGTCAAGGGTTCGATTCATGAGAAGGACGATTTCTCATATCTCAGATTTTCTAGGGAGGTATATTGGACATGGCTGAATTGTTCATACATATCACATTCCGGTGAAGGCACTGGCGTTGGTCTTCGAGATTACAGTGTCAGAAAAATTCTTCAACATATCATCATCATGAATCGTAAAGTCATAAAATTTCGAAGCACTACGCTTGAAACTCCCGCCTCCCATCTCCTCTCACGCAAGCGAGCCCTTCAGCTTCTCCTCCCACCAAGTCTTCCACTTAACAACACGCTCCTCCCTCCTCGCCTCCTCCGCCGCAAAAACCACAGCGTGACTCTGCACCGCTTCTTCAAGGGTACACCCGATAAACCGCGCCTGAGCAGTCTCAACATCCAACCCCTTATTCAGCACAGCATTGACGGCATTCACATATTGTCCCGCAAGACCGTAATCACCACCACCATGCGACTCAGCCCTCTCCGGCGGCGGACGTGGCACGTCAATAACCCTCATCTTTGCCGAGCCAAAATCATAGATGGAGATCGTGTTGCTGTCATACTCTATTTCCCCAGCTGTCCCGTAGACACGGCCCCGTCGCTCGCATTGCTTTTCCGTGGGCGCGATCATATGGAAGGTAGCCGTTTTAGCTAGTCGCTTCGGCTCGCCGACCTCGTCATCCCAGGAGAGTGTTACGACCTGGTCGTCGCAGACGTCGTTGTCTGCTTCGTACACGCAGCGCCCGTACCACGGTCTCGCGGCGATGTCGCTGTCCGACTGGACACGGACGTCGTAGTTTTCCCGTAGTCGCGAGAGTAGATGCTCTTCGGAGGCTGCAGCCTCCTCTGCTCTGTAGACGTCTTCGATATCCGGACATACAATGTCAACCGGCCACCCGCGATGGCCCTTTGCGAGGTGTCGGTCCCTGTAAATTCGGACCGCGCTGTACTTGCATTCGCGCTCGATGGGGCAGGACACGCAACTTGTAGCGTCCCCGGCTGCAGCGGGTTTTCTGGCACGCCGGAACTGCGTCAAGGAGCCTGCTGACGAGATGGATCGTGGGAAATGTGGCTGCTGGGCGCTCTCGCGGCTTGTCGGCGAGCAGAGCAGCCATAGAATGAAATCGATGTCGTGGCAGGATTTTGTGAGGAGGGAACCGTCGCCGTTCGCTGTGGCGCGACGCCAGTTTCCTCGGACATAGCTGTGGGAAAAGTGCCACCAGCCGACTGGTTCGGTGTGTTCGAGGGAGACAATGTCTCCGATGACGCGGTCTGTGAGGAGCAATTTCCGGAGCAGTGTATTGTGTGGGCTGTATCGGAGGACATGTCCAATGGAGAAGATCCTCGTCGGCGACTCCGGTTCGTGGTTGGCGGATTGCGGGTTAGGTGGTTGGAGAGTTCGATAGACGGTTAGACAATCATCTAGAGAGAGTGCCAGAGGTTTCTCGCAGAGAATGTGGAGGTTGAGCGGGGCGATAGCTCTAATAATCTCGACATGAGTCTCATCCAGTGTGCAGATGAAGACTCCATCTACCCCGATGGGAGCTGTGGACTGCTCCGGATTGGAACTCTCGTCGGAGGCGCCCTTTTTGCGCCGCTCAATTTCCCATCGCACCCATTCCCTCCAGTCGGTGAATTCTTGTCCTTCGATTGGAGATCCTTCCGCTCCCCAGATATAGTTCCGTCCGAATTCGCGCCGCTTGAAATCGTGTGGTTCGGCTACGGCATGGATGACGCCAGGGGTGGTCGTTTTGACGGCGCGGGCGTAGGCATTGCCCCGAGAGCCAGCGCCAATGACGATGAAGCGAGGTACTCTTGGCTCGGTAGATGTAGCAGGAGTGCCGATGCTGACTGGGACATCTTCTGGAGGGGGCTGGGGCTCTTTCATATTGCTGGATGTTGTGGGAACGGACTCGGTGCGGGGCTAGGTTCGTCGTCTCTAGCTCCAATTTGATGGTTCCCGCTCTTCGATGTTGTCCCTCCTTTGGATACCGCTTAGTAGTTGTACAATAGACGCAACTAGGGGCGTTTGATCGCTCTATATAGGGAGTTGAGAGAAGACGAGGTTGCACTGGCGCGTTGTGTTGCATGCGGGGTATCAGCAACATCGGAGCCGCTCCTATTGGCCATCATCAAGTATATCATCTTTGGGCGTCAATGCTTCAAGTTCCACTGGAGCATTTATGTATTGTTCAAGTAGTATATGACAAAGAATGCTCCGTTAATATTATATAGAAACTATAATCAAGGACCTTGTATAACCAGTGTATCGAGGTCCCTTCTGTCCAGGAGACAGTCTCCACTCCATCCAGACTAACCACCAAACTAACCACCAAAGTTACCACGAAACTTACCACGAGTACCATCAACGCCAAAATGCAGAACTTGGTCACAAGGTCTTTTTGAATTGCTTTTTCAAACGAACCAAGGAACCTTGGCCATTATTCTGCCCAGTTTCTCTCATCGGGAAAACCCGAAGTTCTCCCGGGATTTCCGTTATCCAGAGGTCATGATGTCATGAGCAGTCTCTTTACATCTCCATAGGGTCTTTATGGTTTTTTTAGATTAAAGTTAGTGACGGGGATCCAGTGAATGGAAATATCTGTACGGGTACTTAATCTTCCCTTGCCCTCAAGAATTGTGCTGGCCTTTACACCCCATCACACCATGTCTAGTTGCGCGGATGATTGCTCCACCTTTTTGAGCGATGAAACGCTTCAGGAGGCATACGAGCTTAATATCCTGACAAAGAAAGGCAGTTGTATCAGATTTGGCGAGCTTGTCGCGGGTAAAGGAGACTCGGTAACCACGATTGTCATCTTTGGTGCGTGACTTGGCGACTATCGAATTATAGACAAAGACGCCAGGACCCCAGGGCTGACCTTGAAGATTTAGTGCGCCATTTCTTCTGTCTGTACGACCAAGACTATGTCAAATCACTATCCAGCAAACTCACTCAGACCCTCTTCGATACGATACCGGCTAGTGCCAAACCAGCCCAAGTGATCATCATCGGGTGCGGCGACCATTCCCTTATCGTGCCCTACATGGAAGAAACCACCGATGCTTTCCCTATCTACACCGATTCCTCGGGGAAATTATACGAGACTCTGCACATGAAAAGGACTACGCAGGGATTTACCACTCCACCACCCTACACACCAGAATCTTTTCCTAGTGCTTTGGGCAAATGTTTCAAGCAGATGTGGAAACGGGGGTTGGTAGCACTGAGAGGTGGCAATTGGAATCAGCAGGGTGGTGAATGGATCTTTCAACGAGGCAAACTTCGATATGCACACCTGATGGAGGGGGTCAATGACCATCTCACGGCAGATGAGTTATTTCAAGTCTTAAGGACAAACGAGGGACAGGATAGTCTATCACAATCTCCAACTCTAGATAGCGAAGGGAGAGATGAGCAAAGAACCTCTCGGGAAAGCGTTGAACGGACGTAGGGTTGGAAATGGAGGATCATTTTGTAACAACATAGGTGAAGCGATATACACGAGCACAGCATTATCTCACCCAGATCGTCATTCTCATATAGATGCAAGAACGCAAATGTAAAAACAATATGAACTTCCAGCGAGTTTCCCATATGCGCATAACGCACTCATGTACTTTGCAAAGCGCCGAAATCGACACAGATAACTCTTTCCTTCCCCTATTCTTCCACTTTCGTATCACTAGAATCCTCGCTTCGAATCTCTTTGCGATCAAAGATCCGGGAAACCTCCTCCAGAGACCTCCCCTTTGTCTCTGGGAAGAGGAAATATACCGTCACCAAGAACCAGGTTAAGCAACCCACATAGACAAGATAGTACTTCCACTGTATAGCCGAGAATGCGACTGGATTGACGTACTGATTAAAAAAGCACGCAACGGCGTCCGTGGATAGTGTGATGGCCATTCCCTTTGCGCGAAGTGGGAACGGCAGAATCTCGGCAGGATAGGCAATGAATAGTGGCGAGTATGCGAGATTGAACCCGGAGAAGAAGAGGAAGATCATGGGCACCACGGCTAAGCCGGCAGCTGCGATATGCGTTTCCTGAAAGACCCCGGCCACGATGGTCATCAGGGAAAGGAAGAAGAGCATAATCATTGTTCCGAGAAGCCAAAGAATTCGTCGGCCATATCGCTCGGAGGCCACAGCGCCTCCTGCAGAGAGGAAGAGGTTCCAAACTTGCAAGCCTACATTGACTGACGCTTGGTCTGCGGCTCGGGTGACACCGACAGAGGCCAGAATTGGGGCCAGATAATACGAGATGATTCCTATATCCTGTCAGTGAGATTCCTTTAACCTTCGAGTATGACAGATCTTACCATTTCCAGCCCATTCCTGCATCAGACCAACCATGACGCAAATCACCAGACGGTGAATATCACCCTTGGACGAGAAGAACGAGCCCCAGCTTCTCGGTTCCAGAGCCTCGATACTGATAGTATTGCATATCTGGTGAAACTCATGTTGAACCAACTCATCGTGCATGTCACCATTTGCATGATATTCCGCGAGAATCGCCAGCGCCTTTTCATTCTTCCCCTTTGAAATCAACCAGCGAGGACTTTCGGGAACAATCAACAGGCCTACCAGCTGGGTTATCGGAAAACAAGCTTGAAGGAGGCAAGCAGTACGCCACGACCAGCTAGTCGTGATAGACAATGTCGCAAAACAGACAGCCGCCGATGCAATCGATCCAATGCACCAGCATGCGTTGTATAAGGCCGTTGCCGTCTGTCGCTGGCGTGGATGAGCTATCTCCGTGGCCAATAGTGGTGCTGCAGTTTGAGCAGTTCCCACGCCGGCGCCGGCGAGTACTCGACAACCGAAAAAGGCCCAGTGACTCTGGACAGCCACCTGCAAGACCGAGGATATGATAACCAAGCAACATCCAACGCCAACACACCATTTTCTCCCCAGGGTATCCGCAATATAAGAAGCCGGAGTAAAGGCGAAGAATGCCCCCAGAGATGTGGCAGCGATAAGGAGACCGACGATGGAAGGTTTCAAGCCGCCGATGATCATGGCAACTATATCAGAGATGGTTAGTGAATACTTATTTTTTTGGTCTGGCACGTTGAACCGTACATTCAGGCAACACAAGCAATCCATTCATCAGGCTCCCATTATACCCCGTGCCAGCCGACGACGCGAACATGAATGCAATCCCCAGATTCAACTTCCGTAGACCCCGATCCTTGAGCCAGTTCTGATGTGTTTTGTTCGGAAGGATCTTCAACGCCTCCACCGGGGCATTCGGATTCATTGATGGCGCCATATTGTGCTGCTAAGTTAGTAACCTCACCCTGACAGACCTGTTGCTCAGCACAAGAATTAAATAGAGGACTCATAGTGCCTTCAATTAGCTTCTAATAAGCTTTAAATTGCATCAAGCTCTCCAGGAAAAAAAACTCTGTTGAACAAGGGATTATCCACATTCCTCCCATATATGCCCGTAAAGCTGTCCTCCCGGAGTGGAGCGTGGTCAAGCGATGATCTAGTTAAAAGCGCGGAGAATGAAGGGAGGAATGGATAACCAACTCCGAAGGCACTGGGATAGACGCCGAGCACCAATAGTCCAATGGACCTTGACGCCATACCAGCAAAGGACAAAAGATAAAGTACTCACATGACGCCATGTCATTGAGTAAAAACCCGGGAAAATAAGATCTGCTGGACGTAAAGAGAAAGAAAATCCTCCCCACATCAAACAAATGCCCGAGAAATGCAGCCCTAGCTAGCTAGTTACACCTCCTCGTTATAGCCCTCCCCATCTTCAACCAGTGAAGCATACCGGTTTCCCAGTCCACAGAACCCCTCGCACTGATCTCCGATGCCCCGGTCTTTTTCGAGGATCTCCTCCAAGCTCCAAGCGATCCTTTCCGCGCCAAGCCTGGCTCCTTCAAGATTTGGAGCTCCAGGACCCAGTCGTAGAGCCCCGAGTCGCCCTGTAAGGTAGAGGGGTACATCTTCCCGCCACATGAGATCGTCCGTGAGACAGGGAAGACCATCAATGACTTCAATGGGATATTGATTAATGATATTACTTAACATTGGCATTTCGCGGATATCGGAGCGTGCCCCCGTCGCAAAATAAATGTAGTCGATTGGCGGTAGGTTGGGGATCGGCGGGTCGGTAGTCAAAGTCCATGTCCGCGTTTCTGGATCGTAATCGTGGGAAGTAATTTCCGTGCGTGTGTGAATGGATGCTCGGTGGCGGGCGACATGCTGTTTGACTATTCTTGTGTAGCGAGGGGTAATGCTGCCACCGTTGCGAGCAGATTTGATCATTTGGAGGCGTTCTGTGGAAAAAAGGGAGTGATGATATACGTTAGTCACAGGAACTTTCCAAGACTTCACTGCACGTTGCTCACCTTCATCAGTGTCTGCTGACCAGAAAGCTGCCTTTTCCCAGTTTTTATACTTTCCCATCCAGGGCAAGCTAAGGTCAAAGTGTTTGACTGCCTCGCTTGTTAGTAATTCATTCCAAAGTACATTTTGGAAACCTGCCATACGACCAACCTTTATATTCAGATCTCATCAGGAACCAAACTTTAGTAACACCTTTTCGCACGGCCATATCGACAATCTGGGCTGACGAAAGTCCGCCTCCCACGACGACCACATGAGTCTCGCGTCTTTGCTGAATCTTGGCTTGCACGTTGGGACTCGGGAATGTCTTGATTTCCATGCTATGGCAGCAAGCATCAGCCCCTTCGGCCTCATTTGATGGCTTCCAAGGGAAAATCTTTTGAATTCCAGCTCCACCCGCACCCATTGCAAGCACAACGGCCCGGCCATAGAATTTCTGCCCAGTCGAGGTAGTCAGAGTGAATACCTTGGAATTGGGCACCTCGATGTCGAGATTGTCCGGCAAGTATCCATAAGTGATGTCCGTGACCTCTTGTTTGAGGATCTGGCCCGGCTCATCAAGGTCATATCGGTCGATAATGGAAGCACAGTAGTCGGCGAAAAGATCAGTCGAGGGTGAGAAGTAGTCTTTGCGATCACGTTCATCAATTTCCACTCCCAAGGTCCTGTAGAGTAGTTGCCATCAGTCTTGAGTTCTGATTCTCGTGAATGTAAAAGAACCCCCCAGAGCCAGCAGAAATCACATACTGAGGTTTTCCACTCTGCCGTCTCTTCTTCTTTTTATGCTTGCTCATTTCCTTCCCCACACACCCCGAAATCTCCCATAGATCCTCCTCTCTCCCAACTTCCTGTGTATAAGCCAACATCCCATCTCGATCCCCAGGATCAACATGAAAGAACATCGGACTCCGCAACTGCTTAATCTCCAATGTGCGAAACGCATTATTCCACCGCTGCATCCACTGATCACCAGTTCCATCCAAAACTAACGTCGATATCGACGCATTTGACGATGTTGACGAGTCAGATGATAGCGATGGCACTGATGAGGCCGAATCAGTGGACGCGCGGCGGTATAAACCCGTATTCATCTCGTCTTTGCAGGGACAGTCTTTTTGCCCGCGATTCCATTTCTCGGCGCGGACACCGTTTTTCTTGCTGCGTCCTGCTTGAACAAGATTCATCTTGCCGGTGTGTTTTTTGATCCAGTGGTATCGCTGGTGTTCCTCATCTGTGAAGACCGCGGAGGGAGTGTTTTCTCGGATACGGGAGGCGACGGCCAGACCGCAAGGTCCGGCGCCGACAATGATCACGTCGTGGATTTCGCTTGGAGGATACATTGTAGTATGTTTTTTTGTAGCTGAAACGAGAGTATTGTCTTGACGAAGACGTTTTTGTAGGTAGTATTTCTGGACAATGAACTTTCTCGAGGGGCTTTTATCATTTATAGGAATGCAGTAGTCATGTCTTCTGCAGTGTGCTACTATACGCCTGGCTATCGAGGTACTCTTTCCCCAAGGTCCTTTTATTTGGTGATACAATCAAGACCGAAAGAGGAAAGGCGTGTTACCCCACAGCACTATTTATTGATTGGAAATTGCCAACATCGTGAGGACCTTGCGGGAGAATCATCCCGTCCATGAAGAGACTCCTTTGCAGATCGATCTTGCTAGAGCAAAGATTTATGAAAGTTTGGGAAAAGCTTTAGATAGCAGCTGCTGAAGGGTACAACATTTTTAAAACAAGGTTTCCTCTCTGGCCGACGAGGTCCAAGAAATGGCTAAGCCTAGCAATGCGGGAAGCCCATTGAATAGTCCCACTATGCATTGGGCACGAGAAATGAGGAAGAATATAGAACATAAGATTATATTAAATAGCAAATCAAAAATCCGTCCTGCAGGGGAATCCAAAGGAAACAATAGCCACCAAGAAGCCGTAAAACCCAAACCCAAGCACGCTCGAGATAACCCTCCAACACCGCACCAAGGGAAAAAGCACAACAACAAATGACGAACAGTGACAGTAGTATCCTTGAAATCAACCAAACTCCATAACGTCCAACATGCCATGTCCAACGCCTATCCATGCCATAGAAAACATCATGATTCTCATTTGTGCCATTTCTTCGCTTTTCCTTCCCCAGCCCTCGTCCTCGCCGCACCACCGCCCTCCCGACGATGCCATGCGTCCCCAGGCCAAACCCAACCACGCACACGCTTTGCATCCCGCTTCTCACCAATTTGTGGTTCTGGAATCCATTGATCTTTCGGATCGGGCAGGATTCGCTGTCTCGTGAGCGCACCCGGTCCGCCGACGTTGAGGTGGGCGGACGGTTGGTACGGCAAGGGTACAGATTTAGATAGCATCAGGAGAAAGTATAGAGCCATACTTGCTGTCATGGGTGCCGTGAAACCGTCGTCATTGTCCTCCGGTGCTGGTGAGTCCTGACGCGAGTGTGATGAAGATGCATGTGATGAGGATGAGAATGAGCGTGCGCTGATGGGTGTTGCGAGGGGTGGAGCGTCGTGGAGACCCGTGTGTGGTTGGGCCGCCGATGTCACGAGGGGGATTGGCGTTGCGATTTCCAGGTAGCCGAAATATGGTACGTCGTCGCCGGCGTCGCAGCCGGCTCGTACGCAGACCAGCTCGATTTCGGTGATGATGAAACCGTAGCGGCAGGAGTGTTCGCGCATGCAGCGCTGCAGGTGTGCTAGTCCGTTGAGGTATTCCACGCGTCGGTGAGGAGCTTCGTTGCGCATGCCGGAGTTCCAGCGGTCGAAGCTTTTCACGATACCGACGAGGCGGCCGCGTGGGAGTCCGGCGCTTGTGCGCTCGGAGTCTGTGGCATAGTTGGCGAGGAAGTGTGGGTGGCCGTGGTTTTTGTGGCCAGTGTGTCGAATGTCTGGTGCGGCGTAGAGCTGGAGGTGCTCGGAGCCTTGAGAGACAGCGAGCGCGGCGTTGACGCGGGGAGCATAGAGATCCCTGATGAGGCTGACTAGGGCAGGCTCGGATTCGGGTGCGAGACGTCCATGGATCACACTAACTGGAGGAACGAGAGAGCTTGAGATCTCTGTTTTGAGTAACTGGGTAAGTCCGCGGATGGAGTCGAATGTTGGAATTGAGAAGGAGGTCCAACTGCGCAAGTTGCGGATATCCCACCAGAAATAGTCGTGCATGCCCCGAGTAGGGACTACACTCACGTTGCGAACCAGATTGATCGCTTGTGTAGGGGAGGTCAAGTAGGAGAGAAGACTTGTAGAGGGGGGAGTCAAATCTTCCTGGGGACTAAGTAGGGCAACCGGTGATCGCTGGGCATCAGATGACTGGTTGTAATCGTACTGGGGTGATCGAACTGTCAACGGGTGTGGTGGTCCCACGGGTGATAGTTGCGGGGCCTTTGCTGTCTGTCGTTGGGAATAGGACGGATGAACGACAATGTTCGGGGTGATTGGGGTCACTGGTGTCGCAGGCGTGTTTGGCATTGTCTGTGCCTGCATTGCTGGCACGTACTTGGGAAGGTGTCGGTAGGTGGGATATCCATACCGATTAAGTGTGGCTTCGTCAATTCCAGAAGTCGACACTGACCGCGAGTGGCCTCCACCGGCTTTGCGCCTGTGAGAGGGATTCACGCTCACAGGAGAAGACAAAGCCGAGTAGCTTCCGTGACCCGTAGTGACTATAGGTGAGATCGGAGATGCTAAGGCGAGCCGGTCCGATGCATCTTCTCTGTTGCGCTGCAGAGGTGGTCGGCTGGGATAAGGCACGAAGCCTGGTGGGTTGCGAGTATTTGACAAGACACGTCGATGCCTCAATGGCCCACCGACAGACACGGGCTCAATGACAATATCTTGAGGGCGAATCTTAGGGAGAAGAGCTGGGCCATGATGGTGTCGAGTAGGCGAGGTGGTAGGGCTGGTGCTGCCCGTCATTGTCGACCATGGAGATGAATCGTTGGAGTAAACGGATGAATTGGACACGTTACGGCTGTGCGCTGATCCAATATACAGCTGGAGAGGGACTCCCGGTGGAGTCGTCGGCTGATACTGATTGTATTCCCCAGACATGGTGTTGATAGTAACCGTAATGGTGATGGCGGTGATGATAGTAATGGTTTTATAAAAGAGCAGCCAGGCCGTGTTTGAACGAGTAGAACCCTATACTAAGATAGGAAGAAGCGCCAGCTTCACGATGTGCAATGTCGTGAAGAAGAATATCAACGAATGTAAGTTAAGGACAAAGTCAAAGACTAATAGCAGTGACAGTCTAGATCGAAGCCTCTTGATCAAGAAGACACAAGAACATGACCCAGAAAAGAGAATGTGAGGATGTTAAAAGCTGCTTGTCGACAAGGCAAGTTTCAGAACATCCAAGAAGCCCAGAGACCTATATAAACAAACAGCAGCGAGCAGGCCCACTGACGAACCTAAGCCGATCCGGATAACCTGAAACATGGAGAAGCACTCCATCGCAACGCCAACGGAGGCTCCAATTCTTTTTTTGGGATCCTGGCTCCGATCTAGACAGCTTCCCACGCGATGAAACGCGAAACTGCCGACCACTATGCCTAAGGTCGCGCGACAGGGGGGACCAGCAGCCAGGGCCTGAAACTCCGACTAGGCTTTTTGACCCTAGGCATAGTGCTGTTTCAGCGGACAGTCGCGCGTTAAAGTGTTGCTATATTTTGCATCAGCGTCGACGGTATTCTTCAGATGCCGAGTTGGGATTAGCGGGGCTGCAGAGAGAGCAAATGCTTCTAAATTCAGCAACAATTAGGTCACATTTCCTGGGAAATTAGCGGACTCGCCGGTCAAGGAGGTGTTTTCCTAGTGCGAGCGCCATGCCTCAGGAATCGCCTGGTGGGCGGTTAGAGTCCAAGAGCAGTGAGAGACGGGGGAGGATAAAAATAGCCCGGCGTGTGCTGTGACAATGCATACAAATTCAGGTCAGTGGGTTCGAAGAGGTAGGAAAGAGAAGAATAGGAGCATACACTGTTGATCTGAGGCGTTCATGGTGGAATGTGGAGGTGTGATATGCAGAGCTCGGCGGCTACAGCTGTACGGCCAGTCTCGAAACCTCGAAATACGCGCCGGGGCGATCGTCACCCACTTCACGTCATTGGAGGGATCATGTCTCTGATGTCCCATAATTAGCAGACATAGCGTTCACGTTTCGGATGATTTAGGACAAATTATTCAGTTAGAAAAAGACAAAACAGAGTAATTTAGTGGGAAAAAGTGGAGAGTAATTTGGTTCATATCATTTTCATTGAATTGGTAGTTCGTCCTGCCTCGGATCTGATTGGTTCAAATCGGATGTGGGCTAAGGATTTCTGCTTATCTCATCACGTTCATCGTCGCCATAAGGCGAGAAAAATAGCTCAAGCCATTAAAAATCTCAGTAAGGGAAAAAAAAAAAGGGTGACAGAAAGAAAAAAAGAACAAAATTAGCAATGGTCAAACACCTTGCATGATCTATACCGAAGTAGAAAAGCAACAAAAAAACGCTTGGGGGAATCTTTTCTGAAACCGTCTAAACAAGAGTCATATGCAACGGTAGAAGAAATGGGACGGAATTGGCATGGTCGGTCTTTCTTTCTCCCTTTACTCCTTGATGGAGTACTGGCGGCGGAACATGTCATCAACCTCGGTGAGGTAGTAGGCACCCTTCTGGAGAGTCTCGACGTTGCCGGAAGGCTTGAAGTTCTTCTTCAGGTGGGCGTGCTCACGCAGCTGGCACATGTCATCGTAGGCCTGGGGAGCCAGAACGGTGCGGGAATCGAGACGGTTCTTCAGATCCAGCTTCTCAACCATGTCGGAGACGTCACCGACGATCTTGGCACTGAACATGGAGGAAGCCAGACCACTGCCATAGGAGAAGAGAGCAATGCGCTTGGGCTCGCTAGGGGAGAAAGTGACGTAGCTCAACAGACTGGCCAGGCCGGCGTAGACGGTAGCAGTGTACATGTTACCGCACAGGGTGGCCACCTGAAGACCGGGGTGCACACGCTCAGCGAAGCGCTTCTTGGTCAGAGCCATGAAGGTCTTCTCGACGGCCTTGTCGGTGAGGGAGGCGGCATAGTCGAGATCGCGCAGCTCGGGGGCGACCTCGGCGAAGGCGGGGTGGGAAGGGTTGGCCAGGAAGTCATTGTAAAGCATACGGCCGTAGGACTTCTGGACCAGCTTGCAGGTAGGGGCGTGGTAGAGGATGTAGTCGAAGTGGTCCAGAGCGGTCTGGGACTCGACGGCAACACCGTTGGTGCCGTTCTGGTTGGCCTTGAGGACCTTCTCGCGGGCATGGTAGGCCTTGTAGCAGGCATCAACGGCCTCGGTGTAGCAACGGAGAGAGAGCTGGCCATCGACAACGGGGTACTCGCTGGTGAGGTCGGGCTTGTAGAAGTCATAGGCGTGGGTGAGGTAGGAGCCACGGAGACCGGGCTCGAAGACGATCGGGGCGTCGGGGCCGATCAGCATGGCAACGCAGCCAGCGCCACCGGTGGGACGGGCAGCACCCTTGGCGTACAGAGCGATATCACCGCAGACAACAATGGCGTTACGGCCATCCCAGGCGGAGGACTCGAGCCAGTTGATGCTGTTGAAGACAGCGTTGGTACCGCCATAGCAGGCGTTGACGGTGTCAATACCCTCAATGTTGGTGTTGCCGGAGGGAGTGAAGAGCTGCATCAGAACGGACTTGACGGACTTGGACTTGTCCAGGAGGGTCTCGGTGCCGACCTCGAGGCGGCCGATGGACTTGGGGTCGATGTTGTACTTCTTCATGAGGGAGGAGAGGGTGGTGAGAGCCATGGAGTAGATGTCTGTGTCAGAAGCAGCATGTTAGTATATCTGCTGTCTGCATGTCTCTTCTCATTGGGTTTGCCATTGGCAGTACATACCCTCACGGTCGTCGCAGAAGCTCATCTTGGTCTGGCCGAGGCCAATAGTGTACTTGCCAGCACTAACGCCATCGTACTGCTCGAGCTCGGCCTGGTCGACACACTGGAAAGGGGGGAAACAGAAAGTCAGTATTTGGGAAACTCAGGGGGGCAATTGACACGTCGACGAAACTCACCTGAGTCGGGAAGTAGACCTCAATGGCCTTGATGCCGATGTTCTGGGGGCGGGCAGACATGGTGGGGGGAGGGGTTGTGTATGTTTGGAGGGGGTTGCAGAAATAGGAACGATACAACACAAGCAACGGGCAATTGAAGGAGTGAAATAAAAGAAGGGAGGATAGGAGGTGAGAAGAAGGAAATCTTTATACAACGACGAAGTATTGCCGGGGAAATATAGCAGGGCCACAAGGAAAAGGAGGTCGTTGTGTACTCGGATCTACAGTGTACGTTCAGTCACCGTCACTATTTTTTTTTTCGCGGCGGTGGAGCAACGAGAGGCAGACTGACGGCTGCTCTTCCTTTGAGCCGAACTATGATTTCTTCCGGTGCTGGGTACGGGACTGAGTTTAGATTAGATCAAAGTAAATTTCATCTGTTTAGTTGAAATAACTCATGCTTGAACTTTGTAGAATCTCGCACGGGTACTGGAACTAGACTGGAATGTACAAGTAGATGGTCTCGTGCTTCCCCCGACATATACTACCAAGCACTTCAGATTAAGTCTTAAATGTACAACGTACTTGTAGTACCTACGGAGCCTGCAGGATTACGTAGAACGTATAGCATCATGAGTACAGTACGGTCGTGAGATACATAGCTCCAATACTGTACCCATAATCCTAGACACGTCCCTGAGGCCCCCGCCACTGCCGTCCGCCGATGGGGGTACATCTCCTCCCGAGTCCAGCAAGCCTCCGGTATTGCTCGTGATTGGTTGGCTCTTGATCATTCCGTACCAGCCGATGGATTACTCCAACAGGTACGGAGAACTGTGCCAGTACTGCTTCTATCCATAATACTACTAAAAGTAATAGTGTTAGGCTGCAAGAGACTGGGACAGACTTCTTTGTTCACCGCTCCCCTGCGCCCCCCTCATGCATCGACAACTCTAGTGCTCCGTCCTCCATACATTCTTCGCAATAACCCAAACCCCAAACCCAGAATCCACTTTGGAGGGGTCGCGGGTCCCGAGTTTCCCCCTTTTGAGCCTGTTCTCTGGTTTACACGTGAAGTATAACGAGACTAGGCCGATCTTGCTGCATCGTAGGGTTTCTATGTAGGTACATACCTACCACCTACGTATGAAGGAACCAATTTCCGTTTCTTTCTTTTTCATCTCAGGCAACTATGTGAAATCTCAATGTATATATGCACCACTATGCATGTGATATATACTTGTCAACCACCCTTGAGTTAAACGGCATGTACATACTCTTTCTAGATCGCCACCCCTGTCTACAGAGTAACTTTCCTCTCTTGCGCCGATTTTATGAAGCTACTTTGCTGTTCGGGCGATGGCAGTCTCAGTCCGTTCCGCATATAACTCGGCAATCTTATCTCGGATCTGGTGTGTATCCACTTTGTGCGAGGGGCGGTTTCTCTGGTCCTTTGCTTGAGAAACGAATCAATCTTCCCCGAAGAGGTGGATCGGATTATTGGATCCAATGGCCTCCGTACCACTAGATTTACACACTCCGTCCATGAGTGGCATCACTTCGGATGCGCGAGGCCCTTGTCCCAGCAGATTCCGGTATGGCACCCGGTAGAAACTTCCTTCTTATCGTAGGGTAGAGAACTCCAAATCCGGATGACAGTGTGAATTGGAGGAGTCCGCTTCGAGTCAACTAGTACCACCGAAGGCATCAAACAATATACCTGACATGAAGCGTGGCTACCTGTCAAAGTGACGAAGAGGAACTACGAGTGGACCACCCCGTGCTTTAGCCCCTTGGGGAATGATCGCCTGGGAGAAGGCTCGGGATGTATCTGCCACTACTGACTAGAGAGAGATTGTTCCTGGTGTTTTAAAAGCACAAGCATAGGTATGGCGACCTTCTAGAGGCAACGTTGCCAATGCTACCAATGCTACCAATGCGGCCAATGCTGCCAATGCTGCCAATGTTGCCAATGGGTGTACAACGACGCGCGTTGGCCAGAAGGCCCTCGGCGTGGGTCGCTGCGCCACGAGCCGTCGGGGAAGGCCTCAAGGCAGCCAAACTCTCTCCTCTCCCCCGTCCTTGCGATCTGCAGTCTCTCGACCTTCGCTCAACCACCACCGCCACAACTATCCCCCATCTTCCCACGCCGTACAGAGTGGGGATGATGCTGGCCATTCGTTTCCCTTCCTAGACAAAGCAGATCATGATCGTCCAGATCGCAGTATCCGCGTCTTCCGCTTACCCCGGCTCCCCCGAGCTGACCCCGTGCCACCATGGGCGACGATAAGTTCGAGTACAAATCCCTCCCTATCCCAACATACGAAGAAGCCACTGCCCAATCTTCCTCATCCCGATCCGACCTGGGTGACGGCACCGATGCCGAACGACAAGGTCTCCTCGGTCGCGAGGCCTCCAACTATCAACCCCCGACGGTAGAATCCGAGCGCGGTAGTCTCGATGACCTCGCCTCCTCCGCATCGGGCTCGACCCGGGGGTCGACCGATGCACTGCGGAGGGAACTCGATCAGATGGATGTCGACGACTCCGGACAAGGCTCCTCCAGCGGCAGTCGTCCTCGGCTACGACATCACTTCTCCAAACGCTTCTCCAGTCTCACCCGCACGCTATCCGCGATTCAACGACCCCTGCAACGGTACCTCCCGCGCATGCCCAGCTTCCGTTTCACGATCAATCTCAGTGATACTCGCGCGCGCATGAAGGACCATGGCTGTATCATGCTTTTGCGGCTCTTTGCGTTGCTACTGGTGGTTTCCTTGGTTTACGTCTTCTTTATCGGAGACGTCTTCAACCTCAATAACCGCATGGTCATGGGCCAGTCTTACAGTGCATCGTCGGTGGAGAACTTTATTCAGGGGCACATCAACGAAACTAACATTGCCGAGAACTTGAAGCTGGTCGCTGGTAATACTCGTGTTGCGGGAACCGAAGGAAGCTTTGTGCTGGCAGAATGGATCGAGCATGAGTTCCACAAGGCTGGGTTTGATGAGGTGAACCGTGAAGAGTTCCAGGTCTACTTGAACTATCCGCGCGACGACGGTCGCAAAGTGGCCATTGTGGATCCACCTCATCTAGTCTGGGAGGCCACCCTCGAAGAGAATGGGGCCCAGTACCCCGTGTTCCATGGACATTCCAAGTCTGGAAATGTGACGGGACCTCTAGTATATGCCAATTTTGGATCGCGCGAGGATTTCAAGCTTCTAGCCGATAAAGGCATCTCAGTGAAAGGCTCGATCGCTTTGGTACGATACTACGGCACTGAAGGTGATCGGGCACTGAAGATCAAGGCTGCCGAATTGGCTGGAGCGGTGGGTTGTATCATCTATTCCGATCCAGCTCAGGACGGCTTTGTGCAAGGTCCTGCATACCCGAAGGGCCGTTTTATGCCGTCCGATGGTGTGCAGCGAGGTGGTGTCAGCCTCATGTCTCATATTGTTGGCGACGTTCTCAGCCCGGGTTTTGCGTCTACCCCGGAGGAGAAGAAACGGCTGTCCCCGGAAGACAGTCCTGCCCTGGTCAAGATCCCAAGTTTGCCCATCGCCTGGCGCGATGCGCAGCGACTGTTGCAGGCGATCGAAGGCCATGGGTCCAAGGTACCGGAGGAATGGGTAGGCGGAGTGCCCAAAGTCCAAGAATGGTGGACGGGCGATCAGAGTTCACCCACGGTGCACCTGATGAACCTCCAGGATGAAGTCGAGCGACGGCCAATCTATAACGTTCATGGAACGATTATTGGATTGGAAGAGCGCGACAAGAAAATCATTGTCGGCAATCACCGAGATGCGTGGTGCTTGGGCAGTGTCGATCCCGGCAGTGGGACTGCCGTCTTCTTGGAAATCGTGCGAGCCTTTGGTGAGCTGCTCACTTACGGGTGGAGGCCACTTCGGACGATCGAGTTTGTGAGTTGGGATGGAGAAGAGTACAACTTGATCGGTTCAACGGAGCATGTTGAGAAAGAGATTGATAATCTTCGAGCCAACGGATACGCCTACTTGAATGTCGACGTGGGAGTCTCGGGCTCCAAATTCCGTGCAGCAGGCTCGCCAGTATTCGAGCGCTCGGTGCACCAGATCTTGGGCCGTCTCTCCGACCCTTTTTCCAACAAGACGCTAAAGGAACTCTGGGATGACCGAGGCCAGCGGCTCGAGCCTCTCGGTGCAGGCAGTGACTACGTCGCCTTTCAGGACATTGCCGGCACTTCAAGCATTGATTTCGGGTTTGAAGGCGAGGCGTACCCTTACCACAGCTGCTACGAATCATACGACTGGATGGAGAAGTTTGGCGATCCCGGCTTCGTGTATCACAAGCTTCTTGCTCAGTTCTGGTCGCTTCTCTTGTTGGACGTTTCAGAGAACCCAATGTTGCCGTTTGACATGGAAGCCTACGGCAAATCCGTGACCGGATGGGTGAAAGACCTGGATGACTTTGCCAAGAGCAAGAACGCCGAGGTCGACATGCAACTTATGTATAACGCTGCGGCGGAGCTCGAGGCCAACACGGCTCGGTTCCAGGCCTGGAATGATGTCTGGCACGATAGTGTCTGGGGCTCTGGTGGATACGAGAGCAACGTCATGGCGATCCAGCGGGTCAACCACAATGTTCGAATGGCCCAATTCGACACTCATCTATTGGATCTAGATGCGGACGGCGGTGTAAGTGGTCCCTGTTTTCCTATGAAAATGGTTGTTTATCTCCGACTGACGGTGTTGCTCAATTCTAGATCCCCAATCGAACCCAATTCCGCCACGTTGTGTTCGGCCCAGAACTTTGGTCGGGCTACGATGCTTCCATCTTCCCTGCAATTCGCGACAGTATCAATACCGGGAATTGGACACTCACCCAACACTGGATCGACCGGGTCGCCAACACCATCCACACTGCCAGCAACAAGCTCCTGAACTAAATGTAATCTACCTCCTGCAGCACACTCTCACTACCACCTATCCCTAATCTCTCACCTCACGTTCCCTCCATCCTCTCTATCTCTCCTCGGCCAACCTTCCTCCATCATGCATACCCCATACGCTTTCTTGTCTCTTTTCGCGGCATCTTGTCGTTTCCCTTTCTTCGGGATCCTCTCCGGGCGTTGTACAGCCTAGCCCCGATTGGGTCCTGCTTCTTGTTGTGCGTATTCTGGATTTTGGATCTCCGTCCTTGCATATTTGGAAGATCCATCACCGGTTTCTTTCGCGTATCATATACCAGTCGAGCTATATTTGCCCTCTATCGTTTGCTTTCATAGCGGAAATGCTCTAGAAATATGGACCAGGGTACTTACTTCAATCGATCACAATACATATGAATTGGTTTAACTGAGACTTGTTTTGTAAACATGTAGATCAACACACCCTCGGGCGTCACTTGCCAGGGTACTTTATTCTTCGGACTGCAACGAAATCCCCGTATCATGATCATGTGGCTATATGCATCCTCTTGGTAAACATCTCGATATATCACACCCGATCGAAGCCCGAATTTGGAGTGGTCGGCCGGATTACCCCATTCGGCAGGAACGACTCAATTTTGGGGCAATCGAACGTAAACGCTTTAATCTACCAGAAACACTTTCCCCGACCGCAGGGTCTGGCTCTCACTGATTTATGATCTATACAAATACCGAATCCCGCGGTTCGGTACTTCTCTGATCGAAATTGATTACGATCTGAGGGTTTTGTTCTCTGGATATCCCACACGTAGTGATCCATGCCCGCCTTTTGAAACAGCCCTTACCAGACCGGCTGATTCTCGGAGAAGATCGACACTGCAAGTACGGGGCTCACTTTGCTTATTGCAATATGGAATGAGGTTCACAATAGGCCAATCCCAAATCCCCAAAAAAAGGGAACAATGCTGAAATTTAGGGCTTCGGTGATAATTAACGAAGGGAGTATCTACCCGGGAAGGGTCGTAAAGACCTTCAATAAACAAGGTTTGCCGGCTTGTCCCTGTTGCACAGCGAAACGTCGGGCTGCGAGACAGGGTCCACCGTTTCAGGGGGCCTTGTCATTTGCCCGATTGGCCGACCTCAAGTATACAACTGTAGACCAAACTTGGGTCGAGGTACACCAGGACATCCGAAAGAGGAAATGGAAAAATTTCAGTCATCCTCGGTTGGTATGGTCGGGAAGTTTCAGAATCGACAGAGGGAAAGATATAAAAGCAGTCCATCTGGTCTCGCCAGAAGAATCGTTCAAGTGGTCTTCATCCATTCATTCAATTCCTTCGTTATCAAGCTGCGTATCTCTGCTGAAGAGCTGGTCTCTTTACTTACTTCTACTTCAGTCTCTCGTTATCATCATCTTCACCATGAAGACCGTCATCGCTCTTTCTTTCGTTGGGGCCGCTCTGGGGGCGCCTACCAGAACCATTGAGAACCGCCAGTTCGGCAGTCTGGGTAGCGGTTTGGGATCTAGCAGTGGCTTAGGTGCTCTGGCCTCCCTCATTCCTAGCTCTGGCAGCAGCGGTCTCAGTGGCCTCAGTGGTCTGAGTGGTCTCGGCTCCCTGGGAGGATCTAGCAGCGAGAGTGGTCTCGGTGCTCTAGCCTCTCTCATCCCTAGCTCCTCCTCAAGCAGTGGCCTCAGTGGCCTCAGTGGCCTTAGCGGTCTCAGCGGCCTTGGATCTCTGGGAGGTTCCAGCAGCGATAGCGGTTTGGGAGCTCTGGCCTCTCTGCTGCCTAGCTCGGGCAGTGGTCTGAGTGGTCTCAGTGGTCTCGGCGACCTGAGCAGTCTCGGTTCCCTGGGTGAATCGAGCAGTGACAGCAGCGGCCTCAGTGCGCTTTCCGGTCTGGGCTCAGGTCTGAGTGGTTCCTCGTCCAGCTCTGGTATCAGCAGCCTTCTAGGAGGCCTTTCTAAGCGACAGCTCACAGGCTCGACTACGGCCAACGACGTCACCGACAAGGCTAGCTGCAAGGAGCTGACTTTTATCTTCGCTCGCGGTAGCGAGGAATTGGGCAACATGGGCTCCGTGGTTGGCCCGCCCGTTGCTACTCAGTTGAAGACCTTGACTGGCAACAAGGTGAACGTCCAGGGCGTGACCTATGCTGCGACTGCCGAGGTAAGTGCATCCACCATTTTCCTTTCGGGTGTGCATATATTGTCATACTTGCATACATGATGGGTTCAAAACCAACTAACGGGCTGATTTCAAATCCAGAGCAACGTGGCCCTCGGTGCCAACGGCGGCCCTATCATGGCCGAGCTGGTCGAGACTGCTCTCAAGCAGTGCCCCGACACCAAGGTCGTGCTGGGTGGTTACTCGCAGGGTTCGATGGTCGTCCACAATGCCGCAAGCCGCCTGACGGCCGACCAGGTCGCCGGTGCCGTGCTCTTCGGCGACCCATTCAAGACCCAGGCCGTCGGCAAGCTTGCCAGCAGCAAGGTCAAGGAGTTCTGTGCCAGCGGGGACCCCGTGTGCGAGAACGGATTTAACGTGATGGCACACTTGAGTTATGGCAGCAACGCCAAGGAGGCGGCGCAATTCCTCATTCAGGCTGCCGGGCTCTCGGCCTCCTCTTGAGTCATTCAGGATGCCTGAAGAGGTAAATGGTTGGACACAGTGGGGAATCCGGAGGGGTGGAGTTGTTTTTCCGGTGGTGGATCCAAGTTTAGGATTTTAGGATCTGTATTTTAGATGAGTCAACCTTATGGAGCCTCTGGGCCAGGCTTCAAGTACGAAGAAGAACCGGACTTAGGCCATAACGCTAGGACCGAACGGCGCTGAACCGTCGTAAAAAGACGTGCCAACGAATCAATCACCGTTATCGATGCAATCATGCCAAGCCCCTCGTCATATTCCTCAAGCTAGATCCAGATCTTGAATTGTCAGCAATCGCAGCCTCGTGTTCGGCAGGCCGAGTTTTCGTCCTTGGGGGATGGACGAACCGGAGACTTCTCGTAATTAAGCCGAGGGTGCGACGGAGTTAAGCTGGCGTCAAAAGGTCGGAGCTCGGGGCAATTATGACATGCAAGAACGTCGACATAGTGGAGCCCCCAAGGACAGCCCTGTAGACAACGGGGATGATGATTGGATGAGGATCGTGGATATCTAAGCAGATGAATAATATCCACTGGGCCTTCCATGGATTGGGAATCAGATTTAGCTCTGATTTATAATTCGTCGATGGTAATCTCTGCTGATGTCGTGCGTGTACCACTACCACGCCTTAACGTTATGATCGCGTTATGGTTGACGGTTTTCGAAACGATTCGAATCGGCGTTAACGCGTTCCGAGCTATTCAATGAAAGGTTAAATGGAATATTTGACAGCTTATAAAAGTCCGATGTCTACCTAGCCTCGTAAAAGCTTTTCTATCAATCCATCATCCATAATTTACCATTCCTGCGGTGTACTTCCATCCAGAATCATAACCTTCCCGTTTTCAGGGCTTGTCAGCTTCAGCTTGTACTTCTCCCAGCCAGCCAGCCCTAAGGATCCACCCGATTGTCTTCCCCTAGCAATGGCATCTCTCATTCGAGAGGCCCCCTTTGGGCAAATAGTTCGATATCTCACCAACAACAAATATTTCCAATATCCCGAAGAAAAGCCGGACTTCAAACTTCCTGATACATGGCTTCAATTATTGAACGAATCGGATGCCGCGACGATAGCCGATCCCGAGAAAACGGAGCCGGAGCCAGAGGGTCAGGGCTACGATGCAACCAGCGAGGCGATTAGTCGCGCATCAACCCAAAACTCCTTGCCCTTCACAGAAGCTCGACTGGAAGCGGATGAGCAGCATGAGATCGAAAAGATCAAGTCCATTCCTATTCAGCCTAAAAAGACCAAGGATGGTGCGATTTTGGTCGACTGGTACTATACCGATGATGCAGAGAACCCACACAATTGGTCGAATCGAAAGCGAGCACTTCTGACGACGCTCATTTGTCTTTATACCTTTGTGGTATACACGACCTCCGCAATTTACACATCATCCGTACCCGGGATTATGAAGGAGTTCGGCGTCAGTGACTTGGTTGCTACACTGGGACTGTCCTTGTATGTCCTTGGCTATGGAACGGGTCCGCTGATCTTCTCACCTCTGAGTGAGATCCCCGTGATTGGTCGAAACCCGGTCTATATCGTGACCATGTTCCTCTTTGTGATTCTCTCCATTCCCACTGCTTTTGTGGGTAACTTTGCGGGACTCATGGTGCTTCGTTTCCTGCAAGGATTCTTCGGCTCACCTTGTCTCGCTTCTGGAGGTGCTTCAATTGGCGATATGTACAGTCTCATGTCTCTTCCTTATGCCATGATGAGCTGGGTGTCCGCCGCTTACTGTGGTCGTAAGTTGATTCTCCTGCTTCCATGACCTATTACATAGTGAAGTCAATGCTAACATTGTCATACAGCCGCCCTGGGTCCTCTCATTAGTGGCTTCGCAGTTCCCGCCGAGACCTGGCGCTGGTCCCTGTTTGAATCCATTTGGATGTCAGCTCCAGTCCTCATTCTGATGTTCTTCTTCCTCCCCGAGACTAGCAGTGCAACTATCCTGCTCCGTCGCGCCGCTCGTCTCCGCAAGATCCATAATAACGCACGCTTCATGGCTCAGTCCGAGATTGACCAGCGTAACATGAAGGTCTCGGCCGTTGCCGTCGACGCCCTGATTAAGCCTTTGGAGATTACCATCAAAGATCCCGCGGTGCTCTTCGTTCAGGTCTACACTGCTATTATCTACGGCATCTACTACTCTTTCTTCGAGGTCTTCCCCTTGGTCTACCCCGTCGATTATGGCATGAACCTTGGCCAAGTTGGCCTGGTCTTCCTGTGTATCCTGGTATCCTGCATCATCGGTATCGCCATCTACTGGTCTTACCTTTACTTCTGGATGAATCCTCGCATTGAACGCTTCGGATTCCCAGCTCAAGAGTCCCGTCTTATCCCCGCTCTGCCAGCTTCTATTGGACCCACCATTGGCTTGTTCCTCTTCGCCTGGACCGCCCGTGCCTCAATCCACTGGATTGCCCCCACAATTGGAATCACCATCTACGGTGCGACGGTCTTCATCGTGATGCAGTGCTTGTTTGTCTACATCCCCTTGAGCTATCCAATGTACGCTGCTAGTCTGTTCGCTGCGAATGACTTCTTCCGCAGTGCTCTGGCTTGCGGTAGTGTCCTGTTTGCTCACCCGTTGTTTGGCAACCTCGGTGTCGCTCGGGGTACCAGTCTACTCGGTGGTCTGAGTGTCATTGGTATTATCGGAATCTGGCTGCTTTACTACTATGGTGCCCGGCTTCGCTCTCTGAGCAAGTTTGCCATCTCCGATGATTGAACGTCTGGTTTATATGCCTTGTTTATATTGAAGTCTTAGAATGGAGGAAGATGTATGAATGATGTAAAAGAGGGATCTGTGAATCACTAGATCTGGGCCTATTTTATGGATAGATGCACTTTAATCGCTAATTGAGAAGAACAAATTTGAATTCTCTTCAGATCCGAGACTGAATACCGTATGTACCTAGTGGAATTTGCTCAACTCTGATAGTTATTGACGGTCGCATGACGAATTGTTTCCTTTTTAATTATCACTCTTCATCTCTTCTCTTCGTGACACATTGGCTTTTGTGCGCAACCTATGCCAGCTACTGACTTTAAGTAGACAGTATAACCCTCTAAGAGATTTCTAAAACCACCATTGAACATCGTACGGTTTAGCCCAGATAGAACTAGACGTTTTTCTACAGTAGAGATATTTGCCTTACTTAACAGGCAGAATCATAAGTTAGAAGGGCGGGGTCGCCCTTAGATAAGCTGACATTGGTTAATTAGTTAGTTAGTTAGCTAACACCCTTAAGTAACTAACAGGTTAGCTATCCAACGTAACTGACTAGCCGACGTTCTCACGCTGTCATACTCCGTCTGACACTCCCCAGCTTGGGTAACACGAGACAACATGGCAGCGACAGAAACCTCGATCCGCTCCAGCTGCCACTGCGGCGCCATCACAGTCACAGTTCCCCGACTCCCCGATCACATCAACGTATGCCAATGCACGATCTGTAGACGCTATGGCGCTGCTTGGGGCTACTACCATCCCGACGAAGTGAAGATCGAAACGAAGCCAAATGCAGTGACAAAGCAGTACATCTGGGGCGATCGAGACCTGTCGTTCAACTTTTGCGATAACTGCGGTTGCGTGTCAGTCAAGTAATTTCCTCTCCGTTCTATCGAAGAAATTAATGTTATGTACGGTAGATGCTATTGGTGGCCCCTACAACCTCCGCCTACAGACGGGCAAGGATACAAAATGGGGCTCAACACAAACAATGTCGACCCCGAGCTCCTGAGGTTCGTCGATCGAAAGTTTGAGTATTCGTATGTGCTGAGCCCGCTACGGTCGAAGGACGCGGCGCATCCTGAGGATCGGGCCAAGTATTGAATACAGCCTCGAACCAGTGCAATACGTAGATGCCTCGAAATTTAATATACGAAACTTGTTGCCGTGTGACTGCTCAACCGCACGCATGCCTGGTCTCGGAAGGTAACAAGCGGGAGCTTCTCTAGCTACTGAAATAACGAGCGATTTATGTATCTAAGTAAAATATCCGATTATGCTATATCATCTTAAAACAAATAAAATGCCAGCCGATACTATGCTACTCTTGCGGATTGAGATAAATCTTTTTTCCACTGACCTTGCCGTCATACAGCAAATCCAATGCCTCTTGAGCGGAGTTTAAGCCTCCTTTGAGCCATAATGCAGGATTGGGCCATACCGAGCGATTCTTCAGGGCTTCCGGTAGATAGATCTCCAAGTACCACACACGTAAGGCCCGGTTTTCTTCTTCGGAGACAAGGGTCTCGGAATATCCAGCCCACTTCTTCTGAACGTTGCTTGGAATCTGATCATCCCCAGGAGAAGGACTGGTCGAGAAAAACTGGCCGCCGGTTCCTCGAAGCAATTCCACCATGAGTTGTGTGGTCGTCTGCGAGCCAATGGCCTCAAAAATTCCTTCGTAAGGTCCATGGGCTCGTAGTTCCCGGAGGATATCTTCGTTCGACTGGCCATGATCGATTATATGGGCTGCATTCCGCTCCTGGACAAGCTGCTTATTCGCCATCGACGAGGTAGTTACGACCTCATACCCAGCATCCGAAGCAAACTTTACGGCCAGTCCTCCAACTGCCGATGATCCACCATACACAAGTACTCGCTTGCCGTTTGGCTGGGCCTTTCCGACAGTCGGAGGCAAAGACAAGCCCATGTAGATATTGAGAGCAGAGACAACGGTCGCTAAGTTGGCGATAACCCCCGAGGCATCCTCAAAGCTGATCTCTGGCTCAAGTTTCAACGTATACTCTTCCAGAGCTAGTGCATACTTCTGAAGCGCTCCGAACTTATTATCGCTTCCAGCCTTGCCCCATCGGCCCACGACTACTCGATCACCGGGCTTGACCGAACTGACACCGGGACCGGTAGAAGTAACCGTCCCCGCAAATGTGAATCCAACAATGAGCGGGTATTGGGGTTGAAATATATCAGACCTTGATGCGGTTCAATATCAGTAAGACGTTCTCAGACGCCGTTGTCCATACACGTACCTTTGAAGTTTTGCGTCAATGGGGTTGAAGTTGACAGCCTCGACCTGGACCAGAAGCTCCCCAGAGTTAGGAACCCAGTTCTCGACGGTCTCTACCTCAATTAAGCTACCGGCTTTCTTGATCCAGGCGGCTTTGTTCGACGTCATCGGGGGCATCGGAACTGAAATAACCGAATGCGAAGGGAACCTTAAATCGAGAGGGCGAGTGTAAACCAAGTTGAAAAATTCTATTAGCTTATTTTTTCCTTCGTGACCAACTAGCTCTTGACTGTAGTCAACAAAGTGGAGAGATACTTGGATTTGTCATCGGCAAGAAATATTGCTAAGCGGTGGGGCTATAAAGATCGGATCTCGAGACTCAGTATCTTAGGGATTTAACTAGTTAGTTAAGTAGCATGGGTTCGATGACTAAGATTGCGGTAAAGAAGAACTACACTTGAAACAGCATCAAGAGTCGCCGTTTTTGGCGCTGAGTCTACCGTTCACTAGCGTAGGGCATCACTGATATTACATATAAGGAGACAGCATCCTTTGCTTTCAAAAAGCTGATTCACAGATAAAGTACATGAGATTCGAGGAGATTGGATCAAATCACCAACTAAAAAATCGACCAACGGGGCAGTGGAACCTGACCGGAGTAAGCATATCGAATTATTGCACCATGAGTTGTTTCTTTTTCTTTTTCTTTTTTTTTCATGAAAAGAAAGATATAAATCAACAAATACATGCATAATCTTGGTATGCTTTTCATATTACATCGGGTGTTTGCTTTAGCAAACTGTAATAAAGAGGCCGATACTATGACAATGTCAGTAGAGGTTCTATCAGAACACAAGCGCAGACGGTGGCACTCACGGAGAGGGATTGAAGTCTTGGAAGAACTCAAAATTAGTGCTCCCAGCATTCTTCATCTCAAAGGCGACAGTCTTGCCCGCAGGGCAAGAAAAGGTGGAGACAACGAATGAGTTGCCTGGCGAGACGGTAATTGTGCCAAGATCCTCGGAGACCGAAGGAGCATTGTTGAAGGTGGTAGAAGTAGTGGCAGCGCTTGACAGCTCAGCAAAATCGACCTTACCATCGCCGCTAAAGGTAAAGGATGATGTCTGAAGGTCCGACTGCCTGGGGAATAGGAAGACCAAGCTGCAGGTCTTGCCGGAGTCCGACTTGGGGATGTCGAAGTTGAAGATACTCGAGACGGACGACGTCACTTTGCCATTGAACTTGGTACCAGCAGCAGTATTGGGAGAGGACGAGTCAATGGGGATGATCAAGTGAGGGAATTCGAAGTTGTTCGAGGTCAAAGTGGTGCCACAGCCAGTATTAGCGGCCGAAGTGGTTGCAGCTGAGGATTGAGTGGTCGTGGTCTGAGGTGGGGTGGCGCACGAGTCGGCCGTCAATTGGATGGTCTTGCAATTGCTGAGAGCGGAGCTTTCGGTAGTATAGATGTTGAGACCTCCGTTCTGGCCAGTCTCGCAAGCAACAAAATTGGTGCTGCCGTCGAACTCCAGCAATCCCATGGAGTTAATAGAGAAGCCTGCAGTGGGAGTGGCACCCACGTCACACTGAAACTGGGTAGTAGGTGCTGAAAGGACTCGTTAGACGGTAAGATCTCCATATGAATGGAATACCGTCACTTACGTGTTAGGATACAGCCGCGGCCGCTGCCATCAGTGATAGAGCCTGAGTCGATACAAAATTCTGCAGGAGACAGACTGTTGTCTCCGATGCGGTTCTGTCCGTCACTAAGCTGTCCCACAGAGCCAGATGAACCCCCCGAAGCGGTCAAATGGAAGCAGCAGCTACCACCGCGAGTGACAAGAGCTTGGGTACCTGCGGCAATGGCCGCAATTCCGAAGAAGCTCTTCATGGTTTGTTTAAGTGTTGAATTCGGATGATAACGACAGAATTTGGATGATTACCCGTCTGATGAACGATGGAAGTTTAATTTGCTGAGGTTAACAAGTAAAATCGATTACGGTGGAATTTGCAGTAAATTTATACCTGAGAGAAGGGGAAGTAAGGTAATTCGTCTCCAGGCAAAACGCCTGGCAGAACTTGATCAGCGGGCAGCGTTATGAAAGCGATGGTAGACGTCATTCATAGTCTTAAATCCCATGGAACGATTGACGATCTGCCTCTGTTGAGCCCCAGCAGCAACTTGAATAATAACAGCTTCCGCGCTTTAACTAGAATCGTGCAATTGTTAGCGCGGGTGCAGGTGGCGACCTCGCCTACCACGGCTCGCTAACCAATTCTGCATAGATTCGCGGATAATCATTGGTCAGATCGATTATTTAGCGGATGTAAGCGGCACTTATCCTTGGAATTTCATCTAAATGTCTCTGATGCTTGTTGGCAATGTTGCCTGTTGAGTTTACCAGTAGTCAAGACCCCACAATAGCTTAGACGTAAACATGGAAGACCCTTGTTCCCCCGCTACTTCCGAGTTCTTGAGGATAACACAAAACAGTGGATTCGTAGCCGTGGTCTCCGGGCTGCCGTTTGGGTAGTCTCAAGCCATCATGCGATCAGTTCAATAAAATAGTCAGGTCTAGGTTAGCTTGGGAGTCCAAGCTCCATCCTTGCCAGCAAGGATAATTGGCTCAAGGGAGCAGATCTCTTCGGACCTATTCGGATAGAATATCGAGTTCGAGGCCTATAGAATGAATCAAAACCTGTTATGGACAAAAAGAAACAAAGCGATTGTATCCGGTCATGAGGGGCTTTATGATGAAGTGCAAATGTAATCGGTGGATCCGAGATCGGGACTCGGACCAACGACGAGCATTCTATTTTTGTACGTTTGGTTCGAACCATGAGTGCACAATATTTGGGTACGAATCGTTATCGTTTCTCTCCAGGTTTGTTTTGACTGGAAGGGAATTATGGGACGATTCTGAATTCTGAGACTAGAAGCAAAAGTCAAAAGGCACGCCTGATCGTGTTGACCTTTCTACGTCACTATTGGCTACTTTCTGTTACAGGATGTAACATCACCATGAACCAATGCGGGCGGGGGATAACATGATTGACACAAGAATTTTATACTTGCAACCCAAAGCTGACTAGCTATGATCTGTTTGATCCCTCCAATTCAGTCTCGAGTGGTCATCGAGATAATGTAAGTGGTTGGACCTTAGTAGCGTGAACATAAGCATGTGCTCCCGCTTTCGATTGACGTCGGACTGGTTGTAACAATGCTTAGATTATAGCCTTGAGTTTTCAGTGGAACCCCGAGCCTGATGATTGCCCACCTAGTGAGCTAGGCTTTCAAATGGAACAGACCAGAGGACTCAAATTGAGCTCTCTGCTGCGACTCTTGTAGAGTACCAAAGCTCTTTCATATGTTATCTAAATGCCCAAATCCTGAAAGGAATTTTGTCCTTGATCAAATTCGGTCTATCAAACCCTCACACACCAGGCAACGGTGGATCCAGCACCAAAAGTGACGGATGATCAGCCAAACTCTGCCAAAACCCAGCCTCGAAATCCCACAAATCCTGACTCAGCAGAGCCGCCCAATCTTCATTCGCATCATCAGTCCCGGCCTCGTGAGACTGTCCAGCATCCGAATTGAACGAGTCTAGAAACCGCTGAATCGTTTGCGTGGCTTTGGATAGCAATGCATAATTCGGATCCCCGGTTTTCACTAACGTTCCGATTTGGACCTCTGCGACGAAGACGCTCAAATCTCGCAGGATTTTTGTTCGTGAGATGCCCGGCGAGGAGTGGGAGTATTGTTTCAGTAATGCTAGGAGAATGATTCCTGCTGCTGGGAGTCCGTAGTATGCGACCTGGTACAATTAGCTAGGACTTTGTACGATGGAGTGTAGTGACGGCGGTAGGCTGTATACCTTCCAGATGAGACTCGTTCCTGAATTGGTTAATTGGTCCCGCAGTAGAATGAGCTCCACGACAAGAGCAAGCATCTGGCCTGCGGTCTCGATAATGGGAATATCAGGCTCCGTGAGCGTGTTTAGAAGTAGGAGTCGTAGCAAAAACAGGACATGCAAATGGTTCAGCCGAACGTGTGCTAAGAAATCTCTGTCAAAGGGGCTCTGCGCACACTGCTTCAGGCTACTCTCCAGTCGAAACTGGGGTGGCAGAGCCTCCCACTGTTCCTCCGCTCTCCGCTGAATCAGACTATCGTTCTATCAGCTTCTTGGTTCTGTATTCGAGCCGTTCACATCATTATATAACAATTAAGGATTTCGACTTTACCTTGCTCTCCGCACACAGTCAGCATCCTGCTTATCTTGCAACAATTCCCAGACCTCCTCTTTCAAGGAAGCACAAAGGGCAGACCAGCACGTGTCTGCTCTATAGCCAGCTCTCGCATCCGGGCTCCAGGTAAAGTGCGTTCCGAGCGAACGTAATATCGTCCCATCGGATGGAATCTGGAAGTGACAAAAGCGCTTGTTCATTCGTGGTGGACGGCCGAGGAAAATTGCGATGTTCTTGTCTGCAGAGTAGATCCGGGCAAAAGCCGTTTTCCGCAGCTCCATTAGAAATAATGGAATTCCAGGCTTTGCTTCAAGGTTCTCATGGTACCCGAGGGCGAAGGTTGAGGAGATCACATCTCCAAGCTTGCGCCAGGTGTGATAGCCTGGACTGAGTTAGTCGATGGAGACAGAAGATGATTGTTGAACTCATTCAACTCACTCTGATCCCCATCCACGTAGGAATGTACAATAAAGTTCTCATATTGTACCATCAGCTGCAAGTCATTCAAACAATCCAGTGACAAGGAGATCTCCAATGAAAAATCACTCAGTTTGGTCGCGAGACGTCTCAACGTATACTGCTGCTCCTCAGAATTGTAGAGCAGCGGAAAGAATGGAATATCAATTGTCGCTCGGCTAACAGCCGCAAAGAAAATCCCCAAGGTTTCCCATCTCGCATTATGATCCAGAAACTGTGCGGAAAAACTCTCCAGATCCGATGATGAATCAAACTGCAACGGCCGGACGGAATTTTGTAGTAAACGCTGGGCATATACCAAATGCCACTTTTCATCGTGCGATGTAAATAATTGACTGACACTCTCGGCGCATTGTGCCACGAATGGTTCTGCAAGGGCTAGATTTGCACCCTTGGCCAGCCAAAACAAGACGAGGTCTTTCATCCCCGTTAAGGAATAAGTAGTTAACACATGTCGCAAGACATCTGCGCCCTGCAGTAGCAAGTGATTATCACCGATCCATTGCGAGCTAACGTTGTCGGAGCCCGATAGCTGGTTACTCGCGCTTTGCTCGCCATCCGTAGACGGGGTGATGTGCTTAAATATGGCAGCGTGGCTCGACGAGCCCAAGTATCCAGGATTCGGATACAGATTGCGCCGCGGTTCGAACGATGGCGATGGATCAGGCGATCGCACGCTAAGCAAACCCGAAATTTAGTTCATACATATCTCAGAAGGTGTGGGGAATGGATAAGGAGTGCCGCGATACGCCCTACGGCGCCCTACAATTCAGATCCTACCTCGGTTTCTCGACCCGCCGCCGCTTGAATGGGGCCGTGCGGTAGATACACACGCCCCGACTCTTCTGGCAGCGCGAACACACCGGCCGTTGATGGTCGCAGGCTAGCTTGGCCTTGCGACAGGGCTCGCATGCTGCGAGTCTCGATGCCATGTAGCATACAATGTGAATTGCACAATGCGGATCGGCGTGGAAGCTCCGAAGAGACTGAAGAAGTAGTCACTCGGTTACCAGCGGGGAACCGGCCAGTCGGCGATAAGAAAGAAGGTCACGCCGGGCCAAGTGGGGCAAAACTGTGGGTCTTCTTTTTATTGTTGGAGTTTGCGGAGTTGGAGCTTTTGGTATAAAGGACCAGGGCCAGCTTCTCCCCTCCTCGGACCTTCTCCTCTTCTTCTCCATTGGGCTTGATCATACAACAACACTACGGAACTCATCATGTCTTCGCCAGACTCGATCCAGCTCGGCGACTATCTCTTCACCCGCCTACTCCAACTCGGCGTAAACTCCGTCTTCGGCGTCCCGGGCGACTATAACCTGCGCCTGCTCGACCATGTTGAGCCCTCGGGTCTGCACTGGGTGGGCAACTGCAATGAACTGAATGCTGCATATGCCGCCGATGGCTATGCCCGTATCAACGGTCTGTCCGCGCTAGTGACTACCTTTGGCGTCGGCGAGCTGTCTGCTGCCAACGGAATTGCTGGCGCATACGCCGAAAGGTCCGCCGTGGTTCACATCGTCGGAACGCCCCCTCGAGCGCTGCAGCACTCGCGCGCGTTGATGCACCATACCTTCTCCGATGGCGAGTACCGCCGCTTTGCAGCCATGTCCACGCATATCACGGCAGCCCAGACGAATGTAATTGACTCGGTGACGGCGCCGGACAAGATCGATTGGATCTTGCAGCAGGCGCTCATCCATAGCCGGCCCGTGTATCTGGAGATTCCGGATGATATGAGCGAGACTCTGGTCTCTGCGGAGAACCTGAAGACTCCCATCCGTGTCCCAGTGACCCCGAGTCCCGCACATGAATCGACGGTGATCGCCCGGATTCTGGAGCGGCTTTATAGCGCCAAGAAGCCGTTGATCCTCGTCGATGGCGAGAGCCGGGCTCTCGGTATCCTGGATCAACTCGATTCCCTCATTAAGACTACCAACTGGCCCACATGGACGACCGTCTACGGCAAGGGTCTCGTCAACGAGCAGCACCCCAATGTCTACGGCCTGTACGCCGCAGCATTCGGCGACAAGCCCGCACAAGAATACTTCGAGTCCGCAGACCTAATCTTGACATTCGGCCCACACTACAGCGACACAAACACCTACTTCTACACGACGGTACCCAAGTCCGCCGCAGCCATCCAATTCAAAGACACCACCATCCAAGTCGAAGACGAGATCTACCGGGACATCTCCTCCAGCACCGTCCTCACCCACCTCCTCCAATCCCTCGACTCCGCCCGCCTCGTACAAAGCATCGGCCCCGCTAAACTCGAAATCACCACATCCGATATCAACGACCAAGACATCATCGCCCAAAACAACTTTTACCGCCTCGTCAACCCGCTTTTCAATGAAGGCGACATCATCCTCACCGAAACGGGCACCGCCTCCTATGGCGGCCGCAAATTCAAACTGCCCCCGAAATCCCGCCTGTTCGGCGCGGTCACCTGGCTTTCCATCGGATTCATGCTCCCCGCCACACTCGGCGCCGCTCTCGCAAAGAGGGAACTCAATAAACCCACCGGACACAAGAACCAGACCGTCCTTATCATCGGTGATGGCAGTTTACAGATGACCGCACAGGAGATCAGCGTGATGATCAAGGAGAAGCTAGATATTCTCATCTTCATCGTCAATAATGAGGGGTATACCATTGAGCGCGTTATTCATGGCCGGAAGCAGGGATACAATGATGTGCCGTTCTGGAGACATACGCAGGCGTTGACGTATTTCGGTGCTGATGAGGAGCATGTGAAGAACAGTACTTTCCAGGCTTGGACGTGTGGTGAGCTGAAAGAGGTGTTGAAGAATGAACGGGTGCACAGTGGGAGTGGTGTGCGTATTGTCGAGGTCTTCATGGAGCGAGAGGACGTGCAGGGCCCGCTGCTGTATCTGCTCAAAAAGCAGATTGCGGAGGAGAAGCAGCAGGCGCAGTAGGGGCAATAAAGGGAGAGAAAATCCCGGGTATAACGTAGCTACTATAACATTTAAATGATGATTGTATATCAAATAAGATATTTCGGAAAGATTCTTTGGTCTACAAATAATACCATAAACTTGCATCCAGACACGGTTTGAACCCCAGATTCCAGTACTTGGAAATCTCCATTGATTTGTGATCTCACTATGATTACCACGGCCAAAGTGTATCTCGCTCCAAAACAAAAGAAAAGTAGACGAGAGAAGTAAGGACAAGGCAGATGGTTCAGCGGCGGGGGGAAAAAAGGAAGAGAAACGAAAGAACAGATCCGCCCAACCAAGCCCATTGACATAGAAAAGAGAGTCAGGCTCGAAAAAAAAAAAAAAACGCCGGTGTCCTATGCCCCCAGAACCTGAAATGCACACGGTGCAGAATCGAAGTAGAATGACAGAATAGAGAGTAGGAAAAGAAGAAGAAAGGAAAGGCCAACAAGAGTATTAAAAACGGCATCATCTAACAGAAGAACGACAAGACGTCTATATTCGCTTCAAAAGGGAAAAGAAAAAAGCGGGTAGTAGAGGTGGGTTTTTGGTCAGGGAATGAAGGTGGTAGGTAGATGTTCCGGTCTCGCGTGACGACCGAGTCGGAAGAGAGTGAGAAGACGACGAGTCTTTCTACTTCCGAAAGCTCTCCACGCCCAAGCTAGGCGTCTCGACCATGCGATCAGATGGGACGCCCTCGTCACGTCGGCGGGCGAAAAAACTGTCACATTCGGAGACAATGTGTGCCCATTCTGCCAAAGCGCGGCCAGCATACTTGCTAGTCACAATGTACTCCTGTTTAGGTTGAGGCGGGAGCTCGGGCAGCGGAGAGTTCTTCGTTGTAGGCGTCCTTGGCTGGCTGTCCACAACTAACTGAGAGGCGGGTGCTGGGTCGGTTACATGCCCATCTGTTGACTGCTCATCAACTGTGTTTTCAGAAGAAGACAGCATTTCTGATGCGGTATCAAACTCGGTAGACTTGGAATCAGACAGAGATCGGCGGTGCTGCACATGGAGTTGCGAAGCCACAGGGAGGCAGGGCGTGAAAAGGCGCTTGTTTCTGGTGGGCCAATTCGGCCGGTCCATCCATTCCAGGGAGAATTTGAAAAAATACGGCTGATGCGGGGTCTTGGGTCGAATGAGCTCTTCCGAGCTTTGGCTCGGGGTTTTCTCATGCTCATCCAAGCACCGGCTATCCGGAGTTACCGTCAGATCCGTGGCACCGCCGTCGGATTCATCCGAGCTACTGCCGTCTGCAGATTCAGGTTTGGCCGAACTACCGAACATAGAGCGAAGCAAGCCCCATCTCCGCTTCGGTGGCTGGCCGTCCGAGCTAGTTGAGTCGGCAGAACTAGATCGCCGGTGCGCTTTGGCCTTATCGGGAGGAACGGGCGGGACCACTCGGTCGAACGATACAAAAAGATTGACCGGGGACAGCTGATTATCACACCTGATGATAATGATCCGTCGCCCTGGAGCCGGGGTGCAAGGAGCGGAAGAAAGCGGCGCAGTGAGCCCCTGTTCTGCCTTGGATTGGAATCCAATATAATACTCCCAGACTCGTAGCAACCTGTCAGATAGCGTCTCGTATATCGTTCTATGGAGACCGTTAGCAAGGGGAAGTGGGAGAAGAAGGGTCAGTCCATTCTTACGAGTCAAGCGGGGATGGTTCTCCACCGAAACGGCCGATCCTCCAGCACAGTAAACGGTGATAATAGGCGCGCACCATCGGACTCCAATGATTGAAGTAATGATAGAATATCGGCTCGTGCAACAAAAACTCCAAGCAAAGGCTCGCCTTGCGCTCCTCTGTCGCAGCCCAAGTACCCCAAATGGTGTAGATGAAGGAGAACACGCGCACCTCGGTCAGCGAGTTATGGCTTTGCATCGTCTGCCGACAGACCTCCTGCCAGAAACTCCAATCAAACAATTCAGTCTCGATAGACTGTGCATATCGAGTGATAATTGGGATAATCTCTTCCAGGAAGTCGCACAGTAGGAAGCACGCATTGTGATCAAACAAAGAGATTCGTTGAGCAGCGACCTTGAGCAGTCCACAGAAAGTCTCCGCATAGAGCAGGCGCGCGCGATTAGGCTCGGAAGAAGATTCTGAGAGCAAGTCCCGTAGAAGAATGATGAGACGGTTCTCCGCCATGGATCTGTGGCTGTTCCTACCTCCTACGAGGGAGTGAGGCGAGGCGGAGGCATCGGGCGATTCGATGAGATCGTCGAAAGTGATCGCAGCCGCAGCCGCAGCCGCAGCCTGAGTGTTTTCCTGCTGGTGCAGGGACTGCTTATAGATAGTCTCCTCAATGGCAATCAGAAGTTGAGCATGAACCAGCAGCAACCCGGGAGCCAAGATTCTCTTCGCCTTCTCCGTCTCCGGTGGCATGTACTCTGCGTAGAGGATGTGGATGTACTTCACAAAAACGAAGAACAGATCCGTGTCGCGTCCGCACCAGCGTGCAACCCAAGGGCCGTGCCAAGGGATATTGGTGGTGTTCAGGGGAGGCTCGGGTTTGTGTCTCATATACCGTAGGAGTGGTGCATGCGAATGGAACGCCAAAGGTCGAAGAGCCATGGGAAAGCTTAAAGCTAGCTCCTGAGTAAATGCACGGAGGTTTCCGGTTCGAGATTGAGAGTTTTCGGCGAAAATGCGGCGGAAAACCGTCGGAGACGTGTTCCACAGGCGCACCATGATGTCTGCGACTCCTGGGCAGAAAAAGAAGGCATATGCACACGCCTTGCCACAGAAAGCTACCAGACTGGCAGGTGCGTGTCTCATCGACATGCGCTCCACCACGAATGCCATCTGGGACAACAGATTCTGGACAAAGATGTTGCGAATATTGTGGTGGATGGACTCGAACAAGAAATCCGACCCCGATGACCCTGACCCGTCAGAAGTTTCGGATACCGAAGTCGATGCGTATTTCAGAGAATCCGTAGGTCCATCATTCTGCTGAGCAGTGGGGAATGGTATCCGCCATTCTGGTCGGCACATAATGCCCACCACTGCCTCGAGGAACACCGGCCGATCGGTCCCGGATATCGATTGATTGTTCTTGCCATTGAGCATCTCCAACATGCCAATCCACCACTTGTTGAGAATATTGACTCGACGATCCAGATCTTCGGGTCTGAGATTCTTGCAGGAGGCGTGCAGGTGATGGCGCGCAAGAAATGGGAGCAAGGAGGAGCGAATGACGTTAGCTTTCAGTGAGCTAGATTTAGATTGAAACCTGTAGACGAGTCTAGATGAGCAATCGGGTCAGATTTACGAGAATTTGTCTGTGGACTCACTTTTGGAAGTCTGCTTCAAGCCCACGGAACATGCCCCACAATTCATCCTTCTTGCGCGAGTGCTCACTAGTACTGGTGTTGTTCGTGTAGGATGCCACGGTTGCGGCGGCTCCCTTGGGCATAGGAGGGAGGATCGGAGTCGACACTGAGAGGGACGCTGTGAATTTCTCGAAAGAAGTTCGGTTCCGTAATGAATTGGACGGGCTGTTGGGCGAATCTGGCGAGTCCGAGTTTCCTTTCGATACCACCGCTAGCATTGGCCGTCGTGGTCGTTTGTATAGCACCGTTCGTCTACGCGATGGTTGTGCCCCATCCCCATCGTTGAACTCTGTCTTGCGTCCACTCGACCGGGTAGGAGATTGTTCGTCGGGTCTTTGTTTGTTCCTCTTCGCTGCCGGGGAAGGTGATCGAGACGAGGATCCCCATGGCTTCCGTGCCAGATTGACGATCCGTCCGGACATGGAACGGGCCTTGAATGGCCGAGCTACAGGTTCGGGCGCCCTCGTTTCCGGCATCTTCGTCTGGGTCACATCTTGAGTATCCGAGTCCTTCAGGTCTTCCGACGAAGACAGAGTAAAGTGCGACACGGCGGCAGGCGATTTTTCGGGTTTCGTTTTCGAACGAAGGGAGGTCCGACGCAAGATGTCCTTGCCTGCAGCCACGGTCTCCTTGGTCGGCGACTCGGATAAGGTGGGGACCGCATAATCGGAGAACGTTCGTCTCAAGCCCGGAGGACCGGATTCCGGGGACTTGCTCGGGAGGTCTGTGTAGCTAGCGGCGCGCGAAAGCAAGGCATTCTTGTCGTCGTTTGGGTAGACGCTGCTCGTTGTCGTCGATATTTTGAGAGAGGGCGAAGACATTGTCTAGAAAGCAGGGGTGGGGAGGAGAGGCGGGAAACGAAGGTCAGGGAAATAGCTATCGACGAATGCACATCTCCCTCGGGGGGGCACCGCAGACAGATGCGAGAATGGTGTCGAAGAAGACCAGCTCCTCCATAAACACTCAATTTGAGTTCTGTCGTTTTGGTGGTGGTGGTGAGGTCCCGGTTCTGCTTAGACGCGCAGCATTGCTAGAAGGGACAGATACGCAAGAACGCTACACTGGCGAGCTCAAAAAAAAGCAGGCTCGATCAGTCCGACTCGAAGATAGTGACCAGTCACACGGGCGCGAGCTAGCAACGGAAGGGTTCGTCAGCTAGCTGAGAGGCGCATCCAGCAAGAGAAGTCGGTCTAGGGAACGATAGATCGATCGTCAATGCAGCTGCACACCCGCTGAAAAAGGGCGCCACGGACACCGAAGTAGCAACTGATCGACAGGGTTGGGGAGAACTCTCAAGCCGGGCAGTTCGATAGAGTCTGAACAAGGGCAGCTTTGAGAGGGTCGTGGGACTGGGGGTGATCTCTCAAGTGGGAGAGTAGGCGGGGAAGGCGGAATGGAAGCAAGAACACGGCTTGGAAGCGAGGGCGTGTATCAATCGGGTGGAAATAATTGAGGCGTGGAGGGAAGGGGGGGGGGAGGATCTCTCGGAGGACCCAGTTGAGCGAAAGATTAGGTCACAGAGAGAGAGAGAGAGAGAGTGTTAGAGAGAGTTGGGATCAATAATGACTTTCAAAGGAGGAAAAAAAAAAGAAATAGACAAAGGATAAAGCTCACGGGAAAAGAAATGATGCGATGAAATGATGACAGGGGGAAGAAACACTATTACTACGACTATTATTCTGATTGACTTTGTTATTTGCTCGGCTTCTGGGACAAGAATTACAGTTTCTTGGCCAGGGCCCTCGTACATGAATCGTACATGATTCGATGACTTTGACAGTAATATTGATTTCCTCCCTCTCAACCTGAACTTGATCCTCGATAACATGGAATAATGCGAAATCTGATTCACCTTTCCACCCATCCCCCTCCACATCTGAGACATCCAATCCACCTTGGCCTATCCACCTTATCCGCTCCACTATCTCTACTTGGAACCCGGCCTGTTGCCTACTTATAAAAGCTTTGCGATGGGCCAACGTCAACAGAGCTCTTGTTCTTCCACAGATTTCAAGACCGTTACGGCCCTTCCATGGATCCATAGGCGATAGCTGTCATTCTCTCGTAATCCGAGAAAGGGCTGCGTTCTGTACCACCCCCTTCGCCCGCGCTCTGCCCTGCATGAACGGGTTTGATTGGCACTGCCCTCTCTCACAGGCCTCTCAGCCCCATTGTCAAGCCTTATATCCAATCGTATCCACTCCGGAAGATTAGAGAAGGAGGGAAATACAGTCGAGCAGCCTCGCTTCGTGCGTACTGTACAATAGATATAGATCATGTACGGTACTATTTACATCTCCTCTGTGGACCAATGACCCGATCCGCCACTTCCGCTGACATCCAAGCGCCTTGTTGAGCCCTGGATACCTTCCCAACCCCCCCCATTCTTTGCACACGTCCAGGTACCCCGATAACTCACCAAGGCATATCATGGAGCCCCCCGTCATGGATGATGGACTATGATTTGCCCCTCACCCTCCTAAAGGCACTGGAAAAGCACATTCCGGATAGCCTTTTGCTCGAGAATGTCGCTTCCGGTCCAAACGGATGACACCATTATCATCGGCCTTGACAGCAGCGGCTGGTGATGGGCAATAATCCAATTCCAGTCACCCTGTCTATCATGGCTCGACATAGCATAGCTCGACACACAATCACTAGCTTGCATTCAACAAAAAAAGATACATAGTCCGGCCGACAGGAGAGAAGAAACCCTGAACTCCGAGGCCGTGATGGTGTTGCCCCGCATTCCTCATAGAAGAGGCAACAAACAAGCCAAGGTGCGAAGAGAGATAGGGAAAACTACCGAATCACCTTATGTAGCAATGATTCGTACTGTATGACGGCTACATACTGTGCTCGGGCTTTCATTCTCCACTTATAGTAAGACGTCTCGATCCAAGCAGTGCAACACTCATCGCCAGCAACTGCTTCGGTGGCTGACCATAGATAGACCAGGCCCAGAAGGCTAGAAGCTAGTTTCGACTTGGGTCTCTATCGTGTCGGTATATCTAGCTTGCCCCCAGCGCCCAACATCGGTAATCTAGACGCCCCCCGAACGCCAAGGGTCTCGTGCAAGGTGTGCAGCAAACGACCCCTTCCGGCCTCCTCAAGACCAGCCCACCAACCGCTCAACTTTGACTTAACAGACACCGATTCATGCTCACGCTGCCGGTGCCATTAGCTTAGCCCCGCAGATGCCACGTCGGGGATGCAGGGAACGCTAATAGTCCACTAATCCCTACGAGAGCAGCATCGGCACGAATGTCAATAGCTCGGCTGCGAGGGACGAAGCCCGAATTACCCGTCTGCCGTATCGGTGGGCTGCGAACGCAAAAAGCAAAATTCAATATCTGCCTGACGGAACCTGAAATAGACAGTGTTCAACGCGAGGCACCAGAGGGCAAACGAGAAATAAGCTTGTGCGAATGCTCCACCGGAAGGAGACCACGTCGCCGCGCGCGAGATGCGGTGGTGTTCAGCCCGGATCCACCTTTACGACGCCTTGCATCGGCCATGCCGTCGACAGATAAGGGAATGAGTAACGAGGGAGCCTCATCGGAAAACGATGAGGAATTGGCTTATATAGCCAAAATACATGTATCTCTTCAACGAAGTTGGTAAGATGGCCGAGTTGGTCTAAGGCGTCAGGTTAAGGTCCACCTTAACATAAAATCCTGATCTCGTTTACGGGGCGTGAGTTCGAATCTCACTCTTATCACTCATTCATTTCTTTTTCATCTTTTGTTATTTCGAGATTCTCCTGCGTACGCAGGATAATCTTTTTGGTCTACACCAAAAAGCAGTTTTGGGTTTCTTATCAATCGGCATGCTGGACAAATATGTAGACGCAGAAATTGCATTTTAGTATGATCAATCTGATATGCACGGATTCCACAACGTGTAGACCGGCTTGAAAACTCATCAAAACTAAGCAAATCAAAAGCTCCATGATCACAATTTAGATATGAGAAATGACAATATACAAAGAGCTATCTGAGCCAGAAAAGCAGTACTAAAGCATGAATCACAATATTTTGGTTAATATCTAACGGGGGAATAAAACCTGATAAAGAAAACAGTTGCCAAGACTGCAAGACCTGTGTGATAACTGTGCATGAGCATGTCCTATCAAGCCTATTACGGCGATATCCATTTAGTATTGGGTGGGGGTTAAAAAAACATCAGCAAAGGTCAGCTCCGTCATTGATATCATTGAGGTCCATTTCTGGGCTCAAGACCCGGGGGAAACGAATCAGCACGGGTCAGTTCCGCCATCGATCCTCCATCACAGCAGCCACCTCTTCAAGCTACTGGCAGCTTGCTCATATCACCCTTGTCCTTTTCAATCCAGGACGGGTCGATCAGGCGCTCCCGCGCCGCATACAAGTGCTTGTAGGCGCCGCGAATTGTCCCGTCACTAACGTGGACGATCTGGGAGATCTCCTTGGGGCTCTTTCCCTGTCCCATCAGGTGGGAAGCCATGTAGATACAGGCTGCCACGATGGACAGCGGCGAGCGACCAGCCAAAATCCCAGAGGCAGTGACTCGGTCCGACAATTGCACAGAAACGCGGGGGAGGGGGTATTCGAGACGGAGCAGATTGCAGAAACGGTTGCACATGTCACTGGGCTTGGTCGAGGTGGTTGTCTCGTAGACCGCGTTGTCGGGGGTACCGCCACTTGCCACCACGGCAGCTTTGCGGGCCTCGTCGTTCTGGGTGAAGAATTTCTCCAAAGACTTGTAGATCCGGCCGATCTCCTTTCGACTAACCTTGGTGACGGCGAAGATCTCGGAGAACGAACGAGGGACCTTGCACTTGCGGCAGGCGATGAAAATGCAACCAGCGATAAGGACATCCTGTGACTTGCCCTTGAAGGCCTTGGCATCGTCGACGGTCTTGAACAGGTACTTGGCGGTGTCGGCCACGTTCTTCTGGATATTGAATCCCTCGCACATGGCGCCAATCTCCTTGTAAGCCTGCATCAAAGCCTTGTTCTGCTTGTCGCTAGACTGCTTGTTCTGGGCACGATAAAGGTCGCGAGATCGGCCGGTAGCACCGCTGGCGATTGTGGTCTCCAGTTGGTCGCCGTTCAGCAACGGGTTGTTGGCATCTCCGACACGAGACGGGTCATCCGAGTTCTGGTCGTCATTCGAGAAAGTGCGCCATTCGGAGCCCATGTCGATTCCACGATCTCCAAGGACCAAGCCGCAACTGCCGCAGGTTGTCTGGTGGGAGTCGAACTCCAGGTTGGGTGGCACTTCCTTGCATTCACTGCAGATGACATGCGCAGAGAGGTTCTTCCTAAACGGAACTGCGGCCACCTCCGCTTTCAATGCCGGGGACATGGTCGCCATCTTTGTTATTTTGCCAAACTCTTGGATACGGGCCTGGCGTCGCTTGGTGATGTTCTTGTGGGAGACAGGAATGCGGTATTTGCGTGTATAATAGCGAAGGAACAGAGGCGAATACGTCTTGGCGGCTTGCGACAGAAAATCGCAGGGAAGATGAAGGGCCCCTGACTAGGCAGGGAGATGGACTGTGGGGCAAAGGAATGGCACGAGGCTATCTCTTTAATCGCGGGCCACTACTTGCGCAGTCGTGGTTAGCTCAGCTCTGTTACCCCCAGATATTCAAAGGCAAGACACATTCACAAAGGATACCTCCACCGAGGGCGTCCTCTCCTGGGTGAAAGAATCATCCGCGACGCCACTGGCTTCAGCAAGCTCTGAAGTGAAGCTGGTATTACCTTTTTCCAGACCAGGACCAGTCGGAGATCGATAGATCACCCCCCTCTTGAAGACGTGAAAGAACTGTCACCAGGGTGTCTGCGCTTTCTCGGGCGAAAAGAGAGATTTCTTCAAGCCTCGGCTGTGTCTGACCACGATGAACCAGTCAAGGTCTCCGTAAGAGAGATATCTCACGAAAAAGGGTCGTAGAACCTGACGGATCGCTGCAAATGCTGTGGGGGCACGGAGCAACAAGAAGTCGAAGTTCCAGGGAGACAGGCTGAGGAAGAGAAACGGGGGTGGGATCGAGACGGCGGAAGTGAGGGAGGGATGGAGAGGGAGAGAGTGAGGTGATCAGGCCAAGGCAACGATTGAGGCGACAAGGAAGAAGTGAGGCTACCAGGTGAGCTGGGTCACGTGGTGGGGTGGCGGGTCTGATGACTCAGCGCCAAGCCGAGATTCCGAAGAGAAGTCGTTTCCAACCTCGACTTGCACGGAGAACGGATCAGATCCATCTTGTTGAGACCACCAACCCCTCCCTCATCCCCCCTCATCTTCAACGCCCACCCGTCAAGATGATGTCCCAGTCTCTCCGGGCCTCGGTGAGTGATACTGACTATCGAATGCGCCGTCACGCCCGGCTAACGCAGTATACCCAGCGCTCCCTCTTCACCCGTGCCTCTCGGCAACAGGTCCCTGTCGCTGCTCGCCGCACCTTCCTGACCTCCGCCGTTCGCCGGGGTATGTCGCTACTCCCCAGATTCTTCTAGGCTGTTCCAGCGGAACCTACATCAATATATTATCGACCCGTCACTAACTCGCATATCCCTTCTCTAGCCGACCAGGTCCAGGACCTCTACCTCCGTGAGCTCAAGGCCTACAAGCCCACCCCCATCAAGCCCAGCGACTCCGAGGGCCACGTCCACATTTTCAACCTCCCCAAGGCTCCCGCTTCCCCCGAGGAGGCTAACCTCGCCAGCGAGCTGTCTGCCTACGAGGCCCAGCAGGTCGAGGTCGAGGGCCAGGCTGCTACCGGCGAGGCCGCCCCCGCCGAGGAGAGCTGGTTCGAGGAGGATGAGGAAGAGGCTGCTGCCGCCCACTAAATGCTCCGTCTCTCTCTCTCCTTTCTTTTAGCAAGGTCTGGGGAAATATGAGGGGACGGTTGTGTATGCATCCGGCACCACTAGTTTGGCCGCCTCCTCAGGTCCTGAAGCTTGTAAATTAGACCACCTTTGAAATGTTGAATTTCTTTCCCTTTGTTCTGGAGCCAATCCTCTTTCCTCACGCCACGCAATAATTATCAATGTGGTGCTACCAAGGACAAGGTTCAAATATAGAACAACCCTTTGACCTGCTTGTTAAGAAAGCCTTTCAGGAGGAGAAGATCGAGAAACCAGCGTAGCATATTTGTAGGTCTCTTTAATTTAAAATCCAAGTGTCCATGTTTTGATTCTCATTTTCTTATAGACAGGCGAACCCATCATCTTCCGATGCCGGAGTTATGTTTATCAGCGAAACAACCATATGCAATATATGCCACTTATGGCTTCCAGATGTTCTTCTACAAACTGGATTGTGACATCTTATAGGCCCGTCTGCTCTCTGGACATGCAATGATAAGGTCTTCTTGGACTGATGCGGACCCCAGTAGGATAAGACTACCGAGCCCGCAAGTGCGGCATAAACAAGCACAAGTAACTTACGATGTCAAACACCCGTATATCCTCAAGAATGCATCACAACTCTCGTATACTTTGAATATAATAAGGCATACGTGGAATAATTTTGAGTTATTAGCACTGAAGAGGTAAATTAGCTCCGAGAAGATACGGGTAAGATCAGGCACTCTGACTACGCAATACCCCAGATCTATGACTGACATCCAGGGCCCCTGCCACCGACGGGCACGTTGAGAGGCAACTACCATCCTCAATGCGGCCGGAATTTTGATTTGAGGAGACGGATATCATGAGTCCTGAAATAGTCAAACTGAACCCTTACTTCTTACCTGTTTGGCACGTGTACGGAACCCGAGTGTCGGTTCGAAAGAAGAAAAGGGAAAAGCAGGCAAAATTGGGGCTTGTGCATCTTGCACAGATACCACAAGGAGAATAGATTCAAGGTCTAAAGGACCAGCACTCATTAAAACGCATTGAAACTAAAGATGGTAATCAAGGTTGGCAAGGTCTACTGTCGGTGAGACACATGTAACCAATTCTGGTCGGGCATGGAGCTTCGTCAGTAACAAACGAGTGAAGAAGATATATTATGAAGTAATGAAACAGAAAGCTTATTCAAGAGACTCGGCGAGATGAATATCACCATCAGAAGACTTCTTGCCATCGGCTGATGCAGCCATGTCCTCGAGAGTTTCATCCATTTTGGTCGAGATTGAACCACGGTCGATGAGGGGCTGAGCTCCTGCTGCGACAGACTCGGGCTCCTCTTGCTTAGAAGTGAGCTCGGTAGCTGCTGTAGGGGGTTCAATTGCAGTCGGGACCTCTGTCGAAACTTCGGGTCTGGCTGCTCCGGCGTCTGGAGCTGCGGCAGTGCTGGGAGAAACCACCTCTGCCGCAGGTCTAGCGTGCGGAGTGGGATCAACCGATTCTCCAGCTGTATTCTTTGCCAGCTCCGGCGCCATTGGGGGCTCAGCCAGGATGGAAGACTTAGTGGAGGGGACAGAAGGCTTGATATCCTCAGTACCCACAGTCAAGTTACCGTCCTCGCCAACCGACCACACATTCAAAGTCTCAGTGATTTTGATCTCTGGGATCGTGGGCAGTCTAGCGTTGGCGTTCTCCGCGGCAGGCTTTCGCCGGGCCGGGCCACGGGCTCTTCCCTTACGAGCATCACTAAGAGGTTGCTTCTCCGCAGGTGGTTCAGGTTCCTTCTCCTGGGGCTTAGGTTGTTGGGGACCCAGCTGGAGACGTGAGTTCAGATCTGTGAGGAATCCGGCTTTCAGAGCTGCGATCTTACTACCGCCTGGGCGAGCGGGAATTGCAGGCTTCGCCTTGGGAGCAGGGGCACCCTCGACTGAGACCTGAGAGCCAGGCTTAACGGGTCGGGCTGGAATTTGAGGCTTCGGACGGTCCGGGATGACAGGTGCTTGACGCTTGTCAGTGGGAGATGTTGCCTGCGCTTGTCTTTGCGGGCGCGGGGGAATTGAGGGTCTCGAAGGGACTTCGGGGCTCTTGACTTCATCCGCAGCTGGCTCGACTGTCGTCACTAGTTGCTGACTATCAGGAGCATCCTCCCAAATATCCCGGCTGGGGAACCGTTGCTTAATGGTTTCGGGCCGGGCAGGCAGCTTGACCTTATCACGTGCACCTTCCCCTTGAAGGATTTGATTCGCGACCTGATTGGAATCAACCTTGGAAGTCTGACTTTTCCGCGCGGCCTCTTGTTCCGGGGTCTCAAAGAGTTCCGACGAGTCTCGCTTGGGGAGGTCGGGGGTCGTCACTGTAGCGTGAAGCTGCAGACTGTTTGGAGTATCTTCCCAGATATCTTCACTTGGGAATCTGTGCTTGAGCATATCCGGACGCTTCTTGAAACGCTCGGTAGCCGAAAGAGAGCGCGGCTTCTTGGAATCACCCTCCTCGGGGAAAAGAGGCTCATATTCTTCGACGTCCTCCAGAGGAGTAGACAGGTCCTCATGCGGCTCACGGGAATCGTAGCGAGTGAGCATAGGAGCACCCTGAGCACTTGCAGATCGACTATGAGAGCGACTATGCGAGACACTTGGGGTGCGGCTGCGCTCCTCGTCAAAGCTTCCTCGGTGCTCAAATGTGGGTGAAATTGCAGGGTGCAGATAGGCGGACTCGGGGCGAACTTCATCAGCGGCCAAAATAGGCTCCTCGTAGTCGAGAGGTTGCTGTACATCAGGCGTGGACTCGTAGGGCGCTGGAGTTGGAGCAAATCCATCTGGGTGGTGAAGAGGGTGCTTTGGGTCATCGACATGGATCACGTCGCCCTCCGCGCGGTGTCCGTGAGAGCTACTCCGGCCATGGCGCAGGGGGGAGGCTGGCACTTTGGGCTCAATCTCGGATGCTGGGAAACTCATCTGTCGAAGCGGCGATTCTGCAACTGGCTGGGACTCATGGCGGGTCTCGGGTGGCGGAGAGGCCATACGATGCATGTATTCATCCGAGGCCAGGTACCCCACTTCTTCCTCCGGGGTGCCAGTGACAGCGGGAGATGTACCTAGGGAAAACAAAAAAGTAAGCTCCCATGTCGAGAAGGTGAGCTGTAGTTAATCTTCTTACCAATTCCTGAACCACTACGGCTGGGACCACGAACGATCTTGTTCAAGTCATCGCTACTCAGAGCCCAATCCGGTCGAGGAGTGCCCACACCAGGGCCATACTGACCCTCCTCCTTGGCAAATTCATCCGGGTGCTTTTCATACCAGGCCTTTTCAAACTTATCAGAGTGCGGAACACCGTGGCCATGGAGTCCGTAACTGCCTGGGGGCAAGGAGGAGTCCCGAGCACTACGGCTGCGGTGATGGTTGCGGCCTTGTCGCTGCGAGCCCTGCTCAAGGAAAGGACTTGGAGAAGGTGCCTGTACGTCACCGGCATTCGGGTACATGGGGACTCGGAAGCCGTGCTCCTCTCCAAGTTGTGCAGAGAGTCGGCGGTCTGAGGAGGCATTGGACTCGGCCCGCGAGCCACTCGCCCGGGAGTTTGACAGGCGGCGAGTACGATCTGGTTCCTCTAGAGCTGGAGATTTGGAGCTTTCACGGCCTAGACCCGCGGCCGCAGCCTGCCGGGAATCCGTGCGAGTGACCGCCTGCACTTTCGCCTTAGCGCTTGAAGTGGGCAAGGAGGGTCGCGGTGCATGAATTTTGAGGTTGGTGTTAACGTTGCGCATCTCTGCTGGTGCCTGGTGGTGACCGTCTGGCACATTTCCAACGTCCAGGTCGGCATACTCAATGCCCTCTTCACCTAGGGACGGTATCGTGACGCTCGGCGGACGTGGAGGGAGATCATTTGACGTGGTACGGACCATGCTTGGTCCATTCCACTCATTGAAGGGAGATGGCGCATAGCTGTCTCGCATTGGGGAGACGGAGCGGTCCAGGCGGCGGTTGGACGGGCGCGGGGGGATCTTCGGCATATCTATTGAGGCGGGTGGTTGCGGAGATCGGGCCGGTCGAGGTGGGATGACCGGAGCGGTTTGAGTAGACATGATGGAGAAGGTTCTGAAGCTATCGGGGTGGGTGAGGATTAGCTAAATGTCTAGCAATTTCAGCCCAACAACGATGGGCTGGCGGGGTCAGCTAAGGCCCTTTTTTTTCTCCTGCTGACCGTTGAAGCCAAGTAGCACCAGGCTAATACTCCAGCGGAGAATTCTGGGGTTGGCCATTCAAAGGACCTGCATTGATGCAAGGAAGATTGGGCCCCATAACTGGGCTATAGCCAAGGAGGAGGGGAAAGAGGGCTGCAGCTGATAAGAGGATGCAGGATGATTTGCTTACCCAGATTGATATACCTGATATCGAGGAGGGGAAAATTCCCAATTGGATCAGAATTCAAAAGTCAAGGTAGTGATCAATGAGTACGGGGAGTACAGGGAGGTAAAAACTGGCAGAGAATGAAGCAATCCGGCGAGCGAAGAGGATGATGTATGCCTCGATCTGCCACGACCCACCGAGCGCGTGACGTGCTCTGACCGCATCCAGTCCAGCCAAAGCCCAGTTTACCGTCAGATTACGGTACGGTTACTTCTCTCGGCCACGGTGACGCCGACAGTTGAATTTGTACCGCAGTATTTACAGTGGTACTGTATATTTAAACCAGTTTGTGATACTCGTCTCGATCCTCGGTAATACCCCTTTCTTGATCTTATCCCAAAGAGCTATAAAACGTTCAAATCATCGACTGGATTATGATTCTCGAGGGAATTTGTCCCACGTCCTGAATTTGAGCCAGTACATTGCTTTTGCGGCATTTTTCGAGCAAATACCTCATATCTGGTCGCCAAGTGGAGTGGTCGAGATCGTTCAGCTTGGGGGGGCAAATCATGCCTCGTGCAGTTTGTCCAACCACCGCTTTCTGGGTATCGCGTGCAGGCATAGGCGTCTCCTCGTTTCGTATGAGGACATTAGACCGACAATCCCTGGTGGCTAGACCGTGGGTCCAAAGTATATTAATAGCGCTGGTATTACCGTCTCGGTTTCGAGTGGCTGTGCTGTTCAGAGATATAGGGGGATAAGAGTCATAGTACCATTCCTGGTTGTATTACACGCTCTTCGACTGAATCTAATAAAGTGTTCTAGGAGTAAGGACATTGTCTTTCTTTCTCTCTCTCAAGCCTCGAGTGATAAGGCAAGACTTGTATCGGCTGTCCCCGCTTATTTCCTTGTCTTGGGATTGGCCACTATAACCGAGGCGGTGAGTGAAGAAAAGAAGGACTCTCCGCATCCCATGGGATTGCATCATCTAGCGTCGACCCTGATAAACGCATCCTAAACCTTCCGTCGGAATCAATAATAGAGTACTGATAATTGGTAGTTGATGTTATCTTCCTTCCAGAAGGAGCTTGTTCTTATCTCTTTAAAGGATCAAACTCGACATCAATGACAGTGTGAGAACTTTACATCAAACTCAAGGCATGCAGCTATGTACAGTAGATCCCCACCTACCGTGATCCTCGCTCTCGTTCATACAGTAAGCCCTGTAAAAATTACCATCACCAGATCGGATGTATGACGCATGAAAATCAAGAGTAAATACCCGGAAATTCAGACGTTGTTCATGGACAGACCTCTAGTGGCCGTTCACTGGTATTTGAAACACGGTACTTCCGCCCACTGGCAAGAAGACATTTGGTGCAGGTACCATGTTCCAAATACTAATGAACGCTGATTGTACACTATGCTCTGGAATGGCTAAACTGTAAAGGATGAAAGGGGTTAAGAGGGGGAAGGTGGTCATGTGGATTACTGAGATTTTCTAGCCGATGGAGCTTCCCCGTTTTACCTGAACGGTTCCTGGGATTGCGGGGTGACGATCATACTAAGACCTGTGAAGCCAGGTCAGATGGAAGAAACGGTCATGCGACGAGGAGCTCGTATCATCCCACTGCAGATGGAATCAATAGGAATTGGCGTGTACGACAGTCGCTGTTGTGCCTATCCATGAGCTCGTGAAATTGGCAACTGTTTCCGGGAAGTTATTATCAAGGTCGCTTTAGTACCGACCACGTTATATTATCTTTGAGTGTCATGGCGGAGTAATCAGGGTCGGTGCATTCCCATTTCGACTCCTAATATTAATGAGTAGGGTAAAGGCGGCTAGATAGTTCAAACAGACAAAAAGACAAAAAGAAATGAATGAGTGATAAGAGTGAGATTCGAACTCACGCCCCGTAAACGAGATCAGGATTTTATGTTAAGGTGGACCTTAACCTGACGCCTTAGACCAACTCGGCCATCTTACCAGCTTCATGTCTCATTATTCATCTTTTGATATCATAAGGGAATTGAGGCTGGTACCCCTCAATGTGGGAGGTGTTGACATCCTCAAGGTAGGTCATATTCATTTCCGAAGTATCCATATGGGTGCTCTCATTTTCTGTCTGCATGGGAACGGTTTGAATTGTTCTGTGCTTCCTTATTTACATGATATAGGCTGTCTGCGAAGGCGTGGTTATTCCTAGGGTGAAGGAATATATATTTGCAACCATTGCATGTCGATAAACTCTCCACTGGCATGAAATCCCAGCAAAAGCCAATAAACCACAAAGAAAACCCCAGGCATGACAACCAGCAGCAGAAGCCGAGCACTTTTTAACTAGAGAGACAACCAGAGATATATGCGCACGTACACAACAGTACCAAACATACAACGATGACTTATTTACGAAGACCAAGCAGCAACATCAATCTTCAAATCTGCCCGTGACTAAAGGTGGGCCATATCGAGTTAAGCATAAGTATGCATTGATATCGAACCTAGTTCGCTCTGAAAAGCGCAGCAGAACCGAATAACGCAGACCTGAACCTTAAAAGAGAATGTCCACTATGTCCGCAACGAAGAGGTGCCCAGCAGGCCGTCTCCAAAATGATAAGAGACATACAAGTACAGGATGACAAAAAAGCAGCAACAATTAGGGTCGTGGCGCATTCCAATATGTTTTGACCCGAGAGTCTTTATCCAGGATTTCGCATCGAACATTCCATCATTCCACCCAGACATTGGACCAGCCAGGGGACAGGCTTCCCCGCATGTAAAACCCGACGCGAGAGGAAGCAAGAGACCTGTCTGGAGGTAAGGGATATTTAAACGATCATCTGCGCAACACCCTGACCACCGAGGGTCTTACTGCCAACAAACTCCTGGCTCTTCAGACCGGCTAGCGCATAGAAGATAGCAGCGATGCTGAGAAAGACGGCGGCGGCAATCAGACTCGAGGCACCAGTGCAGAGACTGGCCCACTGGACACCACACATGACGGCATACATGGCGGCGCGCATCCAGTTGGTGGTGAAGCGGCGGATGAAGGCATCGAACTTGGAGGACGTAGGGCAAATTCGAAGTAGGAATGGTACCTCAATGAAGAGGATGACGAACGAGCAAGCACTGCAAAGGTCAGAACGGTGTATCATCACGGCGCAGAAGTGGCCGAACTTACAGGCAAATGACGGAGAAGATGATGCGAAGGACGGGGGAAAAGATGTTTGCAATGCCGAGGGCAAAGCACAGAACCATGCACAACACTCCGGTCCTACAAGAAAACCGTTAGAAGCAAGATTCCGAGTAACCCGAGGAGAGGCCTCCCATGAAGGTCAGGCTCCCATCCGACATCTCGCCACTGCATCTATTCTGCAGCGTTGCTCAAAGCTCGGAAGGCACTCGGCGGATATATTTGAAAGAAAGGGAAAGTAACAATATTCAAGAAACTGACCATTGACCGTAGATGCCTAAGAGAGTGCAATGTTAGCGAAGCTGTTAATCAATGGGACTGATCGACGTTTGCCGCCCCATCAGCGCGAGGGGTACGTACTGAAATTTCTCGATCGGAACTCCTCAGCAAGCGTCATGATGGGCAAGAAGAAAATAGAACAGTAATAGCGACCAAGAACGACTCAACCTGGAATCACTTGTGACGTGGGAGGCCAAAAGTTTGGAGGTGAAGTGGTCAAAAGAGAAAGTTGTACACGCGGCTGATTAGCCAGAATGCCGGGCGGTCAATAAACGTTGAAACGCAACCAAAACAAAGCGGAAGCCACACGGAACTGCCACTCTGTCGATCAGGTACGATGGGGACCGGCGGAAGCTGGGGTTGAGAAAGGCTCTTGCAAAATTGTGGTTATATATCCAGGAGGTCGGTCTCCAGGGCTATGATGAGCCCGTTATAAAGGACCAACTTTATCTATACGTTCCCAGGCAGACACTAAACTGGGACAGCCTCCTGCGCCGCCCGAACTATAAGGCTCCAAGATTTCGAGTCGGACCACCCTATGGTCCAAATGCCCGTGACAGAATAGTGTTGCAGTGTAAACCAATACCAACAGGGTTCTTAAAGTTATAGAACCCAGACAAAATCCAGCAACCGAATACCTACACGAAGAGATCAGCGGATCCCGCCATAGTAAACAGAACCGTTCAATCTGTAGCACTAGCTATATCGCTCACATTAGTTAAAAAAGGAAGACAAGAACAGAAAAGGCAATTAGTAAAGCGAGCTGAGCTTAACTTATCCACCTTAAGAAGGTGGAAAGACAAAAAGATAATGCATTGACAAGAGTGGGATTCGAACCCACGCCCCTTTCGAGACACGGAAGTGTGGATCAGGTAAACCTGAACCGTGCGCCATAGACCAACTCGGCCATCTTGCCTTGCTTGATGGAAGGTTCCGCAAACTTTGGATATATGATCCCATAGTATATCAGTGAGGCAAAGTATGCTGCAGCGTTGAGGTCTTTTCAAATTTCGTTCGACCATCAAGCTGATAATCAGATTGGTTGCCTCTCCATTAAATGAGAGGTGAAGAATTTGCTCCAACCATCAGGCTTGCTCTCCAATAAGCCTCTCAGGGAATCAGTACAAGCGCTGCTGATGCCCTTGAAGGTATGACTCACCTATTCTTTTCCGTTAGTTAATTATATAGCGGATTGAGGGGTAAGAGAGAAACAGTCCATATTTGATAGATAATTTACTGAATGAAGCAATCTCTGTTAGCGACAACACAATGGATATCTGCTATAATTTCAAGACAAAGGAGCCTTATCTGAGGCTCCCAGAACCACATACAAACATTATTATCACACCACACCGTTCTAACAGCCTCAACGAAACGACTTCAGCCCTGGTCAAGATCCTCAATGACCCACGAGTTGCTCTTCGTCTACAAAGTACCCCATATCCATATTCGGCATCCGACGGCAAACAATGGGTTAAAGCGAACTGCAAAGATCAGGAAGGTATTCTATCTGCCTTGCGGGAGGACTTTGAAAAACTGGGGAACTCGGTAGTCCAAAACAATTCCAGCAACGTTCTGCCCCGAAAAAGAGAGTTTTCTGACATTTGTCCGTTCACTTGCATTCGGGAAGTGCTCAAGACAGATTCTCTGACTGTGAATCCCCTTGAAGATATTCTCATTGGCGATGTGCGGTTGGCTCGCTCAAGTTTCGACGAATATCCCGAAGGGAGCGAAGAAAGATGCCTAGCCCAGAAACAGAACGATGAGTTACTTGCTGGAGACGAAAATGTTGTCTGGAGCTTGGCCGGTATGATGAAACTTGAACGAAGATACCCCGATGTAAGCTGTACTAACGCATACAATTGTAGACTTTCTAGCTTCAAGCCACCATGGAAGGGGGATCATGACACTAGCTGTGAGAACTATCATTCATGATTGGGTGGTACCTCGAATGAACGTCCGACAATTGAAGAGCTGGGCATTCGAAGACAATCCAGGCAGCCTTCGGGTATTTGAAAAGAATAGTTTTGTGCGAGGGCATACGTTGAAAAACTGGGCATCGGTATCTGAAAGCAGAGGAGGGGGGAAAAAGTCCATCGTCTTGATGGAATGGGTAAAGGATGATAGTGAATAGGACATTATTCCATTTTTGCACCGCACTGGGAGGCATAGTTTCCCAGACGAACTCCGTGATCTTCGAACCGAGTAAGACTCAAGACCACTTCATGACCCACTCTTTCCAATGGCGTATGCATACAATTTACGTTCTTTACCATGGAACGATACAAGTGTGATAACTATCAATTGCATAACGGCCAATCGTCCGCGCCCATTAGCATTGAAGTAGCTAAGCTAGCTACCGTACACCCTAGCGGTGGCTGGCGTAGCGCCAGGGAAGAATGTATTCGGAACAGTTGGGATTGGAATGGACGTGCTAAGTCCGAATCCAGTGGTCAGCTGGTTAGGCATCGTGTTCGCCGAATATCCTGATGGGGCGGCTGTCAACTTCGAGGTGACTGTACCGTACTCGGTATGTGTAGATCCTGAATGCAGACAGTAACCAGAGCCCTAAGCATCTGCACACTTGTAGTACTCTGTGCTACCAGACTCTGTCCACATGGCGAAGTCTTCAATTTTGATGTTAGTGCACGGTTGAGTAGAAGGACATAAGACGTATAGTGGGGCGCGAGTGGCTCTATTAGCGCAAGTTCCTTTCTAATTGCTGAAGGTGATGGAATTGTATAGGACTCCATCTCCTGCAGCTGCGCTTACTGATGACTAGTATGCGTCGATGTGGAGAGAGTAGGCGTTTTTATGGCCGATGAAGTTCTGCAGAGTTACTTCGGTCACTATTATGGCAGCGTTAGTTGAGATCACTCAGTAAGGTAAATCCGAGAACAGGAGAGCCCTTACCTGTACCGTTCCCTCTATTGCTCCTATAAACCAAAGTCAGATCGGTCTATAGGTACGAGCGCTTAGGATTTCAATTTTAGAGCTAACTTGAACATGAATATTTGGTTCGAGTTGACGGTGTAGATGTTCTTGTAAATAACCTTCGAGATATCTGAATCCTTAAAGTTAGCTTCTTATCCTTTCTCGATAGATTTGCTAGCCTCTCTGCGCTGAATACGAAAGCTAATACAGAACGGAGATTTACTAGTGTCTATTCCTAGGGAGCCCATGCACAGCCACCAGACTAGTTGTTAGATATTCTCAACGAGGATATGGTTTGCCGGACTCTTGACCGTGACGTATTTATCTTTGTTGGTAACCTCGACATCGTGAATCCAGAGGTCAAAGCCCCAAAGGTTAATGCTATTAAGACCTCCTTTATTCCCGCCTCGTATGATCATATTGTAAACTTCGCCTTGGTTGTAAGTGTCGAGAGTTAGATGGAAGGCCGGGGAGTCGACGAGAGCAATGTCGTGGATAGCAGAGTTTGTCACTTTACATAGTTAGTACGGGCACCTGGCTCTCGGAGGAGGAGGCTGTAGTACTTATCATCGTAAAGACGCAGGAGACGGGGGCCATACTCTCCTTTAGAATGGAACTCATAGCCATAGCCCTGCATCGCACCTTCACTATTGGAAGAATAGAGCTCAAAGTCGGTACTATGCTCAATGTAGATTATATTACCCCCCGCCGTTCCAGTTCGAACGATGATGCCTTCGAGATTGATAGCCCACGCACTTCCTCCACTGAGTGTGGCCCATGTTTTCAGAGCAAATGTTCCCGACGGAATATTCACAACTCCACCCGAAGCGCATGTATCGAAGGCAGCCAGGATAGCGGCCCCGGCATCTGTCGCTCCGTCCGCCACAGCGCCGTACTTGGTGATGTCGCAAACTTTCGTGGCCCATTTAGTACTTGACGAAGTCAATGGCCCACTAGGGTAGTCGGAGGTGTCCGCAAGCTGTGCCCAAGCCACGGAGGCGCAGCCAAGGCCGAGTAGAAGTATCTTGGCATGCATAGTGCCTATGATATTGGCAATTGCTTGAATCACCTGGAGTGACGATCAACTTTACAATCTGTGAGACAGAGAACGAAGCGCCAGCATCTGCCAAAATCTTTCTATTTATGTTAACCGGGGAGAATAAAAAACTCCCTTGCCTTTTCCGTGGCGGATATACATTAAAGGTGAGCCAGCATATAAGCACTAGACTGTTGCGTAGACATTAGTTTTTCCTATAATGAAAGTTTGATGCTCGAAGGTGCCGGCTGATGAAACTGTGTCAAAGCCACAGCCTTCAAGTAGATTGGCTCTCTATTCAGGGAAAATTAAAAGGAAGGTTTCGTGCCGTACCGTTCCCAGTCAGGTGCGCAGGAAGATCGGCATATTGGCAACGCCGCCCTGCCGATTGTGAGATGAATCGGGGAATATAAATGCACCAATTGGTTGCTTATTGTAACTGACTTCTATGGCAATACTGGCGACGAGAGTGTAGCACGCATTTCTTTCCTAGGCTTTGTACACAAGGGTGACTTGGTCGGCGACGGGATACCGACGGTGAAGACCGCTCTAGTGACATCTCAAGAGTCTGAACTAGCAGAATTTGGTTGAAAAGGTTCTCCACCATACTATCAAAACCACCCCCGGTGTAAGTCATTCAGATGTCGCGAGTAGTCGAGTGGAATATAAAATCCCAATCCTGGCCGGAGCATCAACAACCTTTCTCATGCCCCGGCATTAGTTTGTTTGCTAGTGTTTCAATACTAGTCTATGTCAGGAGGTACCACCTGCCTGTTAGGGCTTAGGCACTGGTCCCCCTAAGCTTAACGATGCGCGCTACTTATATCGGTCCCGGGCATGCTAGAATATAGCGATCTAGCATATTTAGTCTTTTTAGCCTGTTCAGCCAGTGCACCCGGGTACGTGTCGTAACACTGCCAAGCTTTGTTACTGACCGAAATATAGATATCAATATCGTCGTCCAGAAGTTTTGGATCCGTTTGTGGTTTCGAAATCGGATGTGCTCTTAATGCGCGGGCGTTGTCAATTGCTATCAATGTCGTCAGTTATCATGCCGGTGATGCGAGAACCTGACCCTGGTCGACTCCTTGCGCAGGGCCGACATTGGCAAGCTGAGCTCGGTGCGACAATTTTACAAAACACGTAGGCTACTCCACGATGTTGGTCCCAGAGTATGTTGATCCACCATGTAGACAAAGATGTCAGTGTCAATTTTGTTGTCGTGAAACGGCTCTCGGCTGCTAGAAGGGTGCTCTTGCATAGGGGGAAGGGGTGGAGCTCTGTATGTATTGAGGGGACATCCATTGGCGAAGCATCCTTTGAGCCACGATAGCTCGACATGTCATCCCCTTCCGATACTTTTGTGTAGAAATGGGATAGTAGAAGCGCCGATCTAGTGGAGCTGTGGACACGATATAGGTAACATCCTCTGCATTTTGTGTATTCAGTTATCGTGAGAAACAATGTGATTCTCAGCAAGATAAGCCGCAGACTGTATAAAGGCAAGTAAAGTGGTTAGCTCATCTACTCATTATCCTACCGTATGGGAGCGATGAAGGCACAGTTTAGTATGAAGATACAGTTTCAGGGTTGAAGCTGATCGCTGCTACGAGATGGATAGGCCCGAAATGTGAAGAACTCCGTAGATCATATCAGATTTCTTTTAGGATAATCCTCAAAGAGTTTATTCTAACCTAACCATATACTTTACTACCCTCTCCGAGGATGGTCGTTCACGTACTCCGCTCCGCACTTGACTACATACAATGTCCTTCCCGCATTCGGCCCATTCCCAGGGCCACGCACGTCATTGAGGCCCTAGTGGTAGTTCCTGTCCCTGATCAGTCAGCAACGGATGCTGTCTCACGTGGATTGCGTCATGGGCCCAACCTCTTCAAATTTTCTTGCCCACACCGCAACCAGTCAATTGCTTCGTTCAATTCCATCAGGGACCCACACTGGTCGTGTAGACGAATCATATCGACCCTCAGACTTTCCATCTGAACAATCCTCCCCTTTATCTGCAATGTGAGTGGTTAACATCCCCTGTCACTTACCCCACCCATACTGGACCGACAGCCGGGACACATTCCTGTCGTCGTCATCGTGAAATCATTCATCGACCAGGATATGGGAGGTCGCGTTATACTCGATATGTCCTATCAGTGCTCCGCGAGCTATCATATGCAGCAAAAGTATCCACCCTTTTCTGCCGATTGTTGATATCCTTGAGCAATCGTGTTTCTATCTCGAGACCCTTTCCGATCATTTATGACGCTCTTTTCGATTGACCAAAAGAAACAGATTATTACGCAATTTTTTTTTTTTTTCAAGGGGGGCGAGTGGCCAATCCGTCCGAGTAGTTGTTCGAGTCCCCGCTTCTTTCCTATGTTACCATGATTGGTTCAGAGTCAATACCGGGGCCCACTAGCGCTCTTCAGATTCGACATCGACATGCGAGGGTCCCATCCCTGCTCAAGGATTCTAGGATTTTTTTCAAGATCGCGAGAGAAGGGTTGTTATCGCAAATAGTCCATGCTCAGTCTGGACAGGCAGGAAGTAGTCCCCCTTAAAGAATTCTGCATGGAAAGTAGAACACACAAGAAACAGGCCAAAAGGGAACGTACAAAGGGCAGAAAGGTCTGCCCTGAGATAGTAGCCCAGACTGCGAGACGCGATCAGGATCTAGGCCGACCTTCGCATAGACGAGGCCGGAGCCAACCACGATGGCTGGCCACCCCCCATATAACATTTTTTTCTTCGCCCGTTCCCTGATTCGAGTTGGATCAACGGTTTTGGACCCAGTTACATTTTGCTATAACCGTTCCGAAAGGCCTGATCAGGGCCATCCGTAACGGCTGGTGTAGTGTAGTACCGTAGGAGGGGAGTGTCGCGTGGGTCAGCTTGTATCGGCATCGTAAGCGTTTCCCTCCCCGGTTGGGACGGTACATAGGTTTACTATGGGAGCCATGTGTGGCCCCGATGTTGCAGCACCGTACTCGACCGTCCGTGTGTATTGTATCACAGATACCGAAGAATCGAATCAGCCGAAGGCGTTCGGACGGGCCACCTTACTTAATGTTTTTCCTTCCCCTAAAATTGTCGTCATCTTCCTTTTCCTCTACGTCACTTTCTTCCTTCCCATCTATCCTTCTTCTGCTGCTGCAAGCCACGTTAGTTGTGCGCTCGCCACTCTTTTGAACCTTTCCCACGCGACTGGTGATGTCTGCCGCAGTCGCTCCCAGTGTGTCGACTCTTTCGAACACTCTGACCTCCATGGACTCCAAGAAGATTGCCAACGAAGGTTCGTAAAAAAAAAATATCGCGTGATGCTGTTCGAGTCCATCGACCATTTACCCTACCATACTGTCTACTACATACCAAGCACTCCTACGAAACACCCTCTGGCTTGTTATTTTTTTTCTCCCCTTCCTACTTCCCCCCCCCTTTCGTCGCGACCTTCTCTTAATACGGTCGCGGTCGCATTCATGACCCCCGAAGAAAAGAAAAGTTGTATTATCTTTTCGCCGCCGGAAAAATCAGTGGTGTTTGATAATACAACCTACTCTTTTCCCTTTCCTCTCCCCCCCCCTTTCGGCTTGGTAATACGCCACCTGGGGGGTTGCCCATACTTTAAAGCCCCTCTGCCGTTGGGATGATCTCAGAACTGGCGTCATCGATCTTCCGTCACTCCTCCCTCCACCACCACTTCTCCATACCCTCCACCTCCACAATGAAGGGTCCTCGTTCTCGTCCTGCCGGTACCTTTACGCTGTCGCATCATCCCAACCAACCCTCGTAAATGCTAATTCAATTCCTTCGACAGACTCGCAGGCCGTGTCTTCAGACGCCAATAATCAAAGATCGGATGTAGAGGCGTCCACTTCACTGGCGCCACCTCCACGCCCTGCTGCCACCACCGCTAGCGATACTCCCGACTACTTCAATTCCGTTCATAATCCGTTCTCGCTCGAGCCCAATCCCTTCGAGCAGTCCTTTGGCACTGGCAACTCGGGCGAAACCCCCGGAAAGTCGCTGCTGCCTCCCGTCGCTGCCCTCACCTCTCCGGCCCTGCCTGGCGCATCCTCCAGCGGCGGCTACAACTGGTCCAACTCCCTGCGCTCAGGGCCCCTTAGCCCGGCAATGCTCCCTGGCCCAACTGGCTCTAATGACTACTTTGACAGCATTGGAAGAGGCTTTCCAACCCCCAACGAGTCATCGCTCCGGACAGGCTTGACCCCCGGTGGCGGTGGCTCCATGTTCCCCGCCCCAAGCCCTAACTCCCAGGCATTGCTGCAACAACTTCAAAGCGGTGGGGCTACGCCGTCTACCATCGAATTCCACCGCACCGCGCTGGCCGCCAAGAAGAATAGCGGGAACGGTCCCACCTCCAATGCGCACGATCCAGAACCAACCTCCAACCCGACCATGGACTCGAAACCTCAAGCTACCACCACGGACTTTACTCAACATGATGCGGCCGATGCGGCCAATGGCCTGTTCATGCTTGCCAAAGGTGGTCAGGCAAACAGCATGCAAATGAACCAAGGCCCCGTCATGCAAAACGAGACGCGTTCGTCGGCCGCCCGACGCGTGTCGCAAAATAACAACGGCCATAGTGCTCGCGAGATGAGTGGCGATGGATCAGAGCAGGAGCTTTCCAAGCCCAATGCCAAAGGCAAGGGCAAGAAGAATGCCCCCAAGGCAAACGCCGTCAACAACCGGCGCAAGGCGGACGAAGCTGCTGCCAAGGGCCCCAACAAGAAGTTGAAGATGACCGAGTCGCCGTCGGACGATTCGGAGGATGAGGAGATGAAGAACTCCGGTATGGATCCGAAGAAGATGACCGATGAGGAGAAGCGGCGAAACTTCCTGGAACGGAACCGGTATGTCTTTTTTCGAACATTGACTACTAATTTCCCCAATGATCCACTTAACTAATATAATATCAGTGTCGCGGCTCTCAAGTGTCGTCAACGCAAGAAGCAGTGGCTTGCCAATCTTCAAGCCAAGGTTGAGCTCTTCACGACAGAAAATGATGCACTTACCGCCACGGTGACCCAGCTTCGTGAGGAGATTGTGAACCTCAAGACCCTTCTGTTGGCTCACAAAGACTGCCCCGTTTCTCAAGCTCAAGGTTTGGGTCCTCTGATGATGAACAGCATGTCTACTGGATTTGACCCGCACGCCTACGGTATGCCCGCCCAAATGGGTATGCCGCCGGGTGCACCGATCCCTGCCCAGGGTATGCGCCGAGCATGAATGTGAGCATAAAAGGAAGTTAGCATTCAAAAGTCGCTTTTCATCCTGCCTCTGGCGATATAAAGTCTTTTTCCTTGCTCTCACCGCCTAGCAACGAGGATTTCACGGTCCATTGATGCTTAGACTCGGCGGTCAACTTTTCTCTTCTTTGGGGCCGGGGCATTGATTCCCCCTTTTCTCTATTACCCCCAAAATTTCTTTTTGTTTCGGCTTAGGCTGCGGCTTTTGTCGAACCTCTGGCATGGTCAGGTGTTTACGATCCACACGACTCAAAAATTCCCGACGAGATGATTCCGGTGATCTGGAAACGGATGAATTTCGTTATAGTCTTTGGAGGGCGCGTCAATTTCGGCGTCTTTTGAGAGTATTATTACTGGCTTTTCTTAAGGTTGTTCTGCTTGCCATGGCTCATGTTGATTTTGTTGCTACCCTCTTCTTCCCCCATGTTGTATTTTCTACGCTCCCCCTCGCCCATTCGTCCATCTTCTAATTTCCCCTCTCTCTGTTCATGGTCTCGAGAGATTGAATTTTTTTCCTTTCTCCCTTTCGCTTGTTTAATACTTGGAGGACTCGCGGGTGCATTTTTTCTTCTTCTTTTTTGATCCGGGTTGCTTTCGTGTTTGAGATACATGATTTCAAGGCGGCGTTACGGGCGGGTTTGTGCTTTCGTTTCATGTCTGACTAGTTTCCTTGAACAGGATGCTTGAGCAAATCAGAAATGTTGCTCCAAAGTTGATCTTTTGCATTTTTTGTAGTATATGGTATAGTAACCATGACTTGGCGGCTCTAGGGCTTTGGTTCTAGAAAGGGAGGTAGGTGATAAGCTTGATAAGAGCCTCGACGCGTCCTGAACCAAACAACCCAAACATCGCAAACACGAACCCACCTGCATGAACTCCATCTGAAGCATGACCGATAAGCATTCAAAGAAATTCCCAATCACATTTCTGGATCTTTACATTGGCATATAATCGGAATCGAGTAAGCTGTCGTTACTTGAAGCAACCTCCCGCCCAACCCGCGAATCTCGTCGCCCAATCCTCTGCGGAAAACATCCCACTGCCACCACCATCTCCGCAACCAATTGGCCCCGAACCTCAAAGAACTCACGCCCCCTAAACACTCTTCGACATTGCCCAACCGGCGGGGGAAGGGCAGGACCATGTCGACTTCAACCCGCCCAACCACACGCCCGCGCCGGATCGATGACGCCCTTTCCCAATTAGTCGACTCTCTCCTCCCCGAGATCCCACTCTCCGCGCTTCCCCAAGACCACGATTTCTCCGATGATGACCAAGCCATCACCGCCGCCGAGGAACACCACCACCATGCACATCTCGAGCGCGCCTGGCGCACCCTTGAAACGCACCGCGGTAGCGGCACAGAACCAAGCTCTCCAGCCGGCCGCCGCGGCAGTTTCGTCAGCGAGGACGTCAATCACGCCCCGGATCTGATCAAGCGCAAGTTGCGGCGCGAGAATGCCAGCCCAGAGAAGATTGTGCGCTTTTCAAATCTATACACCCGTCTTCTCACGCAGCCCGTGCTTTCGCAGAAATGGGGTATCTTGTACCTGCTGTATAAGCTAGGCGAGACGGACGAGGAACAGCCTGTCGAGCGAAGCCGCAGTCCGTTGATGGATGAGGGTAATTTGCATCATATGCTTGGTCGAGGCGCGGGGCGTCCGCGGCGTGGAACGGTCGTTGAGTCTGAGGATGACGAGGGGCCTGCTGTGAGTTCGTCTGCGTCGCAGCCGCCGCGCGTAACTCGTGAGTCTAGGCCACAGCGCCCGAGTTCACTGCGCAGGGACTGGGAGGAGTCTACAGAACGGGCGAGTGCGAGTCGTGCTAGTCACTACGAGACTGGCGATGAGCGCGATAATACGGCGTCGCCGACGGAGACGCCGGCGAGCCATGCTCGCTCGGCAGAGTCTGTAGAGAATGGGCTTTTACGAGATCTTCCATTTAACCTGCAGGGGTTGTCATCGACAAATCTACAGTTTCAGTCGCCCTCGGTCTTGAAATTACCCTTGAATCTACCAGCTCCGATAGTATCGCTGTTGAATGCGTTGGCTGAGCCATGTCTGCTTTACAAGGAGTTGGCTGGGTTTGTGGAGAGTGCGGAAGGCGGGCTTGTGAATCAGAGCTTGAGAGCTGCTGTCTCGAATGAGTTGCGTTCGTACTTGGGCTTGGTTGCGACGCTAGAGGCCGAGATTCGGCAGGCCTTGGCTGCGATCGGGGATGGGAGTACGTCGCAGGGGGTAAGAAAGGGTGGTGTTACTTTGAAGAGGTGTTTGGTGTGGACGAGGGATGCTACGATGGCGCTGAGGCTGATGAGTTTGATTGTGGAGGAGGCGAGAGGTAAGCGATGATAACCTCGCTTTGAACTGCGTTGCAGACATTGATATCGGATGCAGATAAAAAGGGCGGTCAGTTGATCTCTTTGATACATGGTTTCTCATCGTCTCATGGAGATCCGTTCGTGTGCGCTTTCGCAGAGAAGCTCCTGGCCCACGTCACTCGTCCATTCTACGACATGCTCCGGTTATGGATCTACGATGGCGAGCTATCTGATCCATACAAGGAGTTCTTTGTTGCAGAATCTGATCTCCGGACTACCACAGACCCCAGACGCACTGCATCCAGCGTCTGGGAAGACAAGTATAAGCTGGATGATGATATGGTCCCGTCTATTATCACCCAGGACTTTGCCAAAAAAGTATTTTTGATCGGAAAGTCTCTCAACTTCATCCGATATGGCTGCGGTGATTCGGGATGGGTGGAGGCTTATTCCAAAGAAGCTTCGAAAGAGCTGCGATACGGTGATACGGCCACGCTAGAAACCTCTATTGATGAGGCCTATAAGACGACCATGGCGCGGTTGATCTACCTTATGGACGACAAATTCAAGCTTTTCGATCATCTGCGGGCGTTAAAGAAGTATCTCTTGCTGGGACAGGGTGACTTTATCGCTCTCCTCATGGAGTCACTGGCATCCAACCTGGACCGCCCTGCAAACTCGCAGTACCGCCACACGCTCACTGCGCAATTGGAACATGCTATCCGTGCTTCCAATGCGCAGTACGATTCCCCCGATGTGCTCCGCCGGCTGGATGCACGTATGCTTGAGCTAAGTCATGGCGAGATTGGTTGGGACTGCTTCACTTTGGAGTACAAGATCGACGCCCCAGTCGACGTGGTCATTACTCCGTGGGGATCAACGCAGTACTTGAAAGTATTCAACTTCCTCTGGCGTGTAAAGCGCGTGGAGTTTGCTCTCAACAGCACCTGGCGCCGCTGCATGACCGGTGCACGAGGCGTCCTGGGCAGTGTGGAAGACAAGGTCGGACCAGACTGGAAACGGGCGCGCTGCGTCATCGCCGAGATGATCCATTTTGTCTGTCAGCTACAATACTACATCCTCTTCGAAGTGATTGAATCCAGCTGGGACCAGTTGCAGGCTGAAGTCTCAAAGCCGGGATGCACACTCGACGACCTGATTGAAGCACACACCAAATACCTCAACTCTATCACGCACAAGGGCCTATTGGGCTCGGCGACTACATCTCGATATGGCGCGTCTACCTCTGTCTCTGCCAAACAGCCCGAGGAAAGTTTCCTCAGCCAGCTCCACCATATCCTCAAGATCATGCTATCGTACAAGGATGCCGTGGATGGCCTATACTCCTTCTCCGTCGCCGAATTCACCCGTCGCCAGGAACTCAGCGCCAAGATTGAAACTCGCACAGCGCAGGGCCGCTGGGGCATCACGGATCGCGATATGTTACCACGCCGTGCAAATAGCCGCGGCGGTGTCTCCATGGCATCAACACCAGACATTCGGCCCGCGAGTGCCGGACCCGATGGCATTGACACACCCTTCTCACTCTCAGCACAGGACCTGGCTGCAGACGACAACATGCTCGCCTCGCTACGAGTCCGACTGCGTGATCTCTCTGGCGATTTCAAATCCCGCCTTACTATCTTGCTGAGCGATCTATCTTACCAACCAGATGTAGACATGCGCTTCCTCGCCGTCGTGATGAACTTTAACGATGTCTACAAACCCAGGAGGCGGCCCAAGCCGACTTCCGGCGTGCGTGATAGAGATAGAGAAAAGGAGCGCGCGAAGCGCAAGGCAGCAGCTAGTGCTGCGACGGCGAATGCTGGTACTGGCTCGGGCACGGAATCATCAAGAGAGATGCGGCGAGAACGGAGTGCTGGTGGTGGTCCTGAGTCTGGAAATGGGAATGGGGGTGGCGCTGCGGCATAGTTGGTATTCTTTGTCGATCTTTGAGAAAGGGCTGGTTGATACCGTATAGATGCAGCCATAATGTGAGATGAATCCACGATTGTACTTGTCCCGTACTTTGTAGGAAAGACAATTGGATTTAGATTTCTAGAACTAGATACTGTACTCCATCTGAGCTATCAATGGTCTAAGCTTATCGCGGACCCGCCCTCACGTGGATTTGGCAGAAAAAAATAATTTGACTCCGCCCTTGACATGCCCAGCAACGACAGTCGGCCTCGTGAACTCTCCTAGGACACAGAAGACAGGACTCTTGTGCAATTGAGTCCCTGTACCTTGCAGGATTCACATCTCGGTTGTAGTGCCATTCAATTATACACAGCAGCAACAATGGCCAAAGACACATTGAAAGTTGGCCTGAAGCCGAAACACGCCAAAGAGGATACCGATGTTGAAATGCAACAAGCTACCTCTCCCGAAAAGACACACAAGTCCGAAGCCAAAGATAAGAAGAAGCGCAAGAATTCATCCAGCGAGACCGATGGCGACGTGACGAGCAAGAAAAAGCGGCGGCAAAGCACGGACGACAAGCAGGATAAAGAGGACGACAAGCCGAAGAAAAAGAAGAAGCGAGTCTCCTTCGGACCAGGCACAAAGACCAAGGACGCAGACAGCGATAGCGACAGTCCCGCTGACGACGAACACGACGACGACGACGACGACGACTACAACGATACCTCTGAGACCGTGAAGGACGCCGAGGCCGAAGCCAAGGAAGCCGAGAACAAGTTGATCGAGGAAATGAAGAAGCGCAAGCGTGAGAAGAAAAAGGCGCGCAAGGCCGGTGCTACACCTACAGCTTCGTCTACCTCTACCGAAAAGGTTCATGAAACCCCCATCCTCGGCTATCTGAGCTGGTACTACCGTGACCGTGCCTCGTGGAAGTTCCAAAAGAACCGCGAAACGAACCTTTTCAAACACCTTTACTCGATCGAGCACGTTCCCGTGCAATACAACGTCCCTCTCTTGACCTACCTGCAAGGCCTGAAGGGTGACGCCGCCAAGACACGGCTGAGCGACGGTGCGGTGGCTGTTCTCAAGAGTGACAGCGCCGAACGCCCCGCCGAGTACGCAGAGGCTGTGAACACATTCCGGTCATTGTTGTCCGACAGCGGAGAAGAGTTGAATGCCGTAAACTCTGTGGACGGACTGGACGTGGAAGCGACCAAGCTTCTCCGGAAGAGACAGCGGGCAGAGCTGGTTTTCTTCGCCGTCACGGGTGAGCTGTTTGATCGGGAGGAGGTCGTGCGCAAGCAAAAAGAAGCTGCCAAGGCGGAGGCGCAGAAAATCAAGAAGAGAAAGAACCGGACTGTCGTCGTGGATATTTCCAGCAGCGAGAGCGATAGCGATGAAGAGAAGCCTTCTAAGGCGAAGAATTCTACTGCCAAGGCGGAGAGCAGCGACGATTATACCAGCAGCAGTGGCAGTGACAGCGACAGCGACGAGAGCACCAGCAGCAGCGGCAGCGATTCATCGAGCAGTGACAGCGAGAAAGAAGCACCCTCCGCGAAGAAACCTTCACCGACCAAATCCGCCGTAAAGAAGAAGGCTGTCCCCAAACCTGTTGCTCCCGTGGAGGAAGAACCTACTCCGCCAGCGCCTAGCAAGAACAAGAAGAAGCAAAAGCGCAAGTTGCGGACTGCGCAGATTGAGATCTCGAGCAGCAGTGAGAGTGATAGTGAATGAGGGCTTACTGTTGATGCTTGACTTGGGTGTGTGGCTTGCATGAGTGTTTATTACTTGGGTGTTATCGTTTTCCTTGCATATTACCAACCTTATACCATGATGATGTATCATACTCTAGTGTCTAGACGGGAATTGGCATATGATGATAGTTCTGACAGTGTATCTTATCGATTTTGTATTGAGTACGAGGTGCCTCTGGACATGAAGCAGCTAATGTGAGGTTGTTGACACCTAGCCAGTAGAAGTTCACCATATTGGGTGACACTTGCAGTCAATTGAAGATTCGGTTTCGGATGGCCATCCTGGTTGTATATGGTATCTTTCCCCAAGTTGCTAAAGTGTGTCGTCGTTTACATATGACGCCCGGCTGAAGAATCACACTGAATAGAAATACATGATACACAGAGTTGAAATTACGTTAAGACTCTCACTCAGATTCCGTATCTAACTCTAGGGCCTACTTTGTACCTGAGGCGGGTTGATCATTGACAAAGGCGGTGAAGAGCGCTGAAGCTCAAGCTCGAGCTTCGGCTTAGGCACCGCTGGCACGCGTCACTAGCATTTGCACGTCCCATCATCCTTCCATACGCCGCCATTTCCCTCAATCCTGACATCTCACCCATTTCCATATAGAAGAATTCAGATACCGCCATAATGTCCGGTATGAGCTGTCACGGCGATCTCGATGCTGGCCATGTCGGTCAACCCCCATGACCTCAACACCGACTAACCTCCCATCTTCTCCGCACTAGGAAGCGCAGGCTACGACAGACATATCACTATCTTCTCCGACCAGGGTCGTTTGTACCAAGTTGGTACGTAATATGAGCCCTCCCATTCGAATTCCCAGTCGTGGTCACTCGTCGACTGCTCGGCGTTCCCATCATCATGACCGCTGACCAACCTGCCGCCAGAATATGCCTTCAAGGCTATCACCTCTGCGAACATCACCTCCATCGGTGTGAGGGGGAAGGACTGTGCTATCGTCGTCTCCCAGAAGAAAGTGGCTGTAAGGATGATACCCGCAATCGATATGATGGCCCCTTCCGGTCCCTGTTAGAGACTAACCTACTGGACTCGAAAGGACAAACTCATCGACCCTTCCTCCGTCTCACATGTCTTCAAGATCTCGCCCTCCGTCGGCTGCGTGATGACTGGCTCGATAGCAGATGCCCGTGCCTCCGTCGACCGGGCTCGTGGCGAGGCTGCCGAGTTCCGTTACAAGTTCGGTTATGAGATGCCCTGCGATGTGCTGGCGAAGCGATTGGCAAATATCAACCAGGTCTACACACAACGAGTATGTAACCCAAGACACCACCCACGCAATGAACCTCAGGACATTCCGTTCTTTCTTCTGGGACTCACTCGGGGAACTGCGTTGGCTAACAATCCTCTCTCTCTTTTGCTTGCTAGGCCTATATGCGACCACTCGGTGTGGCCATGACCCTGATCTCGGTCGACGATGAGAACGGCCCTCAGCTCTACAAGTGTGACCCGGCTGGTTACTTCGTTGGATACAAGGCGACTTCCTCGGGCCCCAAACAGCAGGAGGCGCAGAACTACCTGGAGAAGAAGCTGAAGAACAAGGATGCGGCACCCGGCAGCTGGGAGGAAGTTGTGGAGCTGGGTATCACGGCGTTGAGCAACGTGCTGAGTGTTGACTTTAAAAAACACGAGCTGGAGGTTGGCATTGTTGGTGGCCCCCGGACGGATGGCAAGGAGGGCACCACCACAGAGTTCCGGGCCCTGACGGAGGAGGAGATTGACGAACGGCTGCAGGCCATAGCAGAGAAGGACTGAACGGACCTTGTCCTGTAGCATGGACGGACTGGTTGATGGAAGGCGACATACAGATGGGTCAAGACATTGACCGAATGAGTCCGGCAGGGGTAGAGGATCTGCTTCAGTAATGATGATGGTGATTATTCTATTTTTCACCCTTTTCCCTACTTGTTCTCGAGAAAGATCCAATGAATCTGTGAATGACAACTGGAATGGCCCCCAATTTGCCTCTTTTCTCTCCCTTTCCCTGCAACAATCTCGAGTTTTGGCCCATACTTCATATGCACAATGCTTCCAGAGCCGGCCAACGATGCTGTCGTGCTGCTGTTATGCTGCAGAGCTACATTGTAAATGTGTAACTGGGAGACGCTGGGACGCCAACTCGGTATATGCTTGGCGTTTTCCTAGTCCAGTAGCGAGGGGACCTCAGTAAATCGCCCGGCTAGGGATCACCTCAGCTTCAGCAAGCCAGGTGGGGCACGATTTATCGCCACCGGTGTGGAGAGAGAAAGAGGGAGGGAGGAGAGGGCATGATGGATCACACATGCCCACGTTCACCGGATCCATCGAATCTATACAGAAACACGACAGTATCTCGTTTATTGTTCGGTCGGCAAGGAGAGACGTACGCTTCAGCTGTGTCGTGTAAGCGCCACAGGACGCCATATGTGGCTCAGCACGGGCCGTGGCTGGGGAGGCAGGGTCCGAACTATTAATCTATTAATCTTGATAGTTAAGTTGGCATATCGAGCTGAGGCATCGAACTAGTAGTAAATCGGGATCTAAATGAACCTAGTGCATGGCCCATGAAAAATGACGAGCCGGGACTGCGCCAATCTTTTGCCTGGGAATCCTCGGCTTTGGTCGGGGTGAGTCGTCGTGCGTGTGGTTATTTTTACTTACTGTAGCCCACATCCGCTCGGGGGATCCGATCATGCAGGTCCGTCCTTTTCTTTGGGGCAGTGGATAACGATTCCCTCTATTCTGGTCAATTATAGGTCCAGATCAACTACCGGGCCAGGTTCACGATAGCTGACAGGGGTCCCACGAGCCATGAGGTCCATGGTGCACGTCCGCTTTCCCTGTCAAAGTTTCAAAGTTCTTTTCGTCTCCACTGGGGGGTTTCGCCCAGTGCGCACCCAATCAGTCCTTGGAACGAGGTCTTTCTCTTTTCTCTTTGCCCGGGATTTTCATGGAATATGAAATATGAAATATGAGATATGAGATATGAGATATACCCGGTACAGAGTAACTGAGTTAGTGTTTATGACGACAATCTAAATCGATTCGGTCTACTCCGTGCTACTCGGTCCCGCAGTCGTCATAATGTCCAATTCTGTATGTATCCAAGCTACTGATTATACTGTACTAACTCGATGATAAATCTCAAACCCACGATTGCATCAAGCTAGTTGTGTACGAGTATGATTCTTGTGGGAACCACGATCAATTCAAGTTGGTCGGACCACTGTACCCATCCAGTAATGTATACTCCACTTCAGACCAAGTAATGGGGACGGTCTCCATACAGCGTACAGCGTACAGTAGTCTACTCGTATCTCTGCCGGTGGGACGGTTTCTCGGGAGCTAGGCCCGATCCACCTGTGCATGAGGTTCTAGCTGGCTCCTGGACTGACGTTCCTAAATCCCTAGATTTGATCTTCTATTGGCGCTTCCTGTCATGCATGGCCGATGATCCTCCTGTCGTTCAATCCACGCTGTCACGGGCAGACCATCCTCTTTTGGATCTTTATTATTATTTGTTTTATTTTACTAATGCTTGCTCTTTACAATTTTGCGATTAATTTTTGTCCCCCGCTACTTCATTGACTAGAGTAGTGAATTCTAAGTTCTGACTCTGATTGGTTTTCCGTGATGATTGATTTTTAATTTATTTTTCTTTTTACAGGCCTTCGCGCTTGCTTGACTGGGACTTCCTATTCCAGAAATGGTACATTGTCATGTATGGAATAGGGAGGAGACTCGGAGCTCTCTTCTTCTATTTCTCCTTCTTTATTTCTACATTATAAAGTTCGCTTCGTTTCTTCCTTTTCCTCCCCCACAGCCGTTACAGCACGTTGAGCGCCTCTCTTCTTAAGCTCTTACCTGAAGTTCCAACGTTCAATCATCTAATTGGTCTTTCTTGATATCGTTCTCACGGGGTTAAATTGACGCCTTACGCTCTCTTCATCGCTCTATACTCTCCCTCTAATAACGAACTACAAGACGCTCCACAACCACTCGATACTCAATGGCAGACGGACGTAAGCAGTTACTGATCTCCCACATTCTCCAATTGACTCAATGCCACGACCTCGGGTACTTACTATGCAATTGGAACACAGTCAACCAGGCCCGCGCAGTGCGAGTGGCCGAACTGATCAACGACTATCGAACATTGCTGTTGCACATCTCTCAGCAGCAAGTCGACGCTTCTCCCGAGGAATACTACGAAGAAGGATTCACTGTACTCCGAGAGTGTCACGCGGCCGCTCAACGTCTACTCAGCGCCAACTATCAGCCATGCCCGATGACAGGGAGAGGGAACGCAGAAACGGAGAAAGCAGAGCTTCAAAGGTACACATCCGCCTTTCCCACGGTGTAATGGAAATCAATTGCACCCCAATTGCTCGCCTGAATAGCCCAGATACTTATGCAAACCCCTTCTCTCTAGGGTTATCACCGATAGCAGCGCTCGCCGATTCCAGGCACATAAGATCTACCTCCGAGCTGCGGCAGCACGACGATGGACCATGACTCGGGCGAATATCCTCCGCGGCCAACGACCAACGTCGGCACATGCGCCAGCCTTGAAAGCCGCACACGTTACGCTCCAACAGGAATTGGGTCGTGTCACCGACCAGCACGTTGTCGCTGATCTTCGAGCTGCCGACCTGCGAGCAGGTCATTGGCTTGATGACGATCCGTCCTTGGCTACGATGCTGCGCTGGATTTCGGGTCGGTAGGGACTTGGAACCGGCATATAATTGAGCTGCTAATTATTCAGCTCCTAGCTGGCTGGTGTCTGGGACAATTGTACGATTCTCTCTATGTTGAAGGGCATGCGAGACCTTCTATCCTTGTTTCTTCGGATTAACATTGCTTTGGCGGGCATGGCGCAGGTCGCAAGCCCGGCCAGAGAAGAATTGAAAAAAAAAGCAAGTTTGGGTTTTTGTTGAACTTGTTGAGCATGGCGACAATATACCCTGATGTCTTGTTTATGGGCATGTTTTTGTTTTTGTCTATGATGTTCTATGTTTCTACCCCGTTTCATTGGAACCATTTTCATCTCTGATACATTTGCTTGGGCGTTCGGGCTATTGAGTTTGCATTTTTAATATTATTGTGTATGTGTAAAGAGCAGATCTCTTGCTTCATCCATCCCTAGGGCGCAATCCCAATGCATAGCCGCTTGTCACATCCTGAAACGGGCTCAATGTATGCACGGGGCCACTAAACCTATTTACTACCCAACTATACCTTAAGGTCCAGCGTGGGAGGGTCACTCACTGCCTCTTCCGACGGGAACGGGGTCAAGAATGGGAGGAGCGAGCTACAACCCTAACAGGCTCCACCGTGACACCACCGAGCTCAACCGCAGTGATACTCTGTACATGCTTCGAAATAGAGATAGAAGCCGAGGGCAAGGCGCTAGGAACGTAGAGGAGTATTGGGGAAACCCAGGACCCTTGCATCCAGCTGCGTTGAACTACAATTGGACAATTCACACAGACCGAGATCCAGACACCTGGGTCCCGAGGCAGACATACCAGCTGAGAGGGAGGAGCCAGGAGGAGCCAGGAGGAGCCAGCGGAGAGCACTAGGGACCACAATGATGTCTGTGCAGGTAACCGTGCAGTCGATACGGCAGTTGTGTCTCGGTGTAAGTAATGGAGTCCAGCCACTGACTACATACTACGGTCTCCAACAGTCCAACGGGCCCGAAGGTATCCAATTAGATTGACCGATGAGGGTTAGCGACGGCCAGATAGTCCAGACTATGACGATATTGGGGGGTTACGACTTGCTGCATTGAGCCAGTCTAGGTAGGTTCGTCGGTTCCCGAAGATAGGATGGGTTGCATGGGACTAGCGTGGAGTGGATTCGATGGAGATTTGGGGGTTCTGCACAAGATCTAGGAGACCAGACTCCATCGTGGCGAATATCTCAAACAAACCGTTATGGCGACTTTGACAGCGAACAATAACCAGAAATTGGAAAGAAGGGAGCAGGAACCACTGAGGGGCCGATGCATTGTGGGAAACCCAGACCGGGTTGGGTTGGATCTGGGTGGAGGATTTCCGGGGAGGCTAAGATGTTAGTCTGCCGGGCGCTTTGCCAATGAATGTCGAGATTGGGCGTCTGTCGGCTCAGGTTCAGCTGGTGTTGGTCGCTTGTCTTCGCCTTTTTATTTTTATTTATTTTTATTTTCCCCTTTATTCTTTTTGGTTTCCTGATTTTCAAGGAATAAAATTTTCTTTCTTCCTTCTGTCCCCGTTTAACCTTATAACGACTTTGTGGAGACTCGTCATTAGGTGCTCGGATTGATTCCTACCCTGTCAAGCCTTTGTCTTCGCTTGTGGATGGGGCCGTTTCAGCTGGGATGTGTTGCCTGAGGTTATTAGATCGTCTCAACGGTGTGTAGTGTGTACTAGTTCTTTTGTTAAGCGGGTCTCCTTTAATTTTGTAGTTTTTTTTTTTGTTTCTTTTTGTTGAGTGACTATTGTATGATTAAAATGTGCCTTCCATCATCGAGTCCGACTATGCTCCACCACCGGTGGTATCGTCTTTGGGTATTTCCTACTTTGGACTGAAGAAAGGTCGTACTTCGTGGTCGACCATCGAGTGGACTTGTTTGACTTGTTTCCCTGTATCTTTCTTTTCTCCCTATCGGCAGTGTATACATGATTCTTGGGACTAAGTGCCGATTGCCAAATCTCGCGGGTCTCGCTTCTTGCAGGGCGATAGCTCACGGCCGAGGTCACAATTCGACATGTGGCCGTCAGTCTTTCTACTGAAGTTGTTACATGAGATATGTCCTCTTTTGAATCTGTCAAATTTGATTCACTCCGATAGCCTTCATCTAGTCATTTGCGCTTCTCTCCGCACGCCCATCTTCAAAATGTCGCCCTCGAGATTGAATGCGAGAATACTCTAACACGTTGCCCAAACAGTCACTTGCTTAGTGTGATTGCTGTCACCTGATTAGCTGCCCGGTGGTGTTGAAATAGACCGTCAATAATAGTTCTTTAGACTGCGAGCTTATGCAGATTCACAGCCCAAACGGATTATTTGTTCAGGGTGTTCTACTCGAAAATCGAGGGGAAAAAGGTCTTTCATTGAGGTCATACATCTTGTACCCTCGTGATCATTCCAATAAGTCAGACTCCAGAGTTACAGGCTCAAGAATGATAGCTCTCGTGGCCTTAATAAACTCTATGCTGAATGCAAAAGAAGTTGCTCGAAACACTCTCTCGGCATTAAAATGCCGAGCTATCACAATCGATTGGGTCTCCTCAACTGCATACTCTAGAAATTAGAGAGACATATTTCTACCAACGAGAGTGCTAGCTTGAGGGTATTTTGAAAGATCTGCAGCCAGCATGACTGATCTCTCATGTCGTACGGAAACCCTTACGCAGGTGGAGATGTCACGCTGCACAGTTCCATGAGTTTGTGTGAGTGTCTATAAGAATGGCAATCTGGGGGCCTTGATTTGATTGATCCTTGTTGCAAGCTGTCTGAGATCTCAGTCAAGCCCCCAAATACGTTGTCAACTGTAGTTTGTTGATCTCTAAATTTATACATTCTTCAGCCACAGGTACGGAAGCGCCGAGTCCCTAGCCACATTTGGTAACACAGCCACTGCGCTCTGACCAATGACGTCGTCGGGGTCCGTTATTTTTAACCAGGCAGGTACAAAGCCCCGCTAACAGTTAGGCCACGACATTAGGTACCCTCCATTTTATCATTTATCAGATCCAGGACCTGCTTGCCTCGGATTTGACAACCCTTGGGAACTTGATTACTGCAGCCATCGTTGATTGTGGCTTTCCATCTCCGGCCCATTGTATTGCTCGCTGCTTTTGTGGTATTTGTGGCTGTCCTTGTGCAATATTTATCTTTTCCCTCTGCAACCATTCCTGAACCGACCATGTCGACTGGATTGAAATCTGTTGCTTACTTTGTTAACTGGGTATGTTCTCTTTGAATACTTGGCTTATTATCCAAGGCTACTTGTCATTTCTCGATATATTACCCCACTATTTTTGATACTACGCCCGAACGCCTCCGTCGCCACGCTGAAGGATGATCTGTGCTAACCCCACGATGCAGGCCATCTACGGGCGCAACTACAATCCACAAGATCTGCCCGCCGACAAGCTGACGCATGTGCTCTACGCATTTGCCAATATCAATGCGGAGACTGGGGAAGTGTACGTGGGCCATTCAATTATTCCGTATCAAAACACAGAGCTGATGGCGTGTTTGCAGTTACTTGACCGACAGCTGGTCTGATGTCGAGAAGCACTACCCAAGTGATTCGTGGAATGATACCGGCAACAATGTCTACGGTTGCATCAAGCAACTATTCCTGCTGAAGAAGCAACATCGCAAGCTGAAGGTCCTAGTCTCCATTGGTGGCTGGACATACTCTGCCAACTTTGCTGTCCCTGCGAGCACCCCGGAAGGCCGGGCGAAGTTTGCCGAGTCCGCTACCCAACTCGTTCTTGATCTTGGCCTTGATGGTATGTTACATGTACTCAAAGACAGTGAAATGGGACTTTGACTCACTGATACATGCAGGGATTGATATTGATTGGGAGTACCCCCAAGGTAGGCTCAACGGAAACAAAACACTTCTCTCAACGGAAAAAGCTGATCCCTTACACAATGCCTAGATGAGCATCAAGCTCAAAACCTGGTCGAACTGTTGCGAGCATGCCGCGAGGTATTATTCTTATCCCTTCCCATTCTTTCATGGGCTTCATGACTGATTTCCACGCAATAGAGTCTCGATAGAGCCGCCGGTCCACACCGCAAGTTCTATCTTTCCATTGCTTGCCCTGCAGGGCCCAGCAATTTCTCCAAGCTCAAGCTGCGTGACATGACGCCCCTGCTGGACTTCTACAACCTCATGGCATACGACTATGCCGGCAGCTGGGACCGCAATGCCGGCCACCAGGCCAATGTCTTCCCGTCAAAGTCGAACCCAACCTCGACGCCATTCTCGACCATCACTGCGCTCGAGCACTACATCAATGTGGATGGGGTGCCACCCCAGAAGATGGTTCTAGGCATGCCGCTGTACGGTCGTGCATTTGAGAATACCGACGGCCCGGGCGCGCCATACAACGGCGTGGGCCAGGGTAGCTGGGAGAACGGGGTCTGGGATTACAAGGCCCTGCCACGTCCCGGCGCTACGGAGCATAATGATACGGAGACGGACGCATCCTGGAGCTACGATCATAACTCGCGCACCATGGTCTCGTACGATACTGTCGAGATGAGCCAGAGAAAGGCTGCATTTGTCAAGCACCGGCAGCTCGGAGGTGGTATGTGGTGGGAGAGTAGCGGTGACAAGGGAGGCAAGGAGGGCGATCCTGCACAGGGCAGTCTGATCGGCACTTTCGTGGACGGCGTCGGTGGCGTCGGCGCATTGGAGCATACGGAAAATGCTCTCGATTATCCCGAGAGTAAGTATGATAACTTGCGGGCTGGGTTTCCCGGCCAGTAAGTAGATGAAGTAGATGAGATCCATCCGGCGATCGATGTATGACGGCGAGGAGTCATGCATGAAAGCGGTCCGGACCGTGGCCAACTGGTCCGTGGTGGCTCTGGGCTTTCGTCCCCTTACACAAAGGCATAGTGCATGCAGTCTATCGTTTACATATTACAGCAGAACAATCAAGATTGGCAGAAGCCAGGTTTTGGTGTGAGTTTTTTTTGTATTCACAGTAGTCAAGGTTCCTAAGGTAGGTGCCCTTCAACCGTATCATCTATCGTGAGATTTCCATAACTCGTATCATGCCTAGAATAACCCATGCCCGAACTCGATAACAGAAACCTCCCGGTTAGACGGGGTCCATTTACTTGGACTCGTCGAAGACGTAGGTGAGGTGGCACTTGCCGCAGTACTGACGGTTGTGCATGGCAGCCATGAAGATACCGGCACCGCACTAGGAAAAGTATTAGTCATTGCGCTCGTCTTTCCAAAGTCTTCCGTCGGATTTGTAACATACCTCGGGGGAGGGGCACTCGCGGCGCAGACGCTCAATCTTGCCATCGCCGTCAACCTTGTAGTACTTCAGGATGGCCAACTTGGTCTTCTTGTGCTTGTGCTTGATCTTCTTAGGGGTGGTGTAGACCTTCTTCTTGCGCTTCTTGCCACCACCACGCAGGCGGAGCACGAGGTGAAGGGTGGACTCCTTCTGGATGTTGTAGTCCGAAAGAGTGCGGCCATCCTCGAGCTGCTTGCCAGCGAAGATCAGGCGCTGCTGGTCAGGGGGGATACCCTCCTTATCTATGCGGGGGACGTTCTGATTAGTCTCGATGTTGGAATTTCTGGTATCGGAGAGAAGGTTGTTCTTACCCTGGATCTTGGACTTGACGTTGTCGATGGTGTCCGAGGACTCCACCTCAAGGGTGATAGTCTTACCCGTAAGGGTCTTGACGAAGATCTGCATCTTGATGAAGGCCTGGCGGTGGGAGGTTAGCAGCTGGAATTTGAAATTTCAGTGCGCGCGAGCAAAAGAGAACGTCGGCCGAAGTGAGCGCATAATGGTGGCATTTTCTTTCGACATCTCTAGTGCTGAAGCGCATGGGTGTTGGGGCGTCCAACTCACCTCGACAAGTTGTCTTCCTTAACCTTGCAAGATGGAAGAAATTCTGTGTGGGTGGAACTCGGTTGACGGTTAAAATCGTTGTGTGGTCACGTGTCGTCTAATATGACCATCTGAGGACTAGCGCGGGCAACGTGGATTAAAGATAGCCCGAGATCCGAACGGATGAAAGAAGCACCAAATCACATGATCAGAAAGCCGATGGCCAGCCCCATGGCCTTAGAGCCTTACAGCCTCAGGCCACAGATGACATCGTTCCGCATCACGGCCACAACAAGGAATCAGCGCCTAAAAAGCCCGAGAAGCTAAATTTCAGCTCAGATCGGCTCTTTACTATTGGCCAAGAAGGGATATCTCCATGGCGACTATACTAGGAGGCCTCACCCCTACTCCAGGGACGAGGCGATGACCGCTCTCCTCACAGTACGATGGAGAGCCCTTGCAGAGCCGGCGGGTAGGGAGATGATGGGAAGCCAGGGACACCTTCAAACAGCGAGTCTATCTGCGAGACCTGGATCTGAGATACGAAAGATAGGATGATCGTTCAAGTGGGCAGAAGTGGGCCCGCCCTTGGTCACATTTAGTCCTGCGGCTGGTTTCCCAGACTCCCATCACAGCGCGTTGCCATGCCAACACGCCGCTTGTTGATGGAACCGTGGGTGTAATTGATAGATCGCCAATGCGCTCACTGGCCCGCTTCAAGGTCCGGACCTTTACACTTATTGAGTTTCATTCCTGCTCTTCTCTTCAACCCTTCAAGTTCAGCAACTTTGGACCTTTGACGAGACTGCCATTACTGCTTGCAGGGCGTCGGTGATACTCTTACACTACAAAAAGCATACACAAATCTACTTAAAAAACATATCGCTATTGACAGCTGAAGTTCTCTGCTTGAGGCTCTAGCGTCAATTTCCCTTTCGGCTTCTTTGTTTTAGTTGTTGCGTTGATTAAGTCGTGTTCACAGACTAACACCGTGACAGGGCCGTGATCACCGAGAGGCTGGATAGCCATGATTTCCACCAACTCAACGTCGCTGCGACCCGGTCACCACCGCCGTCAACTCTCGACTCCAGCACCCTTTGACGCTGCAATCGCACCGCAAGCCATGTCTGCAATCCCAACCCGCCGAACGCATCGCCGGGGACAGACCATGGATTACGGCTCGTACGGTCAACAGATTCCCGCAGTTGACCGACGACATGCCTCAAAAACAGTCCCGGAGCTTCGAGACTTCTTTAACGCAAAATCAGCAGGTCTTCCTCAACAGGCACGGAATGCGCAACAGTTCCCCGCCTACATTTCACGATCAGAACAGTCTTTCATCCAAAACGGATTCCCTGTGCCGCAACAACACTATCAATATCAGTCATCACCAATGTGGAGCCAAGAGGAACTGCAGGGTCTATACTCGGCGTCCGCTGCCTCAAGTACCTCAGCAACAACAATCGCCCCCGCTCTTTCGAGATCCGCTAGTGAAAGCTCCGACAAGAATGCTTCGTTACAGAGCGCCCTCCATCGTATGCGCCAGGAGCGTAATCTCTCAATGATGCAAAGGGAGCAGGCCACCGGATACCCTCGAGTGATGCAGCCACTCTCTGTTCAACCAGAGGGTATTTCCCCCAAGATGAACCCTTATCTTTCTTGTAAGATCCTCACTATTCAATACGTGAATTGGCAACTAATTTCGTTTGACAGACACTTCCCCCCTTACCCCCGAGTCTACCCCGATGAAGGGATCCTTTGATTTTACCATGTACAGCAATGACCAGACCCCCACCAAGTCCCAAAGCTTTTCAATCCCCCGTACCCCAGTTAGCTCCGAAATGCAGAGAGCCCAGTCCTACCAGGGCGCCTCTCTGGCTAGTCCCGTGCAGCTCAAGCATCATATCCCTTCCCCCGCTGAATCGCCCTCTGTCGCCTTCGCCGAACTGGCCGCGATGCCCTCCCCTGGCTCCTGTGGCCTTTCTGATGTCGCCGAGACCCCTTCTCTGGGTGGCCGTCAAGAGCGCGCCGACTCGATCGAGTCCTCGCTCATGCCATCAGGATCCGACTTCGAGGCCGAGCCTATTGATGATTTCGACCTAGATGCTCGTGTCAAGGCATCGGTTCGAGAGACGGGTGTCTCTAATGACGAGATCAACAAGTACATCTCCGGCCCCGACCCCAAGGACGGAAAGTGGGTTTGCTTGTGGCACGATTGCGAGAATTGTCGCTTCGGTCGCAAAGAGAACATCAAGTCCCATGTGCAGACCCATCTCGATGACCGGCCCTACAAGTGTGACGTTTGCGATAAGAAGTTTGTTCGAGGTCACGATCTTAAGCGCCACCTGAAGACTCACACTGGCAAGAAGCCGTTTGCCTGCCGCTGTGGTGCTAGTTTCGCTCGTCAAGATGCTTTGACCCGCCACCGCCAGCGTGATATGTGCGTTGGAGGTTACAATGGGCATACCTTGAAGACCACCAGACGTGGTCGGCCACCCAAGAAGAACCGACCCGATATCGAAACCCGTCAGACCAAGTCCACCCGTACCCGTCAACGCGTTGCCCAGAAGACCGAGTCCTTCACACCAATCAAGACCGAGGGCGCTCTTCTTCAGGAGGCCCCCGTTTTTGCATCGCCCAACTATGCTCCATCCAACAGCCTGTCCTCGTTCACGCCGCCTACCTCCCCCGGTGCTAGTCTCAATGATGCCCCGTCGCCACTGCCAGCTGGAAACTCCTTCACGTCCCAATTCGAAGACGATCTGCTTCCACCTCTGTCGCCTCCACAAATGGCTCACGCCCGATATGAGCAAGCCATCGCTCAGTTCAACCCAAATATGATGGGAACATCCTCTTCTCAGGAGTATCTCTACAGTGACCCTGCCCTTTCTCCTCACGATATGTCTTCGCCGCACAGCCCACCTACCCTGGCCGAGTCCTCTGTAGGCTCAGAGGTTGATTTCTTTATGACTCAAGATCCTTCGGAGCAAGTGCAGGAAGAGTTCGGTAACATCACCACCCAGGCTCTGTCCAGTTTCTCCAACACTTACTCTTACGTGGATTCGTCCGATTTCCCCACCTCATCATTCTACACCGACATGCCCGAGAAGAGTTTCTCTATCCTCAACCCCCTGGACGATCCCTATTCGGAAATTGACTCGCTCTCCAATGAGTTCCTGGTTGATCCTTGATGGTGGCCTATAATCCTCCGCTGCGACGTTTTATGTTCTCGACCAAAAGCATGACTTAGACGATGTGACTACCTTTTTTTCTTCTTTCTGGCGCGGCGCAATTCTGCGATGACACGATACGAGCTTGTACGATCTCACGATGCACGATTAAACACGCGACTCCTCCTTTTCGGGACGCCCACCGACTCGGCTTTCTTTGCTGGTTCTCTCGGGATACGATATTCTTCCCCTGCACATTCAAACTTTAGCGCACATGACAATATCCCTTCTCAGGAAGGGGTTCGGGAATCTTTCTGGTGTAACTTGGGTCCTGGGAGTACTGACCATTGCTTTTTCTCATCCCCCCCATATCTGTTTGCCCACTTACCCACCTGAATTATTTGTATTCCCTCTTCCGTTTCACATTCCTATTTTCGAACATGGTGTTTTTTTTCTTCTTCTTCCCCGGTGGCTTTCTTGCTACTTTTGGGACTGCTGGGATTGTTAGATTGCCTTACGGCACGCTTCTTTTTGTTTCGCTCTCCCTTAATGCCCTTCCCCTCCTTACCATTTGATTTGTACTTCATGGGTTCTGAATGGAATTGCCTGTAGCTAGCTATATGCGGGCAGACTTCCCCGGCGTATTTTTTCAGTTGCTGTAGCGAAGCGTGCTTGATATTGTTAGCTTGTATCTTAGACTTTTTGTTTTTCCTGTTGGCAAATGTGCGACCAATTACAGTTTACTGTCACTCCTCATCCATATTCAATCTCCTCGTAGATTGCTGTGAAGACTTGTCTTCCATTTCCCCCCCTGGCAAATCTTCAATTGAGAATAGTGCCAACGCAGCCATCTACCCACTACATTAAAGAAATCGTTATAAAAGAATCGATCAGGATTAGGAGCCTCGGATTGAATTCATAACTCTCCACCGTGCCAAAGTATCTAGAATATGACCTTCTCAAATGCATTTTGCAACCCTTTACTCCCAAGCCAGGCCTCCAATGCTTGCATATCCCCCCGATTAGCCTGTTGCCCACCTCGTTCCCCCAACGAGTCTGTAATCTCTTCCATCCCCGGGAATACCCTTTGAACCCCCTCCGTCTCCCGGAACCGTTCACTGACTTTCTTTTGATGACTCGGAATATCACCCCAGGAATGTGTCTTGATGAAACTCATATAAGCATCGATATCCGGTGACAGACCCTCGAGACATAGTACACCCGGTTTTCCCGCAAGTACGAAGCCCGTCAGGGAATACCCGGGTGCAAGATTGACCATGTCGTCTCTCTTTTTCCGAGTGGAGAGAGAAGGGAAGTAGAACCACACTCTTACAAGTGGGCCGCGGGAGCGGGCATCCGTGTTCATTCCCTCTGATGCCAGAGCTTGGCTTTGCTTGAGCTCGAGAAAGCGGGCGGATTCCGCTTGAATGTATTCGAAAGCTTCTAGTGCATCATCTTTTGGCATTGAGGAGGCAAGTTCTGCCACTTCGGCTTTGGACATCCAGTCCGGCTGTCGAAGGGAATATCCTAATGGCGGGGGCTGGTCGATGGGCCGTTGACTCTCCGATTGTAGTGGGACTGAGATGTTGACTTGTATCGTCTTGTCTCCATCTGTGATGGGTAGGCAGACAGTAAGAGATATGCTTGTGGGGATCTTGGATGGTGTGGATGTTGGGTCCTGACACCAGTCGCGCAGCTTTTCGATGCACTCGGATGTGGATTCAGGGATTTCCAGCTCTCCGGGAGACGGGTACATTGCGGCTATGAGATCAATTGTTGCCAATTGAGACTCTATGATGTCTGATGGTAGGAGCGATGAATTGGTTGCAGCCATTGTTGAGATCAATATGCGGGTGACCTTGATACTGAGGAATTGGCATGCATTTGACTCTGCTTTGGAGGTATGCCTTGACTGTGCGGCGGGGAAATTTGTCTCGAAGACCAGGATCTCGGGAGCTCCAATGACGCACACAATGAGGGTGTGATATCTTTGCAATTAAAGTGTCCTGTTGCGAACTGTATCAATCCGTGAGGATTCCTTAGATGTGGCCGACTCCGGAGTAGAGGGAGTTCAGATGGTGAAATGCAGGTCCCCACTTCGGGTAGCGATCGGCTCTTGGTGGACTTGGACTCGCCAGTTGGTTTTTTTGCATAGGACCCTTGACACGCCTTTGTTTCCGATACAGTGGCATCATCCCAAGCGGTGGTACCGAATCGACCCTTTTCACACTCACCAGATCCTTCGTGCCGAACATTGAACAGGGGCTAGAGTATGAGCATTCTAACGGCTTCAATGACGTGTCTGGTTCTAGTGACTTGCAATATAAACTTTAGCTACAGAGCTCTGGCCAGCCTTGGTATCTATCAATTGCACAAACGGTGAGCGGTTTAGGCTAAAAACTTTTGGCTGAATCGATCTTCCGTGTCGAAAGAGTTCGCCGATGCTTGCCGTCGGAGCATCTCCGTTTTGGCCGTACAACCTTCCCCGCACTCAAAGACGAGTTTATCTACCGTGCAACATCCCACTTGAGAACCTCTCGTATCCCTCTTAAAGGTGAAAAAGACCTACTAATTGATTCAGTCATCCCCAGCGGAGCAAAAATGGCATTCGGTGTGGCATTGATCGGAGGAGGAATCTGGGCGAAAGAAGAGCACTTGGTATGTTGGACCGGAAATCATGGTGGAAGACGGCGACTCATTCGTCTTTTATAGCCCGCAGTACTGGCCTCGGAGCACTTGGACCTGAAGGCTGTTTATTCTCGGTCGCTGAGATCTGCAGAAGATACTGCCAAGGCCTCGGGGAAGCAGATTGAGCTATATTCCGAGGACTCGAAGCAGGGATACAATGATGTGTTGAACCGGGAGGATGTCGACGCAGTCATTATAGCGTGAGTGCCCCTTCAGCCAACAAGTTCTGGTCTGAGCTCACAGATTCTTCAGACTTCCCATCGCTTCTCAGGCATCTTATATCCGCGCGGCCCTTTCCGCAGGAAAACATGTATTGTCGGAGAAGCCCGTGGCCGAGAACGTCGCAGAGGCGGAGGCATTGATCAAGTGGTATCGTGAGGAAATTGAGCCTCAGAAGAAAGCTACTTGGAGTGTAGCAGAGAATTTCCGCTACCTCAATAGCTTTACCTACGCTCGGGAGAAAGTTCAGGGCCTGGGGAAGATTATTGGATTCCGCGTCAAGGTATACGGAAATATCCAGCAAGACGGAAAGTTCTTCAGTAAGACTGCCTGGACTGGTCCTCACGTCTATGATAAGCTAATATTTGTCGATCTAGACACTGACTGGAGAAAGGTTCCCACACACCAGGGTGGCTTCCTGCTCGACGGGGGAGTGCACTACACAGCCGGATTACGCTACCTGCTTGGACCTGATACCTTCATCACTCGATTGTCCGCCTTCACTACTTTGCTCAAGGAGCATCTGCCTCCTGTTGATACGGTTGATGCGATTCTCAAAGCCAACACTGGAATTCAAGGTACCTTCCAGTTGTCGAATGGAACTACCCTGGTCGGCCCCGAATGGACCATTGGATGTGAAAACGGCAGTGTCAGCGTTGAGAATTCCAAGATCACCGTGCGAACATCGGACGGTAAGGAAGATGTTCATAACATCGAGGACGAGCGAACGGGCGTTCCGCCGGAAGTTCGACAATGGGGGCAGGCTCTTGCAGCTAGCAAGGTTAACCCTGAACAGAGCCCCAGCCAGGCATTGGCAGACCTTGAGTTGGTAAGTTTTATCTTCATATCCTGTCCTTTGTGAAGTCGCCACTAACATTGAAAATAATTGTATTAGCTCGAATTGATGCTTCGTAGTGGAGAAAGTGAAGGGCAACCGCAGACTTGCCACTGTCAACAACCAGCAAACATTTAAACACATCCCCCAATTCGAGAAGGGAAGAGGAGCGAGGCAGGAGGTACCCCTATCCACTACGTACTGGTCCAAAACTCACGCGGGATCAATTATTGGCGGGATATGTAGAATCGCTACCCATGTTGTGTACCATCTGAAATTACTAAATTACTCGATTCTACTTGAGGGACTGTTGGTCTTCTTTAAGGAGTATTGTCTGCATATAGCTAAACATAAGACGTGTACCTCCGTCCAAGCTCTGGATCTAATAATGTCACAAAATAGTTGGGATAATGCTATGGTATGTAAGCCCGTGATAGGCAGGGTTAGTCGCAGAAGATGCGATCAGGACCCAGCCTTCGACTTCCAGGTAATCTCTATTTCGATGAGATGCTCTGCCTCAGAAGCAAAAACGGCGCTTTGAACATGACCTTTAGGCGCCTTGTCCGCGTAAAAAGTTGTGTTGCCAAGGTATGCGAGCCTGTCATCTTTAACCTATTTTATGATACTTGATTAGCGATCAATGGTAACCAAAGGGCAGCATCTTGGGGTCCTAAGCATACCGTAAACTCGCTTGGCTTGCTGACCTGGCTGTCACACTTCAATGAATCATCTTCAAATGCGCAGAGGCCCTTGCTAGACTTCAGAGTAAACGAATCATCTGTGAAGTCTGAGTTAGCACTAAACGAGGAAATAACCACTGCCACACCAAAAAAGGTGAACTAGACGAACCTGATGCCTTCTGCACCCGGAAAGTAGCGCATGTTCCTGATGCGTACCAGGTTCCGTAGCTGATGATACAGCCTCGTTGCTGGTTAAGGGTGGATACCATCAGGTTTCCTTTTCCTGAAAAGGGAACCCCTGTTTGCGTAGGTTCCGACCCACGAGTAGTAGTCTTTGTCGGCTCAGGTGCGGATCGTTTGGGCGGATAACGAATGCCTCGCCTGGGGCAGTTGGAAGTTTGTCCATCTACGGGAATGTTAGTGCTTTTCTGTGACAGATGTGAACAATAGTCCATCGAACCTGGAGGTGCGGAAACAAATCGTCCAGTTTGTAGGCTTCCTGCAATGTTGAAATGGTACCAGATTTCACTAAGGGATCCCTGCCGACAGTGCACCGTGACGGGAGCACCGTGCGCACGCTCCAGCGCATCTTCGACATCTGCAAGTGCGTAGGTTTGGCTGTGGGATGGAAGAATCCCAGCCGCTGCAAGGAACTGCGCACAAATTAAGCAATGATCATGTGTTAAAGTGTGAAGTTAACAAACCTCGTATGAAGGGACCTCCTTGAAGAGCTCGACGGATTTGTCGAAATAGTCTACTACCTCCTGTTGGGGGATATAGTCCTCGTAGCAGTGCGTCTCCAGGGTGCTGACACATGTCCCGTGCTTTTCCCATTCATGTTGCCATAGGTGAGCATCATCGCCGCGGTAGTCCTTCCAGTACTCGGTCATGTACTCGAGCAAATCTCCGCGGCCAGAGTCGACTAGAATCAGCGAAATGTTGCTATATCTCCGCTTGGAATCACAGAATTGATCAAAACCACCGGTGCAATGATCAGGCCTACCGCTTGTTAGAGCTCTTCTTGATATGCTCTAGGATGGGGGCTTACCACAAGCCGTGGATAGTCCAAGAGTCATCGGGACCAACCGCGGGGTCCGCATCCCAGAACTGCGTCTGCAGCATCTGTCCACCCGGGTAATTAAAACAACAGGTATCCTGGCCATGATACTTTGTTTGACAGCTGACTTCAGAGAGGGGACAAGACGTAGAAGCTCCGAAGGTCGGCTTCTTTTCATCTGTAGCCGACGAGATCCACCAGGTACCCAACGTCTTGAGGATCTTCTGGGGTCCTGGGAACCCCAGGACTTGCTGGGCCGGGTTCCACATAGTTGGAAATTGTTGAGACCTTGGAGATTCAACCAGCAATATCGAAGCGGTTGTAGATAGAGTTTATTGGGTTTAATACAAGTTGAAGGCGAGTAGAATGGAGGTTGAGGTTGTTATCGCCTCCATGGGTCATGCTTCGATGACTAAGGCGATCGTCGGCCCCATCCCCGTGATCTGGTCACGATCCATGGGAGGCTCCGCAGTGGAGACGAGAGTCAAAATCGGAGACAGAGTGAAGGGGGGGTATCTTATTTTCTATGCTATTGTACAGAATGACCGGAACTTATGTGAAACATTACACATTTTCAGCTTCAGATGATCGCTTGCGCACTTTTTCTTCTTCCTCGTGAACCCTCTCCTTCCACAACCGTAGCACCTCGAAGCCCACCTCAACAGCAATGAGCAGAATAATGATCCATTCAAGCCGCAGTCCATGGGTTTCACTCAGACGCTCGCGGAGGACACTTGCGATCTCTTGTGCATAATCCATCTTCTCATTCAGAAGCTTGATGCGGATTCCCACGTCGAGAGCTCGACCCACTTGCTCATAGTATCCCTCCAAGCCGAGCTCATGTCGACTGTCCCAAAAGAGGTCCGGGAGAGAGTCGGTAAGCTCCGAGTAAAGGTTGAGCTGTGCACGAAAACTGAGCAGCTGGCCCGTCTTGCGAAGGACAAAATCTCGAGTAAAGGGAAGGCGCGAGCCCTGGGAGAGAAGAGTGGGAATGGTGCGGGTGGATTCGAAATAGTTTGATAAAAGACTCTCCAGCACTGCAAGCTTGGTACTTCGTGCCAGGCCGGACGAGAATGCGACTTTGGTTAGAACCGTGTCAACCGATTGTTGATTTGCACGCGGTCTCTCCGGTCCGTGATCGCCCGACCTAGTGCCTAGAATGATGGTGTCGCCCTTGATGCTGCTGTTTTCTCGCTGGGGATCCTCAACAAATTCGAGATCTTCCGTTTCCAAATTGTCGACATGAGCACCTTCAGCAGCCGGAAGTAGAGTTCTCGTCGCCAAGAACGAGGTGAACCTATCCGGGAGTGACCATGCCACTACTGTTCCAGACGGAAAGACAAAGACATCGCCAACCTCATCCGATGGTAGATCGGTAGTTGAAGGGTTTCCTACCCGACGGATGGAATCGATAGGTATCTGTACGTGAACCACGTGCGGATAGAGTCCCGTGGCTAACGGATCAGGCTCATAGCCCTTTTCTTGTAGAATTTCTCGTACTTTGCGTATATTGAATTGTTCGGCTATGGCGTAGGCAGTGACTGTCTATAAAGAGACAAAGCAAAGTATCAGTATTGGTAATTATGGATCTCGAAGGGCGACTTTACCTTGGATTGGTCAATGCCCTGCTCCTTGAGCTGGGCTTTCGAAAGAATACCATCTTTCGATCTTTGCGCTTCTACTGCAACTCGTCGCAGTGACGTTGGAGCAGCAGGTAGTCTCCCGCTGTGCCGTCGCTGCTTCTGGGAATCTGGATTGTCCAATGGCCCGTCGTTCTCTTTCACCTGGTTCTGCGCCAGGAAAGATTTGGAGGAGAAGAAGTTCCTGCGGCGCGGGAGACCCAATGCCGGTGATGCACGTAGGTATGGGGTCTGTGGAGACCACAGCAGGCGGGCAGCCACTGGTCGCTTGCAAGCAGAGCAGAGTGATGTTTTCGCAAACATGGCGGGCGCAATGTCGAGCGACAGGGATTGTGACGATGTCATCGCCTCCAGGAGCCGAGGGCCTCAGCCGCTTAGTCATCTCTGCTCCACCCTGAACCCCAGCTCCAAGCAGCCATTCAGGTCCCGCCAGCTGCTCTATGCTCGTCGCACCTTCATTCTAACCCGCCTGGAGCTCCCAGGCGCTACGAGGACTCGCCATGGATGCGCCTGGTGTGAAAACGGTGAACCAGGGCGCTGCAAAGGGCGCTCTGGAGCTTGATGCGTCCCCTGCACGAAGCCGATCCTCTTCGGGCGCCAACCCTGACGAACACGAGAAGGACTATCGCGATGACGACCACGATAGTGCAGCGAGTGATGACCTCGACGTAGATGAAGAGGATGACGAAGAAGAGGAGGATTCCGACGAGGAGAACGAGGAGCCACGACTCAAATACGCTTACCTCACCAAGCACCTGGGATCAGTATATCGCAGCGGGGATGCGACCAGCACATTTCTAGTCGCAGGAGATAAGATGGTCAGTCGGTCTTTTGGTACCCTGAGAGAACTTGACTAACAATCATCGCTAGATCGTTGGGACTCATAATGGCGTTATTGTAAGTGGTTAACTCCCAGTCGCACCCCTCTTAAAGCACGCGCTCATACATCGTGTCCAGCATGTCCTCTCTTTACCTCTTCTGCAGCCCCTCCGCGTATACCATGCACATTCAGCAAGTGTCACATCCATATCTATATCGCCATTCCCCCCTCCTCTACCAAAAACCAAGGTCGATGCCTCCAATAGAGTCATTGCAGAAGATGTACGACCCCCGACACGGACATCAACAAACTCGGGTAGTATTCGTGGGAATCCCAAGTCGGGCCAGCAGGTACCCATACCAGCAACGCCTTCAAACTCAATACACATTGCATCGTCCTCAATTGATGGGAATGTATGCATTGCCTCGCTAGTCGACCCCAAAGATATCCTCAAGCGGAACTTTGGCCGGCCAGTCCAAGCGGTTGCGCTTTCTCCGGACTACAAGAATGACCGGTCGTTCATTTCGGGTGGTCGAGCTGGTGAATTGATTCTTACTACAGGTGGCCGTATTGGTGTGAGCTCCAACGCGACTACCATGGGAGGTGCAACTGCCGCAGCTTCGAACTGGTTGGGATCTATGGGCCTGGGTACAAGCAGTGGGAAAGATACTATCTTGCACAGCGGAGAAGGCGCCATTAGTACGGTCCGATGGTCTCTGTCCGGAAAGTATGTCACTTGGGTGAATGAAGAAGGTATCAAGATCATGCGATCCAATCTGCATCTCGACTCGTCCGAATCGGAATTTGCGTGGAAGCGAATCAGTCACATTGATCGTCCAAATGGGCCTGGATGGGAAGAAATGGCTAGTGTATGGAAAGCGCGGGTAGAGTGGATCGATGAATCCGCTTTAGATGATGATGATCACTTAGACCCCGGCAGCCCAACCGCGGGAAAACAGACAGCTTCGACGGTGCCAGCAGAAAAGTCCGAAACGCTCGTCGTCGGCTGGGGAGGTACTGTGTGGGTCATTGACGTCTTTCCTGACCGAGCATGCAAGTCGTCAAAAGGTCAACGATACGGCTCTGCAGAGGTTTCTACGATGTAAGTTGCACAGTCGACGAGCTCTTGGAGTTCAGTTCTCAGCTTACCAAATCTAGATTACGAACGGACTGTGTGATTTCTGGCATCTCCTTGTATAGCCCCCGTCTTCTTGTTGTACTTGCACACATTGAAGCGGAAGGTGATTCTGCAGAGAGTGCTGGCAAGACTTCTGGGAGACGTCACCGACAGAGAAGCCTAGAGCCCGAACTTCGGATCATCGATATCGAGACAAAGGAAGAGCTTAGTGCAGACACACTGTCTGTCAGCCGATTCGAAGGCCTTACATCCTCAGACTATCATCTGAGTGTCTTACCGCCATGGAAGACGCCGGAGGGACAAGTTGTCCAACGTGGTGCCTTGGGCACTATTGGGCATGGGCTTCTCGATGCTACCATGTATTCTGCCAGGCTCTTCAGCTCTGGTGCTAGCATTCGCAGTACAACTAGCAGCGGGGACAGGGTTTCCGCCAGAGCCCCGCCGTCATTCCTTTCAAGACAACTCTCCATTGATGAGCCACCTCCCAAGGAAGTGCAAGATGTCTCAGGAGCACCGGGTGCAAAGATATTCGTCCACAGTCCGTATGACTGTGTTGTTGCGATGAAGAGGGATCTTTCGGACCGACTTGCCTGGTTGAATTCCCGTGGCCAGTACGAGCAAGCATGGAACCTCATTGATGAACACCCTGAAGCCGCAGGATCAGTCTCAGACTTGGCCGACATTCCTCCTGGTCTGAGATCGCATAGTAGTTTGGGAGACTTCTTTGCTGATGATCGATCTTCCATCATTACTGCTGGACGGGCGAAAGCTTCTGCTTCTGATCAAGAAAAGGCTCAAATCGGGGAACGTTGGGTTGAACAACTCGTCGATCAAGGCAAGTGGTCAGAAGCCGCTGAAGTTTGTGGGAAAGTCCTACGCAATACACCCCGCTGGGAACATTGGGCATGGGTCTTCGTCAAGAAAGACAAGGTGGATGAGATCACCCCGCATATCCCCACTGACCTGCACCCTTCCTTACCTGCGGAGATCTATGAGTTCATCCTCAACCACTATGTCTCCCGGGACCTTGGCAGATTTAAGGATCTAGTTGACTCCTGGCCTTCGGATCTATTCGAACCGGACAACGTGATTCTATCCATCGATGATCAACTCAAGTCGAATTCAATACTAGTCCAGTCGGAAGATTGGGTCATCCTGACCGATTGTCTTGCGAAGCTGTATCTTATGGGGGGTCATTACCGCGAGGCTTTGCACTGCTACATTCGACTTCAAGATGCGGAAGCAGCAATGGCCTTGGTAAAGGAGCACCATCTAGTGGACGCAGTGTCGGATGATATCCCTGCTTTCATCATGATTCGGGTGACCAAGGAGCAAATGAAGTCAGCTCCAAAGTCGGAACTGGAAGAGCTGGCCGCAGAGCCAATACAGCTCTTGGTCAGTGAAGCCTACACGGGCATTGTCCGGCCTGAGACGGTCGTATCCCAGCTCAGGGCTGCAAACCGGATCTTGTTCCTTTACTTTTATCTTCGTGCTCTTTGGCGCGGTGAAGCCTTGCCACAAGACGCTTCAAAACCTCGACGAGGCCGCGGGGCTCATGCTCGTGATGCAGCCAGCAAACTCGCAGCCGACGAAGGGAAAGCTCTCATTGATGCTTTTGCCGACACTGCTGTCGAAGTCTTTGCCGATTATGACCGTCCCCTGTTGATGGAGTTTTTGCAAACTAGCACCTCGTATTCATTTGAGACAGCCACCCATATCTGTGAACAGCGTCACTTTACTCAAGAGTTGATTTATCTCTTGTCGAAGATGGGCCAGACAAAGCGGGCTTTGAACCTGATCTTATCGGATTTGAAAGATGTATCTCAGGCCATTTCATTCGCCAAGTCACAAGATGACCCAGATCTCTGGGAAGATCTCCTCGATTATTCCATGGATAAACCCAAGTTCATTCACGGGCTGCTTGTCGAGGCTGGAACATCAATTGATCCCATCAAACTTGTTCGTCGAATTCCCAGTGGATTAGAGATTGAGGGCCTACGAGATGGTCTTACTCGGTTGATCCGCGAACATGATCTACAGACCAGTATCAGCCAGGGTGCTGCTCGAGTCATGCAGAGCGAGGTTGCCTTGGGAATGGATACACTGCGCAAAGGACAAAGACGTGGAATCAAATTCGATATCAGCCAAGATGATGGGGCTGTTGATGGGGTGAAACCACCAAATATCACCCAACTTGATGGCCAAGGTCATGATGGCATGTCAGTATCCAGTGGCTCATCCCGGCGCGCAGGTCCTGGCCAAGGGCGTTGCGGTGGCTGCAACGCCCCCTTCCAAGCAAACGGTATGTTCAGACTCGGCTAGTTGACGCGCTTTGTGAATTCATTGAGACTAACGGATCTTTTTTCTTTCTTCTCAGAACGCGAGATTCTCATTGGATTTGCCTGTGGACATGTTTTCCACCTCTCACATTTACACTCCGAAAGATCACAACAACAATCCAGTGTTGGTACTCCAGACCGGTCCGCAGATCGCACACCGCGTCCATCGTCTCCTTCCGAGGATCCCATCACGTCAACTGCCTCTCGTACAGTAGGCCCGAAGGTCACCACGGCACGTCTTTTGCGAGACAAGATCGGCGACGGGTGTCGAATCTGTGCTCTGACGAGGAAGATTGAATCCCTAGGCAGCGAAGGCGAAGTCTAGTTGGAAAGACCTCTGCATAGTCCCGTGTTTACATGTAAATGCTCTTGCATCCCCTTTGTTTCTTTTTGAGATACCCCGTGAATTTGCTTGGGTCACCTGCCGATGCTGTGTAAAGAGCAATCCTAGGTACTTATCAAGCCATCAACAAGCTTCCAAGCCTTTTTGGTTATTCAAGAGGCGGGGTGGTAAGCCCTTGTCTCGGTTTCATGAAATCTAGCTTGTTCTTAACAATTTTTAATGTGTACATATACTTGGAAGTTCGTGACTGGATAGAAGCAATGTACCTTTGTATAAACAGAGATGTGAGCCCTGTTCCACGAGACGTATGAAATGAGCCATATCTAGCCAGGATCTAGAAGTGGCTACGAAAGCTACCAAGGCATATTATACGTCATAGAGCACGGCCACAGCCTAGCCAGCCTCTCTCTAATTGGAATTGAGTGACATTGTGACATGTCTCCTGCAAACCAACATAGCCTCTGGTCTTAAAGGAGGCTGTGTGAGGCGTTCTCTGAGGCAAACCCTCGAGGCCTCTTGAGATCTCCCGAGGCGGCTCAGCCTCGTGTCGGTGACTTGGAGTCATTCGTTTGGATTGGCTGAATGATCGGATATCCCTGCTGACTGCCATCCAGACATCCCGAAGCGTCGTGGCTGGTGGGTTTCATTGGGTCTTCATCGGCAGCTAATGCACCCCGAGTCACACGATGGACCAATGCCAGTAGCTCCACAAAGAGCTGACAGCACCCGGGTCATCGAGAAATCCCAACCCATAAGCGACATTCAAAAGGTGGAGGATCCTCTTTGAATTCTTTGGAATGGACCAGACTCTATCGTGTTCGACTTTTGTGCATGTGTTCGTCTCAAGATGGACGAGGATGAGACAGGAGGGCCATGGCAGCCATCGGACTCTGCTTTCCCGTCTCTAGACGATGAAATACAGGACTTTCATATGGATATTCCCTCCCCACTACCTCGCCACTTGGCGGATTACCACCTGGACTATGACCACATGCAAGGCATGGAAACACCCTATTCGCTGATATCCGATTATCCATCTCGGAGCTCTGGTGTTCCAACACTCAGTTCCAACAGCAATCCGTCCATGTTTTCAGGAAGTTCCAGGTCGAGTGCCAGCTCAGCCCGCGGGCCGTATCGCATCTCAACGCGCAGAGCCCATCAGAAGTCTCGTCCTCCTAACTCCGCGAGCAGCAGGCTGTCAAGTCTTGCATTCGATAGTCTTCACGATGACAATCATCAAATGCCAACCCACCAGTTAGGCATAGTCCCAGAGATGGGTTTCGAGCATGCCGCAGGCTCTCAACCCTTTTACGCTCTGGGTAACAGCCTCCAGCTCATGGGCACAGACTTGCTCTTTGGACGACAAGTGTCTTCACCTCGGCTTCAGACCCTCAGGCTTGAAATGCAGGAGGTGCTGGGTCTGGTTGAAAATCTCATTCACGTAACGAGCCCTGATATAAGCTCCGTTCAATCCCGGCGTGAAATTTATGCGCCAGTCACTTCTACGGCCTCGAATCAACCAGAAAAATTCCGGTGCTGGTTATGTGACAAAGATGGTGTCGAGTCTACCTTTTATGAATCCCGTCCAGTCTTCAGGATTCATTTATTGAGTCAGCACTTACGCTCTCACGAGTATCACTGCCCCGAAATAGGGTGTAGCACAATTTATCGGACGTCAGATGAATTGGCAACGCATTTCGCCCTCAACCACGATAGTTACCTTGAATGCAATCGAACTCTACGTCAAAGAAAGCTCAATCAAGGTAGAGTTCAAATGCGATGTCCTCCCCGATGTGTTATCTGTTCCAACACAGTTCGTGGCTGGGATAAACTCTATCAGTGTGTAATGGAGCACTGTTTAGTATCGCCTAGTCACAGTGGAAATGAATCTAGTCTTCGAAATGAAGATTTCGACCCTTTTCCAACGACTTCCCAGCAAGAAGATAAGAATGAGCCACCACCAGAGCCAAGTGGAATACATAGCGCAGAGATAGAGCCCCTTTGGGCCATGGAGCCCATCGATCGATATTACCGGCCACGTAGTCCTCTGGAGGATGGAGAGGCGCAACAATCTTTATCCTTTCCTGAAGTGACAGCTCCTATTCCGACGAGATTTGAAATTCTACGGAGCCTTCCAACGAGATTTGAAACTTCACAGAGCCTTCCAAAGAGCCTCGAGGACGATACACAACTGGAGCTGAGTACAAGTACAACACCATCCATGCCTCTCTGGAAGGACTCTGGCAGTCAGCAACCGAAGCGACCCGTACTGAAACCAGTTGATTCGAATACAAGCAAATCATCTCAACCATCTGATGATGATGAGTCACATTCAATGCAAACGAATATCACCCGCCCTGACCAGGAAGACGAGTTTGACCTCGACACTGGTATCGCAGATAATGAGGACATGGAACATATCCTCAATCCAAGCGCCTATTACAGAAAACTGGATCTTCTCGAACGAAGGACGGCAGAGATCTGTGGTGTTGCAGGACCCGAAGTAAAGCAAAAATCTGCACAAGAATGCAAAGAGTCTCTGCAGAAGAGCAGAGATGCGCTTCAAAACCTGATGCAAGAGGGGTTTTGTGGTAACGCAATGTCTATTCTGGTCAGAGATCAATCTCGACCTGATGTGGCAAAAGCTGTTCGAATATCTCTTGATGACATCGAAAGTATTCTCACCTGGTTCTCGACGTCCTCTTTGAGGAGTAACGTTCGTATAGTCACTATGATTCCTGTGTGGCTACGACTTCAGGATCTTCTTGGCCCTCTGCCTGATAGTAGCGCTCGTTCCGAATTGGCCGTGGCTCGGCTCGAAGATTTGCAATTCTTCACCGAGGCTTTGTCAATTGGTCTTGTCTCTTTCTCCGGTTCTCATGTCTGCCGATTTGACGAGGATCTTTGGGGGGAGGACAAAAGTAAAATATCTATTGGGTGTGGATACTCCTTCGCTCTGCGAGACTTGGCTTGTCTAAAAGACTTTGTCGGTGGACCAGCATGGGTCCTCGGGAAGGATCAACCGGAAATACCAACCACCGGTCTGAAAGTGTCTCTCACGGTCAAAGACCTCCAACAACTATGGGGTCCGGTCTGGCTAATGGGAGGGCCAGGAGACGAAGGCGTCTTCATCCGGACGGAAGCAGGATACATCGTTCCCCTTCCACGCCACATGCAAGCCGATCAGTCCCTAAAAGAGATCGAGTGTCACTGGTCAAGTTCATACACAGGCTACGAAACCGAACACCCGATTCAATTGCGCAGTTCATCTCGAATCCTGATTGGGACGGAGCCATGCACCAAAACCGGCTTGAATGTCAACGAAGGATGTCGAGCACAAATCAAATTCCTGCAAGCACGCATTCTACCTCAACTCCAACCCTCCGGAGCACATAATGCCTATCACACTCTCGAGGGGTGGGACCTCACCATGCAAGCCACCCTGGGAAGTTACGTCCAGGCCGGTGGTGCGCTGAAATGGAAACGCAATCCAGCACGCAAATGGAAAACCTCGATCATCGAAAAATGTAAATACGGAAAACCTAATTTACGATCCCTCCTCTCCAGCAACATTGGCTTGGAAGTCAGTGCTTGCACAGGCAATGCCCATCGAGTAACACTCTGGGATGCCCTTCGTCTCTCCCAGACAACGGCAAAAACAGATCAAGAACCGTTCTCACAACATGAAGAGTCACCACCTTGTCGCCATCGAATCGCCGATCCGGATTGTATCAAGTCTTGCTGGACCCGGCTCTTCTCCACAGATGATATCGACTCATCGGTCAATATCCCACCAGAAGGGGACCCAAAAAGGAAAGAATACCTGAGACGCATAATCATGAACTCGATAATCGCCCTCGAAGACACGGGCGTCGACCACGACAATAATCTACAGGCATACTGGCCCTTCACAGAGAATGCTCGCACTCACCGCATTGAACTATCGCCCGTTTCTGGAGGGTTCAACAACTGGATTCGTGTCATCAAAGACTCCCGAGACGTTGCGACGTTTGCGGTTGCTAGTCAACGGTGCATGGAAGTATATCATGGACATGAACGAAGGTGTACAATGCCGTGCCAAGTGGGACATCACATTCGTCAAAAGACAACGCTATATACACGAATCCTGCTCAACCCTCCGTCGACTTGTACGGAAAACCATGACTGCCATATGAGGGATTCGTCGATGGAAAACGAGGTGGACAAGTTGGTTCCGAATGAGCATTTTGTCCTGGGAGAAGCTGCTCTTACCGTTCAGAGCATCGTCTCAGGCAACGAAATGGTGATTGTTGCTACTGCTAGTGGGAGTGCTGTCAAGAATGGATGGATGAAGTTGGTCAAGCTCAATAGGCGGAAGATGTTCCAAGAGGATTTAGATCTGGATCTCTCGACAGGGTATTATTTCCCTCTTCTCGTTCACTAAAGCCAACATATCGACGTGTCAATCTTCACATCGCTGACTGACTTGGATATAAATCTGCTATACGACTATGTATAACTATGAGTTATATAACGGATGACAAGTACGAGGAACTCGAGTTACCTTGAATTTCAGGTGTTGATTGACTAACTGGTGCAGACTAAGCTCGCACTATGGCCATAAAACGTAACCAAGGAAATAACATCAAATCAAGGGAGCCGATATTGCATCCCAAGCACATTCAGGAAAAACATGACTCCGTATGTTCTGTTTCATAAGCACATGGGGAACGTGAACGAGCCGTAGCAACCACGCTAAGTAGCCGTGGCGCAGACGCCGCATAGGCATGCTGCTGGAATCTCACAGAATGAGCTCAAAGACAAGGAGGAGCAGACCGCTGACGGTCAGCTTATTGAAGGCCTCCGGCTTGTGGGCACCGTTGAAAGTGATAGTAGCAGTCGATGTACCGAGTACTCCAGTACCAGTCTTGTGCGGGGTGGTCTCAATGGAGCTGCTGGTGCTTGTGGCCTTGACCCCGGGAGTGGACGAAGGCTTGACGGCCAAGGTGCTTCCAGAGGTGACAGGGGTTTGGGTTCCCGAAGAAGTGCTGGTGATTGTGCTGGTGAGAGAAATGGTAAAACCAAGTCCGGTGGAAGTGGTGCTCTGGGTGTGGCAAGGGGAGGACGAGTGAGAGCAGGTCACAGTCTGGGTTTCGGTCTCAGTCTCCGTGGCAGTGCTGGTGGGGTTGATGGTGAAAGTCACCTTGGTACCAGTCTCCGAAGCGGTAGTAGAGGCAGGAACAGTGCTGGTAGGAGAGATGTCGAAGGTCCAGGTAGTCTCCTCACCACCGCAAGGCTCAGTGTCAGTCTCCGTCACTGTGGTTGAAACCTCGGAAGTGCCGGTGGGCTTGATAGAAATGGTAATGCGAGTCACATCGGTGGGAGTGAAAGAGACCTCCGCAGTGCTGGTGGGCTCGACTGAGAAGGTAACGCGAGTCACATCAGTGAGACCGGTAGAGGTCTCAGAGGTCTTGCCATCGCCAACCGTGAAGGTAACACCAGTAACCTCGGCCACAGCTATCAAAATATCAGAAGACGCGTTCAATAACAACATTATCCTTGAGGGAACACAAAGACTTACCACGAACAACGTGAACGAAGCGATCAGCAGCCATACCCGGGTAGCGTTGAACTGTATCAACAGGATCAGGTTGACGGGGTCCGAGACTAGGGTAGCAGGAGTTGAGAGTGAGACTTACCACCGTAAGCGTCACGACCAACAACATTGTGGAACTCGTCGAAGGCGTCGACGTCTGTCAAAGCATATGAGCCCACGATCTCCAAGGCAGAGCAGTCAACCGGTGAACTTACTGAGGGCGACGCTCTTGCCCACCACGATCATGGCGAGCAAGAGGATCACAAGGCGGAACTTTGCGAGGAAAGTCATCTCGACGTGATAGCAGGAGTTTGAACGAATGTAGTGGATGAAAACGAATGTGTTTTGATGGAAAATGCGAGGAACGGAGAGGGAGAGAGGGGTGGAAGAGAAAAAGAAAATGAGGGAGCGAGAAGGCCGGAGGGAAATGAAAAAGCACAGGGGTCACGAGCCAGCTGTCACTCCGAAGAAGAGGAAGGAGCGACCCCGAAGGTTGTTGTTGACGGGCTTGCCTCATACCGAAGTCTTGAACGGTGATATCCCGCAAAATTGGCTTGCCCGTTAAGCAAGAGGCACGCTGTCCAAAATGCTTGCTGGGACTGTTGGGCGTACATGTACTACATCTTTGGGAGCACAGCACAGGAGTAAAGTCACCGAGAGAGACTATGCAATTTTAGAGCAACGAATAAGACTCTTGCAAAGTATGAGCAGGATACCAACTTATTGTGTAGCATCAGGGGATCAATCTGCGCTATGACGTATAGCAGCAGTAACTATTCTAATCCGAGCTGTCGTTACCGATAAGTAGGATAGAAGGACGGTGTCCTGATACATAATGGTACAAGAGTATATGAAAGCGGTAGAATATACACGTGTATGATGTTGGTCAATCCCCAAGAGTGTGTTCCTGGAAAGCAAGCATCCAGAAAACCCCGGACAGATGAGAAAGAGGTGCGACAGAAGCGTTCAGAGAAGCTATGAGAACCCTAGTAAAGGACACACACTATATCCTTATTTAAAATGCTTTGGCGTCCAACTCAACGACCCTTCTGACCAATAAACCCATGAAAAACACGTACGATCTAGTCAATTCCTAAGAATTCCCCCTACTAATGAAGCCCAAATAAGGTGCTAGGGTCTAAACATCAGATATAGTCCCGATGCTATGGTTAGCCCGCACTAAACTAAAAACTTACCCAGCCACACATGTCATTTTCCCCAGCCCTACATACGAGCCAGCCCCAGCACCATGGTCATGCTGTCAGGGGAATATCCACTTCTTTGAGGCTGAAATATATTACAAAGTAGAGTCACTAGTGAACATCAAGCCAGGACGAGCCTTGCCAAATAGATAGAAGGTAACCAGCCACCAGGCTACATCAGTCGCTAATTCTGACCGGTCACAAATTCAGGAGGGGAGAGTCTGGAAAACGCAAACAAGCCCACTAGACCCAATACAGAAACGCCGGGTGCGCCTCTTTAAACCACTAACGGCGCCTTTCTAGGGCGTCGCTACCACTACCTACGCCAGAGGATCTAGATCACATCTCACCGCCGTTTTCGGTCTTTTTAGCGTGGAGACCAGAAAACAGTTTCCTAATTAAAAGTAATATACAGTAACCATCCGAAAATACGCTGTCCAGATCACAACGGTAAGCGAATGTGGGCAACCGACGGCGAGGGGGGAATTAAAAGCGAATGATCTCTCGACGGGGGCATACGTAGAAGCGTGCTACAAAAAATCGCTTAACTCTGTGCTGGTCAAACAGCGAGATAGAGAGCCACATTCTTACTGCATACGTGTAGAGTACGGTATTTCCATACAAACGGCGCCCTCCGACTGAAAAATGGGATTACCCTAGACTCTCAGTCGTGATCCGAGATATGGTATGGAGTATAAAGAAAGACGCGTATGTCAAAATTCGCAGAAGGATGGGATCAAGTCTCAAAACGGGTCGTCCCGCATGGAAAAGAGATCTAGCGAGGTGGATTCTACAGGAAGTGCCTGGCCGCTTAGAAAAGTTTACGGAATGTACGGAAATTCCGAGCTGGATACGGTGGAGGGGCGTACCGTGCATACTGTACGGTTGTAACTTACTGCAGAGAAGCCCCACTGCCAAGGGAAATTCGAAATGATGTCATAAGGATTGTTTGAGGGAGTAAGCGGTGATAGGATTTGCTGGGAAGGCTTCCGGAGAAATTTGGCCCTCGAAGGGGCAGCTAGCCGTTGTAATTATGAGCGCTAAGACGCTAACGGCATGCATGAGATGTGTATGGGCATTAGATCGAAGGTCCACCGAGCTAAAGGGAAGGGGGAGTGCTACTGGATCGACAGGTACCGGGAGAATGTTCTGGATCGAGCTGTTTGCGATGCAGGATGGACGGCTGCTGGGGGTGTTACTATACCGGGGTATGACTCGGGGAAGATACGGTCTTTTTTTGACGTCATACACTTTCTACTCGGCGAAGTGAAGGGAGAATCGTTGGGGTCACAAGTGTGGGTAAAGAACTGTTTTTTGAGAGAGGGTCAAAGGTAATGATGAAACGTACCAGTCTATTAGCATGGTAACAACGGAGATTTTCACAAGATCCGGACTCGAGAGGACAAATTGATCTGCTTCAATAATCTCCAAGGAAATGAGACCATCAAAGGTAATAGTCAAGAATAAGCCCCTTGAATCTCCATATAGACTGGACTATAGTCGTGTTCATCAAACCGTTTGGCGCCGTTGGGGGTAAATCCTAATCTAGCCATGGGACAGCAAGCCAGCGAACTAGTTCGACCGAAAAACAATCCTCTATAGTCAGTCAAAGACCCGATTCTAGATCAACCACGGCACCAGACTTTGCCGTACCCTCCTACCCCATAGCGGCGAATAAAAAAAAAAACGAAGCCAATAACATTGAGGCCATGACAGAAAACAATCTTCAAGGCATCATGATCGATCAAATCGTACTCCATACGCCGATAAACCCTCAACATATGACATATCCACACCCAAAAAAAACGCCAAATCCCAAGCCGATATCCACCTTCGATAACCAAGCCCAAACGCCTTTCATTTCCCGACCCTCGGATTCGTCGAATCCATCCTGCGCGAATAAAACGGGCCAAGAGCCCAGCCAATGAAATTCGCCGGACTTCGGTGTCTATACCGCCGTTTCAGGCACGACGCTACAAGACGCTAGGACACCCTCGACCCATGGCCACAGATGCAAATCGAACATGATGGAAGTAAGGTTCTGGTTCTAACCGCGGCCCAGCCGGTGGACACGAAGTTGGCAGCCCTGCACAAAATACTTTTACCTGGTTACTGGGAGCGGCTCCGGGGGTGGGGTTGCCAAAATCTTCTTCTGTCTAAAGCCATTGTCTATGGTATCCTTGGGCGGGTTTGGAGGTCGTGCGTGTGCGCGTGCATAGTGCCTCTGATCCTCTAGTAGCTAAGGGGTGGAAAGCTACTTGTAGAAGGAGGTAAAATTTATACTTTACAACCGTGGTCTGGTGTCGGAGCAGCTTTTGATTTGGGTCAAGTCTGAAATTCTAAATCCAATCCACTTGCCTCGCGTCTTTCCCGAGTAACCATTGAACCCGATTGCCAAGCAATTTGACGGATTTTTGGATTTAGGGCTTGACAGGTGTAAGTTTATATCTAATTACTACATATTTCTCATAATTTAGAAGGCGGAAATGATGATGGTTTTGATGAATCAGTAGGTGATCGTATTTGGTACCTAATTCGTCGAATATGTTGATTTATAAACCCCAACCCCTAGTAACTATCGGTATCGAAAAGATCCAAGTCCGTGTATATGCGCCCCGGACAAAACACTAGCCCAATGGAAAGAGGGGAAGAGAACAAGCGTCACAGAGATTAAGGGGGAAAAAAACCAAACGCTGAACGAGATAGAAGAATGCAGAGAGTCCTCGCAACAAACATGAAGAGAGATTCGAAACTTTGGAACGGGGTATCCACATCGTGTGCGTCGAACCGAGACCAGATGAACGAAAAATAATCGAAAGACAAGACTGAACTGGAAAAGCGGACCGTGGCGGTATCGACAAAAAGCAAAGTGCATGTATATCAGCGACTTCGAACCGTCGCCCATCAATTAAGATAGCATCGGCGAGGGAATGTGAATAGATACCAACGCCCTTGAGTAAAACCAATAGCGGTAAACCCGTAAATCGGATGATCAATAAATCAAAAAAAAGATAACATATGGCGACAGGGTATCATTGTTCGGAGACTCGTGTATTACCTCCGTATCCAACTCCCCTGTAAATGATCAATAGCTGCCAACCCAATGACGAAAGAAGATAGGAAAAAGAAAACAAGAGATGAAATAAAGAAAATCGGAAGACCGCAAAGTGGATATCCCGAAAAGTGCAATTACACACCAGGTGCAACTCGATGCCAAGGCAAAGAAAGAGGTTGAGTAGAGAGAAGACAAGACGATGAGGAGTGATAAGGGGGGTAGTAACGAGACAATCTATTGGCCACGTGGCATAGATATGTATGTGCGTAGTGAGGTAGAACAGGGCATCGTGACGGTTCCAGATAGCGCATCACGGTAATGCGAGGCGAAGGCCGATCAGTATGTCAATTTGATTTCGACCGGGGTGCCGGGCGCCCAATCGTCGCCTCCGTTCGTAGTAGCCGGAGACTCGTAGATATCGACAATCATGTCCTGTCCCTCTGGGAGCTCACGGACCACATCGTCATCAACCATTATTCGAAGACCGTTCTGGTTGACATGCAAGATACGCACAACGCGGGATGGGTCGAGGTGGTTTTTCTCGGAGATTTTCTTCATCAAATCCCGTACAGTACGCTCAGTAAGGTAGATTGCACGGTAGTAATCGGGCTGCTGGTCAGTGCCCGCAAAGCGGACGTAGAAGCATGCAACTGTGAAATGGTTAGTGAAATAGAATAAAACTACTGGGAAAATTGATACATACTTGGCTTTGGTGGACGCTCCGCTGGCGGGCGATAAGTCGGGTCAATATCAACGGCCTCGATGAATCCAGTGGAGATGGAATCACCAGCTGCAATCCTCGGGATAGTGGTTGGATTCTTCGCGTCCTTCAAGGCAGCCAATTTGCTCTCGTTTACTCGAGGTGAGTTCATGGAAACATTGCTGTCTGTGGGAGATAGGATCAAAGACTCCATCGAATGCGAGGCGCCCGTGTTCTGCCGGCTGAGAGGTTTTACCTTGATGGTCTCTCCATCAGTGGGTAGCCGAACCGGGAACAAGTCAGGGTCATCTTCCTCGTCACCGCGCAAAGCAAGCACACTCATAGTGCGAGTCGATGAGAACATCTCCTGCATCATAACCAGCTTGGCTTGTAGGTCATCTTCGAGGGACAACTTCTCCGGTTGTCCGTCCTGCGAGCTCATGGACCATGTGCGCTTATGTTTCGGGATCTTGGACCGGTCTGCCGTTTTCAAGTTCGCCGTAGCGTTGCTTCCACGCTTGCGCTTGCCGAACCCACCGCCCATCTCTGCCTGGGCAATCTGCTGCTTCAATTTCTCAATCGTTTTCTTGACATGCGCAACATCGTTGGATAGCTTGCGCTCGGCACCGTGGTCACGGAAAAGCTTGACTTTGCAGTAGCACACTTCCGGCTCACGGGAGCTATCCGACTCATCAGTGGGCGTCAAGAGCTCGGTCTTTGCACAAAGTCGCACAGGAATACCCTTCACACCCTTGGAATGACTGAAATCGGTAGACAAGAAATTAAATCGAACGGGGATGGAACAGTCGGGTGTGCCAGTCGTGGGATTGGCAGTCCAAGTAACGCAGAATCCATCGAAGGACATTTGCTCAACCTGAATTTGACGGTGCTTGTGGTCATCGCCACCTTGGTGCGGGTCCACGTATTCTACCGCCAGAAGCTTTCCTCCACGTTGATGTGACTCGCTCATACCACGGCCCTCCTTCCATAATTGCCAGCACGCTGCCGGCTTCGAACGCTGTTCTTCCTCTTCAAAGGAAACTCGCACGAATGTTCGGTATCGTAGTGGTTCGGAGCCGACCATCGGCGGGTTCGAGTCCAAGACCGAGAGGTTGTACGCTTGACCCTTGTTGAGGTAGGAGATGGGAACTTCTCGTGGATGCTTCACCATTGCCGTCGGAGCTCGCAAAGAGACATTATAGCGGAAACTGGTGCGAAAGCTATCATTAGTAGGGTGACGGGTGAGCCGAGAAACAGTAGTCACGTACCTTTCACCTTCGGCATAGCTGACGTGGAGTGCACTGGAATATTCCGTGGAGACGGAAATGTTAGATGCTTGATCGATGGGGAGACTGTGAATTGACGGAGTGTCCACAGACTCGTCCATAGCTTCGAATGAGTCTCGGTGCATGAATGCACTGGGCGCATATGTTTGTTGTTGGACATAGGAATCCATATCGGGCATGTGTTGGGCGAGGTATTGCGGATTGAAGTGATTGATTGGAGGCTGGGCATTATGTGGCCCAATCGGGATCGGGTTGGAGAGGGAGAGCGGCGTAATCATGTTCAATCCAGCGGTAGGCGTGTGCAGGTCGCCTGCTTGATTGTGGAAAATAGCACCCATTCCTCCCGAGTTTGGCGTATAGAATCCCGGGTGCTGCCCGGCAAGAGACATCATCGTCATTGATTGCGGATCGATCCATGTAGGGGTGAAGTTGAGGTCGTGGAGATTCCGGGGAGTGCGTTCATTGGGGAATTTCAGATCATGCTCGTCCATTTTCATCTCATGATGTTCCATTGCTCTAAAGTCGTGATTGACCAAATCAGCCTCTAGTCCCGGACTAGCATAGCTTTGAGCTGCATACCTATCCGAAACCAAAGGATCTCCCGTCCCGGCGGGAAACGTGTTGTGCGAGGCGTTTGAATGACTGGCTCGTCGGGGAACGATGTCCGCAAATGTGCTTTGGAAGCGACTGATGAACTCATCGTCAGGCTTCTGGGTATTATTGCTAGATATGAGGGGAAAAAAATCGTGTTAGTAACTATTTCTTCTTCTCCGTTTAATGAAAAGAAGCGCAAAATGGCGTCTAAACATGCACAAGATAGAGAGAGCACGTACCGATTGCGGAACATTGAGAATGACTCTACGAGTGGTTTGCGCCGAGGGATGCGCCGGAGTTGGAAGAAGTGTCGGATGGAAGAGAAAAAGTAGAATGCTGTCTTTTTTACACCATCGGAGTGAGCTGATTTTAGGAGACCACAAGCTCCGTGTCGGCGTGGTTCGACTTAGGGTCGGAAGAAAACGTCCGTTATCTCTCTCTCTCTCTCACACACACACCGGAGGTTCCGAGGATGGGGTGGTCGACCGAACGAGCTTCAGCGGCAAATGGGTATCTGGAACTTGAACGATCAAGGGCAGCAACGAGTAGCAAGGGCAGGTCGATCGTATATCGGTTGAAACGGATTTACAATAAGGACAGGCGGAGGAGCGGACGCGAAATATTGTTGGAGTCTCGGGGGGGAGGGATGCGAGCCTCAAAAAAAAAGAGGTGTTGACGCCACGGGTAAAAGGTAGCTCACGGGAGGTCTCCAGATCACAGTGTAATGGACGGTCTTGGTTTGTACAACGGTTGATTTGTATCGACAAAGAAGTTCGAGAGACGTAGAGACTAAATCCAAAGTTGGGTCAAATCGTGACAGGGCGCCCCTTTTTTTTTATTTGAAGATGAGAAATGTTAAAGAGGCGAGGGGTGGTGGAAGGAGGGGCGGAGACGTATGACGAGGGAACTAAGAAAGGGAAAAGAGAAAAATAGTAAAGACGGTACGGTCCATGGAGCCCTCCAATGATGGTCTATCGGAAGGGGCCTGAGGAACCAACTGACATTAACTAAGCCACAGTAGTTGGAGACGTGGTAGGGGAAGGGAGAAAGAGTGGAAGAGTAGAGGGGGGGAGGTGTAGTTCGGGGGGGGGTAAAAAGGCTAGAGGAGGGATGTGGTTGAGTAACAATGGAGACGGATGGAGTCGAGCAAAAAAATAAAAAAATAAAAAAGGTTTGTAAACCGAAAAAATAATAAGCAAAAGTGGTAAGGACTGTGTATGGAGAGTACGGAGATAGTAGTACGGAGGCACGGAGAATGGAGAATGGAGAAGTATGGAGAATGGTCAGAGAGCGAGTGCAAAATAGTAAGAAGACCGTAAAGAGGAGACCAGAGCGTGGGTCCAGTACGGTAAATACACATTCGGGATTTAAGATATTAGGAATATGGATATGTACAAGTAACTGCCACTTCGAGCTAATCGATAAGAGCCGACCCAAGGAATTTGAATTTCCGTTTCTTTTTTGGTCGTTCCCATCTATAATTTTTCTCTCGTCCGTGCCTTTGAATAGAAATGATTGGTACCAGGGGTGGATGATGAACGGCGGGAAGATGGGCGGCATCATGGATCTGAATGGATCGGGGCGATTCATGGAGGCTCATTGGTCAGGAACTGGGAGCCAGACCCAAGGATTCAGCCCCGGGGGGGGAAGGGGGAAATGGAAAAAAAAGGAAGGAATCAAATTAGGAAATTGGGACAATGCAAGTGCAAAGACGAATATGACGGAAATGGAAGCTGAGACCGTTGGAAATAAAAAGTCGCATTCAATGAGACGAGAACGATCGTAAGTTACGGAGTGTATTGTCGGCGTATTTCCCTCGACCTCGAGATTGCATACAACAGATTCGATTAAAGGAGAAGGATGCCAGCAATCTAAGGAAAGGGACAGCGATTTGTTTGATGGAAATCATAGAACCTTTCTCTTCTAACCGCGGCCAGCCGCATCAATGATAGCATTTCTCTCTCTCTGTGTCTGTCTCTCTCTCTATTTGGGTTTTCGGGGAGAGTTTTGATTTCTTGGATCTGAGGATCCCAGGGACAATTTAGACCAGCCGGATGCACTCCGTCTATCGATTGTAAAAGGGAGAACCAGACCGCTGGGTTCGAGCTTCTCCCCCACTCCCGCCACACCTTACCAACGGCCGTGCCGTAAGGCTTGACAGGTCAGAGGATAGAAAATAGCCTCGAAGGTATTGATATAGAAATCATTAAGGATAGTACGTCGCTAGGGAAAAGAAAGTGAAAGGTCTTGAGGAAAGGTATAGCCCTAAACTTTCTCATACAGTACACCACGAAGTGTCTAATGAACCAGGGGTCATTGGTGGCTGTTGATAGCTGTTAGTGGGCTGTTGGTGGCTGTTGGGCACGCACCTCGTTCCCACGCAAATGAGAGTGATGATGGAAACGTATTCCCTCCATCCTGACCACATGATTAATTAAACGTTAAGGCGGCATGAACCGCAGGCAACGAAATTGCTCGAACGGCCACGTCAAGGTACAGTATGAAATTTGGAATGTGTGGCTTTACTGTCCATGGAACGAACGCACCTGTGGCCGTGCTCGGGGAAATCGGTTTGATAGGCGGTTGCTGGGGCCGAGGGAATACAGAACGTGATCATTGTGATCATCGAATCAGTGCCCTTTTGGTTTGCTGATTTTGCTTGGGAAGAGCATGACTGGCAACCTTGGTTTGTGACTAGACATTCGCGATATTTAACTTTCGACACCGGCATTTGGCATCTCATGCTTTCGAAGATTCGAAGAACAGAAACTGATAAATGAAAAGTACGCCACACGGTCATTTTGTGGCGGTGGTCCCAGAAAGCCTAATGGACGGACTCCCAGACGGTTTGATGTACGATCGGCAGAGGACTCCATGGATCGCCCTGGCGCCAGTGACTGCTTGATCATTTATTTTGACCTGACAGGGTCCACGACCATTGGGCCGGGTCATTTACAGGTGGACATTCCCAGCGAAGAGGTTCAATCGAAGTATCTTTGCCCTATCGTCAAGTCTCAATGCCTCTACCATAAATATGAAAGGCACCTCTGACTTACATCGTAGGGGCCATCGTTCCTCAAGGCCGTATCGTTTCGCCGTAAATACGGTAATACGTACCTGGCTATTACGGTACGCATCTCCTATCCACCCTGGGGATGCTCATTGCTGGCATGAGAAGCCGCCAATCAGAATGCTGGCACAGTAGACCGGGCGGCTCGGCGCACGTGCCGAAAACGGTACGGTACCAAATCAGATACCAAGTGGATACTCGACACGCACGGAACCTAGAGAAGCCCCGCGATGGCCTCGCGTCTAAAACGATCAAGAGTGGACCAAAATATACCCGATGCCGTTCTCAAGTACCCTGAATCCCTCGGTTGCAGAATTTGCTTGTTGGGATTAATATATCGCGAACTGTTGTAATATGTTCCCCCACACCGAGAGCCGCGTTTCAATGACGAAATGGTCCTCCTCAAGACTGCCGAAAGGAGATCTGGACGAATCTTACCATCGTATTTTGATCTTGTCTCTTATTGGTCGGCAGAGCGCGCCGGTCTCGTGATGGAGACAAATACCGAATCTAAGTAGTCAACGGTAAGGGGACTTGTCCCAACGTGGTAGGGATATTCTCCCTTTTCCACTGTGACAAGAGGCGTAAAGTCCGAGACATCCTACATACTGTACATACAGTACTACAGTGGCACACTGCTGCATGTCGAGTATAATCCCTGACCGTCCTAATTTTCCGCATTTTGATGGCGTCCCAGGGCTTAACTCAATTAAACGGGTGTTCGAGGTCCATATGAACGTCATTCTTGTAGTAATAATGCATGTAGAAGTGTCGTATATTCTCGAAGCTATGTCGATTAGACACAAAACGGCCAGAGAGAAACCCAATGCGTATACTTTCCTCCCTAGTGATGCCCTACAAAGGACTCCACAGAGTCATGGGAACGCACGGGCGTTCATGCGGAAAGCGCGAGAGGGTATAGCAATTTAAGCTACGAGCTACACTACCGAGTACTCCACATAAGATGGTGACCAGGTACGTCACTAGAAAGTTGGGCAAGACGTGCACCTAATCATGGTCTTTCAGCAGCATAGGGTACTTGGTACAAAATTTTGCATAACTACACGGTTGCTGATATTGTATATTACCTCTCGGCTCTACAACAGCCTCCAGGGCCGTTGTTATTGGGAGGATTTTCCACTCGCCACCGACGCGTAAGTATTCAGCTAAGCGATCTAACGTGACATTGAATATCATTTTACACTTTACACCCTAATTTCGGACAAGGACAAAACGTCCTTTCTCCGAGGATTGGTACGGCCTGAGAAAGAGCCTGCCCTACAGAGTTGCCCGATTAGGCGGATTATTCCCCACATCGGGACCAACGGTCACCAAAGCCCGAACAAGCCACCATCCAATCGCTGACGTCAGGACTATTTTTCCGATAGCAGTCGGAGATTGTGACACGACGACTGTAATTGGAGACTGAACCAGAGTATGCTGTAAAGAACCAAAGATACGAAATACGGAGTAGTCCGGGCAAAATAGAAGCCATCACGTCATGGGCGTTCGACCGTGGGGCAAGGGGTAGAAACACCACCGGGGGGGGGGAATTGCGCCGTAGACTGAGTCGCGTGTACAATCACAACACGGATTTTTGCTACGGTACAGTATGCTACATAGTGGAGAAAAGAGACGTGAGAAAGGAACACTCCAAGATCGACACCACTACTTAGGCAGCGGCATTTAGCTTATGTACTCATCCTCCGTACCGTTTGTTCTTATGCACCAAGCGCAACCGAGCCAGGCGGTCTTAAGTCTGGCATCGCTGATTGGTCGATGGTCCCTTGTCAGAGGGGCGATCGACACATTGGCTTGCCTATCAGCCACGATGCGCGCCTCCTGGCTGGACGGATGGAAGAAGCGGATGGGAGGGGCGATATCGCGGGTCAAGTATCAGACAAATGGGCATGCTGGCAAAACATATCCACCTTGTCCGTGGCCCGATCCGGTTCACGGGCCCTTTATCATCGGTGTATCTCTTTAGTATAACTCCCCCAAATAGAGACGACGAAAGTTAGCACCTGAGAGAGGCATCCAGTCACGGCCAGGCCGGACGTGCTGATCCCTCCTACAACCGCGCCCGCGACAGGGTACATTGGATATTATAGGAACAGAAGTCCCGGGAGAGATGGGAAAACAAACAGAGTGGCTGTCTTTTCCGCTTCCGATCTACAAGATCCTGGCGATAGGTAGTAATATCCTAGAACGAGCTGCAGGCTGCGTACCTACTCGACTATGCGCGACTATGATCCCTAAGGCGTATAGCCAGTCATGATATATAACGACCTTGCCACATCGGACCGTGACATTTGACTTACAGTAGTACGTTGTTAGCTTTGTACCAGAAAAGTAGTCCTCCACCGCCACATATGATGCTATGGCCGTCACTCGCTCACCATCATTGGACGCCCGAAGTATGGAATTTGGTATCATCCCCCATTCTTCGTCGGGGAGGAAAGGTATCAGCCACAAAACGTACCATTGCGGGAACCACCTGGCGTTTCTTGACGTTTTCTTTGGAGGAGCAAAGAAGCTAAACAGAACGGAGGGAATGCGAGCAATCACCAATGAGAGTGTGCAGGAGGGTCGCGGAAGATGGTGTGGCAAAGAAATCAAAATAGGGTCCTGCATATCCGATATTCCTCACCAAAGTTGAAATTAAATCTCAGAGCTGGAGCCCGAGAAGAAAAAACAAGGGTTGGGATTGCCTAATGGAGAGTAGAGAAAAGGCAAGAGCGGATGGCCGCGGAGAGCACTCCAGCATCTGCAATATGATACTGAATGGTTCACAATCTGCCCGGGGGAAAAAAAGAGAACCATGCATTCTATTCTGGATAAACGGATTGTAATTACCGTCGATGACACCCGGTCTATTCAGTTCCACTGAAGGAACCACACCTTACATAAGTACAAGGCTCCAAAACAAACACCTCGAAGAGCTGCGGTACGAATGCCGAAGTACAATTTAAAACAAAAACTCTCCGCGGAGGCGACCCGACCTCTGTCGATCCGCATCCCGAAACGCCCCACAATTCTATCCCGACAGCTCGATCTAATATGATTGGTCCCCAGTGCTTTGACTCGAACCCGACAAATCATCATTGAGCCAACCCCTCTTGCACCCACAGCCTCGGGGGGAGCTTTGATACTCGTGCCTCCGTCATTGATCCTTTTGCGTTAGCCACGCAATGGTGGCGAAATTTTGGAGCGGATACCTTTTGCTGTTTTGCCGTGGCACCTAATGGGGAAAACTTTCTATTGTAGGTTGCTATTATTATTGAGTGATCTGAAGGGTCGAGTGATCGATGATCGGAACATGATCGGACGATGATCGAGTGATCGAGTGACCAATCCATGGGCGTGGCTGTGGCTGTGTTGGTGATGTGTAAGATGATCTCAATAACATCCTTCATTCACTACCGTCTTGCATTGCATTACGCCAGTCAATGAAGGATCGGGACAAAGTCACGTGGGACGACTCGTACTGTATGCGAGATGATCAAACCGGAGGTGGCGACGACATAGCAACATAGCAACATAACAACAGTATACAGCTCACTGCTCTATGCTCCGCGACCAAGGTATCTTTGACAAGAACTGAGCGTAATGCTCGTTCTCCGTTGATATTAACTATGTATAGCCTGTCTAGCCCAATAATATGAATATTTCCTTATACAAGATGCTTCCAATTCTGTTAGCATGGCCCTGGGACGAATAAATCATGAAGGAGTGTCCTCAAATGCGTGTTCATCCCACAGAGAATGAGAAAGGAAATGAATGGTACAACGAATAACTGTTCAAACACCGTCCTCCACAACGCCCGTCAAAACGAGAAAAGAAGCATATAAACAGAGGCACCTGGAGCCCCACAGAACCGCGTATATATGTGCTGGCCGGCCCCGAGCCGGCCATTGTTTTGGGAAATGCCGATCCTATCATTGGAGAGACCAAAAAAAAGCGGGAGAAAAATGAAGAAATTGTATGTCTTCGAGTCGCGCTTGGGATATCAATAAATGGATCCAGTTCAGTGTTGAACGATGAGTGAGAAGCCGTCGATCCAGGGTCCGCTAGAGCCTGCGACTCCAGCAATTTTATATCCCAGAGGTGGAATTAAGGTGTGACTGTGGAAGTGGGCGTTGATTAGCGTCTGCGTCTGGTAATGAATCTGCTCAACATCGTCATGGAAAGGGGACTGTCTTACCCTGATCCACCATTGGCATTTCCGTAAATTCCAGATTTCCTCCCTAGGCTGGTGAGAATCTCAATTCCATCAATCCAGAGTCCAGCTCGGACGTAGAAACCAAGCAAAATCTCCCCGCGGCGGGTATCTAGTCAAGTTAGGAACGGCTCTCTTTAAACGTGTCTTGCAGCTGCATACCGAGTACAAACTCATCACCCCCGGGTTTTCCACCACGCTTGCCAAAGAGTTGGCTGGTCATGTCTTCGTAGCAGAACTCAATACCATCCACCGCAGATCCATGATATACCTTGATAGACGTCAAAAGCTTGGTCTTGATAAAGGCACATTCCAAAAGTAATTGCTCCGGCTCACTGCCCTCCATTGAAGAGCGTCCAAGCTGGCCACTCTTGTAGCCGGACTGGTTCTTAGGAAGCTTGACCAGTGAGTTTTTGGACTTGAGAGCGTTGACATCTTCCACAGTGTAACTTCCCAAGTTACCAGAGAAGACCACCATTCTGATCTTCTTTTTCTTCTCCTTCTCAGAGCCAAAGACTTGTTGCCTCAACTCGGTCTCGGTGATGGCCACTTGCTTGGGCAAACCGTTGCCGCTGGACTCGCTGTTGATGTATTCGATGAAATGATGGCAGACATTGTCGTCTTCGGCGTACAGCTCCACAAATGCAATGCCCGAAGAGGCCGTAAATACGATCTTTCCATTCTCCACGGGCCACACTTGGACGCTCTCATCGTTGCTCACCGAAGCATCGCTAGGAAGTCGGAAGCAAGGATGGAATCGGAAACGAAGCGCATCCAAGCGATGCCACCCACACTCGTCGTTGGGTAAACAGACCTTCATGCCCTGTGTTTTGGTGCGAGTGCAGAACGGCTCTTTGATCAAGAAAGAGCGATTCAGACGAACGTAGTCGCGAAGCATGACGCCGGATTCTTGGTGAGGGCACCCAAACAGATGTCCAACTTCGTGCAAGTGTGCTCCAATTCCGAGGTTTGCGGACTCCCAGTTAGATCCAGCCTCGCCGCAGTCGTTGGCTACGTAATTGGTGTCCGTCCGAGTGCAATCTGAGAATGCATCAACTACCTCTTCAAGGCAGGAGGGGTAGCTCTGCAGGCAGTGAGACCCGAATATCGCCATCTTGATATCGTCATCTCCTGATCCTAAAGCAGCGTGACCGGTAATCGTCTGAGCTTGCGTGTCCCAGTGGGAATCCAGCAACAAGACAGAAACGTATTGTTTTTGACCAGGTTGCGGATTGAAATGCTTGCGCACAGCATCCTTGGCGATGTTGAACAACTCGTCCTTTTTCTTCGCGGCATCATACTGCTGCGCGACGTTGAGATCCCGTAACTCTGCTACCGTTTTCTCGGTGCGGATGATGTGAATCTTAGCCTCGTTGCGCATCTGTCGAATGGCCGAATCTCGTCGGCTGAGAGTGCCCGACTGCCATTCCTCCTCAAAGCGAAAGCATCGCCGGCCCAGATTGTTGCGAAACATTTGCTCTCCCGTAAATGCCTGCCATAGATACGCCGCCGTTCGATACTTCCGAAGTGCCGTTTCCAACCCATTTCCTTCGCGCTCCACTCGCTCGGGCACTGCGTCATACGTTCCATCCGAATCCTTGCCGAGTAGTACGACCAGATGTAATGGCGGGGAATTGACCAGGGGGAGGTAGTTGATGCAAATCCAGGTCGAGTGGATTACCGGTTGAGTGCTTCCAGAAGACAGCTTCGGGGACGCGAAATCGAAACGCAGGCGATTGGGACCGGGGACAAGGTGAACGAGGGCTTTGAAATGGGATGCCGTAACGGGCCAGCCGATTGACGGGAAATTATCTTGGTGATGGTAGACGGTGATATTTCCGTCCAATAGATGGTGTCGAGGATCTCCAATCTGGCCATAAATAAGTAGAACTTTTTGGTGGACCTAAAGAATAAGGCTGTGAGCTTCCGCGATGCTCGATGAGGTCATTCCGAAGCTACTGACCCACGAGTTATCGGCGATCGAAACTATTCTGGGCGCATAAGGCGAGCTTGGGTTCGGGGACCGGTAGACCCCATTGATCGACGAAGATGAGCTTCCCTGTGTGTATAGAAATCTGGCATCAGCTTTCGGAGCTTTTCCAAGCTTCCGTCACGAAGCTTCCACGGGGGGCGGGTGCATACCACGACGCTGTTCCGCTGTGAATTGGTCACAAAAGGTCCTAGCCGTTGTGGAGGGGGAGCCAACGGCGTGCTAATGGAGCTGCCGTCATTGGACTCGATCAACGAGGGGAGATTGGGAGAGGAGACGGTCGGTTTGATCGACGAGGGCGGAGTAATGGAGGCATGGGACGAGGTGTCAATCGTGGAGGAGGATTTTCCGGACACCACCTCTACTTGATGCGAGGGGGTTTTCAACTCGGCCGTACTATGGAAGCTAGCTTTAGAGCGTCGGCGTAGCTGCTTCAAGAACGACATGATGGACGGAGGATGAATGCCCGGATGGTACCAGCAGTGATGTAAACGCTAGGAACTTCTCGCCAGGAGAAGAACCACCAAATCTTCCCAGGTAGCTTCCGTAATTGGAGGCTAACTGGCGTGGGGGGAAGGAAAGAGAAGTTTGGGAGGGCGTCAGGGACGGGAGAGCGCGACCGTTTGCGGCGAGTAACGACGCGGCTGGAGGTCTTGCCCCGCAAGAACCGGAGATGGGCAACTAGGAAATTATTGAGGACAAAGGAGGAGGGATCAATCAACAAGGTAGACAATGGAAAAGGGAGCGAGATTCGAAAATGTGGAAAATCAGGGTTTAGGAGAGAGAGAGAGAGAGAGAGGGAGAAAGAGGGAAAAAAAAGCCACCAAGAATAATAATCGACGAGGACGAACAAGCTTGGTGGTAGGTAGAAGTTAGTAGGCTAGCTAGCTCCAAATCATCAATCTGAAGAGTCCACGGTGTGCGAAGAGACTGCCCTCATCTATTGAACGGTCTTCAACACGAAACTAAACAGGCTTGGAACCCAACTCGCCAGCAAAACCTCGACAATGCACCAGCAAATCCCAGGCAACGCTATACTTAGCACGCGCCCCTATAAGGTGGGCTCTTATCAGCCATTACGTACCTCTCCTCCCCTCTCAGCCCGGTCAGAGGCAGAAACGATAGGCCTATTGCGCTTCTCCCATGTAGGAATCGCAATGTTTCACCGGTGGATCGTGAATGATCGCCCTAACGCTCCTAGCTCGGACGCTAGAATTGGGCTAATTAACACATACCAAGGCATACCAAGGCCCCCCCAAGGCCCCCAAGGCCCCCAAGGCCCGTGGACGGGCCTTTGCTCTGCTCCTTGTTTTGTTGGCCAAGTTGGCTGCTTTTTGTCCAGACGAGTCTTCATGGCCGTCCAAGGACCACGACCACTCTCTGTCTTATCCACTATCATGCTCATATTTGATACCCGACCTGGAGACTGGTCCACTGGCTAACCTCCTGCCGAGAAGATAAAACCGCCCGGCTCTCCTGCGCCATTGCCGCCGTTGTGATACTTTGTTCCCACGGCTTTCTCCACTGGGGAGCTTTGATTCCGAACCCGATAACCCAAAACTTGCTTGACTTCCCAGCTATGCTGCATTTTCAGATCTTCAGTGGAAGGGAGCTGCTTGGCCTGCCGAGAGCTTACCTCTCTTCTTAGCGCACAACTTCCTCGGCCGTCCGACTCTGGTACATCGCGCCAGCCTTGATTTCTTCCATGTCCATCTCCGGCCCATATTGGTCAGACTTGGTCCGGCGGGCCTTGGAAAATCCAAGCCAAGTGGCCATCTACTCGCATTAGTGTGCCGCAGGACACGCGATCTGTGCATATTCAATCCCCTGTTGGGGCACATACTCTTGTCGCAGCACATGTATCTTCGGGACTGCGAAGGGCACGGCCCATGGGTACGTGATGGCCATCAAGACGACTTGATCGAAGTCGCAAGCTCTCTCTTGACTAGGCTGGAATTGCCGACCCCGCTATTCGGAGCCGCAAGAGCAGGGGGCTTGCTTTGCTTCTAAAAATTATTGACCGGCACAGCTTTCCTCTCTTCTCTGGTTACCCCCCTATATCCCACCTCCTGTTGCTCGGTGACATCTTGCAGCAAAAACAAACAATCGGGATCCAATTTTGAGGAACTAGATGATGACACAACCATACCGGCGATCCCCAACGTCACGAAGCACTTCTCTAGCATACCAGACTGAAAACACGTCTCCGTGGACAAGATTCCATCTCCTTTTTTTCTCACTAGGAGATCTCTAAGCGATGACATCGTGCAAAGATGCTCACACACGTTGCTGTCCAATCGTGAGGGAGGGCCGCAAGCACCGAGTGGAGTGGAATCTTGGTTGGCATGCCAGATCGTTTCTAGGGCAAGCCCAGTCCCACATGTAAAAGGAACGGAGGCAACGAGGTTGGCCCAGGAATCCGCCATTGGAAAATCTCATTTCATATCGGAGCTGGAGGAGCTCGGTTTTGGTAGATGTGGGGACAACTCAAAGAACGAGGCTGGCGCCGCTAGTCCCGCTAGAGAGCGAGATTGATTTTTCTTTCCGAATCAACATCGTGTCAGGGTCAAGGGCCAGATCAAATGAGAAGAAATAATGTTCAAACTAGCTATCTCAAAAGAAATTGGTGGTAAACATGGACTGTAGTAATTGTGGGAGTATCCTCCACGGAGTACAGTAGATGTTGAAACACTACAGCCCTAGGAGACTCCGACTCCAAATGCGGGAAAACACGATCGCGTGCAAACCTGCGCGGCACGCGTTTTGCCCGTCACTTTTCAGCTCTCAACTTCTTCCCCTCCCTCCCTCCTCCCACGCGCTACGGCCTCGATCTCTCTGTCTTCCCCAGACATTTGTGCAAGTCTGCACCGTATCTTCCCCTCTTCCCTTTCTTTGCCCCCCAATCTGTCCGTCGATTCTCGGCCAAGTGGCCCCATTTTTATTCTCGCCAATTGGGTCTCACCCTGCTTTCTCTCTCTCACCCGCCCTTGCAGCCACGACCAAGCCTAATTCTCAGCAAAGACCATCTCCTTCCCTGCCTTCGACTTGTTTTCCTTGATCCCCATTGCCCACCATGACCCTGTCGTCGCAGCCTGGCTCGGCGGAGAAGGCCATTCGAAAGCTTGATATTGCCCAGGTAAGAATCCTTTTTGCTGGAGAACAACATATACCAGAAAAAAAAAAAAAACCAAAATCCCCAGAGAGTATCCGAGTGGATCGTCCGTGTCTGGGGTGCAGATTGCATCCAGTCTGTCAACCCCCAAGCAATGGCTCGGCAGGGGCAAACATCCAAATCACTGCTCCAAATATGCTCTCTGTACAAGCTTATGGACCACCCCCCAGCTAACCCATATTGCTCCCTTTCATAGGTTTCTTTGAGCCTACAGGACCGATTGGGCCTGGCCAAGCTCAAGTACCAACATGGCCGGATTCATGGATTGATGCTGCCGATGGACAGCAGTGACAAGCCCTCCGACTCCTCATCCGACTTCTCTCGCAGTCGGTGCGAGACTCCCGTGACCTCCCCTCCTCTCCGAGCCGCAACCTATTCCAAAGAACTGCCTCGATCAGCCCGCAACAAGCATGCCGTCACCTTCAATTCCCGCGTGATGCAGCCCATGCTATCAGCCAGCCGCAAGCGTGTCCGGTCTGATTCGAATACCGAGCGTCCAGCCAAGGCACCTCGAGTGTCATGGAAGAGCTCTCACCGACTGCCTGCGTCGTCTCCGGGACTCAATCGCCATATGACAACCCGCCGAAACCCTGCCCCCTTCATGTCCGAGGCTACAATTCCGGAGTTGTCTTCTCCTGCATATCATGCCCCCTCCGATGAGGAAAACGACCCCGATTTGCCTATCCACAGCTTCCAGCATGTGGGCTCCGTGGTAGGCTCCTCGCCGCCTCGGACTCCGCCTCCCAAGCATGCCCGGCTGCCCCGGACTGAACGTCCCTCTCAACATGAGGATGGGGCAGATCTGCTTCTGTACTTGGCCAATTCACCGACTCCGGCCCGTGTGGCAGCAGGCTCGCAGCATGCATTCCCACCGTCCACTCCTCCCAGCCAACATGCACTCCTGCCGACGCTGACTCCCAACCTGGGAACCCCCGGTCAGCAGTTCAACTTTGCTGATTTCGTGAATGTGACCCCCAGTCCTGCTCAGCCTGCTTGGGGCGGCCGTACTCCCGGCAATCCAGGTCGCACACCTCTTTCTACCAAGGACGCCCGCAAGCGATTGAACTTTGATGCTCTTGTTCCACCTAGTACCTCGAGTCCCCGGATCCAAAGCAAGGGCACCGGACTGGCTCTGCAGCTTGGCGGCGAGCTGCGGCCTTAAGTTGGAGCAACGGACTTTACTTCTCCACCCTTCCATCCTCCGCCTATGCCATCGTCCTCAAGTTTCCTTCTTCCCCACCTCCCCTTTATGACGGCTTCACGATTTTGTTATGTTCCCACTCCACATTTGCGGTGTTCAGTCTCCTTTGTAATTCTCTTCTTGTCAGGACCGAGGATCTCATCCTCATATTGAGCCGGTCCTCGAATTAGCCTCTCTTCCGCAGCACCTACTACCATCCTGCATACATGGCGTTTCCTATTCTTAATGTCTTTTTTTCTTTGCACGGCCGCCAGCCACCTATTCCTATTTTCACCTCTACGAATGATACGTCTTCGAGTCCGTGGTCCTTGCGCTTGTTTCGTGTTTTTATTGGCGTCTTTTCTGCCAGCATTGCATCCGTGCTTCTCTTTGCATCCAACATGCCTTATGAGGATACTCTGCGCCCATTTTTATTATTCACTGCCTCTCATGACCGGGCTTCCTAATCTAGTCCAAGCCGTGTGTTTGGGCCAATACCGAGAATGATGCTGAGTTTTCTTTCGAGGAATTTAGAACAACACTTTGTATATAGTGTTGATAAATCGATGATGTCAGGTCTACCATTATCTCCTTGTACACGATTGGCATGTTCCCATGGGATAGATCGGCCTATTGTGTAATGCTATCTACACTCCTTTTTTGTCAAGTATCTTTGACATATTCCGCTATGGATTCCATTCCCGCTATACCCACCTTCCCTGGCATGGCGGTCATCAGGCGCAATTTTTGCTTAGACTATGGTTTTAAGCAATGCCTGAATGCTTCTTCGTCCTTGGGCCACGGAAGGATCGATCCACCTGCGAAACATCGAGATAGTAGACTGCACCTTTCTCTGGTTTTCTCAGCTCGGCACTAGGTCAATAAGCCTGGTTGGCCCAGAAAAGATAGATATGCTATTCAATTAGATTATCCCGTATATATGTGTATATTCTTGAGGATTCACTCCTCCTGCCATCCCGGTTCCTCCTCTCCGCCATCACCCTCTCCTTGAGCCTTCGCTTTCTCCCCCTGCTTCCTCCACAACAACGCCAAATAATCCGACGTAGTGGCCTCATCAATTGACTTATCCTCTCGAACTTTCAAAAACCGAGGAAACCGTAAACTCAACCCTCGCTCTTCACTCACCAGCCCAATCGCCGCCGTATACGTTGGACTAAGTGTGATATCCGCAAATGCCATCTCCCATACCTCCTGCGGCTCGAACCATACGTCCGGTTCGCCGTGGTAATCCACATAGCTAGGCCGAGAGATGACGTTGTGACTCCCCGGCGCGTACTTGTCTTTGTTGGCCTGGTAGAATTTGTCCGTGAAGCCGGACATGCATTTGGTTACTGCTTCGAGGATGCCGGTTTCCGGGTTCCGGACGGCCATGAGGATTGGGGACCACCATTTGGCTTTGCGGCCGTTGCCGTGCCAGCCTGCGATGGGGATGAGGTCGAGGGTTTCTGAGGAGGCGCTGTAGTCTTTTTTGACTTTGAGCCAAGATTCGAGGCGTTTGTCTGGTTCGTAGGTGGAGAGGAGAGCTTTACGTCGCGTTCCTTTTTCTTTTGAGGGTTTGGATCCATTGTTGATCTCTGGTGGTTCGGGTGGATTGCCGTCGATATCAGTTGCATCTGTCACATCGGTGCTTTGGATGGTGTCGTTGGTCCTGGTGGTGTTATCCAGGACTTTGACCATGATTCCCTCGCATTTGGCATCGGTGGCGCCCTTGAAGAACTCCAGTACAGTTTCGGAATCTGCGGAAGTCGCATCCAGGCTTTTCACCCATGTGAATCTGTTTGGGATCTCGACGAACAGACTCCGGAGTAGCTCGCGACGCTCTCGGAATGGTCGATTCAACAATGGTTCCCCGTTGAGATACATGAGGTCGAACGAGAATAGGCACACGTTGACTTTGATGGCTCCGATTTCAACATTCTTCTTTGCGCGATTCGTGAGCGTTTGGAACGTCTTCAAATCCCCAGTTTCGCTATCCACGGCAACGACTTCGCCCTCGAGAATGAAGCTGGACACACTTTCTCCACGAATTTGGGGCACCAAAGACACTAGGTCTGGATATTTCTCGGTCATGAGCTCGAGGTGTCGAGAAAAGATTGAGACTTTGCCCGTTTCGTCGCAATGGACTTGGGCGCGTTGCCCGTCGTATTTGTATTCGCAGCTGAAATCCCTCCCTTGTAGCTTCGTCAACATATCCGCGAGGTCGCGTGTGATGCTTCCCAGCATCGGCCTTAATGGAATATGGAGCCCCAAACCGCAGCGAACGAGAAGCTCTTCGGTCACACCGGTCTCTAGAAGGCATGGTACAAGGTCGTTGTAGTCTGGATGCCTTGCGTAAGATGCTTTGACAAGTTCTTCCGCGTTATTGTAGATCTCGGCAAGCTCATCTTTCTTCAGCCGGGCCAACTCATCTCGCGACCGAATCACATATTCAGCACCCTCAGGCTTTGAGAAAAGGAATGCACGGGCAAGGGCAATCAGCATGGTGGTCTTGACAGCTCCGATTCGCAGGTTCTGAACCAAAGTTCTCACGATATATCGGCTCTCTTCGGCACCTCGCGTGTCCTGCAGTAATTTCTCAACGATCCGCTGCTTGGCCTCTTGACTCCCAGATCCTTTACTGGTAGCTATCTTCAGTAGTGACTGATACACGCCTTTGATTCTGAGGGGCTTCGGCTTGGCCAATGTAAAGGCCTGCCTTTTCTTAGCTTCGAATGCGACATCGCCAGCATCACCATGTTTATTATAGAGAGTTTTGAGAGCTTGATTGTCAAGGCCGTATATTTTCTTCAGGGCTTTGGAGATGGAAGAGCCTCCAAGCCCAAGCTCTTTTTCATCATATGGCGGTGTAATCGAGTTGGTTGCGAGCCAAACCGCAGGTAGCAGGCTGGACGGGTCTCCCTCGATCAACACCCGGAGAAAATTGACCAATGTATCAACGATCTTGATCCTGCTGGTGGTCGCATTGGCAAGCACGAATGCCCTCGTCAGCAACGCGTACGAGGCGTCGCCACCTTCAGCAGCCCAGTGCGACCGTAGTTCGGCGGCGTATTTGCTCGCGTCGAATGTCTGTGGACTTTGATCAAATGGAACAGCTAGTGATACTGTGTCTTCTGTGCCCGCAGATGATTGCAGAGATAGCGTATTCTTCTTTGGTGTTGATGGAGCTGCTAGAGTTGCATCTACCGGAAGCGTGGGCGCTGATGGCAATGATTTTGGTTCGGGGTCTTTATCAATATGTGGATTCGTGTATGTATTGGAAGCTGCACCTTCTTCTTCATTCCATTGTGCCTGGAGTTGTCGCGCCAAAGCTTCGTCAGATAATGTCTGTTCTGTCACCTCTGGCTCTGGCTCCGGTCCTGGTTCTGGCTCCGCCTGCTTCGCTATCTTGGTCGCTTGTCCTTTGAAGAACGACTCAATACTGCGCGTCTGCTGTGCTGAGGATTCGGCGCCATTCCTCTTGCGCTTTTTTGCCGGACTGGACATATTTCATAGCGTGGATGTGTCCAGAGAAGGGGGCATGAAGCACGTTGGGTCTGGAGCTACTACGCGGAACCCCAGACGTACGTCAGTCCGCAAAGGCGGAGATCGATCAATCGCGACACCGTTGCGCTCCCGCCATTATTTCCCTCCACAACCATGGCGCCCCCCACGTCCCTGTCATCGCATGAGCGGACAAGGGTGGAGGACTACTTGAACGATAAGATCCAGGTCTCAGCCGATCTTGAGAGCCTCGACTCACTGCTGTCCAGCCTCCGTGCCCAACAGGAGCTTCAGCGGAAGCAGGTACCTTTCCCCGACCCCTCTCCGTCTCTCACGACGGCTCTCCACTGCCACAAGCAACTGACAAAGTGGCCAATCAGCTAGCAGAGGCACACGAAGCACTCTCGAATGCGACAAAAGCTTCCAACGACCATGCTGAGGCCACACGCAAACGTGCCGAGGCATTCGCGGCGGAGCAGGCGGACATTGATCGCCGACTGAAGGCCATTACACAATCGGAGACGAGCGATGAAGCAGTGCATCGGCTAGAAAAAAGCATGGAGAGATTCCGGCTTCTGGAAATATCTAAGGGATATGTGCAGCTGCTGAGGGAGGCCGAAGAATTGAGGTAAGATTCGCGGATGAGATGACAACTGTAATGGACGGGCACTAAAGACTACTATACAGCAAGGAAGCTCTTACCAGCATTTCCTCCGATCCCCGAGCCGCCCTAAAGCCATATGCCCGACTACGCAGTATCGTCATGTCTCTGAAGGAAGCTCAGCCTGCCGCCGAGGGAGCTGCCCCGCATCTCATCAACTACACGGAGAAGTTGGCGTCCGCCTTGCGACAACAACTAAAGAAATTCTTCGGTGATCGACTGCAAAAGACATTGGAGGCTTTGAAATGGCCGACGCGAGAGTTGAATATTACCGAAAAGCTGCTCGCTCAATGGAGAGACGACGTTGAGCTCTTGATTGATTTACAAATGCCGTACGTGGATTAGCGTGACGTCGCTGTGCCCACCCTTGGGACATCCTCTAATAATGCCTGTAGGGAACTACTATCTCGCGATGTCTTGGATGTTGGTCGCAGTCTTGAACCGCCGGTCCTTTTCCCATTGGAAGTGATGGTACATCCTCTAGACCTGCGGTTCAAGTATCACTTTAGCGGTGACAAGCCCACAAACAGACTTGACAAGGTGACTGACTACATTTGTTCTCTTGCACTACGCAGTTTCTAATTCTAAATTTGACTAGCCTGAATATTTCCTTGCGCACATCATGGATCTAATCAGCCAATTTGGCGGGTTCTTTACATCCTATCTGCAGCCAATTCTCGATGAAAAGGCTCATTCAGCCGGCCCAGATCTCGAATGGAATTTCTATAATGCTTTGCATGCCTTTATCACGGCCCTGCTTCCAACGCTGAGGCACAAGATCGAAAGCTTCATGCCCCAGATCGTCAATCACCCTCAATTGCTCAGCCATTTCGTCCACGAGCTAATGAACTTTGACAACGACCTGCGAGAAACGTGGAATTATTTGCCAGATCCCTTTGCCGAAGACAACTGGAAAGGAATGACCTGGGAAGTTCTCACAACGCAAGGGTGGTATGATCGCTGGCTTCAGGTGGAGAAGGACTTCGCTCTGGCTCGATACAGAGATATCATTGACACGCCGGATAGTGGTGAAATTGACTATGACGGTGTTGAGATTACTGCTACCAAACCTACTAAGGCTGCAATTCGAGTGAACGACTTGCTCGAAACCATCACCGAGAGATACCAGCCATTGACTTCCTTCAGTCAGAAGTTACGATTCCTCATTGACATCCAGATCACCATATTCGATCAATTTCACGAGCGCCTCCGTGAGGCTTTGGATGCCTATCGGACCATGACCTCCGCTCTTGGCCGTACAGTCCAGGGAGCTGACGGGCAGGCTAGCGTTGAAGGCGTTGCGGGCCTTGAGAGGCTCTGCAGGGTGTTCGGTAGTGCCGAATACCTCGAGAAAAAGATGGAGGATTGGAGCAATGATGTTTTCTTCGTGGAGCTTTGGTCCGAGCTCCAAGATCGAGTGAAGCAGAACCGCGACGGTGGCCGTAATGTGGCTGGTACCATGTCTGTTGCGGAAGTTGCCTCACGCACGTCTCCGGCCGTTGCCAATCACGATCCTGCCAGTGCTCAAACGTCCGAGGGGGCACTCTTTGACGAGACTGCCTCTGCATACCGTCATCTCCGACTGCAATCCGAATCTATTCTTACATCGACACTGACCTCGAATGTTACTACAGCCTTGAGGCCTTACTCCCGCTTGGCGACCTGGGCAACACTCTCGACCCCTTCAGCTGGCGCAACGACCTCTTCCCTGGCTCTTTCATCCGACCTGGCCCATCCCATGCGCGTTCTATCGACTCAGCTCAATTTCCTCGCTCGAGCTCTGGGAGTTGCGCCTCTCCGACGTGTTTCTCGCCAGCTTCTTCTCTCCATCCAGAATTACATTTGGGACAACATCTTGATGAGGAACAATTTCTCCGAAACAGGTGCGGCACAGCTGGCTAGCGATGTCGATCACCTTTGCAGTGTGGTCGATAACGCGCTAGGTCTGGCGGGTCATGTTGGAGGTTCGACGCGGATTGTCAAGAAGCTCAACGAGGGTTTGCGTATTTTGAATCTGCGTGCTGCCGCAGATCCAAGTGCAGAGAATGCGGAAGGGGATGGCGCTGCACTGGAACTATGGGATGTGGAGAAGAGGCTATTCAAGGACAATGAGAGTGCCCGTGCTGTGCTTGCTGAACTGGAGATTGATGGTCTCGCCGAAGCCGAGGGACGCTCTGTCTTGGAGAGGAGGGTGGAAATTGGTAATTAGGTAGCCTGTATCACGACTTTGCACTGGGAGACCCAGGGCTCACATACATGACTGGATTTATCCTCCTGTAGTAGCGCAGTGTACTCTCATACACATACATAACAAGACAAATTATCCATTTCACAACAATTTTGAACATCCCCCGTTTGAAAGTGATATGTATTCATGAACTTTCTAGTACCTCTATGATGCGATACAACAGTATGTGTATCAATGTACAATAGAACTAAATTACCCAAGACACAATCACCGATGATGGACAACGGGACCGTGTCCGTGCTCACCAGGTCGCTTCAATGGAACAACCGGGGTAGCGGACGTCAAGGACTCCACAATAGCAGGTCCAACCTCCTCAATAGCGCGCACAAGACTTTCGACCGTCTCCTTGCTAGTCGACACATTGACCACACAACGGAAGAACTTGCCATTTCCAGCTTCGTCGTCATCGCCACTGGGAGGAGCAAAGTCGACCATGAATCCCTTGCGCACAATCGCATGCGTAATCTGCTCGGTCACCTTGCTATTATTCTTCGCACGCTGCGTCTCGTTCGAGACGACGCCACGCGGGTACACCATTTGCTTACCAGGTGCGTAGTAAAAGCAAACCTGCAGACAGGGAGGCGGGTTCTCGCTGACGAGGGTAAAGTTGGGGTTTTGTGAGACGAGCGTAGCGAGATGTGCGGCAACTTCGCATGCATTATCAATCTGTTTCTCGTATCCCTCAGTGCCGTAGTATGTCCATCCCAGGAAAAGTTTGAGCGAGTCTGCGCGACGACCGCATTGGAGGGTTAGATCTGCGAGATCCCACACCTCGGGCGAATCGATCTCTAGTTCGGACTCGTGCGTGTTTCCGTTCTGAGTTGGTTCGGTATCCTCGTTGTGGAAGAGATAGCCTGCAGGGAGAGTGTTGGCCCTATGGAATTGGCGAATGTCCGCAGCTAGCAGATACGAGCATGTCACCGGTACACCGAGCATCTTGTGTGGGTTGATCGCAATGCTGTCTGCCTTCTCCGAACCTGCCAGCTTGTGTCTCTGCTTGCGCGAGAAAATGAAGGAACCGCCCCAGGATCCGTCGATATGGAACCACAGGTTATACTTTTGGCAGATGGCGGCGATTTCGTTGAAAGGGTCAAACGAGCCCATGACCGTGGTACCGGCCGTGGCATTGACGTAGAACGGCGTTCGGCCTTCACTCTGCGCTTTCTGCACCAGCTTTTCCAATTCGGCGGGGATCATACGCCCCTGCCTGTCGATTGGCACGGGCCAGACGGCCTTGCTTCCGAATCCCAGCATTTGAGCGGCCTTCTCAACACTGTAGTGGCCATGGGCGCTGGTGAAGAGAACAAACTTGTACCCACCATTACCGTCCGCCTTGGTTTCCGGGTAGAGGTTGTTGCGAGCAATAACGATGGACGTAGTGTTCGAAGCCGAGCCACCCTGGACTGAAATGCCTCCTGCTCGAGGACCGTCCAGTCCGAAGAGGTTTGCGAGTCGCTGACCGGTGAATTTCTCAATGACCGTGAGGGCAGGCGAGACTTGGTAGACGTGCACGTTGGTGTTCAAGGTGGCAAGAATGAGTTCGGCTGCCACACCGGGGGCGTTTGTTGAGGCATACAGCTTGTCCAGGAAGCCCTGGTGCCAAGTGTTGACCGAGTATTTGAGGACCTTTTGCAAAACTTCGATCAAGCCCTCCTGCTTGCGGCCTTGCTCGGGGATTTCTAATTGCAGAATATTTCTCAGTTCCTCTGGCCTTTTGTAGTTGACTAGAGACGTTCCTTCCGAGGCCGAATGTCCGTTGACGCCGTTCTGGGTCTTGTGCGCGGGGACCGAGTGCTCATCTGCGGATCGAATGAAGGGAATGAGAAGGTCTTCGACGGCCTTCAAGAGCTATGATGTTTATCACAGGTTAGCAAAGTATCGAAGACAAAGCAGAGGGGGAGATGGAGAGTACTTACCGTCTGCACCTCGTCGGCGCGACTAGACGGAGAGATTTCGGACATTGTGCTGAATGTAAAGCGCAGTCTATGAGACGTGGTTGGAAATGCAACTCAATAAAGCCAAATCTATATGCGCATATATAGAAAGATCTAAAAGGAATGTAGAAAATCGAAAATGGAGTTTCGCGCATCCACTGTAAAAGCCGCCGAAAAAAAAGTTTCTCGAAGATCCGATCTCGCCGGAGATGGCGACAATCGCCGAACGCCTGACATCATCCGATGGCGAGGACCTCGCGAGAACGCAATAATACCCAGGTGAACTCTATATATTGGTAGGATACTGACAACTTTGGCTTGAGCTATCTCTCGTGACTCAAATTTGCGGCACCAATTACAACTCTGTCGACCAATATAGCCACAATGTGATTTGGTTTGGCCTCTTCTGCTATCAAACAAAAGTGCCCCGCGCAGTGGACAATCTTATCGCAGTCTACGCGGTGGCGGCTTTAAAAACTACTCCGCTTCAATCGTTTTCCGCCATTTGTCTCCAGCTTTTCTGACCGCTCGTTTCAATTGTTTACAATGCTAGCGATATTTATGCGCAAGGACCCTCTAAATATCATGCAAGGTTATCTCCCAGCTTTGACAAGTCGCAAGTACTAGGTATATAGGGCCTAAAAGAGGAGTATATACATCTGAATGATTAGCCAATCAAGAAGGCACGGCGGTGCAAGGGACTAAAATAAGGTCTCCCTGCAGTGTAACTCTGTACCTGCAGCCATCTTTAGAGCTTGGTTCTACCGGACTATTTAAGAATAGGATGGAAAGATGGTTGAAACGGGGTCATCAAATTATATTATATACATCGCCAATCTTTTCAAGCCTTTGCAGCGGCCGCCGCAGCTTCAGCCTCTTTAGCGGCAAACCGCTCGCGGGCCAACTCCAACTTCGACTTGGGCCGTTCTCCACTGCCACCAGAGCTCGCGGGGTCTCGCTCAATTCCCTTGGCACGAGCAGTCCACTCGCCGCGGCGGCGCTTGTAGAGATCCATCGACCAGTTCCGCCATACAGCACGACCCAAGAAAGAGTCACGAAGAGTCATTTCGTTCTGTGCGAGCTCTTGGGCCATGCGCTCTTTAACGAAGAACACATCCTTGGATGCGGGCCAAAGGGCGTCCACCACGTGAGATCCGCTGTTGTGTTGCGCTAGTTCGACGAGATGGCCCTGGAACCGGGGAATGAATTGTCGTCGGAACTGGGCGGTGGAGGTGGGCAAAGTCAAAGCTTGTTGCAGAACGCGAGAGGAAGTGGCTTCCTTGGAAAGCTCAACGATCGTCTCGGATGATTGTGCAAGAAGACTGGAATATACCAGGTCGCTCAGAGGGCCCGGCACGGTGAGCATGGCTTGGGTTAGAAGAGAGCCGTGCAGCTTCTCCCCCGCGGAAGTGGATGAACCAGCGGCCGGCGCCTTGGCCTTGCGTCGCCTATATCCGTCCTCATCCGCATCTTCCATCTTTTCATCCTCTGATTCCTGCGCAGCTTGGTCTGTGGACTCGTCAAGTCGGAGCATCTGGCGGAGACGGATCCTGGGATCCGCATCGTACGCCTCCTGGAGCGCCTTAGCGAAAGGCTTTGTGTCGACGTTCCGGATCACGCAACGTTCGATCAGCACCTTGGGGACAGCAAGACGGGATCGCTCGATTAGGCCTGGGACCTCGGGAACAATAAGATCCATCGCACTTTGCAGATCATCCTTTCCAAGTCTTTCCAATGTTCGCAAAACGACGTAGCCGGCGGTGGTGTTGCGAGCCAGAGATCCGATTCGATCGCGAATGTTGTTCTTGTAGAGGTTTTTGAACACCTTACCGGGCATGTATCGTACCATCGTCTCCACTAGGCGGGAACCAACGGGATCATATAGAAGCCCCCGAATAAAGGTTGCACTGTCCGTGCCCTCCTCGAACGACTCATCGGGTACGAGTCGACGAAGAATAGATTTAGGATCTTTGGCGCTAGACTTTCCAAAGTGAGAGAGCTCCAAGAAGAGCATCACCTGGAGAACGGGGTTTCCAATGGGCTGTGTGGCCAGAGCCCGGAGATATGTGTCGTCCAGCCCAGAAACCATGTCGCTCATGATCTTCTTCAATGCAGGCTCGAAAGACTCCGGTACGCTTCGCTTTTGCGTAGGCTCCTTATCTTCTTGCCCACCAATAGCTGGGAGGCCCAGCCTTTCCTTCTTGCGACTCGCGACCACTGAATCCTTCGACGTAACGTCCACAGGTTCTCCGGCAAGGACTAGCAACAGCACTCGGATTGTGTGCGAGGCGAATCGCTCGGTCAAGAGATATCCCCAGTTGTCCTTCAACTCCTCAATCACCATCATGAACATATCGGCGAGCGACAGGTCCGACGCGTCTTCGTCATCCTCTGACTTTTTGGTCTGCACCTTGGGAGTCTTTTGCATAACAGCCGGTGCAGCGTGGATGAACAGCGTTTCGCAACAGTGACTCGCAAATCGGTGTTGAACAAGGTGAAGGAAGTGACCGATGAATTTGCCAAAGATTCGACGAATCTGCGTGACATCTGACACGGAGATCAACTTTTCCATGAGCCGCGAACAGCCCTGACTGCAAGCAATCTTCAACTCCTTTCCATTTGCCTCCTGGTATACACTCTCCACAAATAGGTTTCGCTCTTCGGCATCGTGGAATTGGTTCGCTTCAAGCATTTCGTTGGCGCGCGAAAAGTATTCTTGCTCTTCGGTATCGAGCAATCCATAGAAAGGGGTATCGCCATTGGCCGCATCGCCGGTCTCTTCTACGTTTTGCTGCTCATCTCCAACGTCGAGGGAGATGTAGTCTGCACCTTCTGCAAACGCAGGTTCGGCAGTCTCATCGGCGTCATTGGAAGGCTTCATGCGCTTCGCGGAGGGAGCCTCGAGGGCATCGTCGTACTCGCGGGTCGACTCCTCCTTTTGAGCCTTTTGCTCGGCCCGACGGCCTCTCTTTTGCTTTTCACGGGGCATGGCGATGGTGATTAAGTAGAGAAAGCCTCGAGGCTGCGCTGGGAAATTTTTTGGATAAGCAGTGGTCCAAGCGTCTCCGCGGTAGCTGTTTGTCTGGTTTGCAACCGCCTTATCGCCCAGTTATCGATACACTATTTAAACAGTTCAAACTAACGATGATCGAGGTAGCTTGATATTGTAAACCATTGATCAAGTTGCTCGAATATCGCCTTCTGAACACATTTTGTCAATTATAGATATCGGATTCAATCCTGTAGTGGAGAGTTCTTTGATATATACAATCCACTAGATAATGGCATCCATCCGCATTTTGACTCGCTCCAAAACCGATTCGACAAATTCATCCCTCAAGGCACCTTCTTCATGACAAACATGGATAGTAGTTGGACCATCTTGAACTCCTGCTACATTGAACACTAAATTGGTCGCGAATCCAGTTTGGAGAGCACCAGCAGAGAACTCCATATTGGTGATGGTCCAATCTCCGCTGCTCCCGTCCTCGCCGACCGATTGTTTTGGGCGAAAAGCACCCAGATTAGAGACGGAGAAAGCATTGCGCTGCACAAGCTTCAGTCCGGGTATAAAGCCGCTAATATAATCTTCTGCATCTTCTCCGATGAGATCGATCGACTGCCAAGCGCTCAAGCATGACTTTCTATGATTGATGTCATTGAGGATATGTGCTCGATGCTTGCGCGCTAGCTCCCACAGTAGATCCGCTTCAAACTTGGAGTTCTCTTTGGAGGCTATCTGCTCTCCTGCTTGGCGGAACTTGGATAGCCAGTCGAAGCTCGACACCATGGAAGCCGCATTCTCCACGGTCTGCTCCCTGTCGTGCGGTTTCAGGAACGATCGGATATCAACGATTGTCATAGAATGATTGAATTTGGCATTTGGGTAGAAGTCCGCTGCCAATGTCACCTTAATAAGGGTGTGCAGGAGACTAGTGAACGAAGTTTGATGGGACCGGCAGGCTTGAAGGCCTTTTCGCATCGTAGACGCATCGAGGCGAAGACTGTGAAGTCTTGTTTTGACGAGATTGTCCTCTTTCTGAGGGTTGTTGTAGTCCAGCTGACGATCTTCATGAACGACATCATGAAAAAAGAGGTCTTTTTTTCTGTATAGAAGCGAGATGACGTAGAAACGGAGATAATTCAAGATAGCAGTAATGAGGGACAGTGGTGCCGGAGCCCGTTTAATGGGATCGATCTCGGGAAACCCCTTAATGTCAGTCGTAAATTCGATGAATGGAAGGCCCATAATGTCTTGCTTGGCAGAGTTGTCGAGACCTTGCTCGGGGGAGTTGAGGGCTTCCAAGATACTCTCCAGTATGTATGTACCGCCGCGTCCATCAGTGAGGTAGTGATCATACACGAACAGCATGTGTTTTTCGTTGACAACCACCAGTTGCCAGGGTGGTCTTACCGTTGGATCAAACCAAAGACCATGGTACTTCTCAAGGGTTGCTGTCAGTCCTGCTGCTTCCTCCTCTGCTGGGATATCAATGAACTTCACATGCTCATCGAGATTGATGACCCGCCGGAAATCCGTCCAGCACCGGTGTTGCCCAGACTTTGTTTCTGATGGGAGACAGTAATGAGTTATCCCAAGCTCGGGATATTTTGCAGCAGTTTGCTTCAGGGCTGCATATATGAGGTCTTTGGAAAGCACGATGCTTCCATCCTCTGTATTGGCGAAGGTTGCAGCGACAATGATATTCGATTGTATACCAAAATGGTTGAACAGAGAATATTCCTTCTGGTATCGGTCTGTTGTGTTTTCAGTCAGCTAAGAAGGGGGATCAGAGATTCGTTAGCCTTACAAGCGGGACGTTGTAACAAGATATCATTTTTAGCCATCATGAACTAAGACGAGTAAACAGTCTCAAGTAGGTATGCAAGGATCCCAGATATTTTTGCTGCGTAGAGGGGACAAAAGTAAATGGCTGGTTAGTAATAAAGGGCTGGTCAGCTCGTGTCAGCTCCTTACTAGTGCTGACGGGAACGGGGCTCTAGCCTTGCAACACCCAACTTCGCGCCTTTGGTGCCATTTGATTGGCCTGATCCCCCTGATCGAAGCCCAACCAAAGGTACTTCATCCGTCCAGCCTGAATTTTGATTGGATCCACCATTTCTCTTTGTCTTGATGTGCAAGAACGCGTATCCTAACAGAATTCAAGCCGCTAAGCACTGTCTTCGATCTCCTATCGCCGAATTTTAGACGTGATGAATGTTCACTGTGAAGTCTCCATTTCCGAACAAACAATTCTGGATCGGCGATAAGCATTAGAGGATTTGATTAAATTACTGCAACATTTCTGGGGTATGATGCGTATGTCGCTAAACACCAAGGATCGAGAGAAGTCCCTTTTCTTGAAGATGAAGCTCATCGTCTAGTTTGGTCCACAGTCTAGATCGAGCATCCGGATCATTGCAATAGAATTTTGGCGGCGCTTCCCAAATGCGATTGACATATTTTCCTCCGCCCCGTCCATTCGGGTGACCGACACCCTGCTTCTGGGGATCTGGTCCAAACTCCGGACAAGTGGCTGCATGGGTAATGGCCAAGCTCCCTTGCTGCGGTGTAACCGCCACGAACCGCAAGAGTAGATTTAGGATTCTGGTAAATATATTCTCGGTGGCTATCACGGGCTTCCAAATTCCCGACGCAACAAATCCGGGGTGGACTCCATTGACTGTGATGTGGAGATATTCAGGATGCCTGAGAAATCGAGATTGCAGCTCGGTAACCCACATCTGGTAGTAGAGCTTGTTGTTCTGATAATCGTTGCCTCTCATATCTGGGCCGCCATTGAAATGATCGATATCAAAAAGTCCGAGATGGTGGATGCATGAAGTTGTACAGATAATCCGGGGCTCTGCACTACGAGCCAAGGATGGTAACAGACGAAGCGTCAGCAGAACGTGGGATAGAAAATTGACCTGCAGAATCAGTCAGTAGCTATGTTTCAGACAGCTTCGAGCTTCGGTCTATCAAGAAGACTGGGAACAGACCTGATGGACCAACTGAAAGCCGTCTTTTGTCATGCTGCTCTGCGATTCTGACACGAGTCCAGCATTGTTGCACAGTATATCCAAGGCGCGATCGCATTTTATCCACCTTTGACAAAAGGCCTCGACGCTGTCAATATCTGCCATGTCAACCTCCCACCATTCAATGGTTGATGAATGGCCCTGCCCCTCGGAGAGAGCCTGGCATTGCTTCACAGCCGCGGTCGGATGAAGTTCCCACGCCGGGGGATCGCGGCAGGCCAGAATCATATTTGCTCCCATTGCTGCAAGAGATTTCGCCGCTTCAAAACCGACGCCATGGTTGGATCCGGAAATGATGATCCATTTTCCTGTCAGATCGGCACCAGGTACATGCTCTTCCGTGAGAAAGGCGTTGTTAACTCCTCTCAGGGCCTGGATGAAATCAAAGGGGCTGGGGCACAATTGTACGGCCATTCTGAAATTGCAAAACCGAGGTATTGAAATATTTATTGCCCTTGGAGCATGATTGGTAGGGGTGTTTGGCCTGATTGTGGAGGGAGATTGAGAGCAACTCAGCCATAAGGCAGACGCGATTGCAGCCGATACACTTAGCTGGCGTGACTTCCCAAGCCGCCAAGCCCGAAATGGAAGTTGCATAGAACATCTATCGCAGGTGGGGAATTGGGAGGGTCATGAATTTGCACTAATTAATTTAAAATACACATAATGTACACTGCTTTTGTGTTCTCCTGTCCTAGATAGTCGACGAGTAAATCGCAGAAACATGACGCCCGCATTCGACTCGCTGCTCCATCTTTACTGAGCGGTTGCCAACCTTGCCCTTATGTTGAGGCATGATTTGCAAACGTGCTTCTGGCTCATCCTTCTTCGTAGACTCGGAGGGTGCCTTGATGTAGCTGGGCCGGGGTAAATTGGTTCGCTTTCCAGTGCCCAGTTGGAAATGTTCGTTGCCTCCCCAGAACAGCACGTCGAGGCCAAAGTCGCGTGACTTATCCAAAGAATCTGTAGGTTTAGAGCTGACAGTCGTTTTATTGTCCATCACCGCAGCAACGTGGGTTGTGCCGACAGACATATTGCGGAGGCGGATTGGTGACATTTTGTTCTTAGTTTCGTCATACTCGGCCAGTCCACTCAAGTCCTTCACCTTGGTAGGTGAATCTTGCAAGTGAACCCACCTGCCCGTGCCCAATGTGCCCCAGATGCCCCTGCCGCAAGACCAAGTATCGGCAGTCAAATTACCCAAGTCACGAACAGCCTGGGGATCCTCATCGGGGCCCAGAGTTCGTTTTGCGTCAACCATGAAGAAGCTCCCCGCACCGCCAGCTGCGATGTTGGTGGCCTGTAATGTGTATAAGCCTCGGCGATAGAGCTTTTGCAAAGGAAGGGACACGGGTGCGTCTTTGTAGGGCAATTCGGGCTCATAGTCCACACCCAATTGACCAAAAGAGTTGTCACCCCATGCAAACACGCGGCCATCCTTGGTCAACGCAAGCGAATGATAGTCACCCGTGCTAATCTTAGTGACTTTAGAGCCAATGAACGCCGTTACTTCGTGGCATATATCGACGGGGCCTTTGGGGCGGGTAGACCAAGTTAACCCGGGTACACCGAGCTGGCCAAGTGATGGATAGTGCTCGGTGGATGCGGCAGCCGTAAAGACACGGCCGGAGCTGGTCAGAAGCACAACATGCTCCTGGCCGGCTGAAATGGAGGTAACCTTTTCACCAAGTCCCAAATTTGGGTTCAAGATACGATAGCTCAGCCCAGACTGGCTACCCCAGAAGGGCACCCAAGAGCTCTCCCGCCGCTTGGGACCAGTTTTCTGCTCCTCCTTTGAGATGGGGAGGGAGTACACGCTACCATCTGAAGATAGCGCAATGATGCGGTCTTCGGAAATGGCGAGCGATTTCAGATTTTTGCCGGTCAGAGTTTTGCTTGGTTTATACTCTGTCCCCGAAAACCCTTTGCCCCACTGGACGAGGTCACCATCTTCAGTGATCGCAGCGCCGGACTTTTCGTCAACTTTGAAATCCCGCAAAACCTGGCCGTTGAAGTATTTGAAGCGACGGGGAGTCTTAACATCGGTGTCCTTCGATCCTGGATCCACGACCTTGTAGATATTTGAGCCCCAGGTGTATACAGCCGGGCTCTTCAAGCTTCGTTTTTCCTGGATGAATTGGGCCCGAAGGTCGTTGACATTGATGACCTGCTTCTCTGGTGCGGTCTGACTCTCGATCCATGCGCCCTTGAAGTCACCATTCACGTAAGAGTAACCAAGGTATGCCGCAGTACCAGCGACTGCCACCCCGAGGGAGTTGACAATCCAGTTAGGTGAGGTACCAGACTTCCGCGAGTTATTGCTTGCTAGTCTGCGCCATGGGGTCTGAAAGGGCAAGCGGGTTGGAACAGCGGTCGGGCGGAGGAGGATACGAGCAGATGAGGACGCGGAGCTCCGCACTCGCGATGCCATGATTGTCGATGAAAAGTACAAGTTTCGTCAGTGCATCCCTGCGAGCTTTTTGAGAGGAGGTCGGGGAAGCTCCAGGTCAATACGTCAGTATCGGGCGGGATTGCGCGGCAGAATAAGCCGCGACAGTTAACACATCGCGCTTTTGACCTCAAGTTCACCAGACCCCGGCTCGCCTCGTCCCCTTCTCTTTGTGCGAGTCATGACCCAGATAGTGGTGACACAGTACTACTCTGGGCTTTAATTGAACATGGCGTCCATAAAACAGCAGCGAGCACGCCGCCAGACCGCGCCATCTGGTCCCCCGCGGAAGCCAACACCCAATGAAACCCGGCCGAGACTCGAACCACCGGTGGAACATCCAGATACGCTTCTGAAGTCTAGCTTTCCTAAATGCGACAATGAGCTCGAATTTTCCGAATGGTTCAATGGCATGAAAGATGACCTGATTGAGGAGAGCTATGACCAATACCAGTATGTACAGTCAAGGCGGGGTGGCATGTTGAATTCATGGCTAATGTGATGCTTGAACCTATGCTAGAAACTGCTTGGACGACCTGCGACAATCACGCGAGCATATTGATGACATCTTGATGAATACCTTGACTCTCCTCGACTCTCTTTCACATCTGGCCAAAGAGTTCAATTCCGTCGAATCGCAAACCTCCAATTTCGAGAAACAGTGCGAGGGTCTCCTGGCTGCTCAGGAGCGGGATACGAAGCTGGCAAATGGTATACAGACAAATCTCCACTATTATGAGTTCTTGGATCCTGCCTCACGGCGTCTCAATGCCCCTGGTGCTGGAAATACGGTTCGCGACGAGGAATTCTCGGACATGCTTCGCCGCCTCGACGTTTGTTTGGACTACATGGAAACGCATGTGAGTTTTTGTAGGACTTCTATAACGATATCACACCGTATTGACGCTCTTCAAAGCCCGAGCAAAAGGAGGCGGAAGTTTATCGGTCCAGATATCGGCTGCTATTGACCCGCGCTCTTACGCTTATCCGAGGCAATTTCGTATCGTCGCTTCGGGAGATCTATCAAAGTGTTTCGAAAAAGATATCAGATCAATCACTGAACGACACAGCTCTGTCAGCCCTTCTCTATGCCAAGTTCAGAGTTGGCGCTCCAGAGCTGAAACAAATCGGAGTGGAAATCCAAAAGAGAGCCGTCCCACCGTTGAATCCAGACCAGAACAACGAAGCAGAATACCAGAGCCTGATGAATGAATTGCATAGCAATTATGCCGCGACGCGCGTACGACTCATTGTACCGCTGGCTCGCAAGAAACTTAGCGAAATAACGCAAACTCCCAGTTCATCGAAGGATCTAGTCGCATTTGCTCGGGCGAGTATCAGCTACATTCGTGGGCTATGCTTGGACGAATATGACTTGTGGGGTGAATGGTTCCATGGTCAGGTAGGGTTGTACGATTTCCTCGAGACCATTTGTGAGCCACTCTACGATCACCTCCGCCCTCGAATCATCCACGAGACCGATATTCGCAACCTCTGTCAACTCTGCACGCTCCTACAGACTCGTTACTTCCTGGACCCCGAGGAAGAGCCCGAGCAGACGGATGCGAACCAACTCGACTTTTCCATTCTGATCCAGCCTGCTTTGCAGGATGTTCAGACCCGGCTGGTCTTCCGGGCCCAGGCAGTGCTCCGTGATGAAATCGAGAGATATAAACCCCGCCCAGAAGACGTTGACTATCCCATGCACAGTAAACAAGTATCACTGACCGTGACGGATACTCAAATCTCTGGGAAGAAAGACACGTCCGCGGACACGATGATCGACATGACCAAGACTGCCCAGGAGGGCGATGAAACCACTGCTGCATCAGAGCAGGATGGCAAATGGGACTTTGAAACTCAAACTGCACTCAAGGGATGGTATCCGACCTTGCGAAAGGCTATTTGGCTTCTCAGTCGGATCTACCGTCTCGTCAATGTAAGCCTTCTGTCTGAAGCTTGATTTGCGCCCCTCGCTGACCCACCATTCTAGTCCACTGTATTCGACGATCTTGCCCACCAAATCGTCCATCAGACCACCCTGTCCCTTCATAACGCCAGCACTATAATCTCCGGCAAATACACTCCTTCAGACGGCCAACTTTTCCTAATGAGCCATCTTCTCATCCTGAAGCAACAGATCGTTGCCTTTGACATCGAATATGTGGCCCCTGAAGTTTCATTTGATTTCTCAGGTGTGACAAGCACATTCTGGGAACTCCGCGAGCGAGGCGGTCTCTTCAACCCGCGCAACCTGATGCGCCTTGTTGGTCACGGACTTCTTCCACGCGTGGTAGAAAATATGCTTGACGCTAAAGTCGAACTGGACGGCCGTCTTCGAACCGTCATCAACGACTTTATCAATGCTTTCGCCTCTCGCATGACAGCTTCGCTTCCCACAAAGTTTATCGATACCCGTAACCTGCAGTACGGGGAACTCGTTCATCCCACCTGTCGCACTATCGAGAAGGAAGTACCCGCGCTACGCAAGATCCTCAATGAGTACATTGACGACACGCGAATGAAGGAAACCCTCGTTGGTGCCGTACAAGATCGCACGATTCAGATATACGAGGATTTCTTTGATAAGTACACTTCATCCGAGAAAGGAAAGGGCAATGCCATCAATAAATTTGGCAAGGGTCGGGACGATGCTGTCTGGGATGTGGAAACGTTTGCCGTGTGGTGTGAGGGTATTTTCCGAGTTGGCGTCGCGGGTGTGCAGTCTGAGCAGGTAGACGACCTCGCTGAGGATGTCGATGATCTACTAAGCAATCGCTCCTAGACGTCATGTATTCCTCTTGTCTTTACTTGAACTTTGCATCTTGAGCCTAGATACCTTGTGAAATACTGCTGTTTTGTATATATAGGAATGAAACGTGATCCGATCCCAATTTGGACCCGTCACGGCCGAGGTTGCTTTGTAGCAAATAGTGTAAAACACCGAAACCCATGTCAAGGGGTGTAGTGCCATGTCCTTCATTTCACTGTCTTCGCCTGCCAGGCGGTAGCTGATGTTCATCCCTAGGTAGGTCACTCTACCGACTGTTTTCCTCAGCCTGGTGGAGCTTTCCTTTCTGAGATGCCACTGCTTTTATGAGGGCGCTCAGAGGCACTCAGTGAGTGTGATCAGTTAGCCCACTAATTACTCAAGATACCGATTAGAGGTATTTATTTAAGTATGCTAGTCCGCTGCGCCCAGGCTAACTCGAAGCAGCGCCCTATTTTTCAACCCTCTACTTCTTTGCAGCTAAGGAGTGGGCAAAACTTTTGACATTAGGAGAGACTATGGACAAGCACCACCTGATCAATTCAGAATACATCCGCAGTTTTCAGTCAGAAATTTGAGAATCTTGTACGAATAACCACAAGTGAATCATTGCAAAGTATTTCAAGAGAATGTCATACTATCCCACCTTTAAGGAAGTGTCACCACGGGACTTGTGAAGAAATCGTTGCAGTTTGATTGTTTGTTGACCGCAACCCACGCCCCTGTTACCCCTGCAGCCAAAGTTTCCTGGACACTGACATATCCGACTCCCTGACTGTTCGTCGTGAATGTCGCCTGCCCAGCTGGACAGGTCGGGCAGGTCCCGGTGACGTAACCTGGGTTTCCGGGCTTGGTTTGAACCAGGCGAACAACATAAACAGTATTCGGTGTCCCTTTCAATACGATGGGAATAGCGACAAGCTGATTAACAACTCGAGAAATTGACACTGTGCCGAAGCTGTCTGTCAATGCCGGTCCAGCAGGACTGCCATCACAGTTGCGGTTTGACTTCGTAAGAGATGCACTCTGGATATTGATGAGTGCTGCACTGGCGGTCGAGCTGGTTGCAGCAAGAAGGCCTAGTAACCAGAGTGTTGGCTTCATTTTCTCGTTGATAGTTGTGCAGGCCCTTTAAGTCTTTGATAAATTATGATTGTTTTTGATGGTATCGTATGTAAGGAGGTAAAGATTCTTATACGCTAAATACCATAGTGGAAAACAGGGTGTATTTATGTACTTTCAGATAGGGAGAGGAGCTACTTCCAACCATGTTATAGCCGTTATAGCCACTAAAAGCATCATAGATAGCACAAAAAGGCTGCAAGCGTCATACATAATGTTGATAGACTCGCAAGACCTTCATATATTTTTCGAGAAACGTGGACAAAAGTTTTGGCCTCTAGCTTATGACTGGTGCAGAGGGATGGAGGCGCTAGGCCAGGCCTTACGGACGACCTCATCTATGGATCGCATCGAGTCGAGGCTCGTTTATCTACGATGGAGATAGGCTACCACTTCCTCAATTCGTCTGCTCAACAGGATTTGATGGAAATAATTCACGGTCCTTACTCATGGCCGTATAAGATCATGTTCCAGAAATGGGTTTGCTTGTCTCGTATACATCAAACATAGTTAAAATCAAATTAAAACAGGTTGGGTTATAATCTAGCCTTTGAGAACCAGCTGCTTTTTGACACTCAGACATGGATAGTCCATTAGAAGAATGGTCTCGGCTATGTGATCTGCTGTGTGATTGGTAGATCTAGGAGCTGCCGAGGACAGCTTCGATATGGGGTCGTTCAAGAACTATGGGTCCCAAGAACATCACCTCCGGTACAATCCCACACCGTTGTTGCTGTCTTTTGACAAGATATATATCATGTAGAATCAAACGATACTATAACTTCCACCACGAGAATGACCCATAACGCATAAAAGTGTCACTCACTGTCTGTATCTAGTAAGTAGAGAAGATATGGCGAACATATGGCTTACCGCCTAAAGTGCCTTAAGTATGATTTTTCTCTGGGTATACCTGGCCTGCTGACCGGTAGTGGCGGTGGCGGCGGTGATCCGTGGATGTTTTGTTGGTAAACGGGTGGTCTGTGCAGAGTGCAGAAGCTTACGGGAGCTGTAGCCCCCGGTTCGCGCCCTAATTTGTTGCTTACGGGGTATGGCAGCGAAATAAGGCCACCTCTGGAACAATGATACTCGGATACAGAGAACGGTTAGCTACATTGATGGCTCTCCTTGGGCACACTGTTCAATGTTCCCTGCTGATCACCGTGAGTCAATGCTGAAAGGGCAATAGTTACTTCAGTTGTTGTTGAGAGAGAGAGGAAAAAAGAAATTAAGGTTGGGGCTTGCTAAGTGGTGGCACCGTTAGTTTCACCCGCCTGTTAACTGTAAAGTAGTTTCTGGCCCACCCAAGAAACCAATAACCTTGTCACTAAGCTGCTCTAGATCTTTGAAGAGATTGGCTCATCAGGAGGGCGACATCTTACTAGCTCTTGCGTCCCAGATAAAGCTAGAATATCGCTCTTGAGAGCATTATTGGCCTAATGGAAATAGTCCCACTTTTCTCGTCGACCGTTTTTGACTTAGTCGATTTTCTGTGTAGGAATTGAAGGGTAGGAAACCTTTTAAGTTGACATTATCTATTTTTTTTTGGCTTGCTTTAGGGGTAGTAAAATAGGTCAAGATCCTAGAAGCCAAGAAAAATATAGGTAGATAATCTAAAAAGCTTATAGCGTAGCGGAATAGGCCAGGGTCCCCTAGGTTACTAGGAGCAATATAATTATAAAAAGGAATACTTGGTCTAAATGAGGTTACCAGAACAGGATTCTAATACGTACGCTTAAGGGTAAGAAAATAGACTTGGCACTTAAGTAATAAATAGTTCTTCTCTAGCGGACGATTACTTAGGGTAAGCTATTCTAGTTTAGAGTTGACTTGTGCAGATATCCTCAGACTAGTATTATCACGAGAGGCCCTTAGTAGAGCCGGTAGAGGAAGGGTTCCTAGGAGTTTTATCAGCGCGGTCCATCACCCCAAAACATGCTAGTCCGGGCATTGCTACAGATGTCGCAAGCGTCAGGCAACCGACGAGTTCAGGCCTAGATATGGGTGTCTCTTTATAGTCGACTTTGATACGATAGACGCCTCGAGGGCATTTTTCGATAGTCTGGACACACGGAAGGGCCCATCTATAGGTGCAAATCTTACATTGGCCCTAGATGGTTCTGCAGAAGGAAAAGAAATGGGCAGCTGGCCATGGTGTGAGGGAGACGATTGTGCGGGTCTCTGTTGGACTTGAGGATAAGGATGTTATGCTACGAAGCGTGAAGAATGCGCATATGATGGCAGAGAAGCTGAAAGGGACACATGCTTTGTGATTTCATTCCATGAAGGACGCAATTCATAGTCATTAGGTATTTGCGGGAATAATGATGATATGAACAAGAATAAACCGGCTCACAAACACCGAGTAGAAGAAGCATTTTAGCCTGACAAATTCTCGCTTGAACGATAACAGAAAGTCAGAAAAGGGTATGTATGTATAGACGTATATCCAATATGTCTGAACAAGAAAGAACGCATGCTGATAAGCTCCACAGGCCGCAGAAATAATGCACAGCATTATTCTCACTAGCTTGTAGTGAGACAAGAACCCTCTCACAAAACGTGACGGATCTTGGCATAAAGTTCCGTGTCCAGGAAATTGTACTTGGGATCTGGCTCGCAGAACGGGTGGCGGGTAAGCAGAGTGCCAGCAGTGGGACGTTCGGAAGAATCCCTGCGTGATAGATCAGTAACGGTACCGACACCTTGGTTCGAAAATTAGGTGAACTTACACAGTGAAGCAGTCGTACATAAAAGCAAGCGCTGCAGGACTGATGTTCATGGACACGTCGTCGGGAATAGGTGGAGCCTGATTGAGACTGCCCAGCTTGAAGATAGCTCCAATGGCTTCCTCCTTGCTCCACGGTCGACGACCAGCGAACATCTCCAACACCACGCAACCAAGGGACCAAATGTCGACCTTGGCACTGTATCCCTGGCCCTGTGACTGAATGACCTCCGGTGCCATCCAGAAGACTGAGCCCTGCATGGAATTGGTCGAATCATTGCCGTAGATGTCGTCGGTCTTCTTCGAGATACCAAAGTCAGAGATCTTGCAAGTACCATCAAGGTCAAGCAAGATGTTATCCGCTTTCAGATCACGGTGAAGAATACCCATGTCATGCAGATAGGCCAGACCGTCAAGAGTTTGCCGTGTCAAAGATCTCACCACACTCTCTTCAAACTTGCCATGTTTTCGGAGACAACTTCCAACGGAACCACCAGAAATATACTCAAGGTAGATGGAGATTGACATTTCACCTCGTTCACAGCCCAGGTACTGTACGATATTGGGATGCTCGAGATGTTGCATCGTGTCAATTTCCTGATCCAAAGCAGCCACCATCTCCTTGATACGATCTCGGTCTGTTCCCGCGATCCTAGCGTTGATTTCAACTTGCTTCACCGCCAGGACTTCTCCATTGTCTGCGTTCATGCCCAGATACACACGGCCGTAAGTTCCCTTTCCAATAAGCTGACCACGAATGATGCGGAACGTGGGCTGGCGTTGTGGGACAGACCCACTCGGTCCTGGAGCGGGGGTGTTTTGAGGGATAGGATCAAGTTGGCTCAGCCTAGTGCCAGGTTTGGGGCTTATTTGCATAATCTTGGCACCGAACATCTTCGTGCTCTTGCGGCGAAGCAGGTTGCTCGATTGTTGAGGCCCGGCGGACCCAATGCTCTTAGTTCTGTGCGCAGCACCTCTTGCTACTTCACGAATGGATTTCTTGCGTGACAACCCACCACTGCGATCCACATTCCGTCTGGCAACGATCGATGCACCTTGTGGGGGCGGCGGGGGACGCATCGTCGATATATCCGGAGTAAAAGTGCTTAAATCGACAACGGGCTGCGGTGCAGGCGAAGCCTCCTGCTTGTTACCTCTGATGGTTGCCCCGCCATCAATATCACTTTTACCGTTACCAGGGGACGGAGGCTCCTCTAGATAAGGCGCATCGAGGTCGACATCCGGGAAGAAGCTATCGAGGTTATCGATAACGCCCTCCACAGCAGGTCTGCTAGCCCAGACGTCTCCGTTCGCAAACGAGTCTCTCCGCGGGGGCTGTTCGTCATCCGAGGAGTCCGCTCCATAGAAGGTGCCCGAAAACTTCTCTGGCGACTCGGAAGTGTCACCACCAGAAGTATCTCCTGCCGGCGTGGCGAAGCTCTTCCCTGAAGTAGCATTGGGGGATATGAAGCTGACAACCCGACGCGGCTTGGCATTGTCCGTATCTAGGCTGAGAGACGGCTTCCGTCTCTTTTCGGGCTCTGGCTCAGGCTTCTGGGGCTCGCTTCTTGAAGGTCGAATTGCGAAGAGTCCATCATCAGAAGAATCATCATCGTCATCATCATCATCATCAGGTTGTCCCGTTGACTGTCCCGGGCTTCGTAAGAAGGACACTTGGGACTCTTCAAAGTCAAACTCGGGACCGAATGACTTGCGAGACTGCAAGGTCGGCTTCTGTGAGATTGTACTTTGGGGAGATGATGTGTTTGCGGCAGAGCGAGAAGCGAACGAGGACGGGGACCTTTGAACTTGCCCCGAGGCAAAGCTGGGAGCAGTCTTCCCGGAATCTAGATTGGCCAGCGGGTCAGTACCGAGGGTTTCAAATAATGAAGCCGCTTGAAGTTCCTCGCGATGATGTGCCTTACCTAGGGTCGTTCGGCTTGAAGCAGTTGCGGCAGAATCCAGCGTATTTGGCCGGTCCGAGTCAGAACCGACGCTGTCTCGATTGTTGGATGAAGGTGTCGAGGGGACCGGGACCGAAGGAGATGGTGTACCTATGGCACTGGTCATTCGACCAACGCTTGCCAACACAGCTCCAAGGCCATGAGTTTGCCCTGCAGATTGCGGCTGGGGTCGGTGACGATCTGCTCGCTCACCTGGAGCCTTCCTCAACGAATTGACCTTGGTAAGGGTGTTGGATTCAATCGGCGCGACTGGTGGTTTTCGGAGAGGCACTAGGATTTCAGCCTTTTCAGACTTCTTCTCTTCGTACGGCGAGATGCGCGGCGAATCGAAATCAATCACACCTTCCCGCCTGTACCCAGTCTCACCGTAGGTATCCTTCCGCGGTTGTTGCGTTATGGGCGGCGGAACTCGAGAAATACGGTGTTCTTTTTGCTTACGCTCAACTTCGCGCATGTGTGCCTCATGGCGTGCAAGCAGATCTGACTTTTCGGCATCCAGTGTCTGGCTTGGGTCTGGGGAACCATCTGGTAACGTCTTTCCCGTTGAGGCCTTCAGTGTATTTTGGCGGGACCCTAGAACGTCGGAGTTGGGCTTAGTCTGAGCTTGCGGCGACAATCTATTGAAAGCTCCTTCCTCTAGCGGTTTCCGATGAATGGGGGCATGAGCCGCCGTGGGAGATTGAGCCGCTTTGTCAGTGGGAATGGAAACCCCAAGGCCATCGAACCGGGGAAGATGGTTCACCGGGACGTGAGTAGGGGCACCCTTCACAAACACCTTCAAAGAGCCATACGGGTCGGATTTGGTTCTGCGGCTAACTGCTAAGATCGAGTCGCTCATGGGATCCTCGTGCTCAGTCTGTCCGGGCTGTGTGAGGAAAATTTGGGCACTAATCCAATCGGAGATCCCCAAGTTCTGGCATATTCCAGCGCGTAGGGCCTCCGCAGAGTCCCACTCAGTAATATCAATCAGGCGATAGTTGACACCATCCATGGTCGCGAAAATCCATTTCTTTGTTTTGACCGCGGTGGCCGAGGATGGCCGCTCGCCCAAAGACATATCACTTGAATTGAAGGCAGCCTGATACGGGAGGTAGCCGTTCGAACGAGCCTCGGGACTCGGAGGAGACTCCAAATCCTCCGGGGACGGATGACTTGAGAGGTCGGTCTTGTGGCCCTTTTTCCTTGTAAAGAGATTCAAGATGCTTTTGCCATGGTCCCTGGAGTAGGATGACGACGTTTCTCCACCAAACGGCTTACTTGCGTCCTGGGGCGATGGACGAGGGATGTCTTGGCCTTGTCTACGGCTGTCGTAGTACCGGCCCATCGTAGCAGAGCCCCTTCCGGCACCCGGGATGGACTCTGTGCTGTTCACCCGAGAATGCTCATACTTCAACGTCAAATCTCCGGTCGACGAAGATGTTAAGCCTCCGTATGAAGGTGTCACATATTGAGTAGCCGGGCTGCCACTCTTCGGGCTATCCTGAGCCCGCAATGATGGCGGTATAGCACCGTTCTCGCTGGAAATAGAGGGGCTTTGCCGTCTATGATCATTGGCTGTCGCAAGAGCACTTCTGGAATAATCAGAGCGCAATAAAGAGGGAGATTCACGCGAAGGAGATTCGTACATTGGCGAATCATGACCCGAGGGAATTGGCAAGGTGACAGAGCGCATTTGCGGGGGCTTTTGGGAAGCAGTCGCGCCTTGAACGCTTGATAGTTGTTCTGGAGTAATATCATTGACACCGGGCGTCGGGCCAGCCGAACGAGGTTCAGTCAATTGACCTGAATGGAAACCAGATCCACTTTCAGCCGCTGTACTAGCCCAGGATGGTGGCTCAGCGCGCATCGGGGTTGAGATTGATGAATCTGACTCATTATCATGGATTTGGCGGATCAGCTTGCGCATGCGCAGGCCCTCCTCTCGCTCTCTAGTCGAATCCCATCCGGTGCCGCTCCGAGCACATTCCTTGGCCAATTGAGGATACACAACCTTGTGTATCTTCCCAAGATTTCCACGTCCACCAGATGCTAAGCCAAGCTCAAGGAAGTCAGCCCCCTGTAGCTCCAGGGACTTGAAAGTTTCTTGCCAATCCTTGGAAAATCCGTTTCTCGCAAGCCACAGGAGAACTCGGTCGAGGGGCCATTGAATGGCAGCCTCGCTATGGGACATTCCACCCAATGATGCACCGCTGATCTGATGCCGATGACTCGGCGATTTTGTGAGATCCATGTTTTGAGGAGTTGGGTTTTGCGACGAGTTGTCATTGGTCACCAATTCATGGACATTGTTGTGCAGTGCGAACGGAGGAGTAACCCGCGTCCCTGGAGTCTGCGGGTTAAAGATCCCATCAGTGCCAGGGTGATATGTCTGGCTACTTGTCTGCCGTTGTTGAGAGTAGGGATCGTATGTTTGCCCATTGTTCTCGAACAAGGGCGGGATGCCAACACCAATGGTGTCATTTCCGGGTATATAAGTTGCTGAAGTGAGAGGCTGGCTATCGTGCGAGGGCACGATCGAGAGCGGAGCAGGAGGACGGTATGCTGCGATATGTTGATTTTGTGGTAGTGGTGGAGGGGGTGGAGGTGGAAAGCCAGCAGGCAACGCCTGTCTCCCCCAGCTTTGTTGCCATCCGGTGGGTGCTCCGTACCCCGTCCCTGGAGGGGGCCCAGGGGGTGGTGGTGGTACCCCGGTTTGAAGCTGAACTGGCTGATGTTGGTGGGGGTGTCGTGGAGGAGGCGGAGGTAGGTTAATGGGATGCTGGGTGGGTGGTGGCCCCGGGATATATTGTCGTTGACCGTCCATAGCGGACTGTGTCCACCGAGCGCGTTATCTTGATCAGTGAGCAATAGCCCACCGTTAAAGAATAGGAGTCTCGGGGTTCCGTCGCCAAGTTCTCCGCATCACATTGGTATATAATATCAGGAAGCGAGGCCTTTCGTCGACATGATCGGTATCGGCGTCTCCGAGGCTCCTACCGGCGAAGCCCTGGCTGTGATTAAACGCCAGGACTCGAGTCGTGCACTCGAGTCGTGAGGTCGAAAGATATGCCGAAGGTGCGCGACGGAAGTAAATCACAGCTGGAAGAGTGCTGGGTTCTGGTGCTGCTCGAAAAAAGCCTTATCGTCAGCAAATCTGAAGGCAGGAAAAGGCGAGGGCGATCCCCTCCGATCGTAAACTCGGAGCAACTTCAAGCGATGGCAGCGCATTCCAATCACGAGCTCCTTGCGTCGGAGAACTCATCCCGAAGGAATGGACGGTCACTCCCACGCATACATAGTCACTTACCGAAGCGAAATTCGAGGAGAACAAGATATTGTTTGGGAGACAAAGAGACTCGAGAAGAGCTTTGATGCCTCAAGATTGGAACGCCTGGGATCGTCACGTGGGGCCCGCCGTTTAAGGGTGGAGTCGCGGGTTTTTTTGGGTTTTTGATTGTTTTGTTTGGATCAAGTCCAAAGTACACAGCGACCAAGGCGTCACGAGCGAGCTGGTTACGGTTTAGCCTGGGAGAAGCTACACATCAAGCCGATATATTTGACAGTAGATCTGCAGGAGTCTTTACGCTGCTGAGGTGTTTCCCCCTATCTGGCTGTCTCCCAGGCGCCAGCTAGGGGTTCGACCCCCTGCTCGATACCCTGGTTAGCTCCAGCCGGTGTCATGATCGCACTGGCAGCCCTGGCCCCGTTTTGGCTTAGTTTGAAACCGCCAACAATCGAACCAGTCCCCGTGTCGCGGCGATTACACTGTTAAAGTGGCCAGGGAGCGTCTAGCGGTCAGTACGCCAATATGCCCGGAACTATTCCGTGCACTGCACGGAGTATTAATGGGCGATGGTAACTAGTTACCCTGTACTGCGCTAGCTAATCAAAGTGATTCACCTTGTGCCCTCTTGTCTTAGTGCCCAATACTACCTCGAGCTCCAGAAGGGCTCTTGCGGGAAATACAGCGATCTAGACTCAAATACTTTGCGATTTTCTTATCGATGAAATGGAGATGAGAAGTTCGAATTAAAAACGACTATGGGGACGTAAATCATGATCCCAACCATATGGAGAGTTGCACTCGTGTATGCACAGACCCTTTGGAAGCAATTTGCTGAGAAGATAACGGTGCAGCTAGGGTGATGCACAATGCTGGCAAAGCACATCAGACAGCATGGGAAAATGCTTATTATAATTTAGTGGCGGCTTGCGACGCTGCTTCGCGACAAAATTTGCTTATTTGTTGCGCGCGGCCGCGGCCTCGGCGGTCAACTTCAAGGCAGCCGGAGCATCATCGCGAGGCATGTACAGCTCAACCAGCTGTTCAACAGGTTAGTCTTTCTCGGACTTTCATCGGTGAAACAATTTGACCCGCAAACACAACTTACCTGAAGACTGCTTGGATTGCTGAAGTCTTTATCGGCGAACAAGTTCTTCAATTCGTCTCTGGTCTTGATGCGGTAGCTCTTGTAATCCTCCTGAGCTCCGAAAACCTTGGGAATATTGGCATAATCCCAGGGCTGGATATCATTGTAGCCCTCATCCCATCCATGAATGTATCGCTCAATAGTGTAGCCTTCGTTACAAATAACGAATCTGAGGATGGCTTATCATCAGTATTTGCCTAAGGCCATCGTCCAATTTGTTTTCCATAGGCTTGCACTTACACAGTAGGATTCAACTTATTCCGGAGCATCGTGCTGAGCTCTTGAACTGTCAGCTGGGTGCTTCCATCTCCAATGAAAAGGATGGTACGGCGGTTATTCTGTTCCTTGGCGGCCAGCGCGGCACCCTGGCAAGCGCCCATTGAATACCCAATACTTCCCCAAAGCACCTGGCTGATTGCCGTGACATGGGCGGGGAACCGAGTGTCCCAGATACCAAAGTTGGCAGTACCTGTCTCCGTGATAACAATGTCCTTCTCCTTGAGCCACTGACCAACGGTTGGCCACAGCCAGGCATGATTGATGGTCTGGCTTGAATTCTGCTCGCTCGCAGGAACCTTGTTGGCGATTTGCGGAATGGGAGAGAGGTTTAGCTTGCCCATGCGATCAACGACCTTGCGAAGAACGCCTTTCATGTTGATATCCGGGTACTCGGAATACCGCACGCGCACATAATTGCTGTGGAAGTCGATCGTGTTCAGCTGACCAATGCGATAGGTGAATCCCGTCGTGTTAAAGTCAGACTTGATGGCACCGATGCTCAAAATGAGGTCTGAAGACTCGACCACCTCCCTCACGCCGGGGTTAGAGCCATTTCCAGCATAGACACCGCCGAAATTCTTGAGGGACTCATTGACTGCACCCTTACCCATGGGAGCGACAAAAGTAGGTAGGCCAGAAGCCTCAACCAGCCGTTGTACCTCTTCCAGGGCACGGTGACGGATAGTACAAGCGTCCACCAAGATAACTGGATTCTTGGCCGCGTGGAGATACTTGAGGACCACGTCAACCACATAGTCCTCCTTCTCGGGGTCGTTTTTGGGTAGAGACAGGTCAATAGGCTGCTTCAGGCGGTTTCCGTTGACCTTGGCGGCAATCATATCGGTGGGGAGAGTGACGTAGACTGGGCGACTGCGAATCCAGCACTCGCGGATCGCGCTATCGACTAGAGTCGCCGCATCACGAGGGTCATTCAGGTGGGCAACGTAGCAAGAGATTGACGCGCTCATCTTATTGAATACGTTGAAATCGCCATTTCCAAGAGTGTGATGCAGCAACATCCCATCCCTTTGCGATTGGGTGGTTGGCTGACCCACGATGTGGACGATCGGAACGAACTCAGAGTATGCGCCAGCAATGGCGTTCAGAGCCGAGAGTTCACCGACACCAAAGGTGGTGATCAGAGCACTGATACCCTTCACACGTGCGTAGCCATCGGCCGCGTAGCCTACAATCCGCAAGCGTTGTTAGAATCGAGTACCCTATTTCCTCTGCCGCGTTCGATCATTACATACCAGCGTTGAGCTCGTTGCAGTTTCCGACCCAGTCGAGCCCGCACTTGGGAAGGTAATCGAGAGCCGCGAGATTGTAGTCGCCGGGAACACCGTGAACCGCGCGAATGCCGACCTCGTGCAAACGTCGAAACAGGTATTCAGTGAGGTCGATGGGATTCTCCAGCTCCCGCGTAGCAATATCATTGGACGCCATGATGGACTGGGTAACGGTGAGGGGAGAAATTGGAGGGTGGAGGGGAGGAGGGGAAGAAGATTAAAAGAAGAAAGGTGGATGATCAGCTTAACCTTAGGCGGGGTCAGCAGCGTACCTTTTTTACATCAAGATGATACGGAGCAATCGGAACACTTGAAACAGGAAAACAAGGCACCCGGCTTGCCGGATCATTCTTAGAATGGGCCTTTGGACTTCTGATAAGCTTGAACGATGCTTAGAAGCAGCAGGACTACGTCATGATCGGACCGTTGATGTCATGCCACGCTACCACCGGATTGTATGACCGCTATCGTCCCACGGGGATGGTGAACCGTTGGCATGATTTGTTGGATTGACCGATCCGATTGTATGTTCAATTTAACCCGATTGAACATTCAACCATACACTGAGTTAGCCCTCGTGAAACTGAAGTCAAAAAATGTAAACAGGCAATAAGCTTTCCCCAAAGACCGACTCGAGTCGATCCGCACGCTAAACCCGATTGATCAACGACCAGGGGACCACACAAAAGCAACTTCGGGACTCATCCAACCCCACTCCTCCGCCAATCAGTTTATCGCGGAAAATTAGCCTGCCTCATCTTTGGGAGAGAACCACCCCGATTCAAGACTCTTCATTCCACTCATGGCTGGAGAGAAGCGTAGTATGCCAGGTAACGCCAATCAGTCGGCCAAGCGCCAGAAGGGCCAGAAGGTACGTTCCCACTCAGTGCCTGTTTCGGGCCGCTGATGGAGATGGGAGTAGAAGATCAATCAAGAAGCTGAATGATCGCATAGGGTGGGAAGCCAGGATGGCAGGGGTCCGCACGCAAAGTCAACATTGAGACTGGCGACGTGGGTGTGATTGTGACCTGCGACATGGGCAGAGAAGGAAAGTGCATCGCTGAGACGATGGACATATTCTCCCAGGTTAGTCCATCCTGGGTTACGCGTCCTGCATTGCATGATAGTGCTCGATCAGATATCTATTGTCAGCTAAGCAGCCACTGATTCACGTTCTCTTCATGGTCCAGGCCCTAGAGTCCTCTGGGCAGCTCAAAGGGGATGATGTCGATGACGATGAGGATGAGGATGAGGGCGATATCGAGGCCCAGATTCAAAAGGAGTTGGCGGGCTTGAAGCCCAACAAGGACAAAAAGCGCCCCTTTCAAGCAATTCGCTTAGAAATGCCCTGTGGTGCGTTCAATTGGCGCCCTTCGTGTGTCGGCGCTCGGTTCACGAAGCAACCTGCCTTGCCACCCTGCTAATTTCTCCAAAAAGTGATATTTGTGCGACTCGAAAAGACCGTCGATCCTGTCGAGCTGGTCCACCGTCTATGTGCTGAAGCACAGGCCAATCCAGAGACGAAAAAGAGCCGATACGTTAAGCGCATGACCCCGGTCACTGAGGTCCGAAAGACTCTTAGCGTGGATCTGGAAGCCTTTGCTTGTGAGATACTCAAGCCACACTTCCACTCGGGAGGGCCACCGAAGAAGGTAAGTGAGGATTACTCCCAGTCTCCATTTAATTTCCTAGCCCTGCTTCGGACTCGGTTCCGTTGTGGGCATATCCCCCGAACCTGCATCTTGACGGGGTCATGAGGGGGTAAGATTGAAAACGTTTCGGGAAACCGTTGCTAATGCCACTTTGGGGGGGGGGTGGTTTGGTTCACAGTACGCCATTCGCCCTTCAGTACGGGGAAACAATAAGTTTCATCGAGACTCCATTATCAAGACCGTCGCCGATATCGTTGGTAAAGAGCATCCCGTGAATTTGAAAAACTACGACAAGATGATTCTGGTTGATGTCTGCCAGGTGGGTTCATTTCGTTCTAAGACACTAGTGCGTTATTGCAATGAAACGCTGACAATGCGAATAGAACATCATTGGAATGAGTGTTGTGGACAGTGATTACGATCAGCTTAAACGGTTCAATCTGGCAGAGATTTATGATCCAGCTCCGAAGCCAGAGGCCAAGGAAGGCCCAACAGAAGGCTCGAAGGAGGGGGCTGCAGAGACCAAGTCATAGGCACACCATGGCCCATCTATACGTGGCCAATCACCACTAAGTGTGGTCGCTTCGACGCAGGATCTCTCCAGAAAGAATAAATACTTCGTACCTACGGAACCGAGATGATATACTCCATGCAGTAGCCTTGCATAATGAATGTGCGGGTCGAGCCGCTGCCTCCATCTATCAACTTTCTCCAAGACTGGACGAGTTTTATGCAGCCACAATTCCTCTCCCGTTCGGAAATTCAGTGTCTGTTCATATCCACTACGATAAGCCGTACCAGAACAAGCTCTCCTCTTCCCCCCCCCATAGACGAAGGAATCCGAGGTGGCTTTTACCGCAATACGACAATGTCAAAAACGTTTCAGGGTTCTCCTGAACACGAACCGAGGGGGCCTTGCGTCGCTTGTCGATCAATGATGGAGTCAATTCCAAGGACACGGAGTCTATCCCGGAGAGGAAGAGCCTTGAAAGCAACGAGCAGGCATTCACGGGTAGAAATACAGCACATGAACGGTGATGCCAATTGTCAGTGCATATTAATATCTCTGTCGCTTGTGGTACTCCACTTGCAAAGCCCGTGCCAGGCTTGCTTGCATATTGTACCATGTTCGGGACCCGTCAAAGGGTTCATTGGCTTTGTGGGGATGTTTTGGCTGACGCCATCCGTGGGTTTCCAGCAAACGGAAGCGAAAAGCAATCTCGGATGATACCATGCAAGCCCGAGAACAGGGTGAAGACCATGGATGGATGTACTCCTCCGTATTGTATGATGGATAGAGTGGGACGGGCTACGCATGGAACATCTGGAACACTGGGAACTATACAAAGGGCTTGCAGCTCTCTCGGTCAGTGTCCGCGCCCAACCCTTGGCGTTGTTTAATTATTTCCCAATGCAGTGTTTGGAGTGGTCTTTAGGGTCCCTTAGTCCGATGGGACTCGGGGGTGGTTGGAGAAAGTCGATCCACCGGGAGGAGACAAGATTCGGCAAGGGTTGCTTTTGATTGGTCCGGGGCCGGGGGCTCGGATGCCCGCGTTGTCTTCAAGCGGGATCCTTAGGCGAGACGGGCCTCGCTGACCCTGACATTCCTATTCCTCGCGCTTTCGTGATTGTCTCTCCATTGGTGGTTCTCAACCTCTGTCATACTTTCTTACACTTCTAGCTCCCGAGGTTCGAGGTTCTAGCGCCTGTTCCAGACTTTCTTTCCATGCGGTTTACGTTATCTTCGGCTAATACGACGATCATACACTGGTGCCTACCAATGACACGATCACGGTGACCATGCGAATTTCCTTGTCTGGACCAATGTCCAGGTTGGTCGATGACTTGAGAAGTCCCCGGAGACCATGAACGCCATGAAAAAGCCGGGACCCAGAGTTGGCCTACTACATGACCACGATCTTCTCAGGGACAAGCCCCGGTCACGCCTCCACCGGCCCCCGTATCTCGCGTAGCTAAACCTACTGTAGTCTGTAGGTCCATGTTATGGCGCGCCTTGGGGCCCGTGGCCACTTTCCCTTGCTGAACGTTTTGAGGGTTACGTGTGCCACGATGGCGGTCTGGTGGCCCGGCCCCTAGTCGTTGGATGCGAGGCCACTCCCTCTCTTGGGTACTACCGTGGAGTCTTTTATTTGGATTTGATTTGATTTCCCTTTTTATTTCATACCTGCCAGCCTCGCCGAGTCGCTTAGTGCCGAACAAGCCCCGAGATCGAAGGATGTGTTGCGTGTCCTGTATTCAAATAATCTCCTCGGAGGAAGAGGGCGCTAGGCCGGCATTCGTTGGTTCCTGATTACGACGATCGGTTTCCCTGAACTGAACCGGGGTCTATTTTATCAACCTCTTCCCGTCGAATGGGCTTCCCACCAAAATCCTATACAATATCAGCATGCATCATTCCGATGTGACGACTCGCTCTGCACGTATTTCCCTAAAGGGATCTAATATGCCCTCTCTTCATCATGATCTCCCGGCAGCCGAATATGATGAATACAGACGATTAGATGCCGTCTTGTCATTATTGTTCCCCTCCACCGTTCGGGTGCAACGATCGCAGACTATCACCGGTCATGTCCATTCGTTACGCCGTCTCACACTCTCCAATGGACTCCGTCTATTACTGAAAAGCTCCCCTTATCCCGGCACCCCGCTGCTACGGCAAGAGCGCTTCTATCTAGAAACCGAAGCCCGAGTTCTAGCTTTGCTGGGCCAAAGTGCAAATCCTTGCATCCCTCAGCTCTATCACTATGATCCGCGTGGCAGCTTCTTCGGATCAGCCTTTCTGCTACGGCAGTATGTGAAGGGGTCCAGCCTCGCCGATATGGAAAGCCGACTGACCGTTCGAGAACGCAACGATATTGACCGGCATCTCGGATTTCTGGCTACCACTATTGGGCATAATGTGGCTCCCGGGTTTGGCTCGTTGCAGCAAGTAGCCATCGGAGCTGGCAAACGATCCTGGCGAGAGGCCTTTTGTGCGTTGTTGGAAAGCGTGCTCCGGGATGCCGAAGACATGTTCATTCATCTACCCTACGCGGAGCTTCGACATGAGCTGGTCCGCTTAGCTTCTGCCCTCGACGAGGTGACCTTGCCCCGTCTGACCGTCGTCGGATTCGGTCGGTCGACACATGTCCTACTGGATGAGGAATCAAAACAACTATCCGGCATAGTGGACTTTAGCAGCGCCTTTTGGGGTGACATGCTGATGGCAGAGATTTTCGAGACTCCATCACTTGCCTTGGTAGAAGGGGCAGGATTACCCTTGATCAGAACGAAGAGAGAGAATATTCGAGTCTTGATGTAGGTGATGATCCGACTGATACTTCTTTGGCCCCCCGGTACATGGAACCATTTCCTTACTAACATGCTGCATTCGGCTAGGTACTCATGTTACCGACTGGTTTGCCAAATAACCTTACAATATTATCGGAACCGTGATGAACCGAAGGAGTTTGATGCCCGCAGGCGACTGACCGCCGCTATTGCCAACATGGCCGCTGTCGAATCGGCATAAGGATCATTATAGAAACGACCTTTGCATGTGCGAGACGAGAAGTTCATATTGAAGATACCCTTTGAATATCGGATCTATAGATTAGCCCGATTTGCATGCATTGTTGAGTGTCGAGGACCGAAGTTGTGCAGAAGAGATCATTCTGGTGTGGAGCTCCGTATAGTTCGGCATGTGATGCTCGGGGGGCGCGATTCTTGGGGGGAGGTTCCTGTCATATTCATACCGCCATCATTATATTGCGCAGCATCTACAGGCTGTGACTTTGTCAAAGACCTAGCTAGAAAATAGATATTCTATAAAGCAAAAACAACAATTTTCTCATTATTCACCCCCTGATCTCTGCGTCGAAGATTGGCCTGGTACATCTGACTTGGGTGCATGGGCCGGGGAGGGCGCCGGTAGGGCGGGAGCGGGGCAGATCCATTTAGACTCTCCGCCATGTCGTCAGCCTGTAACACATTCCGCCAGACAGCTCCACCACTTTTTCCCCTTTCACCTCTTCCCTCTCAAGATACCTACCACCACTCACTTGCCATAGAGATGGCTCATTTACTCAGAGGCAAGCAAGCGGGTATTCAGAAAGACCTGTCCGAGGGCCTGTCCCCGGACCTCTTCGGCATCGACGACGTATGTTTCTTGGCGCTCCAGGCATCCTCTTTTGCGATCGTTGCAACACTGACAGAGCAATTTTCCTTGCAGTTTTCACGATGCGGAGTGAACTCACAGATCAGCGTGATCGCATACGATCCCGTCCAATCCCTTCTCGCCGTCGGCACCAGTGATACCTCGTTTGGAAGTGGGCAGATCTATGTCTTTGGGCAACGGCGCGTCTTGGTCGTCTTTGACTTCCCGCGCAAGGCCTCGGCAAAGCATCTCCAATTCTGCGCCGACAAGCTCATCAGTGTGGACTCTAAGAATGAGATTTGTATATTCTCGCTAGAGTCCAAGAGCCTGGTGACGTCCTATGCGCCGCCGGGTCAACCCACTGCCCTCGCTACTGACCCAAGCCTGGAATACGCCTTCATTGGCTTGTCGAATGGTCTGTCTGGTTTCCGCACTTATGCTCTCGTGGATTGGCAATTGACAGCAAATTAGGTGAAACTATTGCATACGATCTCGATCGACAGACCTTGACGCCATTCAAAATTCCGAACTTGTGGCTGGAACGCAACCCCCGATCACGACTAAACCCGGTCATTTCATTAGCATTCTCCACTCGCGACATTGGAAAGATCCTCATCGGATATCCGGAGGGTGCTGTCACCTTTTCCTTCAAGCAAAATATTACCCAAAAGTTCTTTATCTACGAGGTTCCGGTTGGGGCCCCGGGTGGAGATACCGAGTTGTCAGCTGCTGGCGTGCGCCGACCTAGACTGACCAATGCGATCTGGCATCCTAACGGCATCTTTGTGTTGACAGTTCATGAAGATACAAGTCTTGTTCTTTGGGATTCTAAGGACGGGCGAAAGCTTCATGCCAGAACTGTTCAGTCCCCCAATGTTGATCAGCCAGGGTCTTCTAGCAGGCCCGGCTCGGCAAGCGGGCCTCCTGGCCCCAAGGAGCCCATCACAAAGGTTGCATGGTGCGCCAAAGATAACCCCGATGATACTGGTCTTCTAGTAGCTGGCGGAAAACCAGCGGGCGATCCAAATAAGGGCCTCACTTTCTTGGATATGGGTCCAACTCCCAACTACGCTACATCATCCTGGCAAGTGCTGTCCGGATACTTTGAGAGAACTCGCCGCAGTCTCAACCTTCCTATTCCACCTGCTGCCCATGCCATCAACTTTTGCCTCATTCCTCGCTCCACGCCCTATTTTGCCGGTGCTCATGACCCGATTGCAATCATCGTTGTGCTTTCCTCGGGCGAGCTGGTCACAATGAGCTTCCCGAGTGGCCATGCCATTACACCGACCAACATGATACATCCATATTTATCTTTTGTCCACCCATTCGTGAACAAAGTTACACTCACCCCAGTTGACCGAAGTGCCTGGTTAGGCTTGAAAGAGCGCCGAGCGCAAGGACCCAAATTTATACTTGGGGGTGCGGAAGCGAAGAACCCGCTCAAGCGTTTCGAGAACCGGAATATTCTTTCTACTGCGCATGCTGATGGTACCATCCGTCTCTGGGATGCTGGTCATGACGATGAGATTGAGAATGGTGAGGTAGTTCAGGTAGACCTGGCGCGGGCCGTCGGGCGAGTTGGTAATGTGGAGGTGACCGAGATGTCCCTCGCGAGCACGACTGGCGAGCTATCGGTTGGTCTCCGCAGTGGTGAGGTCGTTGTGTTCAGATGGGGTAACAACACATCATATGGCAACGAACAAGCTCCTGGTACCAACTTGGATCCCGGTACACTAACTCCAATCAACACCCGGGCGGATCCTGGTTTGAAGACGGGTATGCTTCCATTGACCCTTTTGAACATGCAGCAAGGGCCGGTGACGGCTCTAAAGCATAGTCAAGTTGGCTTTGTTGCAGCTGGATTTGAGGGTGGTAGTTTGGTTATCATTGACCTGCGTGGTCCTGCAATCATCCATACTACGCATCTGTCCGAATTCCTCAAGGCTCCAAAGCGGAGCAGCTTCCGCAAGACGCGTGGTACAGAGGAAGTTCCTGCAGAGTGGCCTACGAGTATCGAATTCGGCGTGATGACTCTAGAAGGAGAAGGTAGGGACTCGTGACTGTGGATAATTGAGTGTCCCCCGCTAATCTCGTTATTTCTTTCGACTACAGACTACTCGAGCATTTGCTGTTTTGTTGGAACCAACCGAGGCAATGTAGCTACTTTCAAGATTCTCCCGGCATCCAATGGTACTTATTCTGCCGCTTTTGTTGGGTTTTCGGCTGTCGAAGACAAGGTCATCAATATTATTCCTATTGATGCAGACTCTGGTGGCCAGGCTCTCGCTACCCCCAACGCTGTCGGCGGATTGAGAACTGGTGCGAAGATCAACGGTGTCGTAATTGCAGTCACCCAATCAAGCTGCCGGATCTTCAAGCCTCCGATCTCCAAAGGTGCTCACAAAACCTGGGACGATTACCTTTGCGATTCAGCAGCGGTTGTCAGGGTCGAAGGTCGCGGCTACAGCTTGGTCGGTCTCTTCGGAGATGGAAACGCGCGAGCTTTCTCTATTCCTGCGCTCAAAGAAATTGGTTGTGCGAGAATCGACTACATTGCCGATCTGCGACGGCTCTCGGAGGCATCTATCACACCTAGTGGTAATGTTATGACGTGGGTTGGTCCTTCTGAGGTCGGATTGTTCAATGTGTGGGGGTCTGGACACAAATTGTACGTTGCTCACTCTTATCTCCAAGACAGGGCAAAGCTAATGACTCTCACAGGAGCCCCTCGCAAGATCGTCTCTACGATCCTGAAAAAGTGGTCCCTGCCCGTCCTACCATTACTAACATCCAGTGGATCTCTGGCACTCAATATGTCTCACCAGCGGATATGGACTTGCTTAGTACGTGATCCCTTTCCGATTACCATTCTAATCACTATGTCCGAATCACCCTCTCTGACAACAAGCATCAGTCGGCGGCCCTGATCGCCCACCCTCTAAGCGCATGATCGAACAAATGAGACACGACGAGCAAGAACGCCGTCAAGCACTTCGAGAAGGTCGCGCACCGCCCTCCGAACCCCAAGGCAGTCAGGAGGGCTACCTAGCATACATGTCCCGCCAAGTCCAGGAACGAACCGAGCGTCTTGGGATCGTCGGCGACTCGATGGACCGGCTAGAAGAGAATAGCAGCAACTTCGCGACCGACGTCGGAAAATATATCCAAAATCAGAAACGGAAGGCTGTCTTTGGCGGTAAGTTGATCTCGGTGACACCCTTGTCAAGTTTATATCCCTTGCGTCATTAGGTACATGAGACTGACCGACAACCTTTTGAAAGCGCTCGGGTCCAAGTTTGGGTTCTAGGTTTTCGCTTAAGCGGACTATTTCGTTGCACGACACGGTGTAGAATATGATCTTCATAATAAAGTTGTGTTTACTTTGGGTATAGTTTGTTGGTTTGGTATAGGGATTGGATTGTCCCTGCGGTTGGTCTTCCGTCTCGATATAGAATATGCTCACGCTTCACTCCGATATGCATTTCTCGAAAATCTCGCTCCTTGCCAATCCATACCTCAGTCTTCGAGCTTGCAACCTTTGAGGATGAGCAATGTATGGATATATTTTACTGCCAAACAGACCAAGCGAGAGCGATGAACCACTGACGCTAACATTCCACTTTCAACGTTGATCCATTACCTTGAGTACCTGGTCTGTTGAAGATAACCATGGCAACGAACGCTAAAAACTCCCCTACATGCCTATCGGAGTAGATTCAATCCTAGTTGAGAGCCAAAATGGGTGCGCAAGTGCGAATCTCCTTAAAAATCACGATAAGTTCTATTTCGTAGACCCTGTTCAACGCCGATGTTGAACCAAGAGCAGGCTGGGGTGGTAAATGAGGAGAGCGTAAGAGTAAAGAGGGATTGGCCAAGGTGTCATAAACATAGCATACTGACGGTCATCAAAGAGCATGGAGAGAGAAAAAGGAGGAAGGGAAGGGGGGAAAGGGCTAGAGGGTGAGAGGAACGTGTTGACATCGAGCTTTTAGTGCACCATAACCTCCGGCTGGGGCTGGTGGGCGGGCTTGCCAGACTCGTCCTTCTGCTCGGAGTCGTCACCCATCTCAATGTCCTCATCGCCGTCACCAGCCTCATCCTCGTCAAGCTCATCGTCATCGTCCTCACTCTCCTCCTCGAGGTCCTCACTGCCAGCGTCCGAGACGTCGTCATCCTCGTTACCGGCAGTGACCTCACCACCTTCCATCTCCTGGTCGTCGCCCTGCTTGTTGGCTTCCTCGAGCTCCTTAACCAGAGCAGCCTCAAGCTCGGCCTCCTCGGCACCGTAGGCATTGCTGTCGTCGTCCAATCGATCGGCCTCGGGCTGGTCAGGCGGGTACTCTGCGGGCGCAGACTCCTCGGAATCCCTTGAATCAAATTATTGTCAGTCATGTGTGGTTGCGGGGGCAACTCATCAGAGAAATCATAGAAAAAAAAACATACCACTTGATGGCGAACCGAGTCACACGGGGCTTCTCAGCAAGGACATTGCGGCGAATGCGCTCAATGACGGGTTTGGATGGGGGCTCTGTCGCCAGCTCCTCAGAGTCGTACTCATTGTTGACATAGTAGCCAACACGGACAAATTCACGGCCGTCGTAGCTGCAAGTCAGGAGGATCACAGTGACACCGAGGATCTCAGAGGAAGGAATGCGCTGCAAATCGGGCGCATCTGCCTCGAAAATGAACTTGTTCACACCGACGGGGATCGGGCCGACCAAGAGGGAGTCGAGTTCTTGGTCATATTCGGAGCTATCAAAGATGTGTTGGTTAGTGAGGGGCAGATGGACGCGGTGAGAGGGTGGATTTACGAAGTGGCGGAACCGACATAAGTCAGTTTCCACTCGAGATCTAGGACGAGACTGATTAGATGATCTGAACATGACTGAACATGATGATGTGAGCTGCTCACCTTTCTGCAACTGCTCCAAACACTCAAAGGTGATCTCAAATTGATAGGAGGCTGTGAAGGGGGCCGGGTTGTTGAGGATTTTAACCCCAAGTAGCGAAACGACGGACATGGTGGAGTGTGAAGAGTGAGAGAGATGCAACTATGTACGGAAGTGGGACTTGAAAGGGTTTGTGAGGAAAGGGACCCAAATTTATGGAAGAAGCAAATGTGGGGGGATATGGGGTGGGAGAAAGGCAAACAAATAGTTTCACCGCAAGGAATGCAAAGGGAAGTCTGAGAGACTGCAACGAGGGCAACGAGGGCATATGCGAGGAGAACATCACTCGACGCGCCTTCGCGTCCCTTGCGCGCTGACCGCCCACGTGATCCAGACAGCTTGGCTGCAGTCTCAGCGGGATGAATTCACGGATTCAGTAATGAGCTTCCCCCAATCTCCACCATCACTATCACCCGTTCCTCCTAATCGCTTTGACCTGACTTCGGGGTCCCGAGCCGATTCCCTTAGTGGGACGCTTTGTTCATTTGATCATCTATCTCTAACCTTACTACTCCCATAGTCTCGTGTCGCAATTCTCCTTTGAGGAAGCTCCGTTCGCAGGTTCTCACATCCCATCCACCAGTATCATTGTTCTCGCCCGTAATGGCGGACAATGAATCTGAAGAAGCCTTTTTCAAGGCGCAGGCCATGGGCTCAGATTCTGCAGTGGCCGCTGATACCGATGAATCAGCTGCGGATAACTTTGACGAAGAAGAAGAATACGACCCCTCCAGAACCTTTGATGACCAATACCAAAGCTCCGAGCAAGGCCCTCAGCAGACCGAAGAGGCTCTAGAAGATGAAGACCAGCAACAGCAACAACAGCAGCAAGATGAAGATGAAGATGAAGATGAAGATGAACCAGAATCAGAAGTGACGGCCCCCAACCCCACTGCCTCATCAGACATGGACACTGGTATTGCTAGTGATGCGCCCGATCCTGCTCAGAATCCCTCTCGTGACGAGTCTCAGAAATCCACACCGGTCCCACCTGCGGGTGTATCGGCACAGCCCCAGACAAGAACGATCGGGGGATTTGACATTGAGGACGATGAGGACGAGGGCGAGGATGACAATGAAGAGGCGGACTATGAGCCGCCGGCGGTACTGGGGGTGGATGACTCGGATGCCATGCCTATGACCATGTCTGAAAACCCAAGTTCAGGAAATCAAAATCATACCACTTCCCCTGATGTATCATCGCACCTGGTGCAGCCCTCTGCCTCCGGGCTAGATGTTGCTAATAGCTCTTATTCTCCTGCTCCTGTTTCCAATATTGATCCTTCGGCTTCTGGTTCCCTTCAGTGGGCGCATGACCCGAGCATGCAGAACAGTACCGTTCCTACTCCTGTACCTGACTCCCCTTCTTTGAAAGGCCGCATGGCGCATGACCGCATGGGCATCCTGCAGGACAGGGTTGACGAGGATCCTCGCGGGGATCTCTCGGCTTGGTTGGAGTTGATTGCAGAGCACAGAGCTCGTAACCGGTTGGACAGTGCGCGTGAAGTTTATGAACGATTCCTTAAGGAGTTCCCCATGGCGGTAAGTCTGGACCTGGCCAGTCGGATTTGGAAAACACTAACATTGACCAATAGGCCGATCAATGGGTGGCGTACGCCACTATGGAGTCAGAGCTCAATGAACTCTTCCGTTTGGAACAAATTTTCAATCGAACACTCCTTACTGTCCCTAGTGTTCAGCTTTGGTCCGTCTACCTGGACTATGTCCGTCGCCGGAACCCTTTGTCTACGGATAGCAGTGGACAGGCAAGACGGACGATCTCGTCAGCTTATGATCTCGCAATTCAATATGTGGGAATGGACAAAGACAGCGGCAATATTTGGACTGACTACGTGGAATTCATTCGCTCTGGGCCTGGTACTGTCGGGGGTGCAGGCTGGCAGGACCAGCAGAAGATGGACCTGCTCCGAAAGGCCTACCAGAAAGCCATCTGCGTACCCACACAGGCAGTCAATGCCCTGTGGAAGGAATATGATCAGTTCGAGATGGGCCTCAACAAGCTTACGGTACAGACCCTTGAATTGCCTGTGACGGTGCATTCAGATTTGCTAACTCCCATATCTAGGGTCGGAAGTTCTTGCAAGAGCAGTCGCCGTCGTACATGACCGCTCGTAGCTCCTACACCGAACTCCAAAACATCACTCGCGATCTAGTTCGCACATCGCTGCCTCGACTGCCTCCGGTTCCTGGCTCCGAAGGCGACGTCGAATTTGCTCATCAAGTCGGCATTTGGAAGAACTGGATCGCCTGGGAGATAGAAGACCCACTAGTTCTGAAAGAGGACGATCCTGCTGCATTCAAGGCCCGTGTCCTTTATGTTTACAAACAGGCACTCATGGCCCTGAGATTCGTACCGGAGATCTGGTTTGAAGCTGCCGAGTTCTGCTTCTTGAACGACATGGAAACCGATGGTACCGATATGTTGAAACAGGGTATCGAGGCTAACCCGCAAAGCTGCTTACTTTCCTTCAAGCTGGCGGATCGACTCGAAGTCACCTCAGACTCTGAGCAGGATTCGTCCAAGCGCGCTGCCAAAGTCAGGGAACCCTACGATAAGCTGCTCGATTCCCTTTACGAGCTGATCAACAAGGCCCGAAACCAAGAGTCCCAGGACGTGACCCGGATTGAGGAGGCCTTTGCCCAACAGAACCCGGATGCTCAGGCCATCCAGGACGAGGATGATGACGGAGTTCCAAGTGAGGCAAAGGAGAAGGAGGCCGCAAAGCAGGCACAAATTGATGCCGTCCGAAAAGCCCACTCCATCCAGATCAACATCCTGTCCAAGACGATCTCCTTCGCTTGGATCGCGCTAATGCGTGCGATGCGCCGGCTTCAGGGCAAGGGCAAGCCTGGAGAACTAGCCGGTTCTCGCCAGGTCTTTGCCGAAGCGCGCAAGCGCGGCCGTATCACCAGTGATGTCTATATTGCGAGTGCCCTCATGGAGTACCATTGCTACAAGGATCCTGCCGCAACCAAGATCTTTGAGCGAGGCGCAAAGCTTTTCCCAGAAGATGAGAACTTTGCCCTGGAGTATTTGAAACATCTAATTGACATTAATGATATCATCAGTAAGTTGAATCCATTATACACAAGTCACATCGTGGGTTACTAACCTCTACCCTAGATGCCCGGGCCGTCTTCGAGACGACGGTACGCAGATTGGCAGCCAGTCCCGAGAACGTCCACAAGGCGAAGCCTATCTTTACTTTCCTTCATGAATACGAGTCGCGCTACGGTGACTTGGTCCAAGTGATCAACCTTGAGAATCGGATGCGCGAGCTTTACCCCGAAGATCCCTCGCTAAAGCAATTCTCGCACCGTTACGCCACACCGACTTTTGATCCAATGACTGTTCAACTCATCCTTTCGCCTTCGCAAACCCGGCCTAGGACACTGCATCATGCCGTTGTACCAGAGACTCGGGTTTCTCCCGCGCCATACCAGGATACGTCCTTGAATTCACCCAAACGAGCTTTTCCTACGGATGACTATGACTATGATTCTGACCGCCCGCGCAAGTTTGCCCGTGCGGAGTCTCCACTAAAGGGCGCCCAGGGCCGCCGTCTTGAAGTGCAAAAGAGAGTCTCCCAGTTGAATGGTCAGACTACGTCCTCCTACAAGCCTCAGGGATCCCCGGCCCCGCTTCCCCGAGACGTCGTTCATCTGCTCAGTATCATGCCTCCCGCATCTTCCTACCACATTGCGCGTCTGTTGCCGGAGAAGATGGTCGACCTTCTCCGCCACGTCGAGATTCCTGCCAGTACCGATCAAATTCCACTCCCGGCCAATGTGCGGGGGCTCGGAGCTGCTCAGAGCTCTGGTTCGAACCAGTATGGTGGTAAGTTGCCATCGAAACCCAGGTTCCGTCCATCGGTATCGTACCTCAAATTGACTAACATCAAATCTTCAACAGGATCATATCGCTGAGCTGTTTCCTTCCCTCCCCAGCTGACGGCTGCTGGAACTCATTTGTCCATATTTCTCGCCCCTTCCAACAAAACTAATCCTCATAATCTGCGAGGCGTGCTCCCCAGCCTGATGACATTCCATGCACGTTTGGATGAAGCGGAAGCTTCATCATTCCTCAAGAATGTGGCGGGGTATCTTTTCGATCGTCTCAGAATCCGTTGCATCTGCCGGCGTCGGTCTGGTTGGCTTTGTCTCTTTCTTTTCTCTTGGGCATTGGCCACCGTGTGATGAGCATCTTTTCGACGGCGGCGTTTCTGCTTGATACCGCATCTGTACATTCGAAGCCCATAGTGCAGATATCCTGACCATATGCAGTCTCTAAAATTTTAAGTTTTCCTTGTTTAACGTAGAGGTTGACTTACATGTAGGACGAATTCTAATCTTGGGTAGTCTTTAGCATTCCCAATCTTGCGGTTTCTCTAGACTTACCGACTCGCCATGAGTTCCAGAACGTAAAGCCTTTGCAGTCGTACGAGCTACAATGACTATATCAGTACGCCCTCGACCGATCCTGCCATTGTATAAGCTCTAATTATATCTGTCCATACTTAAGTCTCTTCTTGATGAGATTGACAAGCTGGGCAAGGTTTTTTTCTAGATTTGGCACACAACATCCATTTCGATCTGGGATATGGCGCAACTGTTTACTGAGGAGCATTGCAGACAATCAGAGCTTGCTCGGTAAGGACTTTAAGCCTTTCATTGAGATTTGAGATCCTGATCCAATCGAGCTATTATCAGCACGGTGTGATGCTTAATTTCGACACTGCATACGGCGTCTTCTTGTCCCGCATAGGTCTTATTGGAGTATGATAGGGCCCCTGGAAGACATATATCAAGACCACGTGCCCAAGCTTCGCATGCCTTTTCAAGGACCTTATATTAGACCCGACTGATTGAGTAGTCTAGGTCGCATCTTGAACTCGGCAAATTGCTTCAGAGTCTGCTGGTCAAGTGTCCCAGCCCGAACAAAACATTCAAGATCAGAAAGGTTGTGCCCGCCAGCGCAAATGGATACTTTGACCCCAAGGAGTCTGCTCGTGCCGATATTCCATTGATAACTATGAATGACAGTAACGACAACAATCTGCCATTGCGGATGTGGTTTGTCAAATGAATCATCCCTGGAAAGGCCAACAGCGACGCCCCCTGATGATAATTTGCCTCGGGATCAACTTTGAAGTTACAAACGCCGAGACGATGTTGAGTTTGACCCATAACCCGTTTCACTCGTGCATCTCAAATCCCTGGACCTCAGAATATCTGTAGTCCTCTCTCTCATTGTTGTTGAGCGTGATCTGTCCGGATATTTGGCACTGCCGTCTTCCCTGCCGACGCATTGGCCTTGACAATCGAGTATCATAGGGATGCCCATTGCAGTCATGTTACGTCTGCGAAGTAGTAGTTATTGAAGTTCTTCCAGAAATTGAAAAATATAAAAACATATTTTCTTCGACCTTGATTCAATCCGCAGGTGCGGTACAGCTTTAACTATCCTCGTAATGCTGAGTACGCTTTATCGATGTCAACTCTACTGACTACCGAGAGAGAACAGCCAGCAAAGTGGTAGCCAAAGCTCTACTCCCCTCGAGCACGTCGATTTCAACCATCTACTCTCTCATATGAAGGAATAAGCAGTGTAAAAGTCATTCATGATATCGTAAACACATTAACTAGTAGAGCAGATAGAAGACGCAGCCATCAATCAAATACACATCACTTCATCGCAGAAAATAGGTGGAGTACAGCCATCCAGTTCCTAAACTACCTCTCCCTGGACAAAACCAGCAGTCCGAGAGGGAGATAAAGAAAATAAGATCTTCAAAAGACGCCAGGGTTGGTACAAGTACAACACCAATGGTAGTTGCAAATGCAAAGCATATCAAGTAAGATATATGACCAAAACAATCATGTCATGTACGCCACGTTTTCAAGACGCCACATTGTTCAAAGTAAATCAAAGGTCAAATGTCCCAAGGTAGATCAGCCTCTTCTACACGCGTGCAGGTTAGATATGGGAGTCCAGTAGGTGGACCGCTGTCGTGAGAGCCGGCGCTGCCACCAGCCTGCTCGGCGCTGCCCTTCAGCTCGAGCTCGAGGAAATTCCGCATCAGCGGCTTGACGATCTCGCGGGCCAGCCGCTTGATCTCATCCATCTTGCGCTCGAAGCGTTTCAGGGTGTCGCGCGTGTACAGCGCGTCGGAGGAAGGTGTCGGATGGAGTTTGAGGAAGCGCTTGACTTCGTCGTGGGCGAGGTATGCCTGTGATGATGGGGATCCAATCAACCGGTATACACGAGCAGTTGGGTCAGGCGGCGCGGTAGGTTTGGTGGAAGTTGTCTGGGAGCCCGCAATAGCAGGTGGTGGGGGAGCGGTGCTGGAGGTGCTGGATGGGTTCTTGAGAATTGGCGCGGGCGGGGGATTGGTGTTTTCGATAAGCCACTGGCGGAAGAGGGAGACGGCGAGCCAGTCCAGGTATGCGTTGGATGGCCCGACGCGTTCGCCGCGCGAGGTTGTCAGGGAAAGACGGAAGAGCTTAGAGTCAACGCGGGCTTTGAGGTCCTCCAGATCCTCGTACTTGTCCTCTATAAGATCGAGAACAGAGTTGGGTAACGGGGCATAGGAGCCGTTGCGTAGGTTCGGCAGGGCCGCCGGCCATTGTCCCACGACGTGGATCAACGCCTCCGAGAAAATGACACGGCTACGGGCCAGATATCCTAGCTTGAGGTAGCTGGGTGGGTATTTGGCGATTTGCTTAAACAGGCGGGACCCGAATCCTAGTAAATGGTGGTCGACTCGTGGGCCAGTGACCGGAAGTGCATCGTACATGTCTGCTAATGCGAGGAGAGACTTGCACTCCGTATAGGCCGAGGCAATGTTGACACTGTTTAGGGTTGGTGGGTGATTGTAGAACACGCGGAAGAGGTTGTCGTAGTCGCGTATCAACGGGTCCACGGTGCCATGGTTACCACTGGCCATCTGTGGTAGGTGCACTACCGATTGCATTCCGGCCAAATTCGCCATGGACCGGAAGTAGCCTGCCTGTGCGCTCGACGGTTTCGTTGCTGTCGAGGAAAAAGAGGGTTGATCGCCGCCAAATGTTGGAGTATGAGAGGGTTCCTGTGCGAGTGTAGATGTTAGCCATCTATACCATACAGACTTCGATGGCCATACACCATTCGGGGTAGTGCATGGCATTCTTTATGATACCTTTTGAACCAGAATTGGTTCCTCGTCCTCCCCACGGGTCTCCCAATCAAGCTCAAATCCCCACCTCCGTTTGTCTCCCCCGCGCGCCGTAACTTTACCATGATCACCTTGGACCAGGGTTGACCCATTGGACAAGGAATCCTCGCTCACGCGCGATAAAGAGCCCTCTCCCTTTGTCGGAACTTGCGTCTGGCCCGACCAGACTTCACTTGTGCTGGCCATGAAGAAGCCCGAACATTGCGCCAGAATCAGACGGTGGAGAAGATAGCGACGTTCCTGCGCGCCGGCGCGAATCACGACCTCGACATCGCCGGTATAGGTGAAGATGGGGAAATCGTTCGAGGAAGACTGCATGGAACCGCCATGGTGTGAGCGCCCCGAGCGATGATGTCGGCGACTAGACTGCGAGGGCCGCGACACAACGGAGAGGGTGCTTTGGAGGGGCATGCGATCGAGGAGTTGCGCGGAGGAGACCATTTCCATGAGGGCGCCCACGTTAAATAGTGGTCATCGGTCCATGTAATGAGGAAAGAGAGACGAGGCGATCAACACCCTGGAGCGCTCGCGTCGGGCGACATGCGCGAGGGCAGTCCGAGGTTTCTTAGAGTCCTAGGCCACCGGTGTTTGCCGTGCGGGTTGTTTCAGGGTTGTCGAAAGGAGCGGGATGTTTTGGTTTCGCCACGCGGGAAACCACTGACCAACTTACCAATCCGTCGATGGCAGGTACATTCCGGCCGTCCTAGCTTCGGACTCTCTTCGTGTAAATTCATGTATTCCCTCCATTGCACGAGCATTATAGATTAGATTTCTCTATCAAAAATAGACTATAGGTGTTTATAAGGGAGTACTAACTTGACTCTCTGTCTGCCTGAAAATGCCTGATTTCTCAGAGTACTATCCCTTTCAGCTAATCTGTTCTATATCTCTGTAGTTTAGATATGGGCTACCGTTCTGGTTGATAGAAGAAACTTTAGTATTTTCAAAGACATTGAAATAATTGAATTTCAACAAATTTCGACTCCATGCCCTCTGGTGAGTCAGTCTGGATATCCTCGCTGGCCGGAGCCTCCATCAAATTCTCAGCATACGAAGCTTGGCCATGCCCATGCCCATGCCTGCCTGACTACCCTCATACTTGTTCTGGTCCCTCCACGAGCACGGAACCCTCGAGACCGCCTTGAGCCAGCCGCGCGAAGACAAGCGCGCCCGTCACATCTATCTTAATTGGTGGCGAGACAGTTGTTTAACAAGAGGTCCTGGCAGTGCATAGGTCCTGGTGGACAGCATGGCGAGAGCGGTGGAAGAGGGCTACGAAATTGGAAAATCTACGATTACGTGATATGGGTTGATTGCCTGAGTACCTGAAGAAACCCTGATCAATCGAGTATTTTTAGGCAGAGGGGGAACCAAAATATGGGGGGAGTCAATTTAGTGATCCCCTTTATTTCATTAACAAGCTCGCTATAGGACTTAGTAGCTTCAGCCTCTGTGATCAGAGGTAAGAAGGATTTAAAGATAGCGCAACGTCTCACCGCGAAGTTGTGGCGCAAATACGGCTCAGGTAGCGTGGCGCTGATTACTCGATTCCCGAGTTTCCCTTTCACTGTCCCCTCCTTCGACGCCCAAGCAAGGCCCCCGCGTGATATTTCCCCCCCAAAAAACCCTGGCCCTGGACACACATTCCCGGGACAGCTTCTATAGCTGTCCCGATCTGTCCTCGTTGCAGATATCTAAGGTCTCGGCTGCCGCATACGGTCTCGATCAACTCGAAGTCAGCACCGACCCAGAAGCTTCGCGCTCACCCTCCCCCGACCCCTCCTCCACTGCCCCGCGCAGCGCCAAAAAACGTTCGAAAAGTCAGGCCGTCTCCCGAAAAGCCCGCGGCGTGATCGGCAAGGTTCGCGCATTCCAGAAGATCGCAGCCGCCAAGATGGCGCATCCTTCCATCAAGATCGATACCAACGTCCAGACGGGGAAGCGCGGCTTACCTCCCGACGGCGATGGTCTCGACGTGCCTGGTGAACAGGGGAATCCCCGGTTGGACGCTGGCAATACGGACGATGTCCCGCCGTTCTTGTGCCAATCAGTCTCGGGTAAGTGAGCGAAGCGGGGTGCATACGCCCTATCGGAGAATAGAGTGAAGGAAGGGATAGAAAAGATCGAGAAGTGCGCCTTACACACGTGGGGAGCCAGTGAACTGACCGCTTTTGATATATATCTATAGAGATCCACGACAAATTTGAAGACCTCGAATGGATGCAGCGGACGCGACTGGCCGAGGCCATGTTGTCCAACGACCCTGCCCACCCTTTTGCCCTCGAAGGCGACCCCCAAGTCAAGGCTCGAAATCGATATGTTAACGTGCAGGCATGGGCCAACTGCCGCATCCATCTGCGGGTGCCCGAGGGTGAGTGTGATTTTATCAACGCCTCGCCGATCATACTGAAGGACTCGGTCACGGAGGAGGAGAGGACCTACATTGCGACCCAGGTATGTTGCCAAACCTTGCTCTAGTCATAATTCAAAAGAGTCTGAGTACTAACGATCTTTGTCCCGATCGGCAGGGACCCAAGCTTGGTCATCTCTCTCATTTTTGGCACATGGTCTTCCATGAAAGCAAGGATGTGGCTGTCATCGTCATGTTGACCCAAACCTTCGAGGCTGGTCGAGAAAAATGCGCACAATATTTCCCATTGGACTCGAGTCAGGCTTCGATGATTCTCTCGGAAGAGGAGTCGGATCCCTTCGTGGCCGATGAGAGTAGCCAGGAGGAACCCCCCGAAATCATTGGCAAGGTGACCTTGCTAGAGTCGACGTTCGATGCCAAGTCACGCTCGGAAATTCGCAAGCTCGAGTTAACAATCGGCTCGGAGTCGAAGATCGTCTGGCATTTCCTTTTTGCGGGCTGGGCCGATTATTCCAAGCCCGAAGGTAACGACCGCGAGGCACTCCTTGAGTTGATCAAATTATCGGCCTCCAAAGCTGGAGGGCCTGAAAATCCACGTGTGGTCCATTGCAGTGCAGGCGTGGGCCGCACGGGAACTTTCATCGCCTTGGACCATCTCCTTCAGGAGCTCGAATCGGGCCACCTGCTGCAGGTAGCCGATGCCGAGACCGACCCCGTGTTTGAGACGGTCAACCAGATGCGCGAACAGCGAATGATGATGGTTTACAACGAGATGCAAATGCAATTTATCTACGAGGTGCTCCGAGAACAAACGGATATCAAATTGGGTAAAATGCTAGGACAGAACAACGCGTCGCCTGGGAGCCAAACGGATGAGCCACGGTCTGCCAAGCTCGCCAAACTGAGCGATGAGCCTGATTATCTGCCTGCATCGAAGCCTGAATTAGAGGCTGTTTCAGACCAAGTTGCAACTCCGACTGAAACACCCGAGTCCTCTCACCATGAGTAACGAGTGCCGACATTGTTCATTACATTGCTTGTTTCACCAGACATCTCTTTCACCCAGAGGCCAGATTCCTATCTGGCCACGAGAGGTGGTTCGCTTCGTCTTCCTATTCTACTCTTTGTGTTTACTCGTCACGATTGATCATGAGCCCCTGAATTTCCGATTTCATTTGTTCTCTTGCATCATATCATGGCATCCGGTGTTTCTGTACTTGCTGCTTTATTGTCCCATGGTCCCCTTGTCTTACATACTTCTGTACTTGTCTTGTTTACTTTTCTTGTCTTCCTATTACCTTTTTTTTCCCCCATTTGCCCAAAGGACCCTTCCTGTATCTTCTTGCCTTTTTCTGAATACCCCCAGTCTACATTGCCACTTGTTATGAATTTCCTTGCACTCTTCTGTAGTTCTATGCCCGATGACTGAAGACCTAGTCTTTGCATTAGAGTTGCTGTATATTAGCGGTTTGTCGAGTTGTGTCTACTATGCCTGTATCGACTTAAGCCAACTTCTCGCTCCAAGCTTGATTTGCCGATGCTGTAGAACTCTGTGAGGTACCTCGTCCCAAGGATGAGGTGCTTCTTATACTATTTGCGGCTCTAACTTCCGCTTCCGAATGGCTATTCGCGTCCCTTCTATAGTCATTCTGGTCTAGACGTGCTGAAAATGGGGTTCCCACTACATACGAAAGACGGCGATATAATCTGTGGACCAGAGGGTGTAACCTTGTTTGCGAAGAATTTTGGCTGTACAATTCTTATGGGGGAGGGGGGGGGGGCAATCCTTGAAAGGCCTTGAAAGGACCCATGAGTGTTGCAGTTTCAAGCAAGATAGAATAGTATCTTTCATTTCCCTCCAACAGGCTTCATGCAAGCCTGTCGCAAGCTTCAAACCCAAGCAAAAATGACAGCAAAAAAGAAATTGATCGCTGCGAAAAATACATCAGAACTAAACGACTGGTATCATGCCAACGTGAGATCGATCAATGCATCAGTCCATAACCATCATCAAACGGGAGATGCTCCTGCCAGTATCAACGTGGGCTGTACGTGAAACTGTAACTCAAGGAGCTCGACCCGAACTAACTGTATCAGTCGCTGCGTTTCGTAGAGCCCTCTCCAGCTAGTTGGCTGTCATCGTAACTTGGAGGTGTAGCTTGATGCGCCGCATCCAGACCATCCTCAGTATCCCAATTATCGACAGCATTCTCATCCCAGTTATCCACCTCTTGCTCCAGGTTCATCACACCAGACTCTTGCGGTCCTAGTCCTTCCTCCTCCCGGGAGCCACCAACCCCAACGCCAAGCTCAACATCCTCCTCTCCACCGTCCACGACACCAAAGCGGCTCTTGCGGCGACGATCCAGCATGCGGCGGTGGTACCAGCCGCACAGGCCCACTGCGCCGAGGCTGCCGACGACATTGGCAACGACATCGAATGGGTCAAAGGCTCGGTCAATGGGAAGCAGACCTTGGACAATCTCTGAGCCTATACTCATGCCGAGTGTGCAGACCAGTAAAGTTATATGTAGAGTGCGCCGCCTCGTGGTGTCCAAGATCCAGTAGAAGGTGACGGTCAAGAGGAAGAAGGTGACGAGGTGCAGGAACTTGTCATTTGGTTGGAGATTCGTAGGAATTGATGAGGAGGTACTATGGGACAGCAGACCCATGTATCCAGACAGGACTAGGAGGAAAGCGAAAGCTCCTGCGTTTGCATATTAGCTGGGGTGAACCGGTGGAGGATGATTGTACTAGCTCTGCGACAGCTTGAAACATACCTGCGAAAGGGTAGCGGATCCGCATAATGGTAGATTTTAACAATGACAAGCTTCGAATATTTGTTTCTTATCACACACTCTCCAATCAGTTGTATCCCAGTGCAGCTCTCAGCTACGCAGCGCAAGACGGGTAGTGTTTTAACGGATGACGACGATCGGTTGGCCCGGGCTGGTGCCAGTGCGTCATATGTGGGTTTGAATGGCCGAGTTGATGGGTTTGATATGAAGATCCCGAGAACTTGTATGTATCCCACTGATCGTATAGAAGGTAAGAATCAGCCAATCGCTCAATAGCTCTAGAGAAAATGGTGGTTGGAGGTACTACTGTTAAGGCTCCCATGATATGCCGTTTCTGCGATCTGCCGCGACTCGCCGCCTTTGCGGCTTGCGGCTGGCGTCGTCCATCCCCATCCAGAAGATCTTCCTTACTGAAGCTGTTACCTTCTTCATCAAACCTCTCCCTTGTACCATCACTGTCGGGGCTTCTGACATTGCCTGGTGATTTTGCTATCTCTTACTTACAATTCCATACCTTTTTATCTCATCTTACCCTGTTGTTGCGATTTCTCGGCTTGCCATCCGAAGCGTGGAGAATCGAGTCTCGCCCGCCCCCAGAGCCGGGGTTTTGGAGCGAGCATGTCGCTCGGTCACCACGCCTGGCCTCCGGGCAATATTCGCCCTCCGGATGAGCACCAAGACTCCCCGCGATCAGTCAATGGCTTGGTCAAAACTCTATCTGGCTCGCGAACCCCTCAAACACGCGGCTCTATCAGCGCCGATGGACCAAACCCCGGTAGTATGACATCGGACCCTGATATCGCAGCCGAGGAAGACCCACGCGTTGCCCAATTTCGCGAATTGTATCGCCTGAGTGAGGCGAAAATTAGCGCGCTCTTTTCAGAGGGCTATGCCCAGGAACAGGTGGCCGGCGCCGCCATTGCGGACTCCGATCAGCCTGATAATCAATCCGAACGCGTCGATGCGCCGGCACCCCCTTCGAAGGCACCTACCAAGCCTGCCCGCAAACTCGACGACGACTATGATGACTACGACGATGACGATGAAGACGCGGATATGCCTGATTCAACGGAGTCCCCTCTGAAAGCAAAGTCCATCCCAGCGTCGCAAGATTCCACCGTCACCGCGCTTCCGTCGCTACGTCCTGGCACCGCAGCTTCCACAAATGTTGAAGGGGCAAAGGAACAAAAGAAAGAGACGGCGGAGGATATTCGCAAGAAGCTCGAAGAAGACAAAAAGGCTACCGAAGAAGCTGTTAAGCATAGCTTCCATACCATGTTCTACACCCTTGAGGATGACCGCTATGCAATGCTGGACCAACAGCGGCTCGAGGAGTCTGAACGCCAGGTCGATGCCGAAATTGCTGGCCAAAACAGTGGTGCTAACAACACCTCTGGTGGTTCCAGTGGTCATGGTACACTCAGCCAGACGAACCTTGGCGCCTCAAGCCTGACATTGAAGAATCTACTTGCTCGGATCGATCAGAAGCGCGACATGGTGGAGGCATCTGACGCCGAGCTTCGTAGCCTGATTCGCGAGGTCCGCAAGAACCGAAGCAAGTGGTACAACGAGGAACGCATCGGCCAAGAGGAGCTTTACGACGCTGCGGAGAAGGTTCTTAACGAACTCAAGGCCATGACCGAGAATTCGGGTCCATTTTTGAACAAGGTTAACAAGCGTGACGTGCCTGATTATCACCTGAGTAAGTGCTATTATTCTCAACCCTACTATATCAACTGCTGATCCTCCCGTGTTATAGTTATTCGGCACCCAATGGACCTCGGAACGATGACCAAGAAGCTCAAGGCTTTTAGCTATCGGTCGAAGCAAGATTTTGTGGATGATATTAATCTCATTTGGGCGAATTGTCTCAAGTATAACACCGATCCAAATCATCCCTTGCGCAGAAAGGCCGTGATCATGCGCAAAGAAACCGACAAGCTTGTGCCTTTGATCCCGGACATTGTTGTTAGGGACCGAGCGGAAGTTGAAGCTGAAGAACGTCGTCAGCAACTTGCTGACCTCGAAGATGGAGGTGAGGAAAGTGACGATGAACCGATCATGTCCTCTCGAGGACGAAAGGCCCCCGGCAAAACCTCCCAGAAGGGCACGGCTCCTTCCCGTAGCACCCCCAGTGGCTCTGAAGGCCCTGCCGGTGCATCTTCCAGTCAGCCCCCAGGTCCCGTTCGGGCTGACTCAGATACGGCCATGGAAGCGAGCCAGAACGGCTTCTCAACCCCTCCTCCCGGTTCTAATACCCCCTCCGACCCAGCGGGGGCTGGTGCTGGTGTTGCAGCGAGCCAGTTGGGTGACGCTATGGAAATCGATGGCCCGACAGCCGACATCACCGCTCTGAGTGCCCTGTCAATGCCTGGTCTTGAAGCCGAAGACCCTGAGTACAAGGTGTGGAAGCAAGTCACCAAGAAAGATCGAGCTCTGATTGCCGCCGAGAGACATCGCCTCTTCAAGGGCGACAAGCTTAACGCTGATGAGCCGGCTTTGATTCGTACCAAGGCTGGCATGCGCCGCTGGCTTCGTCATGAGAAGCAAGCTGCTAACGAGGGCGAGAAGACTCAGGACGCTGGCTCTCAGGCGATGGAGCCCGAAGCTGCTGGCGCATCGCTTGCGGAGGGTATCGAGGTTGAGGAAGACAAGATGATTCCCTATTACTACGACGTCATGCACGGCGTACCGGATCTCCCGTCTCGCCTTGCCTGGAAGGAAGATGCCGAGGGAAACGTCGTCGACACCTCTGAGGAGTTTCTCCGGGTTCTTCCTGCGGGAAGTTTCACGCAGCCCGATAGCAAACTGTCACGCAAGATAGATTCCAACATGCGGCAGATGCAGGATACGCGCAAGATTTGTTCGAAGATTGGCATCGTGAAGCAGATGCAGCTTCAGGCTCAGGTATGCATTTGGAACACATAAGATTCCCCAGGTTGAAGTTGAGATATGAGCTAACAGAGATGGTAGATGTACGCGAACCAATTCCAAAAGTATAATCCTGAGCCCTTCGTCGAACAGGACATCCCAGCTCACGTTATGAACGATAACGGCCCCGTCATGACTACAGGAGTGTGCCGTGCGGCGCTGCAGCGATCGGTTGCCAAGATTTTCTATCATGCTGGCTTCGAGGAGTACCAACCCTCAGCCATCGACGTCGCGACTGATATGGCCGCTGACTACTTCCACAAGATTGGTCAGACCATCAAGTCTTACATGGAAACTCCAAAGGTTCCTGTCACTGAATCCGAGGATGCTTCGTCGTCTGCCGAATGGAAGTCTGCATACAGTGAACCCGAGGTCGTCCTTCATACACTTTCTGCCGTCGGTATGGACATTGAGGAGCTGGAGCTTTACATCAAGGACGACGTTGAACGGCTCGGAACTAAGCTCACGTCTGCTCATGATCGCCTCAAGTACCTCTTCACCGAGCTTCTGCGCCCGGCTCTTACGGATGTTGGCGAGGACGGTTCCAAGGCCTTTGCCGATGGCAGCGACCAGTTCGTCACTGGAACCTTCGCGGATGACATCAATGACGATTTCCTTGGTTTCAAGGAACTCGGTCTGGATGTGGAGTTTGGTATTGCCTTCAATAGCGTGCCGCTGCACTTGCTGCCGAGCCGCATGTTCAACGCAGCACAAGCGCAGAACACCACGGCGATCCAGACCGAGGACTCCTTCCCGCCGCCGCCTCCCTACGCTCGAATCACCACTGAAAACGTCGTGAACCAGATCGGGCTGGTCCAGCAATTCCTCAAGGGCAAGCTGGATGCAAATAGTGACGAACCACTTGTGGAAGATCTGGAGCTGCCTCTCAAGCAGCGACACATGCCTGCCAAGACCCGTCTGCCCGCATCTGGCAAGATCCCTCCCCCGGCTGGTGTCCACGGAAGCACCTCGAGCCCACAGAAACGCCCGGCACCACCCAACGCCGCCATCGCCAAGGCCGGCCCGTCCGAGCCGAGCAAGAAAAAGGCGAAGAAGAACAGTGGCGTGGCGCTCGAGATGCCGAGCTTTAATGAGGGGGACGCGGAACAGATGGACGCGGGCGATTCGAAAGATCTTATTTCGGATATGAAAGCAATGGACGACGCCAACATGCCTGATGGTGAGGCCAGCGCCAGCCAGCAAGATCAAGCAAGTATTCCCATGACTAATGGGACTACTGCTTGATCGTAGGTAGATTCCCCGTTATGTAGAACTTGTTTTCGACATACATAACCTTCTTCCATTCCTTCCTTCCTTCCCTAAACTCCTTCCCTCTCGTTCAGCCCTTTTCTTCGTCATAGCTCTAATGGCTACTTTCACACCTGTTTCATGTGCAGTGGGCTTATTGCTCACTTTCTAATGATATCAAGGGGCTTTCTCCATTTACTTTCCATCGGCCATGATACCCTTGGCCAGAATGATAGCCACTTAAGTGGGATTTATATGGATGTCTCTACCCGTGCATTGTATTATTTTGTTTTCTTTTCCTTTCTCTGCGCTCGGGGTTGGTTATGGTGCACTGGTCATACCCACCTCGCTTGTATTCACTTCGATATTCATCACTATGTTCGTGTACAATAACAATACCAAGTGGAAGCTGGCTCCGTCATTGTTTTGGCTTCAGCCTGTCCGCGTCAATTGAAAATACCCATTTCTCTGAGATTTTCCCCCTACTTTCTCCAGATGTGGAGCTTGAGATCCTATGTTCTCTGACGCTATACCGGAGAACCCTTTCTACTGCAACGAAGGGACTCGATGCCATCATTCTGAGTGCCTTGGTATAGAGCGCCCATCATCCGAGTTAGTATACAACCATGACACGCAGTTTAAACTACAATAATATACATTTAGAATGGAAAATCTTCAACTCCCGACAGTCAACCATTCTACTCCCGCCGACCAATCGTCTCCATCCCATCCATCCACGGCCTCAATACCTCCGGCACAACGACAACACCACGCTCCGCATCCCACCCGTTCTCCAAAATAGCAGCCAACACACGCGGAACGGCCATCGCAGTTCCGTTCACGGTGTGCGGGAACCGCGATTCCTTGGGCGCACTACCACGTACGCGCGTCGCCAGTCGGCGGCTCTGGTAGTCAGTGCAAATAGAAGCAGAGGTGACCTCACCCCAAGCAGACTCCAGTCCCGAGACGGCAGGGTCGATGCGACTCGTTGAGTCGGGCGTAGGGCGGAATCGTGAGGGGAAGAGAGCCTCGATATCACGCTTGCGGGTTGCGCTTGCTCCGAGATCGCCGGTGGGCATTTCGAGGACGCGGCAGGGGAGGTGGAGGGATGTTAGGATCTCGGTTTGGATGTCGAGGAGTTCGGCGAAGAGGGTGTCCGATGTGGGCTTGGCTGCGGCTGCGGCTGCGTCGGAGGGCAGGTTATCCGTCCACGCAAAGAGCTCGACTTTGGTGAACTCGTGGACGCGGTAGAGGCCCTTCGTGTCGACGCCGCGGGAGCCTGCTTCGGCACGGTAACATCGGCTCGCGCCCACGAGCTTGATGGGGAGTTCGGAGGCGTTGATGTCGCGGCCAGCGTACATTGCCGCGAGTGGGATTTCCGCGGTTCCAGTGAGCGAGCGGGGGGGTTTGGTATCGCGGTCGCGCTCGTTCTGCTCGATTGACCAGATTTGCTGCTCGTTGTGCTGGTCGCGCGGTTGGAAGCCGCATGCCTCGGCGATGTAGGAGTAGACGATCGAGGGCGGGGAGACCGTTTTCCAGCCGCGGCGGCGTGCAACGCTCAAGGCATATTGGACGAGCGCTTGCTCGAGCATGGCGCCCTCGTTGACGAGGAAGTACCAGCCCCATCCCGTCGTGGTGGCCGAGCTTGTAAAGTCGAGAAGACCGAGTTTGGTGCCGATGGTGACGTGCGACCGAGCTGGGAGCTCTGCGGGGGACTGGCGAGTCCAGGCGGGTGGTGATTGGGGATCGAAATGGAGGTAGTGAACGAGACGGGGGTCGTCGCCGATGGGAGTTTCGGGGGACGAGAGGTTCGGGAGGGACAGGGCCAGACGGTTAATTTCGTCCGTGCAAGCAGACTGGCGGACCGTCATGGCATGCGACTCGTCCTTTAAACGCTGCGCTTCTAATTTCAGATCCCCCAATTCTTTTTTCGTAGCCGATCCTTGTTCATTGCCCTCTGTGGCGTTGGTTGAAGCATGTCGCGCCGCAATGGACAGCTTCGCTATAGTCTTTTCCAGCTGCTTGATCTGCGAGCGCGGCGCCTTGAGACCGTGCTCAAGTTGTCTGGCTTCATCGGACAAAGCCTGAATTTTGGATGGGTACTCTGCATGGCCGGCATAATTCCTGACTATACAATTCTGCGCGTAGAGCTCGGCATTCTGGCGGATGTGCTTCACATCTGGCGTGGGCTTGGGTGCTGTCGCGGGACGCAGGATCTGCTGGTGACGGCGGGTCGTCGCGAATGAGCGGTATGGCTGGAGTCGAGGCAATGTATTTCGAGGTGCCAGTCTGCAATTGAAGCAGATATAGGGGGAGGGGGAGGGCGCCATTGGCGAGGCGGTTGGAAGAGTGAAGCAGTTGGAGAAAGCGAAGAAGTGGAGATCGTCGGGCGGGTTTGCTGGGTGGAGCCATCAATGGCCGAGAGCTATGGAGGTTGAATCTCCAACTTACGATTCATTGTGACAATGATCGAGTCAATACATCTTGATAATATTTGTAGACAAGTGATGTTTTATTGATTGCAAAGATATAGAAACAATCATAAATCGTTAATTCTCGTGTATGCATCGCAGAAGTGAAATGGCATCGCTAGCAAATCAAAATGTCGTATATCCCCAGTGTTTATCTCAGTCTCCCGATTTACGCATCGTTCAGTCCCAATTTCGCTTTCTTGACCCGAGCTCCCACACCCAGCAAAGTCAAAATGACCGCGGCGACAACTCCCCCTGTAGGAATATGGATGGCATTCAGGTTGTACGGTGTCTGGGTCGCCGCCAGGACAGTCGAAACCTCCAACAGTAGCAAAACATATCCAGCCCAGCGATGATATTTGTACACTCGCTTGCCCGCGTCGACACTGCCGAGAACCGTGACGGGGAAGAAGAACTGGATTACGCCGAATGAGGCTTGGAGGACCACGAGGATGATAGTGATCAGACCGAGAATACCGTGGGGGGAAACGAAATGAGGGTGGTCACCCTTGTTGAATTCGATGACGACGAATGCACTCAGGAAGGACAAGATACTGAGCAGTTGGATGATGTAGTGGATGCGGGTGCCCAGCAGTTTTTGGTCGGGCGTGGCGGTTGGTTGGAGAATCAGCGCTGCCTGGACTTGGAGCAAGAGGGCCGTGCTGGCCAGTAGCTGGAGGTGGATTGGTTAGAGACCGAAATATGCAAGAAATGAGAATGACAAGATGTCGGGCCACTTACGGGGTGTCCCGTGAAGAGCGCAAAGGGTAAAGCTAAGACGTTGGACCAGACCAGAGCAGCCAGCTGGTTATTGGTTAGTTTTCGAGTCTTGGATGAGTGTTGAAGGACACCTACAATCCAGATCCCCGCCTGTGCAACACTGGCAGTACCTATTGGACCATCCACGTCAGTAATCAAGAGCCAACGGATATAGCCATGTGGTCAATCCGAACCGGTGATTAGATTGCGCGCAATGTGAGCCTCCGGCTTCTGCGTCGTAAAGCCGGGCGAGCCCAACAGGGGCTCCTGTTCTCGTGACTCGTCCGCGACCGATACCATCTTCGAGGTCAAAGTTGTTTTGTCCTAATCGACGATTCGAGCTGAAGCAGGAGGGGCTAGAATGGAATTATTCTGGGTTCTTTCCCCGGAAGGGAACCCACTACTGTTTTATATGGTCGAATCGATCGATCTTGATTAAGAATCAAATCGGCTAGGGAAAGATTCCGTCCTTGATGATCACAACTATGCATGTATGGTGATCACTCGGGTGCACGACAGAATGCACAACACAGCCTGATCACCAATCATACACGATCATAACCATGGTCATCTTCACTTCTACATGCGGAACCATCGATCGAGGTGCCTTGATTTGGCGTGATCGCTCGCTTGAATGACGACCTCCCGCGCTAATCCCTTAGTAAGTGGAGGCCGCTGACCACGATTTGATTCCCATGGATTGCGAATGGTCGATCGACATCCGATGATAAACAAAGAAATGGGTGTGTACGAAGCAGGCTACATCTGTTCGTAAATCTGATACACAATCTGATTGGGCCGAGAATACGGCCACCACAGAGTAAGTCGCGATGACGACAAGAAGGCCTCGATTCTAAAACTCGGGGTGTTTCCGCCCACCTTCACCGTTTTGACGAGTTGCTTGATTTCCGAACAAGGCCTAACCTCTGAGCGATATAGATGCATGGCAAATTGAGAACACTACACGAGAGCTCGCCGCATCTATCATGGGTAGAAGGGAGATGGAAGAAAGGCCGAGGTTCAGGTCAATTAGGATGATTCTGATTCTGTAAATCAACCAGATGCTGAAACGAATGCTCACAGTCTAAAATCCACGAAGCAGCTTTCATCTACCTCGAGCAAACAACGAGAGAGATGAAAGCCGCAATGATCGAACTAGCCTCTTTCATATAACGCTTCCGCGTACTCTTCAACGTGCAGTCCCTCGTGTCGCCATGAGGGACTTCCTTGGAGACTACAATTCATCAAGCAGTGCCTATCTCTCAGGCTCTGTGACCTACTTAGGCCCTTCAAAGAGGTTCTTTAAACCAGAGGAGGTCTTGTATGATTTCCAGAAGCGCAGCTGGAGACGAGGTGGAATGTGCCGTGACGCTAAGCCCCTCGAGCTGTCATTCCCCATGGACCCACCAAGTCTAGACTAGACTAGTACTAGCGTTATTTGGTTCTGTGTCTCCAGATGGTACTTCGCATGGACTTTCTGTGTATTTGTTTAGACTTTGCGTTTGGCAATGAAGGTTAATTCGATCATCTTCCTCTTTCCAAGAGGTATACAAGTTCGTTTGACGACATTCTACCACATCCCGGAGTCTGGGATCAATATCAGTAAAGAATCTAAGATGCAGTATCCAATTCATAGAAACATGCCTCACGAAGTGGCTACTCGAGCCAAGCCGGAAAGTCAACGTATGATTATTATATGAGGAAGGCTCAGCAAAGCCGACTATAGGCTTTTGCAAGAGCTGCCATATTCTCAAGCCCCAGACTCAATCTCAGGGGCAGGAAAGAGCTTGCGCATGTATTTACAAGGTTTAAGAGCTATATTCTAGTCTTTTGTACCAGTTGAGGTAGTATTAAAAAATAATTATGGAATTTCTACCAACTATAATTGGCGCTGTTTCACCAAGGCATCTTAAGGACAGCTCCCTCCTCTCCCGAGCCGGGACGACCCCAGACTACCTCGGCACCCAGATTCCGTGGATCCAAATTCATGATAATGTTGAATAACGAACTGCTTCGCGTGGAGACATCGCGAGACTCGTCTTCCTGGCAGGCGATGGCCTGCGGAGCATTGTAAGTATCCGAGAAGATCCGCTCTCGCAACAAAGTAGGAGAAACGGCATCACCATGCACCCCGCTAGAGATCAGTTCTGTAGTAAGATCCTCTAACCGCTTGAGGCGAATGGGTGACCCAGACAGCCAAGGGGGCTCCTCCACATATCGATTCTCAATGAAATGATTGGTATGACCAATCAATCCGGAGGCATCCTCGGGGATATATTTGTTGCCCACGGGGGATACTTCGAGTCCCAGGGCTGTTGTGCTGTCTGCCACCAAGATGTGCTGAGCAGAGGCAACACCGCCGAGTTTCTCAAGTGTCTCAACAGCCTCGGTCACAGAGGTGCTCTCAAGGCATAGTCTGAGTGCTACGTGGATTGGCAGCTTGCTGCTGATCATCGGTTTCGCACGAATGGCATTGAGGCATGTTCCCACTGCGGCGGAATTGAAACCGATCTTACCAACGATTCCAGCCTAGAAGATTGAGGAAATGAAAATCCGTTATCACAGATACAACTTTCGGGAGAACGTCATGTCTTACCTCGGTGATCATGTATATGCTAGGCTTTCCAGGCTGCTCGATAGAGACCATGGCCAGATTCTTCTTCACAGTTGCAGTCCAGTCCCAGTTCTGCGATAGTACACGGACATTGTCGTTCGTCTTCCAGCAAAGTGTCGTGCATCCATCAGAAAACTTGCCCAGGGCGATTTCGCTTCGACAGTTCAGTGCCACAATATCGAGAATGTCGACCTCCGCCCCCTCCGCGATGCCTTCCATCTCGGCAAATATGTGGGGAGTTAGGCGTTGAATCGTAGGTGCGAATTCTTTGGCGACTTCTCGAACTTCGTGCCAGGATAGCTTCGAGGTGTACTCGAACATGCTTTCGTAGATGCGCATTTGATCGCGGATCTGGTCTTTCAATGACCGGCCATGCTTCACACCGATCTGGACACAAGATACAGAAAGGTTAGCAGTTGCAGTCATCGAGCCAGAAATCAGTTGGCCCGTTGTTAATGCAAAACAATGGTCCTTACCTCTCGAGGGCTACCCCTCAATGCAAGTTTGATTGGCTCTCCGTCAGACATTATCACAATAGCTCTATCTCTCCTAGGCTTGGAGCTCTTGGTGTCGTAGAGCTACTTTAGCTACTTTCAAGAAGACAATCTCTTCTCTTCGAGGGATTCGCCATTTATCGTCGGCGACACCGCTTATTTGATAGCCGAGCCGAGCTTCTCATCGTTGGAGTCGTGCGGGGGCTAGCCGATAGAGCCATCGCAACGACCTACCCCAACGAGCTATTCCCGCAAATGATGTCTCGGGAGAGACCCCAACTCCATATCGCAGCACCACTCCCGATTGATGATTGGCTCGCTGGAACAGTCCAACAGGCTATGCTTTGACTTTCTTTTTCCAGTGATGTTTGAAGGTTCTCTTCACATGGATGTTCATATTTTTGGTATCTCAGTCTTCCGTAATAATTCGTTGTTCAGCTCACACTCGAGGAATACCAACGGCGGAGTCAAGGGTATTGGAGTGGCTAGATAAATGGCAGGAACCCGCTTTCGACCCAAGGTATCACGATTTGAGCTATAAAATCGGGGGTGGGGCAAGCCTTCTTTCTTCAAATAGGATCAAACCCTGAAAAAAGCATGTCGAACCGTCTGCTCTGCCTCGGACACTTATTTATCCTGTTCCCATGAACGTAAGGAAAGATATTTCCATGATACATAAGGCGTTTCCGGCGGCTGGAACAAGGGCATTGACGGGGATGGCCAGCAGTCACAAGGAAGATCTCTAGTTACAAATGAAGAAAAAGTCAGTCAGTCGTAGCCAAGAGTTGTATTTTTCTTCCTAAACCCTCTTTTCTTATTGAAAGCGCATCACTTTCGTACTTTCTTTGTTTGTCATGATGAAATCATGCTGTGGACTTTCGGATTCCTGGATAGTAAGTAGGAATGTGAGGGAGTGGAGCCAGGTTGGCGTTTTTGGGTACACATTGGAGCGCGTATTGTCTCCAGTGCGCGCTTAGATAGCTAACGGTAAAGCCATCAGCAGCGTAGCGAGCAAAAACTCGTACAGTCTTAGATACCATTCTCCTGAGAGACAATAAGGTCTTTCTCCCATATATTAATATTGAGATGAACACGTCCTTTTAACCACAAAGGGTGACATGTCTGCACGACCTTGTTGAGTGGCAATCCTAGCTCGAGCCATGAGGTCGTCCATATTGATAGCCGGTGCCTCATCTCCCAAGTCAGCAACATGAGTAAATAAAGGACGACTGGAATTGACTTGAGATGTCAACAAATCATCTCTTGAATCGAAGTCGGTGGCATATAAAGGCGGAAAATCCGAGGAGATTTGATGTTGATTTTGCGAATAATAGACTAGAGAGATAATTATGGTGTTCAAGAAGTAGACTAATGCAAGCATGTTGAGGGTATATTGGACTGGCAGTTGACATGGATAAGGCCCTCTAGTTGAGCGTCTTAAAGTTTATCACCAACTTCCAGTTCTTCCAATCACTCTCCCCCCTCACATGGCCTAGTTGGACATACCTTCAGTGGATGGACCATTTGGGTGTGCCCCATGAGGGGAAATCACAGTACCGGTCTCCCGTGTCGAGGCCCGATCTCCACGGGTTACCGGGCATGTCCCTAGGCGGGGAGTGTGGGCGGGCGGGATGCGAGTAAGGTGAACCGGTACTTCTTCTTTTTATAAATATATTATCTAATATAGTACTTATAAAAGAGCTAATATAGATAATTTTTTTTTTTTTTAGAAGAAAAATACTTTAAGAGGGGTAAAGAAGGACGAACGATGTCCGGTTAGGCCCGGGCCAGCCTCCGAGTCATGTACTTCCGCAGGGGTGGTGATGAAGCATATTGGGCAAGTATAAAGAGAACGGGAGGTCGAGATTTCGATTCATGGCAGAGGAGAGAGAATTTTCTCCGGGAAGAATGAGCTTTAGCATATTTTCATGAAATATATGAACGATACGAGGAGAAATCCCTTAAGATCCAGTGAGAACCCTTGAGATATTGATACCTCCTTAAGTCTACAGAATTGCATCAATTTTCTGCCTAAATAAGAAAAGACCACGGTCTTATATTTTCCGATCCTACTTGGTAGCTGTTGCTGGACTGACAATCTGTTTCATTATGATGGCTCTTTAGATGGTCAATGGTTCCTTTTGAATAAATACCATGAAAGGTTTATCTGTAAGCGAGAGAATGGGCCGTTTGTGGATTTAGATGCTCCCGAAACGGTTCTAGCCCTCTGGCTTACGATGTCATATTAAGGTCGTCTGAGTCTCTGTCGAGCTGGTTTAACTCTGTCTCAAAGTCATTTTCCGTACAAGTAGCATATCATTCTTCTCGTTCTTCTACTATAAGAAATAGCAAGAACTTTGCCAGTTCAAGCAAAGAAGACACCTAAACCAAGCCTCTATGCCTGCTGAATCAAATGCTTGAACACCTTGTCCAGGTAGTAAGCAGACTGTTTAGGGTAGCGCTTCTTCTCCTCCGACTCGTAGTCAATAAATGTACACCCAAATCGATCTGAATATCCAGCGGCCCATTCTGTTACAAAATTCAGTCAGACGATCCAGGCTTTACCTATGAGAGAAGCAGAGGATAATGACTTACCCCAATTATCCGTAAAGGTCCATGCGAAATAAGACCGAATGTCTACCCCATCTTCTTTAACAGCTCGAGCCAATGCATTACCAACATAGCCTTCGAAGAATTTGATGCGGAAGGTGTCGTTGAGAACCTCCGGTGTAGGAGCAACCTCTCCTTTCGCAGTCGTGCCGTTTTCTGTGACATAGATCGGCATCTGGTATCTCTTGTAGATCCAGTTCAAAAGCTTCCTGAAACCACCGGGCGCAGCGCGAAGCCAAGGTGTGTCGCTTTCTTCGCCTCGCGAGACACCGTGTTTATTCTCATCGTGGCTTTCCACGTTGCCCTTATGGTCATTGATATCAGCGGGCGTGGTTTTGTGTTTCACGAAAAATGTCGTATAGCTGTTCATGCCATAGAAATCCGAGCTGCCGAGCACAAGTTTGGATTCCTCGGCCGTGAAACGTGGTAAACGATCGCCCAGTTGTGCACGCATTGATGCGGGATAATCGCCTGTCTTATACAAAGGGTCCGCAAACCAAGAAATTTCGAACTCGCGAGCCCGCTCAGCAGCGGCCTGATCCAATGGATCATCTTCATCCCATGGCTCGGACCAGTTGCCGTGAAGAGTGATTCCAATTGTGCCTTTCTGGTGTGGCTGGAACTCTTCGCGGTACATCCGAGAGACATGACCATGGGACACAAGCTCCGTGTGAGCGACAATAAAAGGCTCTGTTGACGAGTCGCCTTCGGCATTGCGATCGCGAAATGAGGAGCGTGCCGGGGCATGTACGCCAGCGGCATAACCAGCGAGTGTATAGACTCCAGGCTCATTGTAAGTGATCCAGTGCTTAACACGATCACCGAACCGCTCGAAACAGACTCGTGCGTAGCGCACGAAATCCGGGGTGTAAGCCTCTTGGTTCAACATGCCTCCATACCGATCTTCCAGAGTCTGAGGGGTATCCCAGTGAAAAAGAGTGACAAATGGAGTGATCCCATTTCGGATGAGCTCGTCGATAAGATCGGAATAGTATTGGATACCTTGTTCATTCACGGGGTCGTCGCGACCACCTAATGGGATGATGCGCGACCAGGCAAGGGAGAATCGGTAGGCGTTTACACCATAGGACTTCATCAAAGCCACATCTTCACGGTAAAAGTCGTACGCTCGAACGGCATCGTCAGCCGTGCTCCCGTCCGAGACTTTACCGGGGGTATGGCCGAAAGTATCCCAGATCGAAACTCCCTTGCCGTCCTTGTCCCAAGCGCCTTCAATCTGTGCCGCGGCAGTGGCATAACCATGAAAGAAGTCAGGCCGGAGAACTCCTTTGAGATCTTCAACTGATTTCAAGTCCATGTTTGTGCTTAGAATAGTAGCCTAGATCGTGATTTAAAGTGGCGTAATGGATGCTATTGACTCTCTTCAAGGTCTTATGAGTTTAAACCAATGCCAAATGCTGGTTACTGTACGGCTAAGTTTACAGATTCATGGATCCACCCCCCTTTTACCCAGGACTCGCAGCAAACGGACAATTGCTCCGTGGCAATTTGGGAAAGGCTGAGCGAGCAAGGATTAGGTGGGGCAGAGGGATAGATGCGGGGGTCACAATTGAACATTATGGTGACTGCTTCAAAAGATACTTATTGAGATGTTGACAAGAAACCCCAGATAATTGCGGTAAATACTGCTCTCTTTGATAGCTGCTACAGAATCAATGTTCAAATATGTCGAGTTATGGCCGAACAACTCCATATAAACTCCATGCAGTCCTGTGTCTGGGTACCATAGTCGCGATGGACTATAGTGGGTGATACAGAAAAAATTGTAAATTCTGGTAGACTCAGAGTCCGAGCGGGCGGCAGTAGAAAGCTCGAAGATCAATATTTGTCGTGATGACAGCTCGAGGGATGGGAGGATGGATCAACTTATGATTACTGTGCCAAGGAAATGATATGGCAGGGCCGTCCCTGTCCAGGTACTAAGTCAGGGTTATAGGCTTACCTGTAACTCTCCCTAAGGTCCTACGATAGGGCAAGAACGAAAGCAAAATGCTGTCGGCGCAAAAATGACCATCTGTTTTCTATCCTGAAAATACGAGTCTATGCTTCAATAATAACATGGCGACCAGGTCTTTCCACTTCTCGCACTCGGGTCTCATTGCCATCAGGCAGACAAATGGAAACCTTTCCACCCGAGTCAGACAATATAACGGTCAATGCGAGGATAGTCAAATTATCCCAACTGAAAGCCAGTTCCACGCCTCCACGAGCCCGAACTCCCCGGATGGACCCTTTCCAATTCTTAGGACAAGCTGGAAGTAGTCGAATCAGCGATGGCTCATGAGACTGAACCAGCATCTCGATAATTCCTGCACCCCCGCCAAAGTTGCCATCAATTTGGAATGGTGGATGACTATCCAGCAGATTGGGCAAAGTAGAATGAGACAACAGCAGATCCAAATTTTTACTGCACTCCTCTGCGTCGAATAAACGAGCATGCAAATTGATGAGCCAAGCCCGGCTCCAGCCTGTATGGCCACCACCATTTTCAGCTCGCCGACGAAGTACCGCTTTACAAGCTTGGGCTAAGCCGGGCTCCTTTGCTGGATTTATAGCGTTGCCAGGATACAATGCCCATAAGTGTGAGGTGTGTCGATGGCCCGGTTCAACCTCGGCGTAGTCAATAGCCCATTCCTGAAGAAGCCCGGAGTCGCTAATTTGCATTGGGGGCAGTCGAGTTCGTGCCTCACGGGCGGCTGGCAAAAGCGAATTTGAAACACCGAGTTGATCTGCACAGGACTCGAAAGCATTGATTATAGCCTGAACGATCTGGATGTCGACGGTAGAGCCCTCGCAAAGCACCCCTTTGCGGCCCTTCAGGTCGAAGAATGAGTTTTCGGGCGATACGGAAGGGTTTGTGATGAGATATCTGCCAGAGGCATCTTCAATCAAAAAGTCTAGCAGGAATTCTACACATCCCTGCAGAACAGGAAACATTCTCAATAGGAATGTGCGGTCTTGAGTGAATTCGAAGTGCTCCCAGATGTGGTAGCATAACCAGGCCCCTCCAAGAGGCCAGATGGTTGCCGGCATCCACCGGTCAACAGGATCAGTATCGGCCCACAGATCTGTACATGAATGTGCAGTCCAGCCTCGGCATCCGTACATGACTTGAGCGGTCTTCTTTCCAGATTCTGCCATCCGCTCAAGGAGGTCAAATAGCGGCATCTCGCACTCTGAAAGGTTGCACAAATTGGCTGGCCAGTAGTTCATTTGCAGGTTGACATTGATAGTAAACTTGGCCCCCCATGCTGGGTGGAAAGAGGGATTCCAGATTCCTTGCAAGTTTGCAGGCAAAGGTTTGTTTCCATTTCGACTGGAGGATATCATCAAATATCGACTATAATTGTGATATGTTGCGATCAGTTCGGGGTCTCGGGAGGTCAGTAACCTCTTGTCTGTGGGAAGGTCTGGCGCATCAGACCATAATTGTAAATTCATCCGGTTGTACAGTGACTGGTAGTCCTTGATGTGCCTAACCCATAGCTGTCCCGCGTCAAAGCCAAGCGCCTTTGCAAGGTCTTCAGATGCTCCCTGGTTGGGGTCCTCACGTCGAAATGTTGTCTGGGTAGTAATCCGAATGAGAGATTCCGAGGCCTTGACTACCAGGTTGTCACCAACTCTGGTGATTGAACCCTCGTGGCAGCATTGAACGTGGAGAATGCAGCAAGCGTGGTTACTACCTCGGCCTCCCGGTGTAACATGCATCGTGATGGAATCATTGGAAGCGACGACATCATCCAGGTACTCGTTTGTCTCGAATTCTAGCTCGCTCAGTCGGGTCAATCGTACCACATATTCGTTCTCGGGCGGACCGAGAATTCGAATTGCTAGAACATCATCAGGATAGCTTGCTATAACATCTCTTCGATATTCAGCTCCGCAGTAGTTGTACTTCACATTCACCGAAGCATTTTCGAGATCGAGTTCGCGGTGATAATTTGTTACGCGATCGGATGTGTGGCCGAAATCCATGAAAACTGTCCCGAGGGGCTCATAGTGTCGTTGGCTGATTGGGTTGGCGAAGAACGCAACTTTTGCCAATCTTTCTGCTTCGGTATGATTTTCTGACCGGATAGCTTCCCTCAATTGTGGAAGATAATTGAAAGCATCTCGAGGAGTCCTGTCTTGAGGACCACCATACCATACCGAGTCCTCATTCAATGCAAGAAGTTCCTGGTCGGTGCGGCCATACACCATCGCCCCGAGTCGCCCATTACCCACTGGTAGCGCCTCGTTCCAGTCGCTTGCAGGCCGTGTGTACCAAAGCTTGCTCATGGTATGACTTTTCTGAAATCTGGGGCGTTCTAAGATAATGTTCCAGCGGCATTATCCCAATCATGAAGTGCTTTTTTTACCTGGGACATCGTGAGCTAACTCTTAACACGAGTCAGATCAGCCTAACAAGATGCAAGGCGGAATCTATGTAGGCTAAGAGTGCTCTAGGGTAATAGGAAAATTACACTCCGCGGTCTATCATGCCTAAATTTGACTTGACCAATTGACAGCCTCTCGGATATGTATCGGCTAAATCTTTGCCAGCCCCCCGGATTTTCCGAATCGCAAATTGGCCTGGAGACTGGCGTGACTAGTGAAATATCAGCCACAGTAACCAATCAACTTAATACTCCGCATGTATCCCGGTTTTTCCACCAAACTTGACTAGGTTCCCCGCACTTGCTCTCAAGTGGTGGAGAATCTTTTGCATTCGCTGTTGGCCACTAACAGCCCAAGGACCTGTCAGGCCACTTCTAGCACTCAAAGCTTTGCGCCGCCAGCAAGGACGAAAAGGCCAATCAATACGAGCGCTGAACAAAGTCCACCTCGGAAGAAGACCAGCGTGACTCGCGCCAGGGTTCCACCGCGGCAATTGAATGCCAACGGATATTTGTTCTTGGTAGGTCGAGTGATGGCGAGTCAACCGAACCTGATCATCAAGCTCGCGCGCTTCCTTTTTTGACTCGGCTTAGTTGCATATCCGTGACAGAATTGGCTGGGGTGATCATGAGGCTGACCATTTTATTGAATAGCTTCCTCGGTTTGGTCAGGCTTCAAATTGCTGCTGGAGCAGAAATACCATGAGATGCCCCCCCGCCCTTGCTTCTTACTAGGCCCGACAGAGAGGGCATCTTCTTGGCCCACCGCCCTCGACCTACTTCTCCTTTATTTGTCTCACGCTCAGCACATCAATTAGCGAAATTGGTTGCTTACACCTCGACACAATGGCGAGGATGAATACCCTAGGCATCGGCGAGGCCGAAGTACTGAAGGAGAAGGGTCAAGAGCACGTTGAAGAAGTGGTGCTGGCACGCTTAACCGAAGAGGATCTATGGAAGCTATCTCAAGAGTCACTGACCGTCTGGTCATGGACTGGATTCCGTCTAGCCCTCATTATGTTTGTGCATGGCTGCAATCAAGCCGGCTTCGGCATCGATTGGGGCGTTATCAGCGGTATCAACTCCCTCGACGCTTGGCACACATACTTCGGCTTTGGCACTAGTGGGAGTACATATGGTCTGATCAATGCGCTTATGAGTATCGGCACTGTCTGTGGTGCTCCATTCATGGGCTTCGCCGATATCATTGGTCGTCGTGGAATCAACTTCGCAGGAAACGCAATCGTCATTTTCGCCGCTGTGCTTCAAGGCTGTGCGCCAAATCTAAAGGCCTTCATGGCTGGTCGATTCTTCATGGGATTTGGTACTGCTCTCATGTCCAGTTCTCAGTATATTGGCGAAATTTCCCCCATTCACCTTCGTGGTCGTATGGTGGGCTTCTTCGGGGCCTGCTTCCAGATTGGAAGTCTCACAATGTTGGGGGCCATGATTGGTCTATCAAATCTGCCCGGGAACAATTGTTGGAGGATACCTCTCATTCTCGAAGCCATTTTTCCAGCGATTGTCTGCCTGACCATCTACTTCTTGACCCCCGAGTCGCCTCGCTACTATGTCATGAGAGGCAACCGTCAGAAGGCCAAGGAGATTGTGGCCAAGTATCACACGACCAGCGGAGATATCAACCAGCCTGTGGTTGAGATTGTGGTATCCCAAATGGAGGAATCTCTTGAGAATGACCAAACTGGATTCAGGGCATTCTGGGATTACCGAGTGTTCTTCACAAAGATGGCTCGTTATCGTCTCCTGGTCTTGACATTGTATTCTTTATTCCAGCAGTGGAATGGCGGGTCAATTCTCACGTATTATGTACGTTTCTAGGTTCTTGACATCATTTATTCAATTTCTTTGAAATGCTAATACAAATCCTTCGGCAGATGGTTGATGCACTGAAGACTGTCGGAATTACAGGTACCAAGCAACAACTGGGTATCAATATCGGCACAACAGTAGTCTACTTTGTTTTTACCGCCTTCGGTTCTCTGCTCGTCGATAAATTCAGGAGACGAACTCTCATATTTACGGGATTAATCAGTATGGTCATCTTCCAGACCGCAACAACTATCACATCTTGGCAATACAGCCTGAATGCGACTCACGCTGCCGCCGCTCTTACACTGCTCTGGATATTCCTCTATCAGGCATTTTCAGCTACATTTGTTGCGACGATGCATAATCTGTATCCTGTCGAGATCTTGTCTCTGGCCCTTCGAGCGAAAGGCATGGGTCTGTACAGTTTAATCCAGGGTGGTGCCAGTGCAGTCCAAACTTATGGCATTAGCGTCGGCATCGCCAAAGTTGGGTACAAAATTTGGGTGGTTTATATTGTTTACAACACCGTCCAACTTATCTTGTCATATTTCATCTTCCCGGAAACAGGTGGTTTGAGTTTGGAGGAGATCGACACTGTGTTTGAAACGCCTGGGGTTCCACCTGTCAAGATGTCGCTGGATATTCAAAAGGCAAAGAAGGAGAGACTCGCAGCAGCGAGGGATGAGGAAGCCAGATCTAGGTAGTGATACTAAGCCTCATTGAGAATTAGCCGAGTATTGCTTCAGTTGCACATGGATATCAGAGTGGCCACGTGATTATTCAAAGAGTTACCTCGCGATAGGTTTTGTCTTTTTCCTTGGTTGGCTTTCTCTTTTCTTCCAGATAGCCCAATTGATTGAATCTCCCCTTCTCCTTCTTTTATTTACTCTCAGTTTCTTCACTTTGGGCCTAGGGCTCACGCGCGCCGTCAAATGTCCACGCATACCATCGCGCATCGCTTTTTTGCAATTTAACGATCTGCATCTATCCGATCGACGAGTTCCCATCGTGCAATCGGCCTATGTATGGAGCACTTTCCCGATGGAATCTATGCTCTTTCTGCATTATCTTGGCCACCCTAAGTGTAAGATCCCCCGGCTTCTTCGATGCCACACATCTTCCGAGGTCAAATGACCGGGTGCGATGGATGAAACAAAATTGAATCCGACGAAGCTGCACCTATCCGTCGGGAGGAGTGCATGTTCTGTGGTACCTTTTCCGCCTTCCGTTGCTCCTACTATTCAGGCTGGGAGAGAGAAAGGATCAAACGATTCTCAATCGCCGAAAATTGTTCAATAGCCCTACATTAATCCTCAATTTTCAAGAACGGATGCAAGTTTCAGGTATAATCCTCAGCCCACTGTTTCGCACTAAAGTTTTATCTAGATAGACCTTTTTCTCCGAGAATCGTTCTGACTAGTCTGGATTCGAATAGAAATCTTAGAGTTCCCCTCCATGTCGGCAGACCGCGTAGTACAAATCAGGTACCGAATTAGGATGCCATTCCCCCTCCTAAATGACTCTTTCTGATGATCATCTTATGCCAGACTCCATAATCATCAACAGAGCCAAAAACTCTAGCTTAAATTACCGAAACTTTTCGAAAGCATTCGCCAAGATCATATAGGGTTCGGAGAGGATTGAGCTCAACCGACAAATGGTATGCGAGGGTGATACAATTGGCATAGGACTCCGCACCGCAAACTCATGATAATGGTGCTCAGAAAGAGAAGCTTTGACGGGAGGAAGGCTCATACCATTTTCAGATTTCTGTATACACCCTCTGTTACCCTTAACACCTTTTGGATCCTGAGGGGAAGGAAGCTCTCAAATTGATGGAGTCGACCTACCTCTCTTTGGGGCGACACAGCATTAGATTGCATCTGTGACGTTGTAGAGGATCCCACATCGGAACATTAACAAGTCATCGTGGATTGCTCCTTCCATCTCAAGCTTCTATGCAGACATGCAGATATCGAAGCTTCTCAACGTCATAGTAGGCAGTAGGCCACTTTACAATTTCATTTTCCCATCGTTAAAAGCGACAAGAGACGGCACATAGAATTGATGATTGGCAGGCTACATCAACTCTATGCTAGCTAAGTTCATAGGGTCGCCGTTAACACCTTTATCTTTGAGTAGCGACAGCTATACTCTTTGTCCTCCTCGTGGCAATGAATAGTTAGGTACACCTAGGGCCTTGTTGTTTCAGCTGTCTTTCTATCTCTTTCGAAAGTAGAATTCAGACATGAGTCATGCGGATGCCCCTTCTATTATCCGAGACAACTTGCTCAGATTTGCAGAACGGTCCCTATGCTTGGTGACTTTAACACTGATACACACAGACCCGATATGTGCGCACGGCCTCAGTAGACCGAGAGGAGATTGTTGGATCGTCCATGCCTCTGATTCTAACAGATTCTTTTTGCAATGCATGTCCGGCTGGGCGGATGGTGGAGGAGAATTGTGTCACCCTCGCACTGCCAATGAACAACCAATAGAGGGCTGTCAGGTGTCAGTTGGTTTCAATGATCGTCATCACGAGACAAGTTCAAGCTCTTTAATTCTCTGAAGAGGTAAACGGGACGCCAGCGTTCCTAACGTGCTGAAGGTGCCTCGAGTTCCGAACAAAACAATGGACTAGAAATGGACAATCGGATGAACAAACCTCATCGATTTAGTGCCTTTACCCTCTGTCCAATTAATTTTTCAGAACATCTTAGTTCTGTCCATAGCCGCAATGGGGTGATTCTGTGGCCGCCTTCTCCTACCCCTTGGTATCACCCTACTGAGGGGCTTGTTGGGCACTAGAGGGCCAGCTCTTTCGAGAGAAGCAATAAAGGTTAACTCGTTACTGATTGTGATATAATAAGAGGGTATGGAGCATCGTGTCTTTCACATCTTCTATTATAACCTCTTCGTCTTCTGTCTTTCCCTATGCATCCTTGATGTTGTTCTCCCGGGTCACGGTCTTCAATGTTTGCACCAAGAAAAGTCATCGTTCGCGTGAATCAGTCTCTTCATCACATTTGCTCGGGAGTATCAAAAATAACTTTTTGCAAGATTCAATAGAGCATATCGCCCATTCTTTGTCCGATTTTACTTACTTGCCACGTCCACGAAGCCCAAAATCCCCACACGCAAGACTCGGTGCTGGGTGTCAGGGAACAACACTATCATTGATCTTTTGAGCGCTCAATCAATACACAATGCTTCCTAAAGCAGCTCAAGATAAAGCATCACAAGATACTCCTACGGTGCCCGAGGCACAAGGACTCAAGTATGACGAATCCGAAATGGCCCTCTTCCACGCCAAGCTGTCATACCATTCCACCATTGACGAGCGCATGGCTTCCAAGGATAGCAATCTAGCGTCGATCTCAGAAGCCCAGGCTAAATTACTCAAACGATGGGAGATGCTCAAACAACTTGAGAAGGAGCTCGCGGAAAAGGGAAAGAGCCTTTCGCCGACCGACCAAAGGCAATTGGCACAATACGAGTGGAGGTATAAGCATCTGGAGAAAACCGCGACCAAGACTACTCCCGGTTAGAACATTGGGAAAAGTGCTTTCTTCTCGTTTCCTATATGCATCACTGCGGCCATCGTACGAGGCGGAAGCATTAATGGCGTTTATTTAGATCCGATAAATCGACCCAAGGTCAATCAATGACTGGGCACTCCTCGTGTGATTCGATGAACAATTCTATTATTTGTCTGAATCCCATTCATGGGTTGATCTTAGAATCATGTACTTATTCTCTCTTACATCCCTATAGTCACATTTCATGCTCTTGTTTTTTTCGAGTAACGCTCTTGCTCCGACGTAGGAAATTGCAAATGAAAGTAAGGGCAAACCCTTCCAGGATATTCTACAAATCTACTACTCCCTGGCTGATAGGGAAAACCCCGTACATATGATCAATGAGCAGTGGCAACGGCCATAGCAAGACTCGAGAGGCATTACGTTACACAAACAGCCAAGCTATTCGGTCAATAATGTAACAGTAACGTAAATGACACTCCATACTTCATCTCAATCGTCGAGCATCAAACAAATGGAGACATTCATGGTGTCCCATCAGAAACGGCCGAATTCAGCTCCCCCTTTGTAACGAATTTCTGAGCCGAATGCCTAAATCCTAGCCGGTGAATGATACTCTCTGAAGGAATTGATTGAAATGCGCCACTCTGTACCACCGAAGGGGGATGAAGTAGTCACGGTGGAGCATATCGCATTCGGCCAGCTGGCATAGAACAGGTCTTCTTTACTGCGATGGCAATCAAGAGTGTAGTTAGCATTAGGTAGCAAAGCCACTGTCCCTCGTTGAGAGTCGAAGCTGCCCAGCCTATTTTTGGAGTTCGTTTCTCCTAACGCTCCGCACCAAACTCTGAAAACCTCGTAGAAGGCCCCAGGTCAAATCCGGAGCATGCACAGAGAAGGCGCTTATCAATTTATAGAGAGAAGACGGCAATCCAGCTGTATATTCCTAATCCTAGACAATGATCGCACTTCCCACGACCCAACACATGAGACAGATCCAGTCAAATCATCAAGCCGTATCGAGGTAAAGCGCCAAAAAGTCATCTAAGATTGATATCACAAAGCCTCAAATAACAAAGTCAAACAGTGCACTTGATGCCTGCGAACTCATAGATCGTAAAACAAATCAACCAAAAAGACAGTAGAAAGAAAACGAGAAGAAGAGTAAAACACGAAGAACAATTGCCAAACGCCTCATCGCCTCTATCTTGGTGTAACTATGCAGGGTATCATTTGTAAGTGCGTGATATCATTTTTGCTCCGACGGTGGCGGTAGCAAATGCTTCTGAGCTTCATCCGATCCCGATGAGGAGAAACTGGTAGGTGTGGCCGCATCAAAACTAATGCTGCCTCTGGAGCTCTTTTCGCGAATCGCCAAGCGAGTGCGCGGGTGTGATGGGACCGGTGCGAGGTACTTATCGAGCAATTCGCTCAGGATTGGGGATCGCACTGGTTTGGGAAGGTAGTTGTTCATGCCAGCTTCGAGACATTTTTCTCGGTCGCCCTCAATGGCGCTGGCAGTCATGGCGATGACGAGCACTTCGTTGACATTGGGGTCTGGGTCTCGCCGAAGTTCGCGCGTGGCGTTGTAACCATCGAGAGTGGGCATCATGACATCCATCAGGACCACGTGGAACGGGTTGCCTTCTTTGGATTTTGCACGCAATGCATCCACGGCTTGCTTTCCATCACTGTAAGCCTCGCATTGAAGGCCAAGGCTAGTGACGAACTTGACCGCGATCTTCTGATTGATGGGATTGTCTTCAGCGATACACACTCGGATCTGGTCGCGTGGAATTTGAGAGAGATCGCGTGTCTTGGCGCGGGGAGGTTCCTTGGCTTCTGCATTATTAAGGTCCTGAGACCACGGTGCCTTCACGGCCGTCTTCTTTGGTGCCTTGTTGAAAACAAGATGGAATGTTACAGTCGTTCCAACTCCCAAGGTTGAATCTAACCAGATGGCACCGCCAAGAACGTCTTCGATAATAGCCTTGCAAATGCTCAGACCAAGTCCACTGCCACCGTATGATCGTTCGGTGGAAGGATCAGCTTGGGAGAAGGGTCGGAAAAGTCGCGCCTTTTGCTCATCTGGAATACCAATTCCAGTATCGGACACCGAGCATTCCAAGCGTACACGGCCTTTGCCCTCTCTGGCAACCTTGGCTTTGACGGTAATGGAGCCTTTGGGAGTGAACTTGTAGCTGTTGCTTAACAAATTCATGAAAATCTGGTGAAGACGGACTGGATCGCCAAGAACGACTAGTTCTGGGGGCACACGCTCCAGATCTTCAATTGTTTGTAGGCCTCGCTCACGATGAGTGTAACGTAGAGCACGGATCACCTCGGAAATAGTCTCCTTCAGGTTGAGCGGAACGGTAGATATCTTCATCTTGCCGGCTTCCAACTTGGAGAAATCAAGTATGTCGTTGATGAGTGTTAGTAGTGTGTCAGCGCAGACCCGGATGGATTCAACGTATTCGTCCTGCTCTTTGTCGAGAGCTGTGCCCTTGAGCAACTCCGAGAGACCAATCACACCATTCATTGGAGTGCGCAAGTCATGGGAGATATTCGCCAAGAAAATCGACTTGGCTCGAGCAGCGTCCTCCTTCAGCTTGACGTTGTGTTTGGCTTCGGCCTCGGCGACCTTTGCTTTCTGCTCCGCCTCGCGTGCTTGTGCGAGGGCCCGCTTCTGGGATTCGATCATCGAAGCATTCTTGGCACTGACCTTTTGAATTTCGCGGAAGAGCAACGCGTTTGACAAGGAAATTCCGATCTGGTTGCAGAGAAGATGCAGCACAACAACATTCCGCTGGGTGAACCAATTGGGCTTGCCTTCAAGGTGAATAACTCCGAGAAGTTGATCCGATTGAACGATGGGCAAAGCAATGACGGATCGACCCAACGGGAAGTTGGCTTGGTAGCTCTCGCTAACGTTGGAAAAGCGCTCGTCTTCCAGAACATTGTGAACGAGAACCTCTTCCTTTGTGCGCATAACATAATAGAGGATCTCTTGAGCCATTCGTCCCTCCAGCTCTGGGAGTGGAAGACCTTCTGGGAAAGACTTCTGACCTCTATCAGCATCCGCCGCCGCAGCAATCGCAAAGCCCTGCTCATCAAAGTCGGTGGCAATGACAGCGAAATCAGATCCGTTGCACGAGTCCAAGATAATTTCCAGCATTTTGGTAAACAGTTTGTCAATCTGGAGCTCGGATGACATGACCTGGCTAGACTCGAGTATACTGGAAAGATCAATGATGTCGAGGCCAACACTCGAGATGTCCAGGGATCTCTCGCCGGTTGTGACACCATTCTGTTCAATCCAGCGATGCCGCCTATCCTCTTCTTCGATTTGCGAAGGGATGACAATTTCTTCCTGAACGGCATCTCGGGTAATCTCAAGGAGCGAGTCGACGGTCTGACATCCGATATCTACGGTTCTGGCGGAGGTTGCCGTCTTGAGCAACCACTCGTGTTTCTCTGCTACCATGGCAGCTTTCCCACCGGCACTGATGGCACTCCATGCGGAAATAGCCTCTTGCATCACGGCACGTGCAGCTCTCTTAGCTCCACGCCGGACAAGGAACTCTCCTTGCAGTTCGAGAGCAAGCGCCTCCTCCAAAAGCCATCCATGAACTTGACAGTGGTCGATTGCAGCTTCATAAGACTGGATGGCAGTACTTTGATCATTCCGTACTTCAGCAATGAGGGCTTCCAACAGCAATGCCCACATGCCGTAATTAGCATCAGAGCAGCTTCGGGCAAAATCGATTTCGGCCTTGTACCGGAGGACAGTGTCCATTTTGTCGTCAATGTAGCCTTGTGCAGGATAGTCATTGTGCAGAGTCAAGAGTGAAAGAGACAGATAGAAGTATACCACGTATGAGACGCGTGCAGACCAGAGTCGGTGTGTTGTTTCAAGTAGCCGGGTGCCCACCTGGATCGCTTTGGTATGGTGGCCAAACAAGAACAGAGGCATCATGGCGAGACCAAAGTAGATGTCACGAGGTCTATCAACATTGCTAGCATTGGCATCTAGGTAGGCCATGTATTCGCTCGTCCTGTGTTCATTATCTGACAAAACATCATCCGCGATCCGGTATTCAGTCTTGCCTTGGAGGGCGCGAGCGACTTGTCGGACTGCAAGGATGCTCGCACCCCCGCGAGTGTCTTGTGTCCAATTCGGGATGTCTTCAGGGGTGTCAAGGCAGAAAACTTCCAGTTGAGCCATGTCTTGGCCCAGATAAAGCCTGGTCATTGCCATTGAAGAAATACTGATGAGGGTAATGTACGGATCGCCAATCGTGAAGGAGGCCTCCAAAGATGCTTCCAATGCCGGCAGTGTCGATGCCATCGGAACGCGTAGGTGACTGACGTACAGGTTGTGAACTATGGAGCCTCGGTTTTGGGTCCACAGTTCTGGGCAGCGCTCCAGAAGAGAGAGCGAGAAGTCGCTGAGCCTGAACCCGAAGACATAGTCTTTGAACCGGCTGAGTGCGATCATCGCAAGATGCGAACACCCAATAGATATCTGGGTGAAACCACCTCGGAAGATGTGGATATTCATCATTTCAATGGCCATGCGATAAAATGTCAACGAGTCGTCCCAATAGGTTACGGCCATCGCCTCAGCCATGACGGCGCCAATAGTCACCAAAATGGGATCTTTACTGATAGGTTTATGAACAATAGCTTCCCAGTCGGCGGACTCCAGATAACCCTTGAGTTTTAGGTAGGCAGTATCGCAATCTTCGAATGACGTAGGCGTGCGGAGATGAACGCCAAGTTCATCTAGGCAGGTGAGTAGGGAATCCATCGACCGATGATGGTCGCCAACCTGCGCATAAATCTTGGCTCTTATGATCCAAGCTCTCGACTTGCTCATCGCGTCCTTGCCATGAGCAAACACTGCCTCGATCAGATCGAGGGCTTCTTCATGCTGGCCCTGAGACCAGGACATTTCGGCGGTTGCAATGAAGAGGCGCATTGTCTCGTCATAATAGACGTCAACTTGGCGGTCATCCCAAGGGTCGTCTTGTAGGAGCGCAATGCAGTGGCGGAAGTACCAAAGAGCACTGGGTCGAGCACCCGACTGGGCCGCAGTTTGTCCAGCCTCCCACAGAATCCGGCGGTAGTCAATGCGCCGAGGGACTCGAGATTTGAGGATACGCGATGAGAGCGCCACGTGATGAGCCATCGAGTAGCGACTGCGATGGTCGTGATAATATTTCATTAAGGCCTGTGAGATGATGAAGTGCATCTTCTCCACATTACGGCTCTCACTCAGGGAAAGTGCAGCCTGCGCAAGCCGATCGTTTCCGAATCTGCAAAGAAAGTCAGCAGAGGAGGAAAAAAACATAGGACATCCTCCATATAGCACTTACTTGAACTCGTCATCAGTTTTCCCGGGGTTAAGAAGGTTTGATTGAACCAAGTACTGCAACCCAACGACGATGTCACCTTCAGATTGTCTGAGCAGGGTGACATTCTGAGGACGTGTGCAATCGAATTCCTCATCGCCCTCAGCGCCAGTTGTATCGTCGTCGTCATCGGATGAGAATAGGAATTCACTGGTGAGAAGCCTCTGGACAAGCGAGAAGGAAAATGGACTTCCCAACAGAGCGCCCCAAACCAAAATAGACCGAGCCGCGGGTGGAATCTCTTGGAGTCGCTTAGTGAGGAAGCCAAGCCCGAGACCTTCGCCGTACACGGGAGCTACAAACTCTGTGAAAATTCGATCAAGGTCGAAAAGCCATTTGGAATCCTTCCATGAATACCAAACGCAATTCTTTCTGTAGCACGTCTCGAGCATGACTCTCACGTAGAAAGGGTTACCATGGCTCTTCTCTTGGACCACGGCCGACAGAGGTGTCAAAGTTGGGTTTGGCGGTTGATGCATTGCTGCAGCCACAAACTCCATGATCTCTGCTTCGCTGAGCGGCTCAAGTTCGAGCCGCGTGATGTTTGAATTCTCAGCTTCAAAGAGCGACCTGACATTGTCCGAAGCTATCTCATCCTTGCGACTCGTGAGGATAAGCACGCAGGGCAGTTTGGCGCGGATGATATTCAAGACTAGTTCCAAGGTCTCATCATCTGCATATTCAAGATCATCCAAACAGACTACCATCAACCTGAACTGGCAAAGTGTTCTCAGTATCTCGAGAAATATGTCCATCAAGCGCATGTTGTTTGAGGCAGCATTTGACAAGAAGAATTCGACAGACGTTTGGCCATTGTTCATGCCGGGCATTTGAATCCGTTTAGCTCGCTCACCCTTGGCACGATCAGACTTGGCAATGGTTTGGACAATCGAGGGTTTCGGCGAAGTTGAGCTGTATTTTGACCCTGGAGACATTAATTGCTCCGGAAGGTCGAGGACTTTGTGGAGGGTCGGCCACAGTGGCCGCAAGGCCATTCTGACACCGTCATGGTAATCCGTCGTCACGTCACGCTCGGAGAAAATTTGGCGTAGAAGACTGGCGAGAATCTTGGCAAATGGTTCAAAGGGCACTCGTTTGGCTCGATCCAGGCGCGTAATGGCAATATAGCCCGACTTGCGAATTACGGGCTGTATTCGATTCAAAAGATCTGTTTTGCCAATTCCTGCAGCCCCGCTTATCGTAATGACTTCACATCGCCCGCTTCGACGATACTTTGCGCCAGCCTTTGATTTTGAAAGCGACCCCATAGACTCAGTCTGGCTGAAATTATGAGTAGATTGCTGACTGTTTGTATTCGTGCCAATGGATGTGCCAAAAGATAGGTGACTCTCCCGGTCCCCGTTGTAGGAGGACCGGGAATGTGATGGACTCTTCATTTTGCTAGAGAATGCTGGGGCCGACGTCTGGGATGGCATGTCCTGGCTGGTTGGCGTTTGTACCTGCTTTGAGGTTTGAAATGTCACGTCACTGTTTGAGCCATCATCATGAGTGCTGACTTGAGACAGCTGATGACTGGTAGCATTAGAATTTGTCCTCGGAGGCAAGTGGAGTGATCCAGAGTCGCTGGAGACGGATGCAAGCTCAAAGCTATCCACGCGGCCTTCCGATATTGACGAGTTAGAGGCGCGAGCATGCGCAGTTCCGGGGCTTTGGGTGAATGCTTTGGCGAAGGCGGATGCTTGGCGCTTATTCATTTTTTGGATCACGTTCAAGATTATGTCGTACTCTTTCTGGCGCCCAAACATTTGAGATGGTAGAGTGAAAAAGGAAGACACGTCACCTTGCGCGACCTGGAAATTGTTCAAGGCTTCGCTTTCACCGTCACCCAACAATTGCGCTATCTGCATCAAGTCCCTCTTGACTGAAGATATCGTATGGTACCGCTCATGAACCACCTTCTGTGTCATTTTCTGGACCACGGCAGATAGACCATCGGGAACATCCAGTCGCTTCGCTGAGACGGGAGTCAACCTCTTACCCAAGACATTTTGAACCACTTCGACGGGGTCAGCGCCTGCAAAGGGCAGCTTCCCTACCAACATTGACCAAAAGAGAAGACCGAGTGCGTAGATGTCGGTGCGACTGTCTGGTTCTGTGGGCATTCTGCCAGTCTGTTCTGGGGCGATGAACTGAAGCTTGTACTTGGCCCCTAGCTCGCGAGATACAGAGGACCAGCCCTCGCTCAGAACGTTGTCGAAGGATCGTGCGCCGTTGCCAATGTTGGCGAGTTTGACAGCCCCAGTCTCGGCGCTGAAGTGAAAGGCATCTCCGCGAATCTCCCCATGTACCGTTTTTACCCCATAGTGCAGAATTTCCAAGCAGTCGCAAGCACCTATGGCGAAATCCAAGAAGGCAGGAAGAGGGATTTGTTCGCTGGGAGTGACATTGTTATCGCCCTTGGCCCCGGCGACAAAGGAGGCAGGACCAAATGTGACCAGGTCTCGTAACCGGTCGTGACCAGGAGACTCGAATATCGCTACTAAGAGTGTACCCACGTCACCTGGGTCAGGGGGCAGTCGTATCAAGTCAATAGGCCTAATGGTGTGGTTACAATCTGGGTCGGAAGATTGCACGATGGACCTAATCATGTGAAACTCCCGCTCGAGCCTAATGACATTCGTAGAGACACGTGCGATAACGGGGACCCATATCTGCTCCTGATCAGCTCGGGAAAGCGACACTTCGCTACTGGTTTCGCTGAAGCTAGCTCTTCGGGGTATGCGCGAGGATGGGCGAAACTCCGTTCGTGGGGAGTAGCGGGCAAGGCTGGATGGCCCCGAGGAGATCGGGTTGGAGGATGTTGCGATCGGGGTCGAGATGTCGGATTCGATCGCATGGCGAAACCCATATATATGCCAATGACTGTAGGTCGAGTGAAAGGGCTCAACCGACTGATCCCAGGTATATCCTGGCAGATGGCTGAGGCGTTCAAAAAGTCGAGTCGGTGGAAGCGGCAAATCGTCGCCGATCAAATGGCTGTCCTCCATCTCCATATTATCTGCGAATGGTCGAGGCCGCTACCGCCTTCCGCCGGTTCTTTCCACCCTCCAAACCTGCTCGAGAGGCGACGATATGGGGAGATGTCAAGAAATTTGAGATAGCGGCGGGACGGACATGAATGATGGACGGAAGCGGCGTTGGCGTTGGCGTTATCGAAAGTGGGGAGGTGCCGGGCCCCTAAACGGCGTCGCGGCAGGAGTTTGAGTGGTTTGAAGAGGTTGAGTCAACTCGGTTGACAAGCCGTGACTCCTGCAGAGCCGATCACGAGGGAAAAAGAAAAGCGTGAGATAAACCGTGAGTGTATTTGCTGCGGACAATCCGAATTGTAGGTGGGACGGCACGGTCAAATCGGAAAATCTGTTTTTACGAAGGGCCCTGGGCCGTTACAACGGACCCTGCGGGGACTGCGCAGAAAACACATGCGACTGAGGTGGCAGAGGATATCTTTTAATTTAGTTTTCAATTGTTCAAGGGATCAAGTTATTCAATTAGGCCCCTGTAACCTATATGTGAGAGCACCGTACCACGTGAGGTCCAGTTTCCAACTATGGATTAGGTGGCAGCCTCAGGGAAACCGATAGATACCGCCACTCGGATGGATGCTAGAATATATACACCGCAGTCGGTGGGTCAACATTACGGCCGTACTTCAGACCGAGTAGCCTTAAGAAAGGAGCTCCACTACCTGACAGGCTCATGATGTTCTGGCTTGTACTATGATTTTGGATCGGAGAAAACCAGAAGGATGGTGTGGCTGGGTAGTAAGTCTCGTCAGAGTGTGTACTCACAACAGGCACAACAGTCATTGATAAGCAGACCAAGAAGAAGGAAGAGATAAAACCTAAGGTTATTTTAGTTTAACTTACCTTTTCTTTCCTTTTTCAAGAAGGAGAAACTCCACTCGGTGGATGAGTCGATTAGCCCCGTTAAATCCTTGCTAAGCACGAATCAATTAGCACTCGCAGATCTTACAGCGAGACTCGGACCGAACGTGCTGCTATTTGACCTGGTCGTCATCCACGAGTGGAAGCATGACGTACCGGACACAGAACTCTAAAACCGCCTCTTTCTTTTTTCTGTCGTTTGACCTCTTTCGATCCAGAATCTAACGAATCCCTCGTATCCGCATCGTCTGAATCTGCTAACCGATCGGACAAATTTGACGTAATAAGCCGAATGACGACGAAGTAGGATCAGCCGCAATCCGTGGAGATCGGATGACTTCTAAGCCAAGTCAGTGGTTAGTGTGGTAAAAGGGGGAACGCCTCGTCTTAGGACGCGGCTTTCCCCATAAGCCACGAACCCGCAGGAGAACAGTATGGGCAAAAATACCCTCGACCTGATTATTCTTCTAGTTTAATGATGGTTGCTGACTGGACGGGAATTCGAGGCGCACTGGGGTCGGAAGCGGCTGGTGGATGCGCGACGGCAAATCGATCGCTGCGTTTTCCCAAGGATTCTCTCGGTGCAGCCACCTCCCGACCGAGGAGCTTGTTCGAAGAAACTCGCGAGCTAACTAAAATGTGCCTCTGGTAACGATCTGCTTGATCACCATGGACCGGTGCCTATTCCTCCAAGTCTAGACCATCTCGTCAGGTTCCCTTCCAACCCCACTGCGACCTTGCTTCAGGCAGGACGCTGTCGATCGTGACAAAAGGGCGCGTTTATCTTGCGGACAGAGAAATACAAGGTACATTGTGGATATACCTAATTGGTATACCCATCACGTTCCATACCACTCACGGTATTTCGATTGGTCAACGAAGACTGCGCAGTCTTGTGGTAGCTAGTACATACACTATTACACGCGAGCTGATCCGCATGAACGACTGCTGGAGACGGAGGCATGGGAGATCATTGGGCCCCAGGCTCAAGGCCTATCGAGTAATATTCGATCAAGACGGTCAATAATAGGTCTAGTTCCGGCTAGATAGTCACCGGAGCAAAGGCAGGATTGACATTTGGACTGGGGAGAAGAGAGAGGGAGAGAGAGGACCGCAAGGCTCTTGGCTTGGTTCCTCTCCCCCTCTCGTTCTCGTTTAATTTGGAAGCAAGTGGTGAATCTCGTACACTAAGAGAAGAAGGTTTGCTTCAGGATCGAGGATGATGCGACATCTACTGTCAGATATAGGCTAAGTATCCTATAACACAAGAAGACCGTTGTGGTACGTAGTTAATACATGGAATGCCTCGTGGCACGTTGAACGGTAAACAGGCACGTCGTCATCGCTGGTTGTTTAATCAGCTGATCATCTGACCCGGCCCTCACCGCACGGAGTAACGTCTTAAGTACATCAATACTTCGATACTCTCAAAAAATTCATGCGTACCTGTAGATGCCTTCCAAATTTTTATAGTTATGTAGCCGTGTGGTTGACTCGAACGCAGTCTATCGATTGAACATGTTCCTGTTATTTCCCACTGACCGAACTCACATTAGGCACCGTAAGCGGAGCCTGTCCATAGCAGGGCGTGAAAGGGTTATTTTAAAAATTTCCAGGGCACGCTACGTCATACCTTTCCCCCCGGAGACGGACCATCTGCGAAAGAGTCCACTTTTTCCTCCCTCCTTCCATCCACTGGGCGATCCCACGCAGTTCGGCCGGCGGGTACTGACGCCAGTTTCCAGACTTTCCACGGTTTCCCAGAGTAGTCACGACGCTTTGCTTGTTCCCTCGATCCCCGAACACCCCCAACCACCCACCATCACCCAGAACCACACAACAACCACTCCACGCCGCTCGATTGTTGACTCCCTCTCATTCACCACCTCCCATCTCGTCTCATATCTCCTCTTGACAGTACACCGCCCGAACCTTATTACCTCGTCTCGAAATCCCCCAGATTCTAAATCGATCCAACTCGCCTGTCCTTCGCAACCTATAATCATCGACTTCCGCCTTTTGCTTTTCGATATCGGCTGCCTCGCCTTTTTCCCCTCCACGCCCCAAGAGGCTTCCCCAGACGGATCGCTTTGGCCAAGACATGATCACCCGACTTGACGCCTGCGTCTGTATTGCTCAGGAGTATTGAATCGCTTTTTGGACGGATCGGTGGAGGCGCGAGAATGGGAGACGTGCATAGCAGGAGAAGCCCTCCATTGCCTTCACCAACGGAAACCGTGTCGCCCGTGGCCGTGCCTCAACCTCCCCACTTGCAGCCAGCCCAGTCCCTGTCGAGCTACCAAATCGCCGATCATAATCATGCGAGCAAGTTATCGATGGACGGTATCGTGAACAGCGTGGATCGCTCATCGAAAGCAGCACCTCGCATGCATTTCTCACGGGAAGACTCTGCGGATCAGCAAAATGGCCTGACACCGATTACCGAAGACACACGATCGGAAAGTGAGCGACAGGAAGAACAGGGACGGAGTTCGCAAACATTAAAGGAACTGCGCCGGCAGATGGAGGAGCTGTTGGTTTATCAGCAAATGCAGCAACACCAAAGTCATACTTCGGCCTCGAATCAAATTGCTTCTGGCCATGCAAACGAAACCCCAAAGAAACGTCGACTATCCAGCGCCACCACGGAAATTCCACCCACAATTATTCAACCATCGTCGGGCTCGGTCGGATCTGGAGGGACGATCAAGGCTGACGATAGTTATGGCACAACATCTACAGACCACGCGGTTTCCCAAACGCCCTCCTATCCCTTCCCAAGGATTCAGAACCAAGCCACCACGCAATCCGAGCTTGAGCAAACAGGCCGCCAGGGTCAATTTCGGTTGAAGTTGCCTTCGGAGCGGCTTCGATCATCGACACCGGTATCACAAACTTCCGAGGACCAGCAGCCTGCCCCGAGGACCCGCAACGCACAGCCTCTATTTCTGCCGCCCCAAAGCAGTCACCCCGCCGATAATCCCGAATTCCCGACTCCCAGCTTATACGATTTATCCCTCAAATTGAATGCGGACCCGGGACTGGAAGCTTGGTGGTCTAATCTGATTGAAATCCTACAAGCTCATTATGGCGCAGAGCGCGTGTCACTAGCCGTTCCAGGTGATCGTACTGACCTTGAGAATGTCCCCTGGGGCCAGAAAGCAATCTTCAACCAGAATGTAACATCAATGCCTGAGGATGCGCAGACATCTACGGTTCCCGCCAGCACGTTGTCGGAGTCGACTGTTGGCACCCGACCATATCATGATGAAATCTCTCAAGATCAGGCTCCATCATTGGCTCCCAACTTGAAGAGTCCTATATCCGCCCGCCCACCGTTGGAATCGCGCCACTCATTTGCTGGGTTTGGATTCGGTAAAAGATCGACCCAAACTTCAGAATTGGACCGCCACCAGCAGACTCCAAAGGTTCCTCTCAAGTTGGAGAAAAAGCACGCTCGTATCGCCGGAACGTCCAGTCTGGCGGAGACGACGGTGGCTTCGAGCAGCCAAAGACAATCAACCGCACAGTCTGAACTGAACGACCCACCGCATACAGCGGCCTCCCCATTGCGACACGCCGTATTCCCGATCCCGAGGCCACTGGAGGTGGAGTCGGACCCTCTGGTCAAGCGGGCTGGGGTAGTCAAGCTATTCGGACGGACCACCCCTGTTGTGCTTACCCGTGAGTACTCCGCAGACACAATTGATAACCAAGTGGGCGGAAACATTTTACCCCGGACTCCGAACGAGACCGTTCAGATGACCCCAAATGCCGATGGTCCCGAACAACACACGTCTACTATTCATGGGCAGAGTGCACCTCCAATAAGCTTTGGCGTAGCTGGATTTCGGCAGTATGACGAATATGAGCAAGTTCCGCAGTCGCCTTGGTCGCAATCCCCGGCACCTTCACCCGCTCCTCGAACACATGCGGACCAAAACCCTTTCTTCACGTGTCACACTGTCGACGAAGGTGCGTTCTCAAAACACCCGCCTCACCATGATTACTCCAACTCGCAACCCTTGGAGGCCATCGGCATCGACTATTCGAAGACGGTTGTCCACATACCTTTGATATATGGTGGCCATGTGACTCAAGGCTCTCACTCGACTTTGAGGTTTCCGGTGGCCATCATCTCCATGCTCTCTACAATTGTGCCATATCCACCGAATCTTCGCCAATCCCTCGCGCACCTTATGCCGCACCTCACAACATCCTTTGGTCTTGCACAACAATATAGTCAGCTGGAGCGACAACTGACATCCAAAGTGGACACTCCTCGGTACGGACACCTTCTTGGACTCGGTGGCACGTTTTCGGATGCGAGCAGTGAATTGGAGCTCGTGGCGGGTCTTAGCGGTCATGTGAGCTATTCAGTTGGCGATGACAGCTCCATGTCTGCGCAGGCCAGTATTGCTAGTCCTAGCGATCGATCGTCGAACAAATTCAGTCCCGCCATATCCAGCCTTGGTACGCCTGGATTTGAGCTTGGTCAGGTCATGTTGAATTCGGCAACTCAATCTCCAGCCCTAATCTCTCGTGCTGGAGATAACACGGACAGTTACTTTAATGTCCAACATACGAGGGCGGCTCGTGACAATCTTCCCAATCAGCGATCCCGTCTTTCGAAATCAAAGTCCAGTCTCGCGTCCCCGACCCCAACATCCCCAGGCAGGTTGACAGGCAAAGCTGGTGCGGCGGAAGAGGGCAACAATGGTCCAGATCCACCTTCAGCCGTCGCATCACCATTGCAAGAGATGCGACCGCCATCAGTCTTGTCTCCAACTCAGCAGTCATCACGGCAAGGGTCAACGAATTCCTTTTATGCCCAATTTCAGCGAGAGATACCCCGTCCTTTCTCAGACACAATTGCGCAGTTAATGCTTAATTCCGTTCCTCTTCATATCTTTCTGGCGAAGCCTCAAAGCGGCGAAGTCATCTGGACTAATGCCAAGTTTGACGCGTTTCGGAGGAGTAAACCCCAGGAGCAGCGATTACGAGATCCCTGGCAGAATATCCACAGCAGTGAAAGGGATCAAGTATCCAGCGAGTGGTCCAATGCCCTACGTACGGGATCTCAGTTTACTGAACGGGTTCGCGTACGACGGTTCAACGACGAGACTGCTTATCGGTGGTTCATCTTTCGAGCGAACCCTCTGTTGTCGTCGACGGGTGAGGTTCTGTACTGGATTGGCTCCTTCCTTGATATTCACGAACAGCATTGTGCTGAGTTGAAAGCGACTCAAGAAAGGGAAAAGTTTGCCACTGACGCGAAGTACCGAGCATTTTCCAATTCAATTCCACAGGTTGTCTTCGAAGCCACAGAGAACCGGGGATTGATCTTCGTCAACGAGCAGTGGAACTTGTACACGGGGCAAAGCCTCGAAGAGGCCCTGAATCTCGGCTTCGCGAAGCATGTCCACCCCAATGATCTCGAGAAATGTGGGGGGCTTGCCACGCAAACGATGCTAGCGACCCAAGGCGATGAAGCTTCATCAACGACAGATGGCGGACAGGCACGCTCACCTTCCGAAAACCATGGAGTCTCCTCTGCACTTGATGAACTTGTGAGACGCGGCGTGGCTTCATTGCAAAAGGATGAGAATGGACGTGTTTTCTACTCCACTGAGATTCGCCTGCGGTCCAGGGGTGGTGACTTCCGGTGGCATCTCGTGCGCCTCGTCCGAGTTGAGACCGGCAGTTTCGGTAGCGAGGAAGCCTCATGGTACGGCACATGTACTGACATCAACGACCGAAAGAACCTCGAGCGGGAGCTCAATAAGGCAATGACCCAGCTCAATAATCAGATGGAATCCAAGACGAAGTTCTTCAGCAACATGTCTCACGAAATCCGAACCCCTCTCAATGGCATTCTCGGCACCATTCCGTTCATCTTGGACACCCAGCTTGACACCGATCAACGACGAATGCTTGATACCATTCAAAACAGCTCCACCAATCTCCGAGAATTGGTTGACAATATTTTGGATGTTTCCCGCGTTGAAGCTGGCAAGATGTCGATGGTCAATTCCTGGTTCCACGTTCGGTCGATGATCGAAGATGTGATTGATACTGTCGCCTCGCGAGCCATCGACAAGGGCTTGGAGATCAACTACTTGATGGAGGCAGACGTCCCCTCCATGGTGATTGGCGATCGGTTCCGGATCCGTCAAGTTCTCATCAACCTAGTGGGCAATGCTGTCAAATTCACCGCGCACGGTGAGGTCTACATCTATTGCAATCTTTCCAATGAAACCTCGGGGAAACTCAAGAACACCGAAGCATTTTTGAATTTCGACGTCGTGGATACTGGTAAAGGTTTTAGCTCACAGGACGCCGAGCGTCTCATGCAACGATTCAGTCAAATAGGCGAGAACGGCTCCCAGCAACATGCTGGTAGCGGCTTGGGCTTGTTTTTGTCGAAGCAGCTTGTCGAAATGCATGGTGGCAAGCTCACCCCGAGTAGCAAAGAAGGCCAAGGGGCCCAGTTTTCCTTCAATGTCAAGGTTGATGCTCCACCGCCTCCATCGCCATCCGAACGGCCCTCGCTACTGCGTCAGGCTTCCACTATCTCGAGACGACCGGCAACCTCTAGGACAACGTCATATGAACAAAGCAGTTCATTGGGACCGAATCCAGCTCTGAATTTCGCGACACTCTCACCTGAATTCGAGTCGCCGGAGTTTGATCTTGGACCAAGAAGCTCGTTCCCGCTCTCTGCAGCGTCATCTGCTTTGCCAACACCGGATATTTCTACAGCACACTCGCCACCTGTTGCTGCGTCTAGAGTCCAGCCTCAGAGCAATTCCAAGGAGGGAACACCAACTGTGCCAGTTCGTCTGGTTCCGCCACCTCGTCCGGGCTCTTCATCTCCAAGTAGACTTTCAATTGGGTCGCCACCTGTGTCTCCGCAGGGGCCTTTCTCCATCATCATTTTATGCCCCTTGGACAATACTCGCAAAGCCACCAAGCAGCACATTGAACAAGTCGTTCCATACGAGATCCCATTCACGATCACGACGTTACCGGACATTGACGAATGGAAGGACATGATGCAGCCCGGATCTAGGACTCCCTGCACCCACTTGGTTCTCAACCTGCCCGCGACAGATGACATCTTGGAGGTCATCCAGCACGTGTCTCAATGCGATCCGGAGACCGCCCCTGTTGTCGTGATAATCTCGGACTTGTATCAGAAACGCCAGATCAGCACCCGCGTCAAAGAGTTGGCCGCAAGGGGAAAGCAAGTGTTCATCGTGCCGAAGCCCGTCAAACCCTCTGCCTTCTCCACTATCTTTGACCCAGATAGCAAACGTGAACTGAGCAAAGACCGCAATCAGGACATGGCGCGAGAAATCAACAACAACTTCAAAACCGTGTCCAAGATGGTCAAGGAGGTGCTCGGCAACAAGGGCTACCGGATTTTGCTTGTTGAGGATGACGAAACCAACCGCGATGTGAGTTTACCTCTTCACACGTTGACAAATTTCGGAGATGCTAATGGACAACCAGGTCATGCTGAAATACTTGGACAAGATCAAGCTCATGTCCGAAACTGCTTCGAATGGGCAAGAGTGTACTGACATGGTACTTTCCAAAGAACCAGGCTACTATTCTCTCATCATTGTAAGTCAAGACCTTCCTTGCCCTATCAAGTTTATCAATTAATCCTTTGAATCTTCTAGTGCGATATCCAAATGCCTATCAAGAATGGATATGATACGTGTCGAGAGATTCGTGCTTGGGAACAGAGAAATCATTATCCTCAAATCCCGATCATGGCTCTGTCGGCCAATGCGATGACAGACCAGATTGAGAATGCTGCCCGTGCTGGGTTCAATGACTACGTCACGAAACCCATCAAGCATAACGAGCTGGGCAAGATGATGATGGGCTTGCTGGACCCTAGCCGACCCCTTCAGCTCCTTCGGGATCGCCTTGGCGGAGGAGGTGAATCTTCTCCCTCTATCGGTCGCTAGGACTTACCTTTCTCTTTGCACAACCACCCCTCTCCGTCGAATCATCATCACCAATCCTTTACTTTGCGCTCTGGTGACACTCTTTCTTCACCCTCCTACATCTTCTCTCAGCATTCGAACGGTCCCCCTTTCCCCCCTCCTCTGGTTCCCTCTTCAGTACATGATTGACTGATTGAGTTTCTGGCTTTTGTTTGTTTTTTTTAATGATTATTACGGTGCAACTACACGGGGCTCGGAACGGTAAAGGTGGCATATGAGCTTCTCGAGGATGAGGGCATACACAACACCGGCGCGAGCTACATGCGCGTTTGCGATCTTTTATCCTCATCACATCGCGCTATCTGCATCTGCATCGGGCGTTGGATCGCTGGTGCACTTTCAAGCATCTATTCGTGTTTACCTCGCTCGAGGAGCGAGGGGTATTCATTCTTGTATTATCGATTCCCTCTATCATCGTGCCCTTGCGGTGACGTTGATTTTTTTTTTTTGATCTCGAGCGCATGGCGTCAGTACCCGGATCTGGTTGCTGTGCTTATATATTTTCCCCCTTCTCTTATCTTTCTGGGCCTCGCTTTGTTTCCTTCTTCTCTTGTGATACCAGATGGCGAGCGCATAACGACATTGATCTTTACGTCTGGATCTGTATTTGTCAATAATCCAACATTCACCGTTCTATCTCCTCTCGTCTATATTTATAGAAGTTTAGATGATGTTAGGAAAATACCAGACAGTCTTTAGGGCGTTTGGCATAGATCAACCGGGCTTGTCCCCTTGATGATAGAAATCACCCAAAGTCGTCTTTCTAGAACGATGTAAACGTGATCTTCCATAGGTTAGTCGTGATTTCATGTTACAACTGCTGAAACATGAATCAATGAGGCCAGAATGATCTGAACGCGCGATTTGGCGAAGAGAGAGGCTAAGTACGGCAGGTTTCGTATTAGACTTTGGTCATGATTTAGACTTCAAGACTGAAAAGCGAATTATCAACGGAAGAGGCAAGATGCAAGGCATGATTCGATTCATCTGGGTCCGAAGGGGGCAAGCCAATCGGGAAGAACAGAGTTTCTTAAGAGCCGATACATAAAGGGAAAGATAAGAGAGAGAATAATACAAGGCTTCATACCGTATCCGAGATACAAATCATTACTCCTGTCCAGCCTATGTAGTCTAATATTAATATCCAAGTTAGAAGTTAATTGCACTGATCTTGCATCCCAAACACCGCGAGTATCCGCTCCATAGCGATGCCTACCTCATATGGGAGTCTCGTGGCATACAGTCTCTACGGATCATCTCCCAGTCAATCTTAGTACAGACTATGATACTCAAGGTCCGACTGGCCGTAGATTTGACCAACTCGCGCCAAAAGCGAACCACTCCGAAACAGGAAAGGCAGATGAGTTGGCCAGACCAAACCGTCCAGTCATGGTGCTGCATGTGGCGGTGAAGGGAGCAGAGAGAAAAAATAATCCCCGCCCTCAACCCCACTTGCTGGGAATTTATTCGGTGACTCGCCAGACCGGG